>CM042085.1:1915988-3115988 GCA_023512835.1 Taxillus chinensis
CTGAAATTCATGCCTACCTTGCCGACTCGGTCCATTCAGCTAAGCAGCTGTGGATCGATTCTTGAGGTTCCCAAAGGGACACTTAATTGTCCTGCTTATGAAGATAATAATAAAAAAACACTGATAATATGTTTTAATTCACGTAGTATCGCTTTGCTGGTTCAGAATACCTGTATTGTTTATGTTTTATTTTTCGTGAGTGGACAACGCGCACTAATATGGTTTCTTATTACTGGGAAAAAGAAGCTTATTTATAATTATCAAAAAAGATTTTAAAAGTCATGCTTCACTTTCATCCATTCCTACTTTCTTAGCCTATTAATTTACATAAAACTTATTTGGAAGTTTTTTTTGTGTAAGCTTTCAGACCCACTTGAGTTGATGATTGTATTTTATTGGTTCAATAAATTGTGAGATTTCTCTTGTGATTTGGTCAGAGAGTATGCATGTTTACCTCAATTTTTATATAGCTCCCATTTACCTCAATTTGTATTAAATGCAAGTTTTTTTAAAACTAATATAATAATAATAATAATAATAATAATAATAATAATAATAATAATAATAATAAAAGTGTAAGAGAAAATTTAGACTCATCTTTTAGTTTTTTATTATTTTATTAAATGTTTATTCATTTTCAAAAAAAGAAAGAAAAGAAAAAAAAGCAATGCCCTGTTTTTGTTTTTTTGTTTTTGCAATTAATATAATAAATACATAGTTTATAGGAAAATTGAAAATATTCATTAAACTTGTCCTGAGTCAATCATAATTTCGTGTCAAGTTTTATCCCATCACTACTTCTCATAATAATTGCATGTTATATATATAAATTAATTTTTCACGTTGATATTATCAAAATCCAGTCCTCATAATGATGTTAATCAAATTATTTTAAGAATCACATTCCAACCAATACTTTGTTACCATGCAACGTTAACGAACCACTACTTAATATTTACAAATTACTATATGTAAAAAAACACACAATGTCAAATCATCCAAAAGAACTTCCCCAAATTTTCTATTATTTCTGGTGCTTGTGAAAATACAAACCAGAAGATGAGATTTTCATCTGTATCATCACCTATATTAATTAACATGTGCGTGTGTGTGTTGAATGAATAAAGCCCTACAATATTGAAAGTAAGGCGTATAAATAAAGTGTCTGGAACCCAATTCTAAAGGAACTTCTCCAAGTAATTCCTACTCTTTTTCTTCCCCTTTTCTCCTCTTTAGGGTGGAATATATATTGTAAAATATCGGACCCATAGCCACTTTAATTTATAAATTTATACTAACAAATCCTCAGGAAATCGGTCATCCACAGCCTAGCTCCATATACATGGAATCAGATGCGCCCATAATCTCACCTAATTAATTAATCACTTTCCCAAATATATTATTCCCACTTACCAAACAAAACCTTATGTTTCACTCTTCATATTTTGATGAAAATCTATTCCACATATAAACCAGCGCTGGATGAATACACAGAGGCTACGGCCTTATTAGTTTGTGGCGCATTAATGGATACCAGATAAGTGGAGCAATTCCACACTGCCATTTTCTCTGTGTGTTTACACCTTTGCAGATCAATAGGAAGGGAACCTGATGCTATAACCAAGTCACGATACAATCAATAGTAAGTTTCGTTGGACACCCGTAAGCAAAACGTTTTGGTAATTGATTCATGGGAAATGAAACAAGGCGATGACATCGTCAAATCTTAAAGCGCTAGTGGGTTGGCTAATATTTAGATAAAATTTAATTAGAGAAATTATTTTTATAAAATAATAATTTTAAATTAATTTGAGTTCATATTTTTTAAAATTAATTATGTTTTTAAAAATAATTTATGATTACAAAACGTACCCTAATTTTTCATAAATTAAATGAAAAATATTTATATATATTTTATAAAAAGAGATTAAAAAAACTTTAAGCAAAAATTACTTTAAAATTCATGTATTGCCCGGACAATTTGCATGATGAGCCTTGCAGACGTAACATGGGCCGATCCGACCTGTTATAAGACGGGCTTAAGCAAGACCAATCTGTATGCGGACCAGACCAGATAGTTCTTTCTTATTTGAAATTCTAATTTTAAAATTTAGTCATATAATTAATATACATACTCAATATATATATATATATATATATAGGGCCAAAACAAATTAAAAACAGGAAATTATTGACTCTCTATAATTGACCTTTACTGGCTGCGAGCTGGCTCTGGTGGAGGAGTCAACAAAGCAAAGGGTTCACATTCGAGAAGAGTACGTTCCACACTTCCACTCTCGTCCAGCCTCTCCATTTTTATGTTATTTCGTTAATGCAAAATAAAGATAAAGTCTTAATAATACACATAAATTATATTTATCTATATAAAATATATTTAATATACAAATATTTTCATATAATTTTAACAGTATTATTAACATAAAATATGAATTTTCATCTCTCAATTAAAATCTCATAACATAAAATAAATTGTAATTTTAGAACTTACGTGTAAACTGTAAACTAACATAATAAAAAAACTTGTACCCTGAGTCAATCATGATTTCATGTCAAGTTTATCCCATCACTACCTCTCATAATAATTGCATGTTATATATATATAAATTAAATTTTCACGATCATATTATCAAAATTCAAATCACAAATAAATAGTATAATTTTTCGATCGATATCTTATTGCCAAACATAGAAGATTTTAAATTTTATTTTATTAATTTAATTAATTAAAGATTCATTACCATACAGAATGAAGTATGTACGAGCATTTACATTAAACTTAGGGAAAGTTGATTTTTAGTTAAAAATTAAATAAATTATGAAACAAAGATACTATAATGGGCAAGTTAAATCTATGTTAAAATTTGTTTTTAGCTAAATGAAATCTCCAAATTTAGCTAATGAGATTCTTTAGCTAAATATTATTTTTAAATAAAATAATGGCATCATCTCTATAATATATGCCTCCCCCGGATAAGCCCACTTTTTATTTTAAAAATTAAAAATAACTTTAAAATTAATATTTTATTAGAATATAGAAGCTTGTTATTGAGCTTCTTATAATGGGTCTGTTGAAATGTGTTTTTTTTTAATGAATTCTATTAGAGTTAGTGTTATAATTTAAAAATAATTTTGTGTTTGATAGGAAAGAATGGGTTTTAAAAAATATGTGTATTTTTTAAAATTAAGTAAAAAAAATTATAAAAAAATTATATTTGATGGGCCTAAACAATAAAATAAAAAAATAAAAAAATCTCCCGATATATTTGAATTTAAATTTAAAAATAGAAAAAAATTTAAAATATATTTTAAAAATAATTATGGAATCCATTATTTTTTAAAACAATTTTCAACTTATATTAATTTCAAATTAGGATGTACAATGAGCCCACCGTTTTCAAATTCAGCTGATACCAAATGCGCTGTGTATCACTAAATTTAAAAATATTTTGCATATAATAATAAAAATTTAAATAAAAAGTATCTCTTTTAAAATCAAAATAATACTAATTTCGTTTTGTACTAGCAAATTTGTTTCAAGCAATCCCATTCCGCGGCACTTAAATAACGGTTCTGATCTTGTAAAGTTGGAAATGGTTATGTAATATATTTTACTTACCTGTAAGTAAAATTTTATATATTTTAGTTAAACTAAGTGTGAAGCAAAGTGTGTGTAGCAGGGCTTGTTCGGGATGTGTCACTCCATAATTAGGACTAGTCTCTGAAGTAAGATGTTCTCCGTTCCCTTTTGATCAGTTGCTTGGCAGACCCTGAAAAACCATAGATAGAGTTATCAGACAGAAGCAAACAAAGACACACACACACACACACACACACACACATATATATCATGGAATATCAAGGAAAGAACCTAGGAGGAGGGTTTTTTAGGTTGGCTAAGCCATTCCTGGGTGTAATTTTCGTGCAATTTGCTGTTGCTGGAATGGAGATCTTGTCCAAGGTGGCCATGAATCAGGGAATAAGCAGTTTCGTCCTCATCGTCTACCGCCACTCCATTGCCACCCTCGTCATGGCCCCTTTCGCCATCGTTCTAGAAAGGTATTATTATTTTTATTATATATAAACTTCCTATTTGGGAGAAAAATTCATCTAATAATATTATTCTAAACCTTGCATTAAGAGTTATTGATTATTTATCATCAATATTGTTGTGAATATGTGTAGGAAGGCAAGACCCAAGATGACCCTCCCTATCTTCTGCAAACTCCTAGTTCTCAGCTTACTAGAGTAAGCTTTTTTTGTTTTCCCGCCATCGATGAAATAGATATAATTAATTAAAGTGCATGCAATATCAATCACTTAAGGACTTAATTATGTATATATATTATGTTTTTACTGATGAGCTGAATGTTAATTATGGAAGGCCAGTAATAGACCAGAACCTGTACTATCTGGGGATGAAATACACAACGGCAACATTCGCGGCAACCATGTGCAACATCATTCCGGCCGTCACTTTTCTCATGGCGTGGATCTTCGGGTACTGATCTTTAATATACATACATACTATTCACATATATGTATATAAGCATCTATACACACACACGTGTATATATATATATAGGGGTTGGTGAATATGTTCTGATGTAGCATACTGTTTGGCTATTATCCAGTGGCCAATGACACCATCCGATACTGAATAATAGCTCAGCAGCATGGTGATTTTTCAGCATATATCCATTATTCCCATATATATATATATATAATATACACACACGCGTGGACAAATACAGGGACCTGCACATTGATATATACATAATATATAATGATATATCATGATATATATATATGTATATAACGTAAGATAATGTACGAGTAGGCTTGAGGAGGTGGCGATTAAAAACATCCGAAGCCAAGCCAAGATAATAGGGACGGCGGTGACGGTGACCGGGGCGATGCTGATGACGCTGATGAAAGGACCATTGATCCACCTCTTCTGGACACATGGCACGCAGCCTAGCGCCGCCGGCGTGGCTACGGGCGGCGCAATTCCCTTCCATAATTTAATTAAGGGCTCGCTCATGATCGCCATCGGGTGCATAAGTTGGTCTGCTTTTGTCATCCTCCAAGTGAGCTCACTGTCTAATTAATTAATACTTAATTAAATGTGTGTGTATATATATTTATATATGTGTCTGTGTCAATATATAAATATATAATAACATAACAAAACATTGTCTTTAATTTGTTGGGGTAACGTTTCGTGCAGGCGATCACACTGAAGACATACCCAGCAGAGCTGTCAATGACAGCGTGGATATGTGGGCTGGGCACGGTTGGTGACGTCATCGTGGCACTCCTAATGGAAAGGGGCAATGGAGTAAGAGTCTGGGCCGTCACCTGGGACACCAGGCTCGTCGCCGTCGTTTACAGCGTAGGCTTATTATTATTATTATAAAAAAGTCAAAGGCTTTTTATTTTAATGAAATTATTTAAAAATGAATACTTTAAAAAAACAAAAATCACTGCAGGGCACGGTGAGTTCAGGGCTGCTTTACTACATCCAGGGATTAGTAATGAGAGAAAAAGGCCCAGTTTTCATGACCACTTTCAGTCCACTCAGCATGGTTATCGTAGCCGTCATCAGCTTCTTCCTTTTGGCCGAGCAATTGCACTTCGGAAGGTAACCCACTTTTTAACTACTAATAGTATACAATGGCGGAGCACGAGTGGACTTAATGATCCTTCACTAGATCGTACGTAAGGATGGAAATAAATATTTATAGCAGACTTAATTTGAAAGTGAAATGCTAACATGCAATATTAAGCCGTCACGAACTGTTTTCACGGTAGAGAGACTTCAGGCCACAAGTATTGGAGCTTCCCTTTTCATGTTTCAACGCTAGATGTTCATGACACAAGAAGCTGTAATCATGACATCACACATGTATAATGCAGGGTGATTGGGTCTGTCGTGATAGTGGCAGGGCTCTATATGGTGGTGTGGGGAATGAGCAAGGACAAAAGCAATGCACCAGAAGTTGCACTGGAGTCCGGGGAAAAGAACCGGCAGTGACAATCCTCGTACCATGTACGTGCATGGGTAAGTGGGTCTCTGTCCGCAAGGGACGGAATCGCAATTGTTGGTGTGAAAGAAACGTTGCTGTTAACTCATAATAACTGAAGTACAAAGACAATATTTCATTTGAGACTCCACTTCAAGTATGTTAAACCTGTTGATTTGTGCAAATTTAAAATTTTAAAAAGTAAAAGGACGTCATTTGTGGAGGTACCGAACAATATGTAGACAAGCACACTGCACTACACTGAACAATATGTAGTTGGGTGCAATTATATTGCCGCCAACTGTGTCATTATTATGTGTGGGATGGTGTGCAGCGTGAAAGATGTTTATTAATGTAGTCATCCACATTAATGTCATGCAGCGGGAGAGTGTGCATTAAGAAATATGTGGAGTCTGCGTATGTGAATCAATATGTGTGGGATCTATACATATATATACATACAAATATATACACATATATATACATACACACACACATATATACACATATATACACATATATATACACACATATATATACACATATACACATACACACACACACACACACACACACACACACACACACACACACACACACATATATATACATGCAGGGTATGGCATGGTCGTGTGTGTAAAAAAAAGTGAGAGGTACTCCCAGCCGTGAGCTGTAAAGAGCAGAAAAAAAAATTCGCGAGCTATCTCCTCGCCGTATTCTTTGATATTGTATGAAAAATAGTATAATAAAAGTTTGATACGTGTGTATTTTATTTCTTTATATTTCTCTCAATATAAATATTAATTTCAACAAAAAAAAATGTTAAAAAAAAAGATCCGATTCATACTGTAACGGGTCATGACCAAACATGTTAGAGCTAAAAAAAGATCCGTTTAAGTTATTTTGGATGGTATTCCCTGCCGTGGAACGGCTAGATTCCGATGAGTAAGAAGGTACGACGGTCACTACAAAACTTATGATGCAAGCCGGGACGGGAGGATGCAGAGTCGTACTGGATTAATAACTTTATAGAATAATCTCGTAAAAGAGAATCTAACTATACTTATAGAGTCGAAGATCTAAATGAATTTGATGTATTTTGATTTAAATAAAATAAAATAAAATCAAATATATTAGTTAGGGTCGAATTTATTCATTAAATTTTAAGTTTTTAAAAGTTAAAATTATATAAAATAAAAAAATAAATAATATATAAGTATATATAATAAATTTATAATTATAATTCTTAAAATTAAAGTTTTTTTTTAAAAAAAAACAATCCACAAAAATGCAGATTCCTTGAGCCGCCACAGGCCCACAGCGGCCCTTTATGCTCTCTCCATCACAAACGAAAGGAATCGATTTCTTCTGCGCATCACAAGCCTCCATAGACATTCACAAGAGCATGGCTGAGGCTGACGCCGCCGTTCCGGTCGCCGGCGGCCGGGCAATCGACCGCCACAATCCCATCATCAGAGACGAGAGACGAGGCGGAGTTAGAAGCCTCCTCTCTGCCTCGGTCCCCACCTCCCCTGCCCGTTTCTCTTCGCAACCGCCGGTGGATCCCAATCTGTACAATCAGCTCCATTGGGGTCGAAATGAGGGCAAGAGACTGGGCTCCGACGAGAAAGAGAGCAGTCGGAGCCGGAGCAGCAACAAGTCTAAGAAGCCGAGCGGCCTGGGCCTGTTGCGGCGAGCAGTTTCGAGCCCGGCTGGGTCTTCTCGGTTCCTATTGAGCGATGTTCCGGTGTTCGATGTCGTGTCGGATTTGGGCAGAGTTGTGACGTCAGTTCCTGTTGAAGGCAACGAGTCCCTCGCTGACGACAAAGACATTTTCAGAGATGAACAGAAGAGAGATAATGATCATCAAAATGCAATAAAAAAACAAAGCAGTGATGGAGGAATTCAAAACAGAAATGATGAAGCCTCTGTTTCTGAACCCTCTTCTTCGTCTCCTGCAACACACCAGGAACAGGTATGCTTTTTGCTGGTACGGAGCACACGTTTTCTTTGTTTTTTTAAAACACGTTTTCTTTGTTTTTTTCTTTGTCGGATCAGTAATTTTCAGCCCTTTTAAAAAAAAAAAAAAAAAAACTCAGTTCTAATTTATAGAATTTTAATTTTTTGATCTGCCCGTTAACTTCAATTTTTTTTCTTTGGTTGTTTAGATGTATCATCAAAACAGTACTCTTAAGTTCATGAATTCAAATTCAAGCTTTACAAAAATATTTAAGAAAATAAATTAACTTAGATCATTTTTGAATCGTAAAAGGAAAAAGTGTTCACATGGTTCTTTCAAGTTTTTTTTTTCTAATGAATATGCGACGGTAACAGACGACCATGTCCCTGCATGATGATGAGCATCGATAGAGATTAGAGACTAGTCATATACAGATATGTGGGTGATAGATTGATTGCGGAGAGTGAGGCAATGGCCTCATGGCCGGGTCGGATTAAACGAATTAACTGGGCCTTGCTTTGCAGGTGGTGGTTCTGAGGGTGTCCCTGCACTGCAAAGGCTGTGAAAGAAAAGTGAGGAAACTCATTTCCAGAATGGAAGGTGTGCTTTTCACTTGCTCCCCTGTTACCTCTTTTACTACATTTTTAAGCATCCTCTTTTTCCGTTTTTCAGCCTTTATGATTAAATAAAATAACTTAAATCTAAAACTAGTGTCCTTGCTTAGTATTTACCGTTCAATTAAGCTCTATGTTAATTTTAAGCACTGTTCTTAGAAAAATGTCACTCTTTGTCCATATAAGATAAAAGAGTGGCAAAAGGTGCTTCTGCGTTCAATGCATTTTGTTGTACAAACCACCCTAGATAGAGCATAAATTTCATTTTTTGAATTCTCCTAAGTGCCCGGATCAAGATTATTCTTTTAGCATGTAGGTGCCAACGAATAAACATAAGGTTTACACATCTACAATAATGGTTAGAATAGCCTCAGTCCAGCCCTAAATTTTTTGGATTTCCAAAATTTAAACCAGTTTTTAATTTTCTAAATCCTTTTCAATTTGGAACCCTTTATATTTCAATTTGTTTTATATATAATTACACTTACAAAAATAAGTAATGTTCAATCAATAGACAATAGTATCATTATCCTTTAACATTTTTTATGAACCGATAGTTTATTAGTTTATTAGAGCATCTCTATCACTCAATTTTTTATCTATATTTTTAGAGGAAAAAACAAAACAATACGGCTCCACCTATTCTCTAAATCAACTTTTTATTTGCTTACCTTATTATTTTGAGTTGCAATTGTTTACCATTTTCCCCTGATCTATCCTGTATATTACTTTACTGCTAGACCTACTTTGAAATTTATCATTGGTCAACCTGTATTATTATTTACCACCAGATCCCATATTAATTGAATGCATGGTTTTGCCAATAATAACAACGTGACAGGGGTGACATCTTTCCATATAGATTTTACAGCAAAAAAGGTGACAGTGATCGGGGAGGTGACGCCGTTGGGGGTCCTTTCTAGCATATCTAAAGTGAAAAATGCACAACTCTTGACGCCGGGATTCACCGGCGCTCCAACAATCCCGTTTTAATTGCTTATTATGCAATTGCCTCTGAATATTTATTATTATCATATTTTGTACTTATCGAGTGAACTGCTAATGGAAATACGTACGATCATAAACTAGGGGGTAAAGGCCGCCGTTAGCGGAAAAGAGAAAATAAACAAAAGTTACCTCTGCAGGAAGGGGTCGTCATACCTTTGAACCTGTCTTTAACAGCCACACGCTCTAACCAAATGAGCTACTCTAACGATTGAGATAGTGCATCAAATATGTTAAAAATCTAACCAAATAAGCTACTCCAACTAACTAACTAATTGTCATCTTACCAATCTTTGTCTTTTGTACTAATTAATCAGTTGGTTATGGTTTCACTTCCTCTTCCACCGAATTGTTATATATTTTTTCTCTGCACTTTGGATATTAAAACGAGTAAGGTCCGAGTTTCATGTGTGGCTTAAAATGTTTTCATGGATATTAAGGGAAATATGCCAGAAAAACATGAAGGAAAAAAAAACATGTATAATCTGTATTTTGGTGTCTAATAATTTCTCTTCTTCCGGGCCCCATACTATGTTTTGTGCTTTGGAAATGTTACAACAGCAATTAAAACGATTACGGGCCAAGTTTAATGTCCTAGACAAATCTTTACTTAGATGTTGTCTTATTTTTTTTTAATACAGATAAATGTAATGCATGTCCTGGAAACATGATTACAAGTTTGTAATCAATAAGATGTCCTGATAACTCAACTTCCTAGTCCAAAGTGCTGCTACTACCTTTCTGGATAATTCATTTGTGTTAACTTAAAATTAGCACCTCACAATTGTCTTTATGATTGTTGGACTGCAAATATATGTTAATTCATTTGTGAATGACTTCATGGACAAGCACCGCATAAAAAGAAAAGAGGAAGGAAAAGAACAAGATAAAGGGTACAGGAAAAAAGAAAGAAAGAAAGAAATGTGCAAAACAAAAGGAAAATTTGTGAAGAAAAAAGAAATCCCAAGCAAAAAGAAAAATAAAGAGCAAAGGAGGGAAAAAGCTGCTTTTATGTCTCTATTTGGAATCGAAGGCCCATAATTTTTTGTTGTTCCCATTGTGCAAAGTGTTATATTTTTTGTCAACTAATTACAGCAAGGAAGCGGTAGCTTAGAGTTGAAATTCTGTACTTGTCTGAATAATACGTAATTCCCATTTAAGTAAGAGAGATTTTGACAATTGCATAGACTAGTGTATCTGGACAATCTTCCAATTACACTATGTTGAAAGTGATGTAATTTGGAGTTCCAACTAGTTTGCTTGATCCCATCTGATCCTTAAGTATTCGGTATGTTCTCAATGAACAGCTGGTTTCAGTGTTGGTCCAATTTGGTCTTGCGTAGTTCCCATAGTTATTCCACTTGAAAGGAAGGCTGATCTGTTAGGTGTTGATCCGAAATGTTATTCAAATCTGATGGCATCATGCTGGATCAAGATATTATGGAAGTAGAAAGTATAGCCAACCCAATCCGATAGCATAACACGTTATTTTAATACGATGCCATAACATATGTTGTTCTGATCCAATGACATATCACCAGATCAAGACATTCTAGAAAAAGACAGTTTAGCTTATTCCATTCAATGGTATAGCAATGGATTAAAGGTTATCAGAATAAGTATAGATCCGATTAAATGTCTGATAGTTGTTTTAGTATAACGACACCATATCAGTTTCATACTAAGAGGTACATACACTAGGTGATTCAAAGCAAAACCCCCTTACGCATTTTAAGATTTTCTCACAACAATGCATTGCAACAGCATGATGCATAGAGCTAAATAGGGTGATGATTCATTTCTTGTAGAGCTAAATAGGGCGACCCTAGTAACACACAAATAAGATCCATCGACCTAGTTGAGAGCTTGAGGTCATTCATGAAAGGTGTTTAAAAAGAGAAAGAAAGTTGACACAAGAGACAAAGACTTATTTTTTTGCATGTTCTTCAACAACAAACAGAATACATTTTTCAGATATTACAGAGTTCATGAAAACTAACTGCGGACAAATTAAAGTAAACAATTACAAACACAAAAAGAACAAAAAAATAGTGAGTTTTTAATATTGATACATGTCATGTAAATTTTAATTGAAAGAAAAGAATGAGTTGATCCATTAAAATTGAGCTTGCAACCTTGTGTATTGAATTTTTGAAATAGTGGATTAGACTTAATAAAAGTTACACCCTCACAACCATAGTAGGTCACATGAATCACATATACTATGTATCTTCACTATCTTTCATTACTTCTATTGTTTGATTGATCCATTCAAAGTATCATAATCAATATTATCAAGGACCCCAAATCAAAGAAGACCTTTTGGGAATACCAGTCAATCAAGTGTTTGTACCTCTTACTATCAGCTCCTCTCATGGTTTCGGTCCACCTTCTTCAGCGACGGCGACGGCAACGGTGTAACCCTCAAATTACAGTAGCCAACCTCGACGGCGGCGGCGGAGGAGGACCGGAGATCCTGGGGGGTGTGGGGGAAGATCTGGAGCATCAGCGAGTCGGCGTTGTGGGTCAAGCGGTTGCCATAGCGAGAGGATTGGTGCGACCCGGAGAGCTAGGGTTTGGAGGACAGAGACGATGTCGTTGCCCGCCCGTGGGGGCTTCGAAGTGATATGGACAATCTTACACAAAAAAAAAAAAAAAAAAAAAACCCTCAAAAATTGAATTTGGTGACGTGGCATATGCCATTGCATATGGACATATAGCAGGAGAAGGCCTTTTATAAATTGGATGGTTGAAATGACTCTCTCTCAGTCTCTCAGATCATGTTGACGATGAGAGTGAGAGGCAGTGCAGAGTTAGAGGGAGGGAAGTAGAAGGAAAACAAAAATGGCGGCCATAGCCGGAGCAGTAGGCCTCCCATGGCCTTCCAACCCCACTCGTCTCCGACCACCCTCCTCTTCGATCCCTCTTCGATCTGGATCTGTAAGAATGGTGCTCTCCGTTGACGACAAGAATAAGAGCTACACTCTCCATAAATCCGAGGAAGCTTTCAGTGCTGCAAAGGTTCCTTCAAACCACCTTTCTCACAAAATTATGTTTTTCTCATCAATTCACGTTACTGTGTCTACTATTTCCTCCTTGGTCTTTCTTAGTCCTCAAAACCTGACAGCCTAACTAATTAATTGTCGTCATACCAATCTTTGTCTCTTGTCTTAATCAGATGTGTATGGTTTCACTTCTCTTAAAAATTTATGTTGGACTGGGAATATCTGTTAATTCATACGAGTTAGGATTTTGCCCAGCCCCTCAAATTTTAATGGTTATTAATTTAATTGAGATGAAAACCTTGATAGGAGTTGATGCCTGGGGGTGTAAATTCCCCTGTGCGTGCATTCAGATCCGTTGGTGGACAGCCTATCGTCTTTGATTCCGTAAAGGGTTCTCACATAAGGGATATCGATGGCAATGAGTACATAGATTATGTTGGTTCTTGGGGTCCAGCTATCATTGGCCATGCAGATGATGAGGTTATTTTATTTTCCCTTTCTCTTTATTTTCTACTTGCGTGTTGATTTTTTAACCGCGGGAATCTTTAACTTCCCCTTTTTCTGTTTTGGACCATAAGTTTTGTTTTGGCAATGCTGATAATCTGTTTTCCCATAATTACACTCCCTCTTCTTGAAGGCATTCACATCGTAATGGAGATTTCTTGCAGGCACGCATCTAGAGGTGTGAGAAGTAACTCTGCCACACAACAGAGGTCTATGTACTGATGAATGATTGTTTATCTGTTGCCCCTGTTTGATTGGTCATCTCTTAATATCTGAAGTGGGAGTCTCTGGGTTAGAGAGAGATTCCTTTGACACATAAAGTTAAATCAGTTATCTTTTGAAAGCTTATATTACCAATATTTTTCGTCATAGTAGACTAGAAATTAGACTTCAATTGTCCTCAACTTTTTTTTTCTTGGAATCCAACCAAGTACTGCTACTTAAATCTTCATTTTCTATTTTGAATCTCTCTTTTGTTTTTGGGTACCTTGGAGCCATGCTAAAAATTCAATAGTAAATAAAGCTAATAAACACTAGGCCAATATTCTGTGTCCAATTCTTTGCATTGTAACCTCCACCTGCAGGTACTTGCAGCCTTGGCTGAGACAATGAAGAAAGGAACCAGCTTTGGTGCACCTTGTCTTTTAGAGAATGTTCTGGCTAAGATGGTAATATCAGCTGTTCCTAGTATAGAAATGGTTCGGTTTGTCAACTCAGGCACAGAAGCATGCATGGGAGTTCTTCGGCTTGCCCGTGCCTTCACTAGACGTGACAAGGTCATCAAATTTGAAGGTTGCTACCATGGCCATGCTGATCCATTCCTAGTCAAGGCAGGCAGTGGGGTAGCCACTCTTGGCCTTCCTGATTCCCCTGGTGTGCCCAGAGTGACCACGATTGACACCCTGATCTCCCCTTACAATGACTTAGTAGCTGTGGAAAGTCTATTTTCTTTGCACAAAGGAGAGATTGCTGCAGTTATCCTCGAACCTGTTGTTGGGAACTCTGGGTTCATAGCTCCCCAACCGGAATTCCTTGGTGCTCTTCATAAGATCACCAAGGAAAATGATGCTCTTCTTATTTTTGATGAAGTCATGACTGGCTTCCGTTTGTCTTATGGTGGAGCTCAGGAATATTTTGGCATTACACCTGATTTAGCTACACTGGGGAAGATTATCGGTGGTGGCCTTCCTGTGGGTGCTTATGGAGGAAGGAGAGAGATCATGGAGATGGTAGCGCCTGCTGGGCCAATGTATCAGGCTGGAACTTTGAGTGGGAACCCACTCGCAATGACTGCAGGAATCCAAACACTTAAGCGGCTTCAGAGACCCGGGACGTACACTTATCTTGACAAGATCACGCGTGAGCTCATTGAAGGCATTGTGACTGCTGGGAAGGCGGCCGGGCATGCAATGTGTGGTGGGTATATAGGGGGGATGTTTGGTTTTTTCTTCACAGATGGGCCGGTGCACAACTTTGAGGATGCAAAGAAGAGCGATACTTCAAAATTTGGGAGATTTCATAGAGGCATGCTGGAGGAAGGAGTATATTTTGCACCATCACAGTTTGAGGCTGGGTTCACTAGCTTGGCACATACTGCAGAAGATATCCAACGAACAATAGCAGCCGCTGATAAGGTTTTCCGGAAGATTTAGATCCTTCTTCTTCTTTGCTGCTGCACCCCTTTTTATGGGGGGGGCTTCGATATATTATTTCCTTATTGACCAGATGGGCTTCTGTTGTTACGGTTGATTTGTAGGCTTTCTAACCACCTAAAAATCTATCTTTTTAAACGATAAGAATTTGTGGTGAAATTACAACATAAATGTAGTTTACATCTTCATTTAATCGCCCAGTCATCGCAGGAGCATTTCCCATCCTCAGCCTGATGGAACCGGCTATATAAACTTTCTGCATGATGCTCAAACACGTCAAATACCTGCCCCATGTTACCCCGAGCACAGCGTCATGTTAACCAATACTAACTGTTATAATTGATGCTAATAAATATTATGTACATTGGCCATTTACGATGGTGCCACTCCTAAAAAACAATACAATACATAGAGAAACCATTACGAGTACGGCAGCATGAAAAACCTCAGATAAGTGGGTGTAACATCCACGCGTATTATTATTTTATCTTATGAATCACCATTCCATCTAATACAGTTTATGCATTTGCCTGGAATAAACCAGGACCCGACAGTTCCGTTTCATAACCTCTACGCCACCACTACTTCCAGGACTAGCTGATCAATCAACAATCTTTCAACCTCCGAGCCTATTACGTCGAAGTCATTGCCTAAATTAAGCCACTGCCATTCCTTTCCTAGCATCTCTTCCGCAGCGACATACCCCATCAATTCCGTCCTCTCCAGCAGCTTCCACAGCTCACGTTCAAGATCAACTTTACCCCGCTTCGGGAGAACCTTCACTGGCATGGGCTTCACCCATGGGCGCTGGTCCAAGAAAAGTTCAAAGATTTCGATGATTCCTAAATTTATCCAGTCAAAGAGGAGCTTCCTTTCATTCTTCGAACAACTGCTCTTATCACAGTACTTGTTCTCGAGATTTTCAAATACTAAGGGGCTAATGGGGCGATCTGAAGAGTTCCATGACGCCATAAACATATCCGGGTCAGTATCATCGAAGCCACATTGGTTCAACACATCAACAAGATAAGAATATTGCCAGCTCTCCGGAGTTCTTGGTATTGCCTTCCCTTCAGAACAAACTCCATCGTCTTCATCGCTTGAGATGAGCATGGGACCCTCTTCATATGATTCTGATTCCAACTTGAGAAGCTGAAGTTGCATTCGAAGCCCTGGCAGCAACAAAGGCAGAGAAGATGAGTCAATTCAAAATCAAAGCAATGAAGAATTAGGCTTCGAACAAGAGACCTGAATAAACTATCATTCCATTTATTTTCATAAAACGATTGGCATAGCATGCTTGTGGTGAAGAGGCTAAAATGGGTACATAACAAGAGACGAAAAAATAAATAAAATCAGAAGATCAAAGAGGAAATAGAGATTTTTCATTGTTCAACCTGTGCAGTGAAACAGCTACAGTTCAAGACACTCGAAGTGCAAGCTCAAAATAAAAATAAAATGAGCTTCGGATAGAGCTCAATACTTACTACCAGCTTATGCATTTTTTTCACATAATCATGCTTGACTTCCCATATATTTTCCATATTTCCATAAGAATATCAACTGATTCACAAGACAGCAGGGGAATTGGCTAACTTCTATTTTCAAGTCAAGTATAAAGATTCAAAATATATATATATATATTCCATAAATAGCATCATGGAGTTATTTTCGGTCTATAACAATAAGTTTCAAATTTCACGCAATCTATTAATTTCTTAAGTCAATAAGGCAGCCAAATAAATACAAGAAGATAAAATAAAATAAAAAATACGACGAGGTTACCTTGAAGATCAGCACTAACTCTCTCGAAGCATTCACAGCCAGAGGAAGGATCTTCCACAAAAGGAACTTCTAGAACAGAAACTGGGCTGGGTTGATCAGTGTCCTTAGAGCTTGCTGGGGATTCTGGTTCCTGGAACATTATTTAGTACTGAAATAAATCTCTAAGGCCCAAGGAATTGCACATGAGAAACATCATAGCAAATTAGAAGACTAGAAAGAATTTACTCAGCCCTTTCCTTCCCTCTTTTTTTCCCCCGCATTTTGAAGAAACTATTGTACCATTTTGCCTCTTAAAATAACAAAAATGGGCTTCCAAAATGCAAGCCACATAGTACCAAGTACCAATATTCACACAAAAAACATCGTAAACAGATTGTAGTAAATTATTGAGAAACAGAAGAACATCAAACCTGTGGCACTACATCCTCCACTCCACCAGAGGGCAAGGCTTTTACTACCAAAGAATCTGAAGTTTCTTGGATCATGTTGTCTGGGAATTTAAAAGGCACGGTCAAATTTTCATGCCTTTTATCTAGCTCGTCATCAGGATCTGGACCTACATCCCTGACATTGCTAGACGATTTCTCGGGAACCATAGGCTTACACTTGGAAGTAACCTTGTCTTTAAAATCGTCTAGTACTCTATTTTGACTGTAATATGAATGCAGTAAACTATCATTGCTCTCCCTAAATGACTGTGGAGGAGCTTGGGATTTCTTATTACCAGCTATTGAATTTCTGAATGATGAACCTTCTTGCCCATCATAATTTACTTCAACCGCCTTGTTTCTGCCCTTATTTAAAATTTCCTTTGGCGTTGTCTTAATGTCATCCCCAGTGTTTTCATACCCCCTGCTAGCTCTGCGTCTTCCAAATGTAGTTGACGAAGTAGGGAGAGATCTTGATCTAGATAAGTTTCCGATGCCTCCATTCCTCCATCCATCCCTACTGCTAATACCAAAGGGACCATCCTTCCCAGTAATTCCACCAGAGCCAATCCAATCTTCCTGGGCAATAACAACATCCAGATTCTTTTTAAGCGCTTTCCTATCAGGAACAGAGAGCATTTCTCCAAGAGTGCTACTATTGCCATTCATTCCAACATCTAGAAATTTTTTATTCATTTTACACCTCTCTGAGAGCCTGTTCTTGGCGTCCCTTTTCACAGAACATATAGTTGAATGGGAAGATGATGGCTCATAAGGGTAGTCACAGTCAAAGGAGTATCTAGATGTTGAAGTTGTTGCATCTGATTCATTTGGACAATCATATTCAGACATGCTACATGAGCTCTCATCCCCAGCATATCCCCTTCTGAATGAGGTTGAAAAATTTATGGAACTTCCAGTTAAACCATTTCTCACTTGTCTGGTTATTTCTTTCGCAATTTCTCTAGATTCTCTAGACTTGTTCCTTAAAGATCCCATATCATCACATAGGTTTTCCTTCTCCCATAATTCTCCCTCCCTAAGCCTGATACCAGAAAATTCTTCACGTTTCTCATTATCTGATAGAAAAGCATGAGAAGAATGAGGTGGGAAAACAGGCTTAGCAGCTTTCAGCGACTTCCCAATATTTGGTTTCAAAACAACAATCCTTGTGGGTAGGCTCTGCAACTCATCATTCCTTTCTAGCTGAGCTTTAGATTTGAGAGAGATGTGAACATCATGCAACCTGTTGGATTGACTACCATCGAGATGTTTCAGAGAAGAACTATTTTCACTCTTCCATGTAGAATGTCTCCCTTGTTTTGACCCTTTAGCTTTCTTTTCATGCTTCAGAGCATTTGTAGGCCTAATAACAGCAATGTGCGAGTAGAGAGATTGTGAAGGATCATCTTTCATATTGTGTCGATCATTTGTGTGCATTGAATTAGTTTCTGGAAGAAAAGTCACTAAGTGGTCTGTGCTTGAATTAAGTAAGTCCAACCTATCATGGGATTCCATTGAATCCCAAAGCCTTCTATCAGTGTCAAGACGTTTTGCATCAATGAACTTCTTCTGGATAAATTCTCTTCTTCCATCACCAACCCTAGCACTTTCAGTCCGTTGCAGTGGAACCCTACCACTCTGTACCCTTGGCATTTCTGTAACCTCAAACACATCTTTAAATTCTTTCTGCTCCTTTGAGATGTTCCTACGATGGTAGCCATCATAGGATATGGCATTCCTATGAGATTCCATCAATGCTGTACTATGTTGGCTGTTCACCGTGAATATCTTTTGCTGAGACGGTTGTTGAGCAGGTAGCCCATCAAAGCCCATCAATCTAGCGACAAGGCCTGGTTGACATCGTTTGGAATCAGATTCTTTAAACATCTCTTCGGCCAATAACTTCTTGATTGGGGTTCCGGGTAAACTTCGGCTCCGCTTGGAACTCAGCTGCAAAAGATCAAATGCAGTTTTAAATCTTTAATCAATCTGATGAAATGGGCAGATTATATTTATCACCATAATTTTATTTTATTTTATTTGTTTTACTATGCAATAAGTGGAGGTTTGTGGGTTTGACGCTTAGGCGGATGCACATCAGTAATTTCAACAATTTCATGCATATGCCAGATATAATTTAAAAAAAAAGTGATGTGGGAAAATATTAAACTCGTCGATTCATCAGGCACAATCTTCAAAAACAAGAAAACAGCGAGTACCATAGCATCTGCAGGAACTGGAATCTTAGTAGTCCGGGATCTATAATCAGATCCCAGGTTGGGCAAGTTTCTCTGCCTTTGAGTTTGCGTGCTTCCTGAAAATAAATTCCTTGGCAGCATTAAGACAGGTACAGGACACACTCAAAATGACTTCCCAGATGGAAGCTGATGTGAGAGAAATATCTGAAATTAAAGATTATGCATAGTTTTGAACAGCAAATCTACACGAGAAAGCTACCATAGAGATTAGAGCCCCTGAAAAAATGGATTGCGTATTTAAAAATAAAATTAAAAATTAAAAAACTGAAGAGAGATCAAACAACTAGAGAGCACATCCTGTCGTATTAATGTTGGGAGTAAAGAGCATAAATAAATAAATAAACAAATAAAGTTTTAACAATTGTTGCCACTACACAACGGTTACAGTATAATAGTAAAATTAAAATGTTCATTGAGTGCAGAAGTCAAAGACTACAGCACCCACCACCATCATAATAATTATTCATCATAGCCCACAAAATCATTAAAACAGACAAAAAAATATGCTAAATTAAAAGTCCCTACCCGACAAAGCAAAAACAAAAAATCAATTGACCGGCAAAGCCGACTGTACGTAAAAGAAGAAGAACAAAATGAACCGAAAAACAAAAGGAAAAAAAAAACTCTAAGGCAACTCACTGATTTGTGCATTCAACATAAACACAAGAATGAAGAAGGTAAATTATCTGTTGGGATGCTAAGAAAACGAAACAAAAAATTGGGGCTACGGGTAACCAAAAATCCCAAACGCGAGCGAGACTCGAGAAACATAAAAAAATCAACCACCGCGCACTTTCGCCTTTTCAAAACACGTGCGTGTGTGTGTGTGTGTGTGTGTCAAGGGTTAGGAAGATTAACAAAACTAGATTAACACGGTTTTTGTTTGCTCTCACGAGCCAAACCGAAACTCGAACCTTCTCGGGAATCTGGATTCGGGGAGACGAATCCGAGGGCGGAGCTCCGATCGGAGCGGCTCGCAACAGCAGACCTACTGCGCGTACTCTGAAGACTCCTGTCCATGATGAATCATGAAGTAACAGGAAGCGAAATCGCAGAACGCCAGAGAAAACCTAGATCCGAAATGCCAAACACAAACGCGAGAGCCACTCGGAGGAGAAAATCCCAGAAAATCACCGAAGCTTTTGAGAGAAAATGCAAGGGCTTCACCTGAGTTTCGAGGCTACCAACGAATTTTGATTCGAGACTGAAGCCAATTAGTGAAGTAGAGAGACAAAGCGAGACATTAACGGATAGAGATTGGAGAGAGAGAAACCGGTAGAGAGAGAACAGAGAGAGAGAGAGAGAGAGAGAGAGAGGTGGGGGCCGTTGGAAGGGTGGTAGAGACGGGGACCCCAAGAGTGGGTTCTTTTTTAAAAAAAATAAAAAATACAAAATACAAAACAATAGCGATAAACCGGAAACGAGTAGTGGCGGTCGTGGCCGCTCCATGAGCTTCGTGTGCTGGACACGTGTGCTAAAACTATTTATAATATTTCTTCTTCTTTTTTTCGTTTTTTAAATTTATTTTACCATTAAATGTTTCTAAATTATATGACTAAATGTGGCTGAATTAATGTTCGTTAACTCGCGCCTGACCATTTATATTTGGTATTAGAGAAAACAGGGAAGGAAGGTATATATTTTTTTATTAAATATAGTATTTGTGGATTCCCATTATAAACCAAGTGATGTGCTTGGTTAAATAGATCAACTGTTTTGACTATGGAGGGCAATTGAAATCAAGAATCTCAATATTAACTAAAATGTAGCCGTTGAAATAGTTACCTGATTTAAAATTTTATTTAATTTTAATAGAATATTATTATAGCAATAAATAGTGTTGGAGTTAAATACAACTTAAATATAAACCATTAAATTTAAACTGTCAAAAATAAATTTAATGTCTCATGTTGCAGCATACAATATGTTGAATAATGCGTGGGTGTGAATCTCTAGATTTAAATTTTATATATGAAAAATAATGTGAAATTGCAACGCCTGCGGGAGGGTCAGCAGGTGCATGGATGAGAAATCAGAAAGCATATGCCACATGCTTGCGACTAGCCCGTGCATCCAATTCCAAGCTTCATTTTTTTTTTGACACTCTACAAAGCATATTGAATTTCGATCTTTGAAATTTGACTGTTGGTAGAAAAGTGAGACTAAATCTTTATTGAAAATTAAAATTTATTGTTTTTTTATATTCATTTTTAAAAAAGAATTTTAATATATAAAAATATATATACATAGGGGTTGGTTTTGGGGGGGGGGGGGGGGTTGGGGGGGGGGGGGGGGGGGGGGGGGGGGGGTTTTGGGGTGGGAGTGGTAGTATAAAATTAGTATATTAAAAAAAATAAAGTTCTGTCCATGGTCGTCGTGGCGTAAAATCTTCAAAAAATTGAAAAAAAATCGTTTTTTAAAAAAATTTTTATCCTTTTTAAAAATTTTTTTGTTTAATTTTTAACATAATAATATAATATAAAAATAAGAATAGAAAAATAAAATAAAATATTAAAATAGAAATTTAATGAATAAAAAGTAATTTTTTAAATTTGAGAAATATAACCCTAAAATGTGTTGATTATTAATCTATGTTTGGGTTGGTATTGACAAAGATAGCTAGGGTGGGATTTTTTATGGCTTGCTTGTATTAAATATTTGCATTAGTGCCATCAAGGCATCAACTTACATTTTTGGTTAAGTTGCGTATGTCGGTGAATCATCCAATATTTAATAGTCGTTGAATGATTAATAGTTATAAGTATGTCAACAATGCGTGAAATTGAATTAGCTCTGCTGGCCTACTGCATATCATTGGGCCTATAAAACTGAGGTTCTACTTCCACTTCTAATATCTCAGTCTGACTATATATACTGATGTTGCCGACCAGATTGACAAATAAAAAAGGAAAACATTTTTTAAAAAATTTAAATTATATTTTAAAAAAATAATGATATTCAATAAATAGTTATTAGAATCTAACATAAAATCTTAATAAATTTAAAATTTTAGTGACATAAACTTATAATAAAAAAATAAATAAAATTTAAAAAGATATTAAAGTAGAATATCAGTATTATTCATTAATTTTAAATTAAAAGTATATTATAAAATAAATTAATTAATATTTTATCATTTAAAAAAATTGATCAGTTCTATAACATCTGATCAAGTCAATTGGGTCACAAAAAATCGGCTAGGTCAGTCTAATTTTTTTGATTTTTTTCAAAAATAGTCTACTCAAAAAATTAAATCAGTTAAGTACCAGATTACCAGCTCACCGTCAAACCAGCGGAGCCAGTCAGTTTTGATAACTATCAGCAGTTAAAAGTGCCACCACATTTCCATATTTGGCTATAACCCCTTGGTTTTCCACTCATCATCTTTACAAGTCTTTGCTGGTGTTCTCCAATTATATTATATTATGGACCAGGAAATCAAATTTTGCATTAGCATTAAAAAAAGTTTAAATGATTAATTTAATTTTAATTTGAAGAGTGTACTAATTGTTATATACTAGTATCTCTATTTTTTTTTCACATTTAAAGAATTTTCATAAAATAATTATTTTATAATTTCAACTCTAATAATATTTTTTTATTTTATAGTTATTCTTATTAAAATAATATTTAAAAAAAACTTAACTTTATTTTACTCTCGTTATCAACACTTGTGAAAGGGTAATAAATATAAAGAGAGAAAAAATAATATTAAATAATATATAAATAATTATTGTTCAAAAAGCGACTATAATAATTTTTAAATACAACGAGTAAGATAAATATTATATTGGAATAATATTTTGAAATTGACTAATTATTTGTATATAATAAAGAACTTTTTGAATTAACTAACTACACGTATATACACTAGTTTTAAATAAACAATTAGAAAAAGCTTATTTGTATATTGATTGTGTAAGTAATATGCATATGAATATTTCTTATCGTTTGATTTTAATGTTTTTTAAAATAAATTTAATATCAATCTAAAGGCAATAAGGATATCCTTGCGCAGCCTACCCCCATCATCGTCGTAGAGAAATTATCTACTAAATGCTAAACATAATAATGATTTCGAAAAAAAAAATAGGTATGGATGAATGTTTCTACATGTAATGTATGCATCATTTAAAAAAATAATAATAAATAAATAAATATTAAGCTTTAAAAGGTGATACCAAGAGAGCCAAGATTTTGTAAGTTGAATCCAATAAATATGGCACACGGGTAACCATATTAATGCACCTCCACTAATCTTATGTCAAACTAGTATTCGTAGTGTTATAGCATTTATAACAGATTTGCCGTAATCAACATTTTCTTAGTAATCAATGATTAAATTTACAAATTTGAAAAAAAAAACATTTACCTTGGATTCTATAAAATGGGGGTATAAGATATAAAATGGATAGTGAATTATCAGAATTTATTAATCATTCCTAGAAATCTTTCTTATATATTTTTTGAATATATATTTTTATAAACTTTTGACTGATTGTATTAAATGAAAGAAAGAAAAAAATAAATAAAGTTTAAAAAAATATTATTTTAAAGAATAGATATAGAGATAAAGAATAAGATGTAAAAAGGTTTAAGAAAATAAATAAATTATAAGGAATAAATGTCTTGTTTATCCCTAGAGATAGAAAAGCCAAATAAAATAAAATGTGATACTCTTACAGTATCACATAAAGTTTAGATTATCAATTGTCATATACTCTACAATAAAATGCAAGTTTTAGTTAATATATTAACAGTTAACACAATATTAATTACCACACGTATCATATTGAAGGGTTTAAAATATTATGTAATTTTTAGTATTAAATGTTTTTATAATTAACAGTATGCACTATTTATTTTTGTATAATATTATGTGACGTATTATTAACAATTTATTTTAGGTTAATCACAAAAAATATTATACATATATAGCTTGTTTAAATATTGATAATTTACAAATGAATAAAATTCAAAATCTAAAATGGATTAGTTTAGGTGTTTAATTTTCAGCCGATAAAAATAGTACACAATTTTATCTCACCTTATATATCTCATGAAAAGTCTCCAAAACATAAAAGTCGGGATCAAGCAAAAAAAGAAAAAGAAAAAGAAGAGGACAGAAATGTCATGTAAGAGGCTTACTAGAAAGAAACCCTTCAATCAACCCGATATATTTTAAGAGTAATAGTTTTGAGAATACTGGCCTTTTATATACTAGGGGAAACAATAATAAGAATTTATTTGGAAGTATTTTGTATCATATACTTTTATTATAATTTAATTGAACTGGTTCTTATAGCATCTCCAATTATATCAGTTCTTTATCATTATTTACGCAGGAAAAAAAACAACAACACAGTTTTAACTAGTGCTTATATTAACTTTTTATTTCGGGTTATCTCACATATAATGTAAGATTAAATTTTTATAGCAAAAACTTTTAATATATATATCATTAAATATTGCAAGTTTTATTTAACTGCACAATCATAAATTACTGTAGTATAGCAGAGTAATTTAAATTGAATTTATTGAGAAATTAAATGATCGTTGAAGTTGACGCTGGCAACGTTTTAAGAAATAACCAGAAACCAACTGATGTTAATTTTTTGGATCTTCAACATCCTCTTAATTTGATCTGAAACTGTGCAGTAAATGAAAATAAAATTTGGTTTTGACAGAGGCAGAACAGTGATACGGAATCTCTAGTTTGAAAACCTTGCCACCCTATTCTCTGGGGACCGGATATATATATATATATATCTGCATCCAATACTAGTGAGTCGTGAGTGTGTGTGGAGGTTTTTATTTTTTGTTTGATTTATTATTATTATTATTGGTGAAAAACTGACATTGCTGGGGCTTTCATAGCCTAGCATGTGAAAGGGACAGAATATATAGAGGCTAAGAAGTTAACAAGCCCCTCGAAGGATTCGCCTATTTCTATAGGAAACCAGGAGTTCATTTTTCAACCTGCAACTCCCCGGTCAAATCACACAGTCATCAATTATGTGTGTGTGTGTGTGTGGGTACGAGATTTGACAACCTCATGCAAGCATTCCCATGTCTTTGATTTTTGGCATATATTTGTTTGTTTGTTTTCTTGGGATGACCCCCGGACTGGAGTTATGGCCTATGACAGAATGTGGATGAAATCCCAACTCACAATAAATTGTGTAATGAAAATGCGTGTTTAAAACACTCATCAGTGTGCGCGCAGGTGCATTCAGCAATTCAGTTCATTTTATTAATTGTCTATGAAAACAAATCCGAGTAGGCATGCATATTAATTAAAATGGGTGATTTGTGTTACTAAGATTAGATGGTACTACCGGATATGCCATGGGTCTTCTTCCATAGTAGCTCACATGAGCTCTTCAAAGATTGGCTTTTAATTTGCTGCTGCTTTGGTGCTAAATTCAAGTCCTCGTTTGTGGGTAGGCATGAATTTTAAATTGCAGAGATTCCCTCATCTGTAAGTTGCAATTTAAGATTCCATCGCCTCTATCCGATGCATACAGCTGGAGACTTGCAACCACGTGATTCATTGATTGTCTCTTTGCTTTTCCATGCACGGAATTGATCAACCTTGTAAGCTAAAGTCATGGCTGTGAAATTTTTGCATAAATAGAGGTAAAATAAATTAATTAATTAATTAAGAATCAAGCCAAGAGAAGGCTGCACATTTCCTTCACAATGCCTTCTTCTTTACCATCAAATTACGTACAGCTTGGTAATCGCGTATGCCTGATGGTGGCGGCCAATATTAATGCGTTGGTCGTTGTCTCATTGACAAGGGAACCCATGTTGGATGATGTCTGCAATACAGCAGAGCTATAGAGAGCTACTAGCTTTCATGGCCATTTGCACAGCAATTATGTTTTTTATTTTTTCAAATATGCACATAAATTAAATTTTAACAATTCTATTCAACATGTATGTGTAAGTAATTCAGATAACATTAATATCATTTTTGTGAAATTATTATTATACACAATGTACTATATGTATTATTAGGTCCCGTTTGGGTGTATTATTTTTAAAAATATAATTATTTTTTAAAGCAGTGAGTCTGATAAAATTTTTAATATTTATGAGTGGTGTAAATTCTCCTGAGCTTACAGTTTTTAAAAATAATCGTATTTTAAAAAATAATACATGACAGCATTAATTATATTCAATAACAACTCCGATACTTTTTTTCCTATTCTATTTTTATTTGAATAACTCTTCACTTATTTGATAAACAATACAATTCAATATTATTTTTTAAAATTTTTATTCTATTTAAATATATTTATATTCATTTTTTATTGGATAAAATGATAAACGGGCAATAATAATAAATATTAATATCACCAAATGCATTATTTTAATATTACGAAATGAATTTATTATTTTATCGATCTAAAAATTAATAATAAACTACCACTAAAATCTAACCTACTTTTCTCCGCCGTCACCCTAACTCTGCTTCCCTCTTCTGTCTCAGCCGTCTCCAGCCTCTCTCACCACCCTCAAGATCCGGCAGCGGCGGCATGTGCTCCAACGATGGATGCAATATCCGGAGAGAGGCAATGGTTGGCTGAGACGGCGACGACAGCGGCAAAATCTGGAAGAGGCAACGGCTAACAGCGACGTGTTTTGCGACAACGACGGATGCGGATCTGCATCTACGACGACAGTGGTGATTGGAGATAGGATGTGCGACGGCGATGACAGCGGACCGATTCCAGTGGCGACAGCTGCGGGCTATTTGCGATAGCGGTTAGGGTTTGATGGCGTCGACGACGGCTGTACTTTGCGGCGTTGACGGAATCTGTGCCTGCAATGACGGAATCTGCTTCGCGGAGTCAAGGTGGTGGCGCCGGAGGAGGAGAAGATGTAGGATTTTTTTATTTTTTATATTTTGGTGAGGTTGGATCATATGGAAATTATTCAACACCTCTGAAGAACGAAGAATGGAATGGTAGAATCGAAGATACTCTTTTTAGGCTCAACTCAACTGATAACGCAAGTATCAGTGGCCATTCTGAGCACATCCAAGATTTTGCTCCACTGGAATATATGTTGCCTCCCCAATTCTTCCAAGGCAGAGAACAACATTCCCAATTCCCATTCTCTTTTTCAAGATAGCCAAGAAAAGAGAGCATTGTAATGAGAGTCCAGAACGCAGCTCCATTTGTAATTGTAATCCATGCCTAGAAGAGTACTCTTCAGGTATGTGATATTATTAATAATATATCTATGTTTATTATGTGTTCATGTGCTAGTTCCATGGTCTTGGTTATACCTTGTTAAAGCACATGAGCTTGGTCTTTTCCGGCCATGAAGCCTCCTGTATCTATAAGATTAGTATTTTTGATTTGAAATCATGATACATGGGCAAAAATCTATGGAAAGAACTCTTCCAATAAGCACACTATTCAGTTGCTTGATTATTTTATTTTGCTTTATATTTGTATGATACAGAAGTAATCATTTGGAATTCTGCAACCCGACTTGGTTTGTTTATGTGATTGTGTGTATGGGGCAAATCACATTAGTGTGTGTGTGTGTGAGAGAGAGAGAGAGAGAGTGAGGAACTTTGAAGGGATGTTTTACGGTTTCAGGTTTTCTTTAGGGGCATAATTTAGTGAAACCAGCAACCAGGTTGCGGTGGTTGACCTTCCTGATCAACTCCATTTTCGTGGCCCCTGGACGGGCCTTGTAGATAGATGACACTAAGGTAAGGTGGTGTGTGCACCCACCCAGTTGAACCATTTCTTGTATCATTGGGTTAAAGCAGCGGGTCCAATTCTCCCAAACGCAGTCGACGTCAATGGTGTCATTCTCGGCACTCTTGCTGATGACAGGAATTTGATAAGAACCCAGAACTGGAGATGGAGAACTTTAAATGGGGTCATTTGGATATTCTGATCAAACATCATTTTTTTATAGGAGATTAGTTGACAACAGCAATCGAACAAATGGAAAGTGGTCTCACGGGACCGGAGACTAAAGAGACTAATGAAACAGGGATTGCAAAAGAGTCATCTCACACAAAAGCCAACTCAATATGCCCCAGTACCACACAGAACTCAAGTCACATGTCAGCTATTCCATGACAACTTTACCAATACGCCTCCAAGTGAGTCCCAACCATACTTCAATCCTGAAAGATGCCGGCGTCAACCAATAATCCCGTTCTAACACCAGAGCAACAAAGTGGCTGCAGTTCCCAAGGAAAAGTGGCCCTCTCCTTAGTCGATTTGCTTCAGGTTCAGGGATTTCTTTTAGCAGTTTGTTAACCCAGGTATTACGCGCTACAAAGCACTAGTAGATTCCTCAAAGAAAATCATTAGAACATAATTACTGAAATCCAAAGTCAATAATTCATCATACCCAGCTTAGCAGTATGTCAAACTGCATACCACCTTAATCAGCAATTGCACCATCGCCACTCTCCTCACCCTGCTCCAGGCCCCAGCGCCACTCTTGTCCTCTTTTAAGTTCATTGCGTCCAAATTAAAAATAAAAAATGGTTTTAAAAGCTCAAAGATGATTTTGCTAAATGACTAACCTGTGCCCCAAGGAAAATTAAGGAAGACTTTAGAAGCTAAAGCCCGGGTTGTTAATGCTACGCTGTGTCTAAATTAAATTTAAGAGATACCGCAGGAGCCCAAGCTTGCTTTGCAAAAATAACTACTTGACATATAGTTCCATTTTCATCAACAATATTTTAAAAAAATCCCGAAGATCATCCATGTCTAAATGAGTATAGCTATTCAGATCGTGAGAAACTGGAAGATTCAATGTCACCATTCCACCCTTGGCGGCCAACTTACATCCAAGAACAGACAGAGCATCAGAACAACAAATTGGTCTGATAAACGGCTCATCAGGAGTGAGCAAGGGGCAGAAACAAAAACAAGAGCTGAAATTAGCTATGATAAAGTAAGCTAAGAGGTAGATTACATCAAAATGTGAGCAACCTGACAATAAGATCAGTAAGTAGACACTTCATCCGAATATGATTAACCAGAACTTGAAGTACAAAAGGCATTTTTCCTCTCTGAAGTGTTCCCCAAGACTCTCCATTGAACTGCCGAGAGATTGGGTTTTCATAGTTTCTCTGAGCAAAGTGAAGAGTCACATGGCCATCAAACAGATGGGAAAGTGTAACTACACCAACCAATGCACCACTGCAAATTTTCAAGGTTGATGAATATAGAACACACCTTTGTACGAAAATAAAATTTAAGAAAATTCGTGAGGATATGTGTACAAGTTAACTGGGTTCTCAAAGTAATGGTTTTCAAAGACCGTTAGCATGTGTCTAGCAATGTCACATTTTTCATGACAGCCTCATCAGCCTAAACATCTCCTGTACCTAGTTGCCTTTGGTATAATGACCTCATCCGTATATAACCCACACAACATACGCCCCATTCCTTCCAAAACCAAAACATGAGTAGGGAGAGCAAAGTTCCCATTATTCCATGAACATAGCATATATTTGGCCACACTAATCAAGAAGACACCAAAACTGAACTACAGATATGACCATTCATCCAATCATAATATCTCATCAGGGAAGGTTTCATACTTCCAGCTTCCATTTTCTAAACTATCAACTAAGGAACTACTAGTCAGAGCATTAGACAAAAGGAAGATAATAAAACAGCCACAAAAATAAAATAAAATACAACCATGATATTCGTGAAACACCCTGCTTGAACCATCCAGTCCCACTCCTCATCACTCACCTATTAGAACCGGCTTTCTGATTTTCCGGCATCTGGAGAGAAAATATTTGCCGCCAGCATGTTCTCATTGAAAAACTCCGCATAGGGGTGTCCCTTAGGAACAAGGCGCCGATACTTCTCAAAATGCTTCTCAGCCTCGTCATTGTTCCTCAACAATCTATAAATAATACCCTGACATAAATACGGCCTGAAGTCCCTAGGCTCTTCCTTCACGAGCTGCTCATAAACCTTCAAAGCCTCAGCATACCTCCCCTCAAGCACCCTAGCCTGCGCAATCAGTAGCTTAAAATCCCTCGCATCTTCCTTCCTATTCTCCTTCCTGCACCTCTCCATTGCCTTCTCAATCCGCTCCAAGACGCCATCCAAATCCCCCCCACTCTGCGAAGCTGATATCACAAGGCCATGGTAGGCTTCGGCGCAAAGAGAGTCTTGGGCAAGCAATTCCTCAAACAGCGCCGCCGCGAGGTCCGTGTTGCCGGCGTAATTATGCAGGTAGCCTTTCATAAGCGGCCACTCTCGCTGCTTGGGCTCGAGCGCGATCAATCGGTCCATGATATGGACCGCCTCGTCGAGCTTTTGGGTCTTGACTTTGATCTCCATGAGGTTCCTGAGGGCAGGCACGTCATCCCGGTGGGACTCCACGTACTCCTCCAACCTCTTCTCATTCTCTGGGGTGGCGGCGATTACATCGGCTGGCTCGGCGGTAGCGGAGGGAGCAGCGAAGGCGAGTTTAAGGGGAGGGCGAGCGAGGAACAAGGCGGCGGCGACGGCGGCGACGCAGGCGGTTCGGACGAGGGGCTTCAGGGTTTCAAAGAACGAGGCTTTGGGGTTTTTAGGGTTTTGGGGCAAGTGGGTGTTTGTGGAGGCGGCTCTGACGAGCGACAGTCGAGCGGTCGACGGCAGCGACCATGACGATGAAGGGGTTCTTCGGAAGAAGATGGAAGAAACGGGTCTGGAAAACGATGAGCGGTTCTGATCGATTGAGAGGTGGAGAGAGTGGGGTCGGTAGTGGATTTTGGAGAGAGCCTCCATAGCTTTTAGAGCTTATGGAGGAGGCTTGTTTGCAGTATCCTACAGGGACAAGACAGGGAAGGAGGGGATTCTGTAACCCTAGTGACTGATGACACGGACGCTCGTTCCGCTTCTCACGGTCGGCTCTGACTAATGACTACTGGGTATATCAATGGTAAAAAAAAAAAAAAAAAGGAAAGTTAGAGCCCGCCAAAACTTGTTAACTATTTTAGATTTACGTCTCCAAATCCACGACTTAATATAAATTAAATATAAATTAAACCATCAACTGGACCATCAAAGTTTACATTAAAATATAATTTAAGATTTACAAATTTAATATTCATAATTCATTATTACATGATATAATATAAAGGCTAACGATTGCACAATATTTTAATCTAAGCATTTCTTGACTTTATATTTCCTATATCTTCATATTTTTAATTCCCTTGGAAAAAAAATCAAATAGGTGAATAGTCTTATAAGGTAAACATATAGAAAATTATTGCATAATATTATAATGCTGAGAAATATCATATCATGAGGATAAACAAGACATACTATTACAGTGCAAACAGAAAATTGAAAACAGAGTAGAAAGTAGAAGAAATATGTCAATAGTTATAGTGTATTCGGTCAACCGATATTTATAAATACTATTATATCTTCAAATGACTATTCTATCCCTAATATATACAAATTATTATATAAATTTACCTGTGAATAACATAATAATTCAAGCTAACTATCAAAATACCATAATATAACATATTATTAATGTGATTGAGATTGCACAATGATATTTTTTATCCAATGCATTAAAAGTCATTTTGAAATCTCATATGAACTATTAACTTAATTTCTCACGATATTCTTGGCGTCATAAAACATTAGAAATAAAAATATTAAATTAATATTTTTACTTTTTACTTTTTTTTTTACATCATGAATTTCTTTCTATTTCTTTCTGGAATAATTCCAAGGCACTGTATATGATTTACTGGCTCTGCCCTATTGGCTATTATAGCCATAACATTTTGTACGTGTTGAAAATTAATTCCTTTTTTCCTTACTGCAATTTCAGGTTAGAGAGGATATGGAGGAACAAATAATTAAAGCATCACAGGTACCTACCAAACAAGCTCTCTATCATGCTGGTTAACAAATTCTGTCAGAACTTGCAAGTGTTTAAAAGTTAAGGGAAGAATTAGATAAATGTATCCAGGCATGATAAATTTATACTTCCATTATCTATTAGAATAATGTATTTATTTTCTCTATAAAGTTTGGGAGGTTCAAGCATCTACTAAGTTGCTAGAATTATAAAAACAAAATAATTGACATGCATTGGTATTGCCAGCCGGCCAGGTCTATTAGAGATTTAGAGTGTCAAGTGTCGGTCTGCACAGACATGACATGGACAAGTCAGCCCCATATCGCTTGAAGCTGAATTCAAACAAAACCACCTGGATCCCTTCATCAAAGCTAAGCTAGGCAAACAAAAGGTCAGTCAAAATTGTGCTTCGAGATCCCTCATATGAGCAATGCAGGACCCCAGGACTTCATAGATTTCATCTCTCTGGTCATGCTTCACATACCTACTAAAAAAGACACTCACTTTATTTCTGATTTCGATCCAACTGCACCCTGGAATTTTCTTCATATTTCTCTCCTTCATCTCCTTCCTAACTGTTATTGCATCTTGCCATTTGCCAGCCGCAGAATGTGCATTTGAAAGCATGACATATGAGGAAACATCATTGGGGTCCAATGCCCAGATCTGTCGAGCTGCAAAGTCCCCTAATTCCGTATTAGAATGTATATGACATCCTCCAAGCAACGCCTTCCAAAATCCAACACCAGGATGAAAAGGCAAATTGGAAATGAAGCTCCAAGCTTCCTCAAAATGGCCAGAGCGGGAGAGCAAATCAATCATACAAGCATAATGCTCAGGTTTCAGCAAGGCAGGGTCCTCTGCTTTTGCCTTATTAAAATATGAGTATCCGACATGGACAAAACCAGCATGGTTACAAGCCAGCAATAGACCAAGGAGTGTAACGTCATTAGGCCTAAGACCTGTGGCCTGCATTTGTTCAAAGAAAAATAGGGCTTCTCCAGCTCTCCCATTTTGTGCATATCCGCATATAAGGGCATTCCAAGAAACTGTGTTTCTTTTAGGAAGTTCATTGAAGACCAGAAGGCCATCCTTCATGCATCCGCATTTTACATAGAAGCTTACCAAAGAATTTCCAACATATATGTCAAGCCCAGCCAATGACTTAACTGCACAGGCATGAAGAGATTTGCCAATTCCAAGTGCAGCTATATTAGCAGCTGCACTAAATACACAAGGAAAAGTAGATTCATTCGGTGCCACGCCTTTTTTCCACATCTCGACAAAAAGATTAACAGCCTCTTCATTATGGCCATTTTGGCTACACCCTCCTATCATAGCATTCCAAGAAACAACATTTCTCTCAGGCATCTGACCAAACAGGTGGAACGCGTCTTCGATTCTCTCTTTCTTGAGGTACCCAGTAATCAAGGTTGTGTAAGAAACAATGTTAGCTTCACGGGTGTCCCCAAAAGCCCTTTCAGCTTCTTCAACGGTGCCGAGTTTGGCATAGAGATCAACAAGCGCGCTACCGACGAAGACATTTGACCGAAGGCCTGTCTTTGCTGCACAGGCATGAAGCTGCTTGCCGGCATTGAGGTCACGCAACACAATGGACGAGTGAAGCACTGCGCCAAATGTGAAATTATTAGGTCTGATGTCCAAGAGAAGCATTCTCGAGAAGAGAAAGATCGCCTCTCCATGACGGTGCAGACGGGCGATGCGACTGATCTCAGCAGTGGCTGACACCACATCCCAGCCTAGCACTTCATCTGAGATCGTCCTGCATGCAAAATTGGATCTATCACCGCCTGCTTCAGAAGCTGCCGACGTAAGCAGGTCATAGGCATGTCCATGTGCCCTCCGGGTTTCAAGAGCGCAACTGGTAGCTGAACTGTACGTTTTTGAGTAAGGTTTGAAGTTGAGCAGAGAAAGTACAAATCTGCATGCTTTGGATTTCATGGGATGAGTCCATTTACTGATATCGAGGAGTCATGAATAGAGAGTTATCAGCAAACACTGATAGCTACATCAATTATGTGGGAATTTCTAAAAGTTTTAAAGGCAACTGTGCTCCACAACATCTTCAAGTTTCGTGATAGTAACATATAATAAACACCGCAAGGATCACGCTTCATAGCATTTCAGACGCACCAAAACAAATTAAAACGTTCATAAATCATAATCTGGGGAGAGAGAAAAACACAAATTCAACGGACCTCAATGCATGAAGCAGAGACCAAAGGAGAGCTTGCAGAGAAGGCAACCCTAATCCACGAACCACGAAACGCGAAGCAGAGACACACAATCAAGAAACGGCGGAGAAGAACCAGACAGAGCTTGAGACCTGAGATAGCCAAATAACCTCCCCGAGTCCCCGGTCGGTCGATGAGCCAAGAATAAATGGTACTTGAAGCCCTAATCTCAATCAAGTGTCAGTCACGTGCGACCAGAGTCTCACAAAAACAAAAACAAACAAAAAAAAAAAAACCACACGCCCGCACGTACCTACCAACCTGCCTCTTTCCTCAAAACACAGTCCGCGGTCTCAGCCAGAGCGTTCGCACGCCGCCATGGCCGCCGCCGCCGCCGCCATTTCTTCGTCTTCCTCAGTCGCAGCTCTGAACCGCCTCTCTCTCTCTTCCCGCAATCCTCGTCCCTCCTTCTTTACTTCTTCATCCTTTTCATCCTCTTTTCCCAGACCCAGACCCAATACTACCATCGCCATTCGAGGCAGCTCCGCCTTCCGCGCCTCCGCATCGCCCATGACCTCCAAAGCTCCCGAGAAGAGAGCCTCCTCGCACACCTCTTCTCTTGATTCCAGATTTCTTCATTTCGTCAAATATCAAGGTCTCGGTAACGATTTCATCCTGGTAATGCCCTACTTCAGTTTGTTTGTTTGTTTGTTCGATCGTAGGAAAATTTGACTGTATGTATGTATGTATGTATATGTGTATGTGTGTATGTGTTATTGTTTTAGAATTTTGTGTGCGTTGTTGGCTGATTGCCCGTTCATAACTTATCTGAGTTTAATTTGAATAGGTCGACAATAGAGATTCATTGGAGCCTATGATCACGCCGGAGAAGGCGGCGAAACTCTGCGATAGAAACTTCGGGATTGGTGCTGATGGGGTGATACTAGCCATGCCGGGGTTTAATGGCACTGACTATACCATGAGGATCTTCAATTCCGACGGCAGTGAGCCTGAGGTACACTCACATTTTTCATACAAATTTACAAATGTGTGGCTGTTTTTTTTTCTCCTTACAATAACAATATACCAAACCGATAGAAGTCATTGGGTGGTATACTTTTTTTATCATTTTTTTTTACCGATTAGTGTTTACGTTTATACGAAGACAGAAAAAAAAAAAACTCAAGGCAACACTTCAATGTGATATTTTACAAGTTTCATGCAAATTTGGGCTTTACAGTGATTCATGAAATATCAATAGAATCTCCTTTTTCTCTTCCTTCTTATAAATTTGTGGAATAAATTCTTTCAATGATTTTGTTATAGATTTTTTTTTATTTATCTAGATGTGTGGCAATGGAATGCGGTGCTTTGCAAGATTTATTGCTGATCTTGACAACTTACAAGGGAAGCACAGGTATTGTTGTTAATTGTAGTGATTTTACTCCTGCGCAATGCTTTATACTTTACTGATATTTGGGAGTGATAACAAGAGCTTTATGTTGTGCTGTTGTACTGATTCTATGCTACCTCAGATCAATCAATGTTTATGATATTAACTACATCCTTTCTTAGCCTTTTTTTATCCACCTCTTTGGTTGGTTAGTTGGGTATGGGTATGGGCGCTCCCACCAAATTGCATGAGTTAGTGGAGAATATTGGAAAGACTGGGAAGCCCTACTTGTAGTCAAGCTGACTAGCAGAGGCATCTGACAGCCTGATTAAAACATCAGACTAAAAGGCCGATATTTTTTTGTAAGAAATTAACAAATTCTCATAACATCTTTCTTCATTTTGACATATTTGGAAAGACGTTCTAGAAGAGTAATTTGAGGAGTTTCACCTATCAACAATGACTTTAAATGCTCAGATTTCCTATGACAATTGCAAGCTGTGAAATTAATTAGGGATAAGTGACAAATATGTCCATATGTTCAACTGAACCTTTATCTCATTCCACAGCTTAAAAGGTCAAAAGCTGTATGCTGCTACTTCTTTGCAAGCATACTTGCACAGGGAACTTCAATATAATGAGTTCTAAAATTTACTCCCCTTTACCCGAATTTGTATGCTCTCATATGAAATTGCAAAAAAGCACCAAATGTTACATTGCATTAGTTATAGAATAATCGAGAATTAGTTTTTGGAAGCTAGGAATACCCATCACGTAGAAATAATATTCTGAAGTAACCTATTTCTGCATTTTTTTTATGCTGCTCTAGGTCTTGCATCCTGGTTAAATTTTTTTGTTCATTTTATAGTGATGCCATAATTTGCATAAAAAATTCTATTTCTTTCTTTGCAGTTTCACTGTACACACGGGTGCAGGTTTGATTGTTCCTGAGATTCAAGATGATGGGAGAGTATGCTGTTCTCTAGTCATCTGTTTCTTTATATTGAAAATTTTGAAATTATGTTTTCAGAGGTGCCTTTTAGGCATCATATATTGTTATAAACTAAATTTTAGTCATTTGATTAAAATTTATAAGAATAAATTTCAGATATCCTAATGCCAAAAAAACCGAAGAAAAAGGTGATTTATCATAAAATAATTAGAAGGTGTCTGGGGGACTAATGGTTTGACATACTATAGCACACCTGTATAAACACCAAAACTGTTTAGGGGAGTTTTTTTAAAAATACTTTTTGTACTGTTTATAAGTATGTTTATGTTTAGAAACAAAATATAACAATCCCCCCCATAGGCTTGCTCGCCATTCAATTTACTCTTGACTTTTCAGCAATGTGAAAAACTTTGAGCAATCTTATGAGAGCATGTTTCCTTCATTCTCACTCTTTTCTATTTCTTTCTGGGATAATTGTAAGGCACTGTATATGATTATACTGGCTCTGTAATTGATCTCTCTGCCCTATTGGCTATTACATCCATAACATTTTGTACATGTTGAAAACTAACTAATTTTTTTCCCTTACTGCAATTTCAGGTTAGAGTGGATATGGGGGAACCAATAATTAAAGCATCACAGGTACCTACCAAACTAGCTCCAAATGAGGGCCAGTTTGCCATCAAATCAGCATTAGACATTGATAAAACGACGTGGACTGTGACCTGTGTCAGCATGGGAAATCCTCACTGTGTAACTTTCAGCACACCAGAGGGCCAGGTATGTAGGCTACAAACTAGAACACCACATAGATTTTGTTATATGCATTCACTTCGTTCTTTGCATTTCAATATTTTCTTAGGGTACTTGCTTTGCAGACTTATTTTTGTCTCTCAAGGGCTAAGATACCATTGGTGGCAATGATAATGGCTGCAGCTCAGGGTGGTAGAGTTGGATTAAAGGGAATTCAAACTGCCATAAATATTTGAAGTCTGCCAAACCCTTCCCAACTTCAGTCTATGTGTCCTACTCGAGCTTTAGTAACATTTTTTCGTCAATTTTTTTGGGAATAAGGGACGATTAAGTTCTATTTAACAGCTCTCTATCATGCTGGTTAACAAATTCTGTCACAACTTGCAAGTGTTTAAAAGTTAAGGGAAGAATTAGATAAATGTATCCAGGCATGATAAATTTATACTTCCATTTTCTATTAGAATAATGTATTTTCTCTATAATGTTTTGAAGGTTCAAGCATCTACTAAGTTGCTAGAATTATAAATACAAAATAATTGACATGCATTGGTATTGCCAGCCCGCCAGGTCTATTAGAGTGTCAAGTGTCGGTGCCTGCACAGACATGACATGGACGAGGATGCTTTCTAGGGGTGTACACACAGCATATAAATTCTTAGTTTAATATAAAATCTCGAAGGGTGTTGGTTTTCTGCTTGATTCTTTGAATTATTCCACTTGTAGGAATTGATGGTTGATGAATTAAATATAGCAGAAATTGGTCCCAAATTTGAGCATCATCCCATGTTCCCTGCTCGAACTAATACAGGTTAGTTTTTGTTGGGCTATGGGTGGTAGGTTGTGTAGCCAGTTCTGTGTTTGATCTCTCCCTTAGGCTGGCTGGGGCACAAGGGATGTATTTGTGCAGACTGCCATGGTTGTGAATACTGTTTTGTTTTAATTTAACCTGGTTTCTCTTTCGCAGAATTTGTGCAAGTATTGTCTCACTCTCACCTCAAGATGCGTGTTTGGGAGCGTGGGGCAGGTTGGTTGGTCCTGAAAAGCATGTTTGTCATGAGATAGAAATGCTGCTTGCATAATCAGTACCGGCCTTATAGTGATTAGCTTGCTTGACATTATCTAGTCGGCTGTTTGGTCTTGAAGCTTAATTATATTTATCTGATTGCAGGTGCTACACTAGCCTGTGGAACTGGAGCTTGCGCGGTGTTAGTTGCAGCAGTTCTTGAGGGTCGTACGGGGAGGGTAAGTTTTATGCTTCTAATTGTAATTGATTAACATCATTATAGGTAGGTCTTCTACACTACTCCACAAGGAAATGAAGCAATTCCATTTTTTTTTTTTGGAATGATATTTGAATTTATATTTTTATGTCAATTGAAGTTACTATATTGTGTTTCATAGACGACAGCGTCAAATTTAGATTGAATAGCTCATTATTTCAAATACTTTAGTGATAGGATAATGACTCTAAATGACAGATGGCCTATAGATGTAAAAAATAGAACTTGAATGATTTTACGTGTTACTTTTACCCCTGAAGAGGTCCTTCTCCATGTTATCTGCTAATTCGTTTTTGTAATATTTTGACTAACTTCGACAGAACTGCATTGTCGATCTGCCTGGAGGGCCGCTGGAGATTGAGTGGCGAGAGAATGACAACCATGTCTACATGACTGGCCCAGCTGAATCGGTGTTCCGTGGATCAGTTACTATGTTTTAATACGATATGGCCCGCAAAGGAGATTTTTAAAATTTCTATTCAACTCATTACTTTATCTATTTAATGCAGTTTTTGAGTGTAAAACTTTACACGTGTCACACACTAATAGATGCGCGGCTGAATCAATGTGCCATTTGTTGTAGTTGTAATTGAATTTGTAGTGGCAGTGTTTACACTGCTATTAGTACCAATTGGCGTGTAAGGTCCTCCTGACAGTTAAGAAATGTTTGGTGGTATTTCTGCTTAGACTGCATTATGTCCTACAGGAGGTTCGTGTGATAACTAAATTCTGTGCATGTTATTCAACAAGATTTTACATTTTTTCATATTTTCTTAATTTTAATTAACTGTTCGCTATAATCCAACCATAACTAGTGTTGAAACAAAATACCTGGTATATGCTTCAAGAACTTTGCATGGAATACCAAACCATCTTTATGATGAGTTTGGATCCTCTAACACAAGATACCAAAACAATATAGTTTTATGACAACAACAAAGGCATGATGAAACAAGATAAAGCTGCAAACCCCTTTAATGCAAAACCACAATCTACTACTTTACTCACATCCTGACGTATAATGCATATCAAAGATCCTTTTGGACTAGAGCAATATGAATCATCCCACCAACATTTTCTAACCGATGCACTCAAAGGTAACATGTGTCCAACCACTTCAGGGGGCATTCTCTCGCCCTCGATCAGAGCAAGAGGAAAATCCTCATTTCTAATTCTATCCATCTAATTTTATCACTCATCTTGCTTTCATATTTCTTGTTAATTGCCCAACACTCATTGTCATGTAACGAAGCTAGCCATATAGATATAAGGATATTAGCTTGTTTGCAAAAAATAAAAATGAAAATCAATCAATCCTTTTTACCTGTTCTCATTACTCACTAGTAGAGCATCATTCGGTATCAATAAAAATGTTTTTTTATAAAAAAACTGCAAATGAAGTAGTTAACACGGAGCTGTCTTCGCTTCGGATGCAGACATTCTCATGTTGGGGAGTCTACTTAGCCTGCCTATTAACCTTAAGATAGGGCAATGCACCTATGACATTGTCATAATCGCTCCTGTTGACCGGGTGCTGCGCATTAAAGTTAGCAAAAACTTGAGATCAGTAAGCCATTTTTTAAAATGAAATAGGGTAATTAGCTTAAATTATTGAAATTGGCTAGTTGGTATCTCATCTCAGATAACATAGATACTACAAACGACTCATCCAATAATTTATCCACTTGTCCAATTGTCCCCATGACAATTGTCATAGCCAAAGCTTATGATCACGTGCACAAACCAAACTGAGTTCAATTTTAATGCATGCCTTGGCGAATCAACATTTACATCCAAAAAGGCTTAAGAACATGGATACAAAAGGTCCATTTAAGTTCACAGTTGCAAAAGATGAAGGAGTTACAAGAGAAAAAGGCTGTCACAAAAGGGAGCAGTAGGAAAGAAGAGAAAAAAAAAACATGAAAGTCAAAAGCCTATAAGCATATCATTAGGCGGACAAATGTAGCAGTGTCACAACACAAACCATAACCGAATTACCACCAAGATAAACCAAATAAATAAATTACCAGGAAAGGCAAGTACGATATTAGAATTTAGAACTGCAAAATTAATTTTAATTGACTTCAAGTAAACCTCCTTCGCCCAGTTATAAAACTAATGGTTTCAAGGAAAACTAAAGTACAACAACTCAATTTTCCATGACTTCCAAACAATTTGCAGCTGACAAATTATATAAAATAAAATTCTAATTCTCATCCATCATCTATTAATGGGTGACATTTTTCCATTGTACAGGGGAAAGCATAGGTGTGCAAGGACAATGACGGCTATATGCTATCTTAACTTGAGGGTTTGCTATTTCCCAATTCTCACATCCATACTGTTTTGTCTTCTAGGACACCACACAACTGCGTTTCTCCTTGTTATTGAAATCGTATTGTCTCCAATTCATATCACTTTGTTATGTAGGATAATACCTCATGATCTAATAGAGTAATAGATTAATTATTTAGGATCAAAGCCGTGACAACTTGTTAGTGGAGCCAATCCTAAGTTCCTAACCCTTTATCCAATACCATGCCCAATCAACTTTTGACAGCTTTTTAGTTTTTGTGATCATTCTTTCTAGTTTCTACTTATATTTCAACAATTTTGTTATTAATTAATAGATTAGTAAATTAATATAAAAAATAGTAGCATCTTACTATTGCCTCACAAATGATCTTCAACTTAGGTCAATTTTTGTGATTCCATATCAACAATTGCAACTACCACCCCCCCCCCCCCCCCCCCCCCCCCAGTCTTGGACAAACACGCCCACGAGTGAAAATTTGTGGATCAGATCATGAAGTTCCACATAATTTGTGAAGAAAATGTCCTGTGTTCTACCTAAGATCAATATTAATTATATGCAGAAACTAAAAACCACGATTAAAGAGAGCCCACCATTTTAGACAGCCGTAGCTTTCTTTTCTTGGTCTTTTTCGCATTTAAATGCTGCTTTCCAGCTCTCCTCCGCACTATCTTCCCAGTCCCCGTTACTCTGAAGCGCTTCGCAGATGCCTAGCCAAATTTAAATAATACATCTTCAATTCGTGTTCCTGGAAATCACAGCAACAGCGAGCATAGGGGGGTCTATTTGGTTGTGTTCTCGAAAGCTGCTTTTGTTTTTCCGTTTCCACAAATTTTTCAGAAACTGAACAGAAGCTAATGAATTTAAACTACTGAAACATTATATGTTTGTGTGTGTGTGTGTGTGTGTGTATATATATATATATATATATATATAGAGAGAGAGAGAGAGAGAGAGAGGAGAGACCTTGTGGGTTTTCATTTTGTAGCCTTTGGTAGCGACAATAGGGGAAAAAGAAGTAGAATTTTGACGCAGTGGAGGGATGGTGCAAAGGTTTTGAGGAAGAAGCGATTGAAACCTGGATATGTTGAAGTTGGAACTCAGATTCAGCGATTTGGTCATGGAGGGGAAGGGGTTTAACTGAACAAACCCTCGAGAGGAGGCTGGAATCGAAGAACGGAGCAGCGTCAGTGGCCTCCTGGGAGACTTCATGGGGAAGCAGAGGGTTAGAGTTGCAGACGCCATTGGTACTCGTCTACTCGGCTCGGAGGAGAATAGTAGCTCTACCTCTAACTCCAGCCTCTCCTCTGATGTGGTGTTGCAGATGATGCTGGCTGGCTTCCATCAGTTTTGTATTTAATTGTTTTTTCATATATAATAATAATCATGATAATAAATTTATAAATAATCAATAATCAATAATATTTTTGTTTTATTAATTTATATATATATATATGTTAGAATCCCCCTCTCAAAAAAATTACATAAAAATGCTGATATTATATATAAATTAAATAATTTAATTTTAATTTTATAATATATAGGATATTTATTATATTAATAATAAATATAATAGCCATTAATTATTTTATTATATATTTTCATTCCATTATAAAATAAAAATACTATAAGTATATTATCAATAATTGTAAAATAATAATTAGTCAAACATGTGTATACAAAAAAGTGGTGTGTAAAACATGTAATCATGTATATCTTTAATAATAATTTATTGATAAATTAATTATTAACAAAAATAATAATAGTACCTTTATTTGTTTTTATTATTAGTCGTTTTCAATTATATATATATGGAATAATAATTGCTCAAAGATTTAGCCAAATGGTAAGTCTAATCCAATATTAGTCATTTGTATATTATGTCAATTTTTTAGAGTCTATTATGTTTGATAGTGTAGATCTAGCCAAATGGCAAGTTTAAGCCCATGTATGCAATACAAATAATAAATGTCAACTTTTAGGTGGGATGAATGAAACATGCCATACATAGCTACTTTTGGGGAGAGAAAAAATGAAAAGAAATCATAATGGAAATGGAAAGAAAAATAAAATGAAAAGGGAGTTCATTTTAACACTAAATCAAACCATGACCTTTATATTTAACGATTTTCTAGATTTTTCATCAATATATTTATCACATTACTAATATTGTTGATGACAATCATTTTGATTTTAAAGCAATAGCTACTCAAATTTATGAGTATTTTTGATATCATAGTGTAAATAGGCCTCAAAGATAAGATTAAGAACAATAAAATTCAATATACTTTATTATTTATTGTTGATGGATTCTTAAGCCAACTTTTTAGATGTTTAAATTAGTTTAACATATTGGCACTAGTAAAAAATTTGTAAATGCAAAGTATTTGGGAGTCACTATAGTTTTGAGGTATAAGGTTTTTCTCTAACTCTAAGGCTTCAAAAAATTTATTATTGTATGTGTTAATGACAATCGATTTGTAAAATTTCTTATATCTTATTATCTATCCTGTGCCATTTATTATTTCATAGGAGTTGCAATAAATGGAACGTATATAAAGAATGAGCCCATGTTTATGTACAAGGATTTCAATTGTGAAATTCTGTAAAATGTTAATTTTTAACTTTGTTATAATATATTATCAAATTTATCTTATAATAAAGTGTTGATTAATAACAATTAGAATTATTGTTGGGTAGATCTTGAACTGTAGATTTTGAATATAATTTTATTATTTTATTTGAATTAATAAAATATAATTATATTAATAATTTTATTATATATATTGTTATAATTACCTATTAAGTATAAATCAGAAAACAAGAGGGTGTAATGAGGACGAATAATTATTTTACTTTAAACTTAAAATAATTATTTTATATTAAAATTTAGTTTTATTAAATAAACTAATTTGAACATATTTCTTAAAATTTTATTTTAACTTTTATAAAATTACGTATAAGTAATTATTATTACTATCATAAATAAAGTATGTTTTTACAAAAAATGTGAAAATGATGACGAAAAAGTATGTTTTTTTGTCAAGCCTCCATTGAAGGGTTTAAACGCTATAGCATACTTAAAAAGACATGACCATTGAAGTTTCAAACCGAAATTATAGTCGACAGGAGACGCCTGCTCGAGGCTTGAAATTCGAACAGCGTTTGTGTTGCTGTTGACGTGAGGGCTGTGGGAGAGGTGTCAGATGCTCGAGCAACATTTTTTTCTTTGCACTATGATTGGAGCTTGCTCAAATTTCGATACTATATTCGAGTGACCAGCCGATAATATTGCGTGACAAATGACGTGGCTTATTACAATTACCGATTTTTCAAATAAATAAATAAATATTTTTCCTTATTATTTTTCAAACATCTCGTACAGTCGTATGCACATAGCCGTTGGGAATTACCACGCAGTTCTTGCCTCTTTCATATATAAGTAAGCAGAGTGCCAATCGGGCGAAATCGCGCGCTGTTGTTGACAGACACACACAGCTCTCTCTCTCTCTCTCTCTCTCTCTCTCTCTCTCTCTCTCTCTCCCTCCCCTCTAATCATTCATTTCTACATCTCCACACTTGGATTCTCTGAAGCGAACTGCTATTCGCCCGTCCCTCGGATCGAAACACGCGCGCGCGCCATGTCTTTCACTCCCGATCAGCAGACCAGGAAGGTCGGGGCCGGCGTTTCTCCGTCGCCGCCGCCGTTCTACACGCCTCGTCCGGAGCGCCGCCGCACCGATCCTGCCAAATCCCTCGACTGGAGTTCCAATCACTCTCTCGATCGTGACCGTGAGGTTAACGTGCAAGTCATTCTGAGATGCAGGTCTGATTCGTTCGCTAAATCTGTTCCACTTCTGTTCATTAAGTTGGTCTTTGTTGCCAATTTTGTTTCTGAGGTTTGTGTAGGTTGTTATGAGACTTTGTTAATTGTCACTGTTTTCATTCTTCTTCTTCTTCTTCTTCTTCTTCTGTTGTCGTTCTCAAATCTGTTCCTTGGATCGTTAGGTTTTTGTTTATCTCTATGATACATGGAAATGAATGTTGCGAGTCATGTGGTTCCTTTTTCAGGCCGTTAAGCGATGATGAGCAGCGTATGAACATGCCTAGAGTAATTTCATGTAACGAACAGAAAAGAGAAGTCACCGTCTTTCAAAATCTGGCAAACAAGCAAATCGATAGGGTTTTTAACTTTGATAAGGTATGTACCCACCCTCGTAAACCAATCTCAAAAACAAAACCAAAAAAGAAAAAACCGTTCTGTTGTTTAAAATTGCATGCCGTTGCATCGTTAAATTTATTGTCTCCGTGATCCCTCCAAAAGGTTTTTGGGCCTAAATCTCAGCAGAGATTGATATACGACCAGGCAATCGCCCCGGTTGTCAATGAAGTTCTTGAAGGCTTCAATTGTACAGTCTTTGCTTATGGCCAAACGGGGACTGGAAAAACCTACACAATGGAGGGTGGGATGAGAAGCAAGGTAATCTTATATAATCTTCTTAATTTTTGTGTGTAGACTTGTGGTGTGGGAAGCAAGTCATGTGTACGTACTTGTGTTTGTTTGAATTACATCAGGGCGGGGAGTTACCCGTAGAGGCTGGTGTGATTCCAAGAGCAGTCCAACAAATTTTCAACACCCTAGAGGCCCAAAACGCAGATTATAGCATGAAGGTGACTTTTCTTGAGCTTTACAATGAAGAAATAACTGATTTACTTGCCCCTGAGGACAATTCTAGGCCTATGGAAGATAGGCAAAAGAAACCCATTTCTTTGCTGGAGGACGGGAAAGGTTGTGTGATTGTGAGAGGCCTTGAGGAGGAAGCTGTTTATAGTGCAAATGAGATTTACAGCCTTTTGGAGAGAGGAGCATCCAAACGCCGTGTGGCGGAGACTTTGATGAACACGCATAGCAGGTAGAGTTGGAACCTTTATTTCTATTTACAGCAAGATAAGAATCGAAACCAGGTTTGGTTACTCGTATTTTGTGTTCTTTCCTACTCCTGCAGTCGTTCACATTCAGTTTTCACAATAATTGTGTACATTAAAGAAGAAACTGTTGGAGATGAAGACCTGATCAAGTGTGGCAAACTTAATCTTGTTGACTTGGCTGGTTCAGAGAATATTTATCGTTCTGGTGCTCGGGAGGTATGGAAATACATTAACCTGAAACACAATTATACTTTCTGATCACTTGTTCTGAGTTGTATGTGTGTTTGCTACGATGTGTTATGTATGTGCGTGTGTTTGAATCAGCTGTAAACATGTTTCTCCACCGAATAGAATCTTTTCTAAATCAAAACTATGAATGAATGGTTTAGATTCTGAACTATTTAAGCCATTCCATGGAAGAGAATGTAAAATGATGGATAAACATCAAAATGTCATTGCATAATTTGAAACATATTGATACTAAATTTCAATCAGATTATCGGTGTTCTGTGTACATTATTTATCATGTGAACTTCTTCCCTACGGTTCACAGCACGCACCATTTGACAAAATTGAATGCCTGAACTCTTCAGTGCTACATTTCACAGTAATCTGCCAAATCACGATTTCAGCGATCATGTGATTTTGTGTAACATAATGGAAATGCAGGGTCGTGCAAGGGAAGCTGGGGAGATAAACAAGAGCTTGCTCACTCTCGGCCGTGTCATAAATGCTCTGGTGGAACATTCTGGTCATATACCTTACAGGTTTCTGGTAATCTCATTTTGTTCCAATGGTCATAGTTTTTGTAGTGCCCTATATTTATTTCATTTCTTTGCCTCCTAAATGTGACCAGGGATAGCAAGCTTACAAGGTTGCTAAGAGACTCACTGGGAGGAAGAACAAAGACTTGTGTTATTGCAACAGTATCTCCATCTGCTTATTGTTTGGAAGAAACTTTAAGCACACTGGATTATGCCTGTCGAGCCAAAAACATAAAAAACAAACCAGAGGTTTGCAGCTAGTTTGCTTTATCAGATTTTATCTTAATTTTTAAAAAATAAAAACAAAAACCGTGTGTTAGTTTTCATGTATTTCTTCAGGCAAACCAAAAGATGTCCAAGGCTGTCCTACTTAAGGATTTGTACTTAGAAATTGAGAGAATGAAAGAAGGTTGAATAATGTGCTTGTTGTTTCTTGTTTTGTATGATGCACCCACGGCTCATCATAGGTGAATTTTTGTTTGTTCTAATTGTTGTTTGAACCAATGCAGATGTTCGAGCTGCAAGGGAAAAGAATGGTGTTTATATTTCACATGAAAGATTTGCCCAGGATGAAGCTGAAAAGAAGGTTAAAACTTCTACTCTTCCTTAAATATTTCAAAGGCATATAAATATATGAATACTTGAATGAGACCATTTTTAATACGCATGAAAAAGTTGATAGCCTTTTTCAAGCTCTCATATAGATATTAATCTTTTCAAGCTCTAAATTAGCACATTAAAAATTTTTGTAGGCAAAGAATGAGACGATAGAGCACTTGGAGCTTGATCTTGCCTTGACTGTGAAGGTAAAAATTTTGCTCTCGATCTTTTTATCCATTTAACTCATTTTGTATTCGTATTAAGTAACCGTTTCTTCTTAAAGGAAGTTGAGAAATTCCGTGAGCTGTACCTTCATGAACAAGAACAGAAACTAAATCTTGAAAGTGAGCTTGATGATTGTAAGGTAATATAAGTGATGAGATTACTCTCCTCTCCCTCTCCCTCTCCCTCTCTTTCTCATTAAAAAACCCTATACATTCAGATAAATTTGGACAAGAGCTGCAAGGCCTTACAGGAGCTTAAAGAGAGCCACCAGGCCGCTGTCTCAACAATCAAAGAAAAGGAGTCTATCATATCCAGACTATTACAATCAGGTCATAGAATTAATAAATAACCTAAATAGTAACTTTCTTTTGTTTAATCCTATCAAACTGTATATCAATTTATGCTGAAAACATTTTTTTTTAATAAAACAGAAAATTATTTAGTCAATTGTGCAAAGGAACTCCGCTTTAATTTGGAAAATGCATCAGAAGACATAACTGCATTGTTCAACAAAATAGGTGAGTATTATTTTGAAGATTTTTCCTGGTTCTGACAATGTATACTCTAGTGTTTTCTCTTTGCTTTGTATCTTACCTCATATAATTGGATTTTATTATGCTTTCAATTAAAAATTCTCAGCTGTGTACAGATGATAAAAATAAGCTGGAAGCAAAGAACCATGGGCTGATTCTGAATTTCAGAACTCAACTAGATCAAAGCTTAAAAGATCTGAATAAAACCATCATTGGCTCGGTGTCTCAACAGAAGCAGCATCTGAAAAGCCTGGAAAAGCAAGTCGGTTCGTTCCTTGCAAGTAAATTTGATGTAAGGAAACTTTTCTAAATTAGTAATTTTAAAGCTTGACGATTGACAGCTTGGTAATCACCATTTCGATGAATATTTGCTTTTGTTATTCCCAGGCAACCCAGTCCTTAGAATCAAGAATTAAGAAAATGACAGAAACCTACTCTTCCGGAGTGGGAACCTTGAGAATGCTTGCTGACACACTACGAAGAAAAAGCGCTTGTGATTTAGAGCAGATGAAATCTACAGTATTGTCCCAGACAAGGACAGTTGAGAATGTAAGAAGTCATACCGTCATAGGGACGAGAAAACCGATTTTTGTTATTGTTTTAGTTAGACTCACGAAGTTATTCTATTTGCAGTTCCTTGATATAGCAGTTACAGAGGCCAATGCAGTCGTTTCTGATCTTCAGAACTCTATTAATGATCAAAAACAGCTATTGGCCCTAAGTTCTCAAAAACAACTGGAGGTGTGTCGTTTTTTATTTACTTCCACGGCATTTATATTTTCTTTTATATAGAACTTGCCAATAAATAATAATCCTGTTAATTATTGCGGTCATCATTTCTAGGGGTTACAACGTAATCTAGTGTCGGCGCAAGTCATTTCAAATGCATCGGTGTACTTTTTTAATGATCTCCAACATCGTGCCTCTAGTGTTATGTTGACTATTGAAGGCAGCCAAATGGACAAACTACAACAATTGGAAACGTTTGAGATGATGTTTAAGGTGTTAACAAACTACAACAATTGCAGTTCCATTGTCCAATCTATGTTACGTAAGGAGGAGTACTAAAGCTGACAACAACTCACTGCTATTTCTTTAAACAGGAAGTGGCTGCAAGAGGGGAGAAAGTGGCAATGGAAAAAATTGCAACAATTTTGAAAGATTTAACATTAAAGAAAACATCTGTGGTAAGTAGTTAATACGATAAAGTAATTAATTTTCTATTTTAATTTCTGGTGAATCTTTTGTGGAACATTGATTTTGACATACAATAACTATCATTAGGTCTCTGAGGCCTCAAATATAATTCGGGATTTAAACATGAAGGAAAGTAAGAGATTGCAACAAGAGATGTCCAATATGCAGCAAGTTTCAGTTGATGCTAAGTTGGAGTTGTGCGAATATGCAAAGAAGGCGAAAAATAATTTCTTGGAGGATACATTTTCATTTGCCGAGACCAAAGTTGCCTTGGAATATAGCCTTAACGAATGGTAAGATTTAATTTTATAATTCTAAATGTTGATATGACATGCAGAAAATTATTGTAGTAATATAGATCTTAGAATAAATAGTAGATGTGAAACTAAAAATATGATAATAAAAATTTGCATTATATATATATATATATTAAATTTGTTTCTTAATTATAAAAAAAATTTAAGGGTTAGAGAGAAATAGATGTAACCACCAAAAGAATAAATATACTCACATTAAAATATAAATTTTAAAATAATCATTTAATATTATAAATAAATGACATAATCTAGTGTTCTAAATTACTACAATAATCATAGAACTATAATAATTTTCAAAATAATTATTTAACATGTTTTAACAAACCTAACAACGTTCTAAATTATTACAATAATTTTCTATATGCCTTATTAGCATTTAGAATTATAAAACTAGATCTTACCATTTGTTGAGGCTATATCTAAGACAACGTTGGTCTCATTAGATAAAAATATATCTCCAAGAAATTTCTATTCACCTTTGCATATTTACACAACCCTAACTTAACATCGACTAAAACTTACCGCATATTGGACATCTCTTGTTACAATCTCTTACTTTTTTTTTCATCCCAAACTATATTTGAGGCTTCAGAAACATGATAAATTGTATGTTAAAATCAATGTCCTACAGAAGGTTTACTTTAAGGGAACTAGCTACTTACCACAAATGCTTTCTTCAATGTCAAATCTCCCAAAATTGTTATAATTTTTTTCATCGCCACTTTCTCTTTCCTAGTAACCACTTTCTGTTTAAAGAAATAGAAGTAAGTGTTGTCATCTTATTACTCCTTATATAGCATATATTGAAAAATGAAACTGTAATTGTTGCAGTAGAGCATTCAAATCATATTTATATTCTTTATTCTTATTTTATGCTACGAATAATATATTATTTCATATATTTTTGTTTATCCTTTTAATTTCATTTTTCATGTATTATTCTTTTAAATTTTTTTTTGTCTTTTTTTATCTATTACAGATTAATCAAAAGTACATTTATATTAAAAAAATATATTTAAAAATTATTTTGAAGATGTATAGTAATCATAAATATAAAAAATTTCCTCTCCAATCATATTGTTAAACCCTATTTTAGAAGATCTTATATAGATACAATAGTTAAATCATTTATTCATCATCCCTATCCAGTTGATTTACACTATACATTGAAAATAGCTCATATTCGAAGTGGAACAAGAGTATAGCACTTTAAGATGTTTTTGAGAGATATATCGTCCAAGAGCTTGGATGATTGTTAAGCTTCGCTTTCAAACGACGGATGCGCTATTCATTTTTATCAAAATTCTAAAACTCTTTCCTATGAGAAAAAAACATCATACCTAATTTCCACATAAATTTGTTTATTTTATCCGTTAATTATAAAAGCTCTTAAGTGTTTAATTAAAATACCATATTATGTTGAAGACTGCAATGCGATTACAACAGTATGATCAAATGGCTCAAATCTTATGGCATCTCTTTGTGAAATGTAGGTCAGAGAAACTGAATTGCATGCTGCAGCATTGGGAAAATGTGCAATTATCTGTGAGCTGTCATAACTCGAGCAATGTTGCGGTCATAGAATCTACAGTAAGGTAGTTTACAAGTTTCCCCTGAATTGTGTAGGAATGTTTCCTCGTTTTCTCTTCTTGTCCTGCAAAACTTAAGCTCTTTTTTCTCCAACAGAGAAAATATTTGTGCAACCAACACCACAAATGAAGAATTTGTCTCGAAATCCTCTTTCCTTAATGCGGAGCTTGATGCCCGAGCATCTGAAATAGTGGTTGCTGTTAATGGTATGTTTTCTCCCATTTTCTGAAACACTGAATATAAAGTTGCTTTGATCTGTTGGCCTTGTAAGTTAGGGATCAATGTCGCACTTGCAGATTCGCTTAGGCTGGATCGTGACACTAAGAAGGAATTAGATTCCGTGTCCATCTTTTGCTATGACCAGCTTGAGTCTGTACAGGAGATGCATGGTGAAAGTGTATCAAAACTTCAAAACCAAGCAGGACAGTGGCTAATAAAAGATTATTTGGTAAGTAATCACAACATTGGTTGTATCTCTGCTGCTGTCGATAGAAAACTATCAAGAACAATCCTCATCGTTGAAAACATATTTTCTCATTGGCATTGTTATGAACAGGTTGATCAGCATGCAATGCCTAAGAAAAGGGTAATAGATATTCCCGCATTGGTGTCAATTGAGAATATGAGAGCACCCGTATCTGAAGATCTGCAAGGAGATCTTGCTTCTGAAAACATATTGAAGTTGGGCTACACCTCTGAAAGCAATCTTTACCAACAGCAGCAACCAAATCCCAATAGAACTCCTTTCACGGATGTCAATTGACAATGGCGTGCACATCAACTGATGAGCAGCGTGAGATATGCTAAAATCTGCTCATCCAGAAGGCCTGCACAGAAGTCATTGCTGCTTTCGGGGGGTTGGAACTGTTGTGTAATGAGTGTTATTTTACCGAAGCATTGGATAGTTTTTGAATGAATTTGCAATATAATATATTCTCCTGTATTTTCTGCTGTGTAGCACTGGTTACTGGTTAGTTCTTCTTAGATACCGGAAAATGAAGAAAAATGAGTTTTTGGTTATTCTGAGAACAATAATGTTGGAATCTGCAATGTATATGCAGGAAATACAGAGCTCAATGAAGAAGAAGAAGAAAATCAAGAGAGGAGAAGAAGGGTCCTGCGTACAGGTTTATTATTCTCCTGATTTCAGGAAGAAGACAGAGTACACTTTATACATCACAATACGTTCTCTATCAGTTATAACAACTGCTCTCTAACTCACCTCTAATTCTAACCTCCTTCCTTTATTAACGGAAATAACAAAGAAGTAACGAAATCTATTATTATCAACTCTAATACTCCCCCCTCAAGAGGAGCTGTAGCAAAGGCCAATGGCTTGGTGAACAGATCAGCTAGCCGATCTTGCGCAGGCAGCAACTTCAAAGAAAACAGCAAGGCTGGAGAGTCACTAGGAATATTAAAGTCACGTAGAAGTTGTTGTAGCCATGCAATTTCACTAGCATTAGTTGCAAGGGCTTGATACTCTGCCTCGGCAGAGAAACACAAGACAGTAGACCATTTTTTGGACAAGACCCCCAGTCTGCATCCGAAAAAGCAGAGAGCTGGAAAGAAGAGTCAGCATAAAAGAATAACCCTGTCCTGAGAATACAAAATGACAAAAACATACTAAATGATTGATGTCCCTCTACAAATTCTTAAGATTATTAATTTAAAACTTAAAAAACACCACTTATACACCCAAAAATATATTGAAGTTAATTCTCGACAAGTAATGTGTCGAATTCCACCTTAAATGATTAAAAAGAATTATATAACGATTAACAATGTAAGAATTAAAATTTTGGATATTTTTATTTTGATGAAATCAATGCAAATAACACGTTAATAGTTATGAATGCTTGAAACAAATCCTATATAAATTTAATACTACTCTTCATTTTATTTTTATTCTTATGAAAATAGTAATTGTTTTATTTTGTTTTATTTTTTTCTTCATATAAAAAACAATTAAATATAAAAAAATAACTTATTTTATTTTGTTTTATTTTTATATTATATAATATAAAAGTAGTTAGTTTCTATTTACAAATAAAGAATTACACAAACAGCGAATGAAAGATGGATTAGAATAATATTTTAGAGTTTAATTTTATATTTATGGGTAATAAAGAGCCTATTGAAAATATATTAAAAATCTACTCTAAAGTGCGATGACGAACTTACCCCCATATGAGCTTTACACTAGCCCGCAAACTCTTGCCTCGTCGGTCGGGACCCAAGAAACAATGGATGGACCAGATCTTGGTGGAATGGTGCCACGTGTACGATCATGATAGGCTGTCGCTTGGACCTGTGATCGTGAACGCCGTTCTTCCCACAGACTAATTTTCCCCTCACAATTCACGAACGAACCCCACGCCTCCAACCCTCTCACCACTTTTTGGATCTCGCGTCCGCACAATCGCCGGCCGTCCGCTGCCGGCGATTTTCCGTCAATGTCCGTACGTGTGCTCCACAGACCGTGAAATACAAGTCTATTCCTCGGAGGTACATGGTGGTAACGACCATTAATCTGGTTTCTGGTTTGTTTCTTTATTTACTGTACTTTGGATTTTTCCTTATATTTGTTTTGTGGTTTAGTGTGAAGTGAACCTTAATCTATATGCTGTAAGACTGAACTTCAATCTAATGGTGTTCTATTGCGACCCCTTTGTGCTGCTGAAGTCTGAAGAGCTTGGAACAGTCTTTTGTACTTTTACTTTGATCGGTTCAGCAAAGTTATACTGATGTGATGTCTGATAGATTCTAATTTGTCAGTGATGAAGCATCTGCATTTCATTGTACTTTTGTCTTTACCTTTCTCAGTAAGTAAACAATGGGTAAATGTTCGTGCGTTTCTTCTTTGCTGGATATAAGGGTCCACTTGTCTTATGGGTTTCACGTTTTGTTTTTTGAAATTTAGTTATGATGTTTCTTGTAGCAGAAAGCAGCAATCATGAGTTTGTGATTTTATTGAAACCCATCAAAGTTTGTCCTTAACTATAGCTAGAAGCACATCCTGGGAAGTGGGGACTATTTGTTTTAGCTTGACTTTAATGCATGCGGTGGAGTTAGAATCAAGCTCAAACGAAGTTGGCGCTTTTTTAGCAAGATGGTAAGCTTCATAAAATTTTCTTATCATTGGAAATGGAAAGCTCATATTTTGGTGCATTGATTTTGGTTCAATGTCGCTGATAATTATTTTTGTTTTCTTGTGCTATTTTGGCTAACAGACTGAAATGTAATGTTCATATTGTGTTACTAATGGGTTTGTATTTACTTTAAGATATGTTGGTTTGACTTCAGGGAGTTGGAACTTTTAGCTTCATACATCTGTCTTCTTTAGATTATTGTTTTACTGGGTGCTGGGGTTTGACACTGTTAAGAAGTCTCTAGATATTCATTTAAGTCATTGTACCAACAAGCTAAAGTTTTTTTTATCTTTTTCCTTTTTCCCCTTTAGAATTATTGTGGAGAAAGACTGCGTTCATATTAGCACATGTGACCCTACCTCTTTCTGAATCTTGCATGCACCGGGTTTGCCATATAGTGACTTTTCAATGTAACAAGTACTTGCCAGTTAATCAAAGCGACAATTGTTGTGGATTTGGTTTAACTGAGTTTTGGAACTTTTGATGATGAAAGATGATTAATGTCATATAGACACTGATATAGGAAAAGTTAGTTCTTAATCATTTGCAAATGGGTTCACCTTATTTTAATTTAACACCTTGGATTTTTATGTGTTTTCTGTACGTAGTGTGATGTGGAAAAATACCTATCTTATACTGAATTTGAACTTTTAACCTTTTCTAAGTAAACAGGGTAAATGAAGGTATATACTGATCTGGCAAGATGTCACTCTCTGATGGCCTAGCGAGTGAGTATTTAGTTTATGAGGATAAATATATTTCAGGAGTTCTTGCTAGATTAGTAACGTTGAGAGTAATCTCGATCATATTATATAAAAATTAGATCTAAATCTCACAGGAAAAGTGTAGTTCAGTTGATGCTGTTCTCAAACCATCTGTTGGAATTGATTGTAAACATTATAAAAAGAACTCCTTCTATGATGACACAAGCAGTAAATTTGAAAGAAAAAGAAAGAAAGAAAAGAAACATGGTTTCAAGGTTTGAAGAGATTTTACCTACTAACATACCATTACTTGTGAGCTTTATCTTGATTGATTTTGGTCTGCATATGTATTTATTATACTGACTAAATCTTTTCTTTTCATCAGAAAATTATCATCTTTATATATTTAGATTGTGGCATTAAAAATCATTGGTTGGAGTTGAGCTCATGTTTACATACATGTTTTATGCATGATGTCGGATTGATTTGGTTTGTATGCTTTCTTTCATCTTGTATTTATATATACCCCTACTTTATTCTTTTTGCCTCAGAACTGATGTTGATATATTCTAGATCATGGGCTTAAAAATCCTTGGAGTTGTCTCATGTTTACATACTTTTCTTTACTTTGTAGTCATTACACAACAAGGGTCTTTTGATGACAAAGGGTACTGAATTTGTAACTGATGGTCCAATGGCTTATGATAGTTCTTCTCAAAATGAACCAAAGCGGTCCCATCAATGGTTCATGGATGGTGCTGACGCAGAACTTTTTCCACTTAAGAGGCAAACTGTAGAGGTTCCAAGCAGTAATTTGTTTTCAGGAATGACTAATTCAAATGTTTCTCCATGGGGAAATGCTTCTGACTTTCTCTCGGCCTCTGCTCATTTTTCTGAACGGCAATTTGACTCTGAACTAGTAAGGACAATCAATTTTGATGACAAGAGCATTCCATCAATTAGCACTACAAATCTGAATATGGATATGGGTAGAAAGGCTGTTAATGATCCCTATAGTATTGAGTCATCTTTTAGTTTAGCCATGTCTCATACAGTGGGAGATCCTAGATCAGGTCTTCAATATGGGCCCTTAAAAAGGGCGAAAGTCAATCAGGTCAAGGACTCTGACAATTTGATGCCTGTATCAATGGGACATGCATATACTGGAGAGGATAGCAATACTGTGCCAGTGATGCATACTTACAACAAGTTAGGTGAAAAGGCCTTATCCATGGGACTTACTTATAGCCAGGTTGATGAACAGACCATTTCTGTGGGTGACACTGACAACAGGGAGGGTGGCAGTTTTATGTCTATTGGTCAACATTATAACAAAGGCAGTGAGAACTTGTCAATAGGTCAGGCTTATAACTGTGGCAATGAAAACATCTCAGCTGGTCACACCTTCAAAGAAAATAATGATGCCTTATCAATTGATCATGCATTCAGCAGCAGAGATAGCACTGTCATATCAATTGGCCACGCGTACAACAATGAAGCTGCTCATAGCCACTTTTTTAATAAGGGAGATTCCAAAACTGTATCTTCAAGTCAGACCTACAAGGGCAATAGCGATACTTCATCAATTAGTCACTCCTATAACAAGGGGGAGAATAATATTATATCTTTCAGCACTTTCCATGATGATGATGAGAATGATTTATCAGGTAGACTTTTACGCAGCTATGACTTGTTTATGGGTCAACCTTCAGTTCAAAGATCAGATGAACCAAGTGAAAAATCTCTAGCACAACTTGACACTGATGCACTGACAAGTGCTGCTCAGATCACTGTTTCTGGAGCTGAAACAGTCTCCAAGAAGAAAGACGAGCAAAAGTCATCTAAAAAAGTTACTGCAAACAATTTTCCTTCTAATGTTAGAAGTTTGCTATCAACTGGAATCCTGGATGGAGTTCCTGTGAAGTATATTGCATGGTCGCGTGAGGTAAATCTTTGTTCTTCTGCTTTTATCACAGTTGCTAGACTACTGTTTGATCAAACTTAATTCTTGTTCTACTTGTTAGAAGGAACTTTGCGGTGTTATAAAAGGTTCTGGGTACTTGTGTGGATGTCAGCCATGTAATTTCTCAAAGGTGAACTTATTTAATGCTTAACTGAAATACACCAGGGCATTTTTTTTGTTCCAACAGGCTTACGCATTTGGTAATGCAGGTCATTAATGCGTATGAGTTCGAACGACATGCTGGCTGCAAAACTAAACACCCAAATAATCACATATACTTTGGGAATGGGAAAACGATATATGGGATAGTTCAAGAACTCCGGAGCACACCTCAGAATTTGTTGTTTGATGTTATCCAGACTATAACTGGTTCACCCATCAACCAGAAGTCTTTCCGACTCTGGAAAGGTAATGTGTTCTGTTTTGTTTTATTATATAAAAGCTACAATGCCTTATGGCATTTCAATTAAGAAAATTGTTTTTTTTTAAACATTATTAAAATTTTTATTAATTACACATGAGAATTTCTTCATTTTCAAGCACATTCTGTCTTTCAGAGTCTTTTCTAGCCGCAACCCGTGAACTTCAACGTATATATGGGAAGGATGAGGGGATGCAACTGCCTTGAAGGAAAGTTCAAATCGCAAGGTAGGATAATCCTTGTTTTGGGAGGACAGAAGTAAATTCCTTTTGCCAACTTAACATACTAATTAACCGTTACTGGGCAATTTCCCCAATTGTTTCCAGTGCATAGCTTTTGGGTTTTCCCTGATTGGAAAGTGAAATTGAAGCTGTTTGCATGTGATCAGATGGGGACCTTTTGTAACTATTTTGTTTTGTATCATCATCTGATATTTTGTTTTATACGTGTATATTTTGTTTTGTGTATTGTACATTATCAATATCTGCTGCTTTGCTTTCCTATCGGTTTTTTTATGTAAAAGTGTAGCATGCTGATTGGTATCTTTAAATTTTGCTGTCACCTTTTTCGCTTTCAACTTTGTACGACAGTTCAAATACTGAAACATGCCATGCGTGCTCTTGCTTCACCTATTATAGGTGCTTTCCATCAAGAGTCCTGCTTCGCCCATGCCTTGTTTACATTATCTAGGCATTTTCAACAACACGCCGGGTACTAGGGTGATTCACTTTTGCTCGCACATGCAGTTTACATGACCTAGGTTTCACGAACACGCTGCTTCACAATGACAATGACAGTTTGATGGAACATTAAATAGTGGTTGGGTCATGGCCCGTTACAGTGTGAATCGGGCCCAACACGTGGTTTAACATACTTGAAGTGGAGTCTCAAATGAAATGTCTTTGTACTTGAGTTATGGGAGTCAGCACCAACGTTTCTTTCACGCCAACAATTGCGATTCCGTCCCTTTAGGGGGGAGCGTTCTTTGCATATATTATTAATTATATAGCCTTACAGGAAAAATTTTGAATGTGGACACAGATCCACTTACACACGTACATGGTACGACCGGTTCTTTTCCCCGGACTCCAGTGCAACTTCTGCTGGTGCATTGCTTTTGTCCTTGCCCATTCCCCACACCACCATATAGAGCCCTGCCACTATCACGAGAGACCCAATCACCCTGCATTATACACGTGTGACGTCATGATTACAGTTTCTTGTGTCATGGCATGTGTCATGAACATCTAGCATTGAGACATGAGAGAAAAGGGAAGGTCCAACTTGTGGCAGCTTCTGTGTGTAATTATGTATATATTGAAGGGTTTTGGAGGAGAGTACTGTAAGTGAAGGACCATTAAGTGCTCCGCCAAAAAGGGGAGCCAGGCTATGGGTAAAGACTAAAGAAAGAGTGTATTAGTAGTTAAAAAGTGGGTTACCTTCCGAAGTACAATTGCTCGGCCAAAAAGAAGAAGCTGATGACGGCTACGATAACCATGCTGAGTGGACTGAAAGTGGTCACGAAAACTGGGCCTTTTTCTCTCATTACTAATCCCTGGATGTAGTAAAGCAGCCCTGAACTCACCGTGCCCTGCAGTGATTTTTGTTTTTTTAAAAGTATTTATTTTTAAATAATTTCATTAAAATAAAAGGCCTTTGATTTTTTAATAATAATAATAATAATAATAATAAGCCTACGCTGTAAACGACGGCGACGAGCCTGGTGTCCCAGGTGACGGCCCAGACGCCGACTCCATTGCCCCTTTCCATTAGGAGTGCCACGATGACGTCACCAACCGTGCCCAGCCCGCATATCCACGCTGTCATTGACAGCTCTGCTGGGTATGTCTTCAGTGTGATCGCCTGCACGAAACGTTACCCCAACAAATTAAAGACAATGTTTTGTTATGTTATTATATATTTATATATTGACACAGACACATATATAAATATATATACACACACATTTAATTAAGTATTAATTAATTAGACAGTGAGCTCACTTGGAGGATGACAAAAGCAGACCAACTTATGCACCCGATGGCGATCATGAGCGAGCCCTTAATTAAATTATGGAAGGGAATTGCGCCGCCCGTAGCCACGCCGGCGGCGCTAGGCTGCGTGCCATGTGTCCAGAAGAGGTGGATCAATGGTCCTTTCATCAGCGTCATCAGCATCGCCCCGGTCACCGTCACCGCCGTCCCTATTATCTTGGCTTGGCTTCTGATGTTTTTAATCGCCACCTCCTCAAGCCTACTCGTACATTATCTTACGTTATATATCATGATATATCATTATATTATATATATCAATGTGCAGGTCCCTGTATTTGTCCGTGTGTTTGTGTGTGTATATGAGAATAATATGGATATATGCTGAAGAATCACCATGCTGGTGAGCTATTATTCAGTATCGTATGGTGTCATTCGCCACCTCACAACATATATATTCACCAACTCCTATATATATACACACACGTGTGTGTGTACATATATGTGAATAGTATGTATGTGTATATTAAAGATCAGTACCCGACGATCCACGCCATGAGAAAAGTGACGGCCGGAATGATGTTGCACATGGTTGCCGCGAATGTCGCCGTTGTGTATTTCATCCCCAGATAGTACAGGTTCTGGTCTATTACTGGCCTTCCATAACAGTCAGCTCATCAGGTTCTGGTCTATTACTTGCATGCACTTTAATTATATATATTTTATCGATGGTGGGAAAACAAAACAAAAAAAAAAAAAGAAGAAGCTTACTCTAGTAAGCTGAGAACTAGGAGTTTGCAGAAGATGGGGAGGGTCATCTTGGGTCTTGCCTTCCTACACGTACGTATTCACAACAATATTGATGATAAATAATTAATAACTCTTAATGCAAGGTTTAGAATAATATTAGATGAATTTCTCTTTCAAATTTGAAGAAAAAGCAAGTTTATATAATAATAATAATACTACCTTTCTAGAAGGATGGCGAAAGGGGCCGTGACGAGGGTGGCAATGGAGTGGCGGTAGACGATGAGGACGAAACTGCTCATTCCCTGATTCATGGCCACCTTGGACAAGATCTCCATTCCAGCAACAGCAAATTGCATGAAAATTACAGCCAGGAATGGCTTAGCCAACCTAAAAAACCCTCCTCCTAGGTTCTTTCCTTGATATTCCATGATCTGTGTGTGTGTGTGTGTCTTTGTTTGCTTCTGTCCGATAACTCTATCTATGATTTTCCAGGGTCTGGCAATAAGCAACTGATCAAAAGGGAACCAAAGTGGGGGAGAACATCTGACTTCAGTTCAGAGACTAGTCCTTATATAACATATCCGGAACAAGCCCTGCGCTACACACACTTGCTACACACTTAGTATTACTAAAATATAAAAAATTACTTACAGAAGTAAAATATATTACATAACCATATTCTAACTTTACAAGATCAGAACCGTTATTTAAGTGCCGGGGAATGGGATTGCTGGAATCAAATTTGCTAGTACTTTGTGTACAAAACGAAATTAGTATCATTTTGATTTTAAAATGAAATACTTTTTATTATTATATCCAAAATATTCAAATTTGGAAATATAACATTAAAATTTTGAATATATACACACACAGTGGATAGAAATTTAATAAACTTTCGCGAGACAAATCAGTATAACGTGTTTCATGCTTTAATATTGGTCTTGCCATTAGACCACCCTGATCAATGGTGAGGCCTTGGATCACTTTCATAATCCACCAAATTAATTTCATGCTAAACGTTTTTAAGTTCTAACTTTCTAATTATTGTCATTGGGGTAACTGCCTACGATCTCTCTCAAAAAAAAAAAAATTCAAACATTTCGCTCTCTCCTTTCCTTGATTTTTGGTTGTATTATCTCTAACATTATATTTTTAGATGGCATCAAAATTGCAAGCTAAAATTCAGTACCAAATGACAAATTCAACCTAATTTTTTTTTCAAATATCAAATTGATCCAAACAAGCATTCTAATTTCTAACCGTTAAAGTAGCATTAAAGGAGACCAGCAAGTTTTAATAACGTATTGAACGCAACCCAAATCGTTCTGGCCTACGCTACGCTCATTATACTCATGCATCATTCGGTAATGCCTTTTTAGAGTAATTACCATTCAATATTTACTCAAGTTCATTGCTAGTTATTATTTTCTTTTTAACTCTAAAGAAGATTATTTATTTTATTTTATTAACATTAGTAGTAACTTTTGTCAAATCATTCGTTAAAAAGCCTAATGACCACAGTAGTGTTATTTGACATTTAATATATCATTTATGATTGGCAATATGATTACTCTGTATAAAAACTAACAATCATGAATGAAATATTTTAGTAGTGAACCATGGAATAAAATATTTGTGTGAAATTAAAAAAAAAAATTACCTGGGTGTTCTATGTGGGCTTATTTATATTTTTGCTATGTGATCAATCGGGATTGCCTTAGAGCAACCCTAACTGCCGATGTGTGAACACATAACTAAGTTATGTAATTTACTAACATACTATTTCTTGGGGCTTCGTTCTATGCAAAAAGAAAGAAAAATAAACTTTAACCTTGTTTAATACTTTAAGATTAAAGTATAAGTTTGGAACATCAAACATATAGACAATACAAGTTGGGTTTGCCTTTTGTCTCCGGCCTGTTTATACAGACAATACAAGTTGGGTTTCATCCGGGCTTTGACATGTAATGGGTCCAATACATAGGCCCACTACTATACTAAAACTTATATGACATTTAAATAATACCAATAATCTCCTCTTCGTTCTACGTACTATGCAATCCGAATAAAAGAACATGTGATATTTTAAATGAAAAATAGAATCATCAACATCCCAAACACAAATTAATTATGTGAGGTTCATACAAAATAAATAATTATCTTTATGTCAAGCATGAATTACGTGATGTTAAAATCAAAATATAGATTCATTCATATTTGAATTATGTGATGTTGAAACTAAAATATATAATCATCCATAATCAAACATTCAATATCAAAAGTATAAAACAAATAGTATGTGATAGTCTTACAACAAAATTAAACATTAAAAATGATTCATGATATTTAAAGTATTAATTCATACTCAATAATTTAATCATCATCTAAATTTACTTTATGTAAGACTATCCATCTTAATCCTTATACAAATATGAATTTCATAATGATAAATTCAATTATTTTTATAACTAATCAAAGTATCTAGTACAACAATAATAATAGATGAAGGTTAATCACACGGTTACATTAAAGAATTATTTTATGATTCATGTAAAATGTTGAAAGTTATTAAAACCAATTACGCAATGGTCAAAATTCTCTTATTTTATAATTAAGGAAACTCAATCCATGCATAGATTTTATTATAAAATGTAAAATGATTTTGTATAAATAGAATGCATAGTATAAAATAATTTGAAGTGTGTCTGAGTTATGTGTGCTCTCCATATAACTATTCATGTTAACTTTAACGGTTCATCTATTGACTTTTTTAAACAACAAAACTATTTATGTATGCAATGGGAGGAAATTAATATTTACGTTCTATATGGTGACAATGGGTATGTTAGTACCATATGGTCCATTTATGCTATTAATAATAATAATAATTTAGTTAAGCTTATACTTTTTTAAAACAGTCATATTTGAGTGCACTAAACACAACATTAATATGCCACATACCTCATTTTTAAAAAATAACATGTTAAAATGACATTATTGTTTATTATGTGTGCCTTAATTCTTATTTGATTCTGTAAGCATTCATTTGTAGTTATGTGGCTATGCTTTTTCATTTTTTATTTTAATTTATGATTTGAAATTTTATTATAATTAGAATTTAAATTCTAAATTTAAAAAATAAATTTTGTTTGGTATGAGATCAGATGTTTTTTAAAATAAAACCCATGAAAGTTATAAAAAATAAAATAAAATATGGTAGATCTAGATAAGAAAGCAAAGGAAAGTGAAAAAAATTTAAAATAAAATTAAATCTGATGATAAAAAAGCAGAAAAGTTAATGTTAAAAATAATTTGAATAAAATATTATTTTACTTAAAAAAAACATTCACCAAATAATTTTTGAATTATAAATTTTATTTTTAAAAACAAAAACTTGTTTTGGAAAACAAAATAGGTCTTATAATAAACAAGCCTATATTTCAGATTTTCTATAATATACATTATTTTTATAAGGTCATATTTATGTTTTATTTTTTGTATTTTAATTTTATAAACGTGTAGAATTTTAAATCAATATATAATGGGATGTATATATATATATATATTGCACTTATTAAATTTAATAATATTTTAAAAAATTATATAACTTTTCAATTTATGTGATCATCAAACTTTAGAAATCTAATTTTATGTTATTTGACCACTAAATAAAATTTTTATATAATTTTAAACATCATAAAACTCATTTGCCAACACCGAGTCAAAGTCGAACTGCTCAGAGCAAGTCAACGAACAATTCGTCGATTTAAAGGCTGTTGTTGGGGTATCGAATTAAACATCTTTACCGTCGTTGGGGGGAAGAACAAAATGACTCTCCTGTCCTCCAGGCTGTAATTCCTAGATCGCCACGTGGCAATGAATCGGATGTGCTGGATCCACGACAGCCCCCCCGACGTATCGGAGGAATGTCCGCGACATATTCCGTCGGAATTTTCACATTTCAGACTGCGTCATTAATCATTATTATTATAATTACTGTTGTCGTTATTTTTGTGCACAACCGCGCCTTTAAATGGAGGCAGCGCAGCTGAAGCCTGAGTCGAGTCGAGTCGAGTAGAGTTGTGGAACTTGTGCGTGCGGACGAGACTGCTCAGCTGCGACGATTTTGTTTTTTTTGTTTTTCTGAGCTCCTAAGGTCAAGTAAGCTTCAATTTTGCTGTGAATTTGCGTGATTAATCACTGTGTGCGTATTGGTCCAGTTTTTGTTTCCGTTTCATGTTCTTGGTTGGTTTCTGGATCGATCTGGTTTTTGTTTTCACCTTCGATCCCGTCTCCAGATGCTTCGCATCGCGTGTGATGTTCGTTCAGGGGCTCAAATTAATGGATTGTGCCTGCTGATGATATTTAAGGAAACATAATATCCCATGCACACTTTGTAATGTTATTTGATTTTGGATCTATGCCATTTCCAGCCAGATATTTATGTTATTTTTTTTATTTCTTGAATGTCATTGGAGCCTTCGACATATGAATGAATGTGGGATTGGATTATAGTTGCATTTTTTTTTTTGTTTAGTCAAAATATTTGTCTCCTGATGTCTGTTGTTTCACCCTGAAAAACAAAAAAAAAAAAACTTAGTATTTTGTGTTTTCAGCTTGCGGTTAATTATGTCTCCACCAGAGGCTCAAAACAGAACCGTGGAGTCTCAAAAATCGCCAAATCCACCTCTCAATGAAAGAATACTTTCATCGTTGACCAGGAGACAAGTTGCTGCACACCCATGGCATGATCTCGAGATTGGTATGTTATTACTTTCATTAATGCTACGAGTATTTTTTTTTTGTTTATTAGTTAGTTTGGTTCAATATTAAGTTTTCTTCTTTTTTGTCTGTAAATATCATTGCAGGACCTAAAGCTCCAGTGGTTTTCAATTGTGTGAGTTGTTTAAACTTTAGTTAGATTATATAAAGCTCCAGTGGTTTTCGATTGTGTTTGTATTTTTGGTATTTAGTTAGATGATTATATAGACGTGTGAGGCTGTTTAATATCCTCTTCCATGGAAGTAGAAGGAAGCTCTATAAATGCTGTATTTTGTTCTTTTGCTTGGTTACGTTTTGGATTTTTTCAGTTTACAATTGATAAGATTTGAGATCAAAGTTGAGCATCCGTGCGTGGTTGATTAAATTTGTAGAGTGGAGAGTAATTAATCACATTTTGCAGGTAGTAGAAATAGGAAAGGGGAGCAAAGTGAAATATGAGCTTGACAAGAAAACTGGATTAATCAAGGTTCCCAAGTTTGTTAATATAATCATATTTCCCTGATCGAGCCTTCGTTATTCCATTTTGGGTGGTGGTGGTTAAGTGATGTTCTTGGTGTTCCTATGCAGGTTGACCGTATACTATACTCCTCGATTGTATATCCCCACAACTATGGTTTCATCCCTCGCACGCTCTGTGATGATAATGACCCTATCGATGTCTTGGTTCTCATGCAGGTATCATGGATCAATCTCTTCTGAAGGCCCTTTCATATACCTTGTCTTCCATACGTGTTCAAAATGACATTCTATGTTCTCATGACCATGAAAACTTACAGGAACCAGTGCTTCCTGGATGTTTCCTCCGGGCTAAAGCCATTGGCCTTATGCCTATGATTGATCAGGTATGTATGTATGTATATATATATATATATATATATATATATATATATATATATTTAGTAGTGAGAAAAGAAGCTTTACAGATCACTCTAGCTCTAACTTTGATGAGCTTATACAGGGAGAAAAAGATGACAAGATCATTGCTGTCTGTTATGATGATCCTGAGTACCGCGATTACAATGATATCAGCGAACTTCCGCCACATCTTTTAGCTGAGATCCGTTGCTTCTTTGAGGACTGTATCCTTCCAGAGAGTAATTTCATTTCATCTTTAAGACTCAATTCTAATGCAAGCACCTTTTCTCGGGAAAAAACAAAAAACAAAAAACAAAAACTGCCATCTGCCAGCCTCCTAATTGTTGCTGCTTTTCAAAATCTACTGCTAGCTTCTCCTCATATGCTCGCCTTTTCTTTAAAATTATAATTAGACAAGAAAAATGAGAATAAGGAAGTTGCTGTGAATGATTTTCTGTCAGCATCTGCTGCTTATGCTGCAGTTCAGCATTCCATGTAAGTGATGCTCTCTGTATCTTCCAACCTAACCCCCCTTCCTCTCTCTCTCTCTCTCTCTCTCTCTCTCTCTCTCTCTCTCTCTCTCTCTCTCTCTCTCTCTCTCTCTCTCTCTCTCTCTCTCTCTCTCTCTCACACACACACACACACACACACAAGCATTCAATCTGACCATGGATTTTTTTTCTTCTTTCAATCTTACATTTCAAATTTTTTTTGTCATATGAAGGAATCTCTATGCAAGTTATGTGGTGGAGACCCTGCGGCGGTAATTTAACTTGGCATATGGACCATTACCCTCTTCTTATCCAGAAGATGTCATTTGATGTACCTCGTACATCGCTACAACAAATGTTACTGAAAACCTTTATACTACTGTGTTACCCTCTTCTCTTTACTAGTGTAGTTACTTATCATTCACTTGATTTCACAATGAGAGCTATACAGTAGGCGTTAAAAAAAAGGAAAAATATAGATCACAACAATACCTGTTGGTGTCACTGTGATTCTTTATCAATATACCTGAAGGCAAGGCTTTTTCCAAGCTGCTTGTATGGGAATTTTCTTTCTTAAAATGTAAGATTTGTGAAAGCTCGTAAGTTGGTGATTTTTAATTTTTATTTTTGGCTAGCTAGGTGTTTGGCTTTGTTTCAATGCATTGACCGATTCAATGTGCTTCAGAGGAATAGAAGTCATTGGACGTTTGACCATTTTAGAATCGGTGCTTTTATTATTATTTTTAAATATAATTATTTTTAAAAATTATAGGCAAGATGAATTTTAAATTTATTAAACTTATAATTTTTAAAAATAATTATATTTTCTGAAATAATACAGATTCTAATATTCTTTAAAAATTAAATATAAGCATATTCGCGGACACTTAAATAATAATAAGAATAATATCAGAATACCATTTTTGCCTACAAAATAAGTTTACAAATTGCTTCAAAATGCTGATCTTAAATTGCCATTTCTTGCCGTTTAACACTGAGACAAGACAACAAATAATATTGAGAAAATGTAAGTAACTTTGAATTAAGTAGCCCCGCGTGTTCTCCGGATACGAATGGCTTGTCATATTAAATTTGAAACAATTACGTTAAATTTGCCTGCAACGGTTCGTTTGCCACGCGTCAACAAACACGACCTCTGCAAGCAACCCATCATTATTCCCGTGGCAGCTTTAAAGGGAGGCGCGCCATAGCTGACAGTCTGGTGAAATAATTAATGGATTTATGCTCCTGCCAAACAGACCTGCAGGTCATGGATTTGTGCTTATACGTGTTAGTTCTAAATTTTAATTTAAAAATAATTTATATTTTAAAAAAATTAATATATAAATAAATTTTAAAAATAATTATAAAAATTACTGATTTTTAAATTACTTTAAATATATATTATTATTAAATTATGACCAAATCATAATTAAATTTACAAACAATTGAGTGACACAATATTAACATATGATATATTTTGAAAAGAAAAAAATTAATATTGAGCCATGTTAATTTTAAATCTCGCTATAAATTTTTGCATCTGAATCCTATGTAATACTAGCGGGGATATACTTACATAAAACTATATCGTTTGGCTATTTTTTTTTTTCAAAATTATCTAGTATTAATGTGTGTATTTTTTGGAAACTTCAAAACAATGTAATTTTAAAAGTCTAAAACAATCCAATTGCTTTAAAAATCAACCAATAAAATCTGCAAGAATAATCAATATTTATACACACACAAGTAAAAAGTCATACATTCATATTGTAAATGTCTGTAATCAGGAGCATTGTAAAAGAAAATCTGTTATTACAAATTCTAACATTTAAATGCATATAGTAAAATATCAAAATAAAATCTATATATTCATTAAATTTTGCAAATTTAAAAAAAATTGTAAAACTTTTAACTTATATGATCAAATAAAATGCAGTCACAGTTTGACCATAATTTACATTTTATTTGACCATATAAATTGAAGGAAGTTGACATTTTATGAACACCTACATATATTTTATCATGGTAATTTTAATTTATGTATTTAGAATTTAAAATTTTGGATTTTAGGATGAAAAATAGGCACATGTGAAATCATTGCTACTTTGACCGCATTTTATTTATGTTTTAATCATGTAAATGGAAGGTCTTATAGGCCTGCTTTGTTGCCATAGAATTTCTATGAAAAAAGAAACTTTTTGCGGAAAAGCTATAAAAAAGTAATTTTCTATTGCTTGATAGGCAAAGAATTGTCATGAAAATTGTCTTTGTATGTATGACACGTTTTTCCGGCTAACTCAGTGTGAAAATATACAGAAAACATACAGTATATTCATTTGACATAACTACCATCATCAACAATTGATTGGAAATTGCCATAAAAGGGAAAAGTTATATTTTCAACAATATCATTTTTTAAATATCACTCTTTTCATATTTTTTTCACCCCAACCAAACAACTACTTTTCCACCCTTTTTCTTTCTGCCTATTTTCTTTTCACCCTTTTTTCCACCTCAAATTAAAGCATATGTTAGATTGAGCTTTTTTTTTGGGTGTGTGTGCGCGCACACACACATACACATAACATACAAAGTCACAAATTATTGATAAAAAGTGATATAGATAAAAAATTATTGTAATGTATTTTTGAGCACATTGATTGATATTATTATTATTATTATTATTATTATATAATTTCATAATTATATGAAAGTTGATGTACAATAAAATATATTATAATATAACGAAATTAATACTTTTACACATTCCAGTAGTATATACATTATTATTTTTAAATAAAAAGGCTGTCTTAAATACGTGTCATTTTAATTGACATAATATATACATTTATAATAGGAGTGTTATACGGGCGGGCCAGGCCGGGTTGGGCCTTTAGGCCCGCTTTTAAACGGGTCAGAAATTTCTGGCCCGGGCCAGCCCATTTATAATTTAAAATTTTTTAAATAATATTTTTACTTTAAATATCTTATTTTTTTCAAAAAAAAAATAATTTTAGTTCTCCATAGGCTAAACACAACATATAAATAACTATAAAGATGAACAAACTTATAAAATATTAATACTATATATAAAATTTTAATAAAATAAGCTAAAAAAATAATAATATTGGTCCGCGAGCCGGCCCACGAACCCGCGGGCTTAGCCAGCTGTAGCCCGCGGCCCGTAGGCCACAAACTGTTCAAGCCCGTTGTTAAATGAGTTCTAAATTTATGGCCTAACCCGGCTCATTTAACGGGCCAGCCCGCATCGCCCATTGGTCACTGGCCCGTTTAACACTCCTAATTTATAATAAAGAAAATGTAAAGAGAAAAAATAAATGCTTTATATATTTTTTAAATGAGAAAGATCTTGACTATTAATTATAAATACATGTTTGGTATAAAAGATGAATTTTGATGGAAATAAAATGTGATTAAGGTAATGTATGAAAATGAAATGAAATTGAGAATCAAACTTATCATTTTTCGTAACAAAGAGGATAAGAATAAAATAGAAAATAAATTTTGGACGTACTAAAAATAATGGGTACGAAAGTAAATTTTGAGTTAGGTAATTTCATTTTCATTAATTCTGTCACGAAACATGATGTAAGCCAAACATGCTCTACACGGGAAGGTGAAATGATGTAGTAGATTATCAATAATTTGCATTGTTTTCAATATAAAAAAATTTAGATTAAATGTTAAAATGAAGTAATAGTAATAATAATAATTATTATTTGATAATAGTGATGACGTGTACGCTCCTGATTCGGTTTCCTACATCGACATCCTTCTCCCATCAATGGTTCTCCGTACAAAACCCTCATACCCGACGACTTTCTGTCGGAATTAGGGTTTTCAAAACCACAAATCGCAAACACTTGCACCTGTTCGTTCCCGAATCTCTATTCTGATGTGATGCGATTTCTCGTGTCGGGCTTCAATCCCTAGGGTTTTTGGTGGATATCGGTCGTGTCTTGCGGTTTTTACCAGCACCGATCATGCCTTCGGTGCTCCTGGATGTCCTTCTCTTCCTCGTCCTCTCTTCTTCTACCTTGAATGTTGGTTGTTGCTCTCATCGCCTTAAAATTCTCGAAAAAGGTGATCGGCGTGGTAATCTTAGTTAACACGCGCTTTCGTTAGTTTTAGTCTCCTCTTTTTTAAAAAAAAAAAAAGTTTATTTTTTCTTTTCGTGTTTTTTTTTCCTTCCCCTTTGTCTTCCGTGAATTTGGGGTTCGATCGAGTTTCTTCGAAACGGTTTGCAAAGACTGGTGTTGCTCCACCGAGTTGAGCTAGCTAGCTAGCTGTAAGGTTATCGTTTGGGGAAGACAATCCTCAAACAAGGTACTTAATTGTTTACCATAGTTGTTTTTTTTTTACCTGATTGTGAATTGTGATATGGGTTTTATAGATGTACGTTTACGATGATTTGTCGATTTTAAAATTAGTGTAAAGATCGAGGAACTAGTGAATGTAAGGTGGTTGTTTTTTTCTTTAATTTTACATCGCAGGCATGACATTGTTAATTACTCGTGTTTGTTTGACATTATTGATTTTGTTTGTTAATATATGATACATTACCGGAACGAATGCTTCATTTAGAATATTCAATATTATGCCCAATATAGTTAGGAAGCCAAATATTAAAAGTTTTACTGCTTCTGTCCCCTGTTGTGTATAACGTAGCCTTTCTTTTGTTATCATTATGTTGTTTTTTGTCAAGAAATTCAATGCGTTAGTCTCAGACCCAAAGAAGACCCCAAGAGAAAATCAGTACAAGACTTCTGTGTTTTTCCTCCTTTAATTAGATTCTTATTTCTATTCTAGTATCCTAGCGTACTAGTTTCCTATTTATAGTAACTTCCTCTTTTTTCCCCTATTTTTATAAATATGCCTCATACTTGTAATATAAATTAAGTTGGGCTTTTATCATGCATGAGTGCTTTGTGATTCAGCAAGGATTTCAGTTTGCCGTCTATCAAATATTCTTTGTTAGCTTCTTTTCTACCCTCTTACAATATTTTTTTAAAATATTATCTTCCACATTTTAATATTTGCTTGCCAGCTATTTCAAGCTTCAATCAAAATTTTATTTTCATCAGGTATTTTAAATTGTAATGGTTTTTTACAATTTTAAAATTAAAATTTGGAGTGGAGGTTTTTTTTTTACCGTATCAAGTTGTTTGTTTATTAGTTGATGTAGTGAGTTGACACTGACTTTTGTAAATTATTGATATTGCAGTTCTTTAAAAAGCGTTTAATTTTGACTGTGGACATCTGCTGCGGTGGTGACAAGCCAATTCATCGTGAATTAAACTGCTTTAGTGATCAAAATCAAATTCGCGTTTAGCATGGGGGATACTCCAATTGATGAACTTTGTGGAGATCTTGACGAGTCTTTTCACATTCAAGATGATGGGAATTTAATACCTGATGGCCGAACTCTAGAGGAGGGAAAGCGTAATAGTCATTCTGGGAAAAGAATCTACCATGCACTTGATGCAGACGAGAACGCTGAAGCTGAATTTATGTCTGTGGCATCTCCAAAATGTTCGTGTAACTGCAGAACCTCTTCTGGTAAGAATGATTTTTGGCCTGTGTCATCAGATGAAGAAGACGACTTATGTGAATATTTGGCAAACAGCACCTGTAAGGTGTGCGAATACAATGCCTACTTACAGTCAATCCTCCCTGTAAGTCTTCTATTTTTTGTTTTGTGGATTCCTTCTGAAACTGTTTACATGTTTACTCACTCTGTCATTCCTTCACATGGTTCTGGCCATCTATATATTAAGGATAGGTTTCTGACTGATATTTTATGCAAATAACATGGGGTGATTTTTGGCCAACGTTGTAAAATAATTGCCATTTATGTAAGCTTCGTCAAAATATGTTTTTTATGTGGACACATTTTGTCGCCCTGCAACCTTTGGTCTGCTGTGTTTTCCATGCTCGATACCTTTGTTGAAGTTGAACACGGATGAGATAGTTGAAGTCGAAGCAAAAACAAAAAACAATTCGGACTACCAAACTGGGTTCTCTTGGGTTATCTTGATATTTTGACTTATAATTTTTATTCTGTTTCCTTCTTGGATTTGGCATGTTACCAGAAACCCGTGAAGCTTCCATCTGCGTTGAAGGGTACGCGTGCCAAACTGGGGATGGAACCGCAGAAGCTGACAGTGAGATGGTCTCTCGAAGTGCATGATCCACCTACTACATCATTGTCTCATGTGAAAAACACGGGCCAGCAGCGCACCAAAAACACCAAGAAAAATGGGAAATCCAAGCACAAGGAAAGCAAGCAGAAGGGCAAGGCGGCATCGCGAGGGAGCAGTGGTGGCGGCAAGGATAAGAAGAAATTCGGAAAATTTTCAGGGAATTCTAATAGGGGCAGGGTGGCTTTTGATGACTTCGATGATTTCTAATTTGATGGTGGTGACTCAGAGTCGTGCTATTGGAATGTTTTTCCTTGAAAAAACAATTGCCACACGGTTCACCTGTGGCTTTATAAGATGTGTTAGGTACCTGCTACCCCCACTCTTTTCATGCTCCTGGCACTATGTAGATGAATAAGAACATAGTTCCTAGCCTGTATGTTGGCTGCTGTTAGAATCATAGACTCAACGGTGTCAGTTACAGTGATTTCTGTCGTTGGGTGATATTTGACTTTCTTTAATGGTGCTTTCTTTCTAAGCCTGTATGCTGGCTTCTCTTTCAGGGTTAATGGCCTGATTTTTGAACGTCTATAGGGAGTCATTCGTGTTGATCAGAATTCTATTTAAATATTTCAAAGGGTGACTAGCGGGAATTACGTATCATTATGTTTCGTAATACAAGGGTAGCCAAGCCAAGTAGCCCTTAGTTGGTTGGTCAGCGGTTTGTGCTCTGTCAGGTCTTAAGTTTAAGTTTCGTTGCCAGCCCTAAGAAATACTTGCATGGATGCTCACGTGGACAGTGAAGTGTGTCGAAAACTAGTAGGGAATGTGAGTACTGTACTGCTTGCCTGTTTGATTGTGGTGCGTGAAAATTCCGTATATCCCGCTATAAAAAAAATAATACTGAGTTTTTGTACAATGTAAACTCGGTTTAGTCTGTGTTTGACGTTCATAGAATAAAATAACTGCTGGCTAGTCATTTCTTGCCATGTGTACTATCATTGTTTGTTGTTGCCTGTTGGAGTAAACATTTCCTTAAAATGAAATTCAAATTTTTTTTTTTTCGCAAGGATGGTATACAATACCATTGGTTTGGAATATGAGTCCCAAATGAAAATTAGCCGATAATAAAAGTATCTAATTTATTCAGTCATCACTTAAGTCTTCTATAATCTTTCATTTAGAACAAAAAAATTATACATATACTTACAAAAAGTCAAGATACTAATACGAATTTTAAAAATATAAGCGAATAAAAAATTACTTTAAAAATGCTCATTTGCATACAATCTCAAAACAATTAACAAAATTAGAAGTATGATTTCTTTTTTTTTTTTTTTTCTACTCCACGATCCCATATTAAGACTCCAATCTTCAAACAATTTCAATTGTCTACACCTACTTGATAAACTTAAATTCTTTTACATAGAAAAAACAAACATCCAAATCAAAAATTTGTAACCTGTATAAAAACACAATTACATAAACTCAAACAAACTTTTTCTTCAAATATTAATAATATTTCTAAAAATAAATAACTTCTTGAGAAGATATCATTTCTGAAACTCTTCAAAGTTATACTATCTTTAACAACACTAGAGATGGAAAGATTCCTTCATTCTCCAATCCTCCAACCTTTTCCATTCCTTAAATTAATAACTTCAAATGACCTAGTCCAAATGAACATAACTTTGATTGGTTACAAAACTCAAAATTCCCCTCTTGTTTCAAAGGAAGTTTGATTTCTGATACCAATAAGCTTCGAAGGAAGCTCAAGATTTATGCAACTATTTTACTTTTTTTATGTATAGAAACAATTTATAAATTATTAATAAAAAAATTTAAAAATAAAACTAAAAAGTAATAATTGCTGTATTAAAATATTTAAAAATAATAATCATTGAGAAATGTTGAAATAATTAAGAAACCTTTGACCTATCAAAGTTAAATATATCAATTTATTTTTCTTAAATTAAATTAAAAATAAAATCTTAAATGAAATAATTACAATCGATTATCAAAAGTATTACGCTGTGATCTTAATTGAAGATATATACTAATAATATTAATAACATTTTAAAAAAACTCCATATATAAACATTTAATAATAATTATCTATAACATTTTTTAAAAAGCACAATAAACACGAATTTGAGTTTGTTTAACCTTTTTTTTTGTTCTATAGACAAATACAGGCGTAGATAACAAAAAAAACCATTGGCATAGCAAGGAAGCGGTCAAGAAGAAAAAGGGAAGCAAGAAGTTTTACTAGCATGCAAAGCCTAAAGGGGAGCAAGCGGATACAGGTCATGCTTCTAGTTTTATACAATCAGACCAGTAATACTCGGTCAAATTCCACAGCGATCGGTGAGAATCACAAATATGCAGGGGGGGGGATCATAGACCAAAAATGAACATCAAAGACAAATGTCTTGAATTAATTTTCCCAAGCGCATGGGACCTACTGTCATTCCGTCATCCACTGCACTTCCTTCTCTAGCAGTGATGTTCCAGCAAAAAATGTAGGCCGCAGTTCCTTTGTGAACTTCAACAACTGCTCAACAAAGTATTTACCATGTATCAAATACTAAAAAGCATTTTGAGTTCACAAATGAATGAAAAGACCAAGCCCAGATGAGCAGATATTTTAATACAGAATTATTAAATCAAACATGTTTGTAAATATATCTTAAGAGTCAAATGACAAACTCAACACGATAAATTACGAACGGTTATATTAATTTCCTCGCTATACAAGTATATTGAAAAGTCTCTTACATGATCCTTTCATTCAATTGCTGCTACTCATCAGACAAAATATTAAGGCTACAGGACCTGTAATTATGCGGGCTGGATAACATAACTATATCTTGCACGCAAACCAGTATATAAACCAAAAAGTAAAATTGCCCATTACCAGAAAGATTTAAGCGACATCGATTAGTACTAGGCCAGCACACTTTAGCATGTTATATAGAATCCATAACTGAAGGTCCCATTTTCTCAATGCAAAAACGAAGTTAATGTTTGCACTTACTTGCTCATTCCTCATCTTTCGAAAGCCAAGTTTCTTTGTCCAAATTGATTCCGCCTCCCCTGCTGCAGGAAGCAGCAAGGTTTCAACATCCAGCGAATGTAGTAGTCTTTCAACGCATGAAAATAATACTTGGAAATAACCCTACAATATAATAGAAACAAGACCAGTTCAGATGAAACCATAAGGCATTATGGAAAGCATACAGAAAATCACAACGTGAAAAACATCCACAGCTATGTGAGGGAGTACCATAGAAATTTGATTACATCATACAGGGATTTTTTTTATCATGAACTCAAATTGAAAAGAACAGAGAATTAAAAACATAGTTAAAGTACACGCCAGGAAGCTAAAAACATGAGATATAGTAGTATGATGAGATTCATTGGTTGATACAGGCACTCAAATGAGAAAAGTACACTAAAAAACCTCCTTTTAGTGCTATAACCACGCCCCTTTCCTAGCAAAGAAGCTGCAGGTTCCATCGACACAACAATGGTGTTGTGCAAATTCTGAATTTAGGCCTAATGACTTTCGTGCACCACATTTACACGTTTGACTAACTCCTAATACATTTTACGCTTATCTGTTACTGCTATATAATGCATTAACTAGAGGACACTTCTGTCAAATTTCAAATGAATGTGAAATTCATCTCATGAACTCAAGGGCAATGACATTTTTATATGAAACATCATATGGCGAAAAACAATAAAACTTATTCTTTTAAAAAATTGTGTTCTCGCTGTTCTATGGACTTTATAAGGACATTTTAAAATTGGGTATAGATAATTTTTTTGAACTAGTGCTCCTCAAAGGAGCCTTTTTTGGACACTAGGTTGTTTACAACACTGGCAGCAAAATAAATATGTGGCAAAATGATTCAATCATTCGCATACTTTTCCTTGATGTTTACTGCTCGTAGCTACTAGAGGAAGCTCAGCAGCAATCCGCCCAAAAACCCTGAGTAGACAAGCTGATACAACAACAGACCTGTGAATGCAATAAGCGGAATTATTAAATGATCAACTATAAACTTAATAACCACTGAGGAAGTTAAACCACCACAAGGCCACAATAATAGCAACTCTTCAGGATCCAACTTACTTTACAATTAGAACTACACAGTATATTCCTCCAAATTCTTGCCCAGATATATTTCTTCTGCAAAAGCAAAAAATATAAAAAGATCTTAAGAATGAACCTGAAAATATACATAATTACACATGTAGGAAGCTTTAAACAACTACACAGAAAATGAAAATGGAAATAATTTGCAAGTGGTTATGAATGACATGAAATGTATGTATTTTGTTGTCAGAGTGAAATACAATGAAGAACCATGCCCTTGACAGGCCAACACCACGTCTATTTATAATAAGATATAAAATAGGGAAGTCCCTATAAAAAGGAAATAAACATGGTATATCTTTTAGTAATTGTTACAATCAATCATCTCTGTTTCATTATTTTAAGCTTTACTGTTACTATTGTTATTATTTGTTTGTTTTAATGGGCTGCTATGGTATGATTTATATGTTCATTTGTTATAAATAATGTGTGTACCCTACGAGGGATTACACGATTTATCGGAGCAGCAGGTCAATTCATCTTCTGTTTTATAAGCCTTCACCATAATTTACTCTCCTGTCGTTTCCTCTCTCATGGGCACACAACAGTATGGATTTTTGGCCACCAGTTTCTGGGCTGTTCTAGAGCTGTTGGCTCCATTTTCTGCAGTCTGTAAAGAGGTGTCAGCTTTCTGTCTTCCAGTACCAGTCCAGAAGAGGACGAATGTTGTTGAAGATTCCAGAACAGTGCAGGCCGAGGATTCTATTAGCACCAGTACTGATCATATTGCATCCTTCCCAACAAGGAGGCAAGTTCTAGAACTGGTGAAAAACTATCCTTGTTTGCTCGAGAAGAATATGGGTAAGTCAAAGTATAATTGAAGGATATGCCCCACAACATCCGAATTGGGAGACTGAAAAGAACTGTCTACAAGCTTCTCTCGGATTCTGGAAGGTTAATGTTGTGATCATAAATTGTCGTACTGCTAAGATTTGTGAAATCCACTTATTGTGGCCAACAATTATTGTGGTATCTCTGATCATTTCCTGAACTAGTAGTCTCAGTCAAGGTCACTTTCACTGTCCTTTAGTACCAAGGGCGATTCTCAAATTTCTACCCGAGTTATCATCCACATTCTCATTAGTTTTAACCTTCTATCCATGAACCACCTCCCACAGTCTCACCCCTTCTCTTTTCCTCCTTTCTAATATTCCCATATCTCTACCATCAACCAGCGCAAAGTTGTTAGAGACGTGAGCCATACTTGAGGCGCAAAAGAATCCTGGAGCCTAAAGCACGTGGTGCAGCACGTGCCTCTTGTCTTGAGGAGCACAAACACTGCAATTTTTAAATTTATTATTCAATTGTCAACTCTTTCTTCAAACTTACAAATCTTTTGATCTCCTCTTTCATGTCTGGTGAAACCTGTGGGCATAGAGTAGCATTCCTACACCCACCAAAATATGTTTTACTCTAGAACACCTCCATTCCCATTTTATCAACCAAACCAGAATATTCACTCGGTTGGATTTCCTCGACATGAGAAAGATCAAGACAATCAAAAATTAAGATAAATTAATTTAGGAAAATTAATTTTTAGAGAAAACAAGGGGAAAAATTAATATATAGCAGGTTAAAAAATGTTTTTGGATAAAAGAATATTAATTTTAAAAAATTCAAAAACAGAGAGAATACGAGGAATTTTGTAGATATCTACAACAATTTTGTAGATATAAAAAAACAAGGAATCATGTATGCATATAAGAATACGATATTAAAACGAAAATTTTAAAAAAGAAATGAAAAGAAGAAAAAACAGAAAAGTAAAAGTAGAAGTTTTTTTTTTTTTGCGGAAATCAAATGAAGAAAAGGGAGAGTGAGAAGAATCAACAAGAGAGAAGAGATGGAAAGAAGAGATAGGACAAGATGGTGACCATGCAAACTGCAAACAGCAGAGACCTAAACCCTAGATAATGTACACCGCAAGGAGAAGAGAGTGTTGGCATGGGGATTAATTTTTTGGATTTAAGTTTTAATTTTAACATTATTGGGCCAGGCCTCATTTAATTTTCTTTTGCAGTTTTTGTTTTGAGTGAAAATTGGACCTAACATTTTCAAACACTAGCTTAAACATTAAGAGCATTCACATCAAGTTTATATTCCTCATTTCTATTTTAGGCTACGAATATTATATTATTTTACAGATTTTGTTTATCATTCTACATGTCATTCTTCATTAGATTTTATTTAGATTTTGGAAGCATGCATGTTGGAGCCTTGTACTTCACCGATCCTAGACTAGGCGTAGCAAGTTTGCCTCAACTCACATTCCGGGCATGCACCACTATGATCTAATTCTGTTTTCTTTTCTTGTCTCGGTGAAAAAAGAAAACAAAAAACGTAACTATAAGGATAGGAGTGACTGCCATCACATTAGATGTGTGCCCTTCTAGGACTTACAACTTACACCATGGCTATTTGCGATAAAATGCACAATAGAAAGTCCAAGGATTTAATATCCTAGTAGATATATTTTAGTAATATTCCCATTTCTAGCATCCAACCTTATCTAATCATACACTAGAATTCAAAGTATATATTTTCTAATAATATTTCCAACATATTTATTCAATTGTGCCTCCGTCTGGTATAGTATAAGCAGGTAACCAGCATGCATTCAGTTTATTAAAATTTAGTGTCCTAGTGCATGTGCAATCTGTTAACCATAATATAGAAAAAAACAAGTAATTCTTTTTCTCACTTCCTCTTGAAGGAGTGATACATAAAATAAAAGTAAAGCAACCTACCCATAAACCATTATGGGTATAAGATCACGACCGCCAACTGCAATAATGGGATCAAAACACTCCTGCAAGATTAACAGGCAAAACATTTAGGGGGCAGGGAAAAAATGCGCATAACACATCAGTGACAACTTCCTTGAAAACACCGACTATAGGAAAATATTTAGAAAAACCAATGCCAGCTATATTAAAGATTTGACCCCAATCAAACAGATAGAACCATCACAATCAAAATGTCAACAACCTCTACTCACTTTAATGAGAAGGGTGCGATTAAGGTACAAATAAAATTTAAAAACTATGCCCTTTTAGTTCTAGTAGAAATGAGAAGTTCAATCAGATGAGATCTGAACCTGTGATTTAGTGGGGTGAGGATCTCCAAGAACATGTTAGGTCTCCATTAATGGTGCCAAACTATAAGGTAGCCGGATCAAAAATATGCAAGAAAAAACTATATTCAACAGGGAAAATCAACATAATGTGGACACAACAGACAATTCCATGAACCAACTATGCCAGAACTAGAGCCCTTGAGACCAAAAAGCCTTTACCCTTGCTTGCTTGGTCGCCCTGGCAGGGAGAGCTGTTACGGGACTTTACTTGGGTCCTTGGTACCTTCGACTAGCAACCACCAAGAACAGGTGAAAGGCACAAGATCCGGGAACTCATCAGTGGTGTAACTAATTTCTAACTAAGGTCAATGTCCCCACTCCCAAGAATCACGAACATTTTTTGCATATGATAGATTTGAGGGCCTTTCAACCAAGCATGAAATATAAAATGCAAAAGCAACAGAATCATCTTATCAATGGCACTGCATAGTCTGCATTTCTGCCGCACCGCACAATGCTACAAAAATGAATGCATGGACAAAGCTCTAAACCATATAATAAGAGAATTAATTATTTTAGATGAGATATCCTATAACTTGGTGCCACATTGTGCCTGGTACTTTTGCTCCATGTATGATCTTGGCAGATGAAAGGTACCATGCAAATGAGTACATTGTCAGTTAAGCTTTTATTGGAGAAAATAGTAGAAAATAAAAAAAATAATAGCAAAAAATAATTCATTTTTCTTCTTCATTGAGAGATTATAATACAGAAATATATATATATACACACACAATAGAAAAAACCTAAAAAGAAACTAATATATAATAAATAATTATAAATATTTGACAATTTAGATAATTGAAAACTCATTCCAACTTTATTCCTCAGAGTTGGTATATAAATATCACACATGTCCAACTTGAATAAGAAAGTATGAAAAAGGATACCATAAATCACATGTGTCATTACATTGGCAAGTTGATCATGTTGCACTGAATTATTAACAATCTTAATGGCACTATGTTATCGCAAAAAAACATCAAGATCACTCAAAAGAATACTAGTCTCATGAGTTCTATAGTAGCATGACGAATAGCTAAATTTCTTCTTTCTCCAAGTTATTAAATTATCACCTGCGAAAGGCACATAGCCAAAAGTAGACTTTCTATTCAATTTGGATCTAGTAAAGTTTGAATCAATATATCCCATAATGTTTTAGTGTGCATGCTTAGAAAACACAATGCTCTTACCCATAGAAGACTTCATATATGCCAGAATACGTCAATACGATTCATAGTTCTCATATGTCAATCACTCGGATTATCCATGAATTAACTCAAAATACTAACTGCATATGACATATCAAGTTTAGTGAGTCAAATAGATTAATTTTCCCACTAACCTCTAATATCTCTCCTTGTTCATGGAACCTAATTAAGATAGATACGTAAACTATAGTTCACCTCAATAGGAGTATTTGCAAGTTTGCAAGCTGAGTTATCGATTTCAAGTAGGAGGTCTAGAATATATTTCCATTAATGTTATTGTCTGTAACAATCATATCATCAGCATAAATAAAAAGCAACGTAAAGTCATCAACTCTTATAAAACAATGTATCAACGGCTAGGGTCTGTCTAAAACCAAACACATGCAATGAGTAACTCAATAGTTCAAACCAAGCTCTCGATAAGATCATATAATACCTTGCTTCTCTTGGTGTAAAACTTAAAAGATGATTTATCTACTAACGTTAATCATCTTAGTCGTAATAGAAAAAGTTTCTTGATGGTCATTCTCATACGTCTAAGTGTACTAATGTGGCATTCTATCTTTCAACCATTCCATTTAACTTATATTTCACTATAAATACACATTTGCATTTCATTGTCTTCTTATTTATGGATAACTCAACCATTTCTCAAGTGAAATTCTTCCGAAGGGATTTCATTTCCTCTACCAGAGCAGAGCTCCACTTGGAATCTTCAAAAGCTTTATGAAAATGACAAGAAATAGATAAAAAAATAATTAAAACACAAAAATAAGGTGGGATTTAGACAAGCAATGATAAAAGATAAAGTCATAAATAGAATAAACACTAGAAGATGACATTGAAAATCTCAATCTATTAAGTTCTTTACAATTGCATTGAAGATACCTTCGGCATATGAGATTGTTTAAATCCATAAGGTTAGAAGACAAAATATCATTTAAATTTGGAACTATAAGTAAATAGTCAACTACCTCGGTGAGAATTTGTATTGCATGATTAATCCTAAAAGTATCTTTTGATGCCATGATAGTGTCATTGAGAGAAAGATTAGAGTCAAAAGTAGCATTTCATCTTGCATCATATTTATCAAACACCCAAGCTAGCCTTTCATTTTTGCTTGATTCAACTACTACATGATTAATATTAGAAGAAACTAAAAACTCTCTCCCACCTGAACTAGGAGTTAAGGACCACTATAATAATTAAATCCTCCTCTCTTAAAATCTAAACCTTATTTTCATCCAAGTAAGACCGAAGACATGAAAAAAGTTGTTGAGTGTGAGCTGTTCTTAACCCTGATAATAGGCATAGGAATCCAATTAGCAACCTGAACACAATTAATAAGGAAGACCCAAAAGAGATAATTTGAGAGAAATTACTAGTCATATGATCAGTAGCTCTACAATTGATAACACAAGCATTGCCACTAGAGGAAAGTAATGCTAATTGAGAAGCACCCTCCTGGAACACGCGAATCACATGAAAAGCATATAGCATAAAAGACTATGATTTGATACAGTCATTGGATTTTTTCAATTTCACCACGCTTCTTCAAACTTGTGAATGCCGACTCAACGTGAACAAAGAAATCACACTCTAACGGCAAATAAAAAAAGGCGTTGATTGTCAAAGCCTACAACATATTGACTCTAAAGCAAACCTTTGGAAAAAGGGTCACTGCTTTTAAAAGGCGACTTGTGAAAGTGTACAAGTGGCACCAATATCAATAGTGACGATGACCGGCAGCGGCAATAACGGTATAGTGGTGATAACAGTGAGACTAAAGTTCGATAGCTACGAGATATCTGCCTCTACCAGTAATTCGTTAATCAAGTAACGATGGCACTTCATAACGACAAACAGTGAAGGCAACGAAAGCGACAACAATGACAAAAGCAGAAAAATAACACGTAGAAAAATAAATCTTTCTTCTAATGAGATTAGAATATATATATACACACATAATAAAAAACCTAAAAAAAAAAAAACTAAATATGCATCAAAAAATTATAAATATTTAACAATTTAAATAATTGAAAATTCATTCCAACTGAGAACATTTGATGTAAGGTCAATCAATGATGATTTTAAGTTTTATAAAAACTTTTGATTTTATAAAACAACTTATGCATAGATAATACTGCAAGACAAACTACTATGGCCAATTAGAGATTCTATAGAAAAAGTTAAGTGAAACTTTGGCATTTTAATGAATTTTCAAAAATGATAATACGATAATAAGTATGTTATTGCTTGAAATATAAAATATAAATGATCAAAAAGAAAGAGATATATCTGAGAAAATTATACAATTTATACTAAAAAATGATTTAATGTTTAACTTAATTGGTAAAATAAGATTTAACTAAATTAAATAATATTCGATAGCAAAAATGGAGAATAAGAACACACAAAACTGGAGGTGTCTAATATGGAATAGGGGAGGGAAAATTTTAGTTTATACGAAAGTAAGGTCGCAATTCACATAGTCCAGTTATATATATATATATATATATAATGCCTTACTAAACACTTTCATATACAAAATTACCCATAAATTAGAATTTTGCCCAGAAAACAAACCAAAATCCAAGTCTCCAGAATCAATATGGAAGTATATATGGGACAAAGGGATCAAACGTCATCTTGTCAAATATTTACCCGAAATATTGCTGTAGCTTTAGAAAGCAATTTTAAATGCTCCGTGTGGTGATTCTTCCCGCTTATGATTTGCCAGTGAACATCATTTCCTGCTTCAGCTAATCCTTTAACCGCATAATTCCGACTTATTTTATTTAACACTGAAGCTGGAACCACCTCGGCACCTCTGGAAACCAAATTCTGTAATGCTTGGCGAATCCTACCACAATCGTCAGTACAGAACCAATCATCCTTTGGGAGTTCCTGCCATAAAATTCAAGGGAAACTAATCAACTGCAAGTCTGCAACTACAAGGATTGTTTCCATATATTATAAGAAAAAATGCCAGAAAACTTACTTGTAAATCACAATGACCACTCTCACGCAAACAGCCAATATGGTATTCTCTCTCGCACTTAACAATAAGAAAGTGAAGAGAAAAATAACAACGTGAAGATATTTTCTTCAAAAATATGGCCATGTATATAAAAAAATCACTTGACAAGATTTGGACATACTTGGTCACAGATGATAACTGTCCGCTCATCAAAAATGACAGAGGTATAATCGTCACGACTAGTAAAACACCAAAAAAAAAAAAAAAAAAAAAAGATGTCAGACTGAGCAACATAAAACAGAAAATATTATTGCTCGTGCAACACACGCATATAATTTGTAAACTGAGAAGGCCAAATAATTTTTTTGACCGATAATACTATAAAGTATTCATCTATCAAAATCATGGTCTCCTATTATAGAAATATACATCATCCACACTAGAATGCTAGTCAGTAAAATTCAATATATACCTTTACACACCTATCTAAATACTTTAAGCTGCAAAAAAGTCCACAAGTTGTCATTGGGACTTTGCATCTCAAAGACCTTGGGCGTACAAAGATATAGCCTTAAACAAGTCCCAGCTCTTATATATAACTGCCATGCTACTCAGGACACAAGTACCAATAATTACTACTACCAAGTTAAAACTGTTATTATTGCCTAAAATTGGGGAAACATACCTGTATAGAGATGTTCATGGGGATGTGGCATAATCTAATGCTAAAGTTTCTATAGCTATTTATTAATGAACCATGTGATATAGAGTCAGGACACCTCTCCCCAACCAAGTCTCTAGCTAGTTTATTGGGGAGAAAAAAATCAAGAGATTCAATTTTCCTATAAACAATTCACAAATCACCAGACAGAAAAAACATGTTTACAAATGACAAGAAATACAAGAATACAGAAACCAACCCACAAACAGAACAACCACGCTCAGATTCAGGCAGTTGACGTGTCAATCGTAGATCTATTGCTCTTGATTCTCCAGTGCCAATTCTACAATATGAGCAATACCAATTACCTTGAGGAGCAGACTGTAATTCCAAACAAGCTGCAAAACAACAACCAAATTGTTACTTAAAAAAGAATTATCAAAGAATAAATACAAAATTCATCAACAGGTCCAGTTGAACATATGTTCATTTTACTTCAAATATCAACAACAGAAAAAATACCACATATTTTTCCATTATTCCAACATTTGGGAACATAACACAAACATGAAAGAACACACACACACAAACAAAACATGATTGCCGAAATACTCAATGGTATCCTCAAATGGTTTTTATCAAGCTGTGTGCAGTAATGAAACAAAGTCACTGGAAGGGGAAAGCTGTAGGTAAACTAACCATACAAGGAAGGAGTGAGTGCAAACATCATTATTCTTAAATGCATAATAAGAGCCAAAACCACAGCACTTCATTCTGATATGGATATTAGTTGTTACAATTAATCATCTTTTGACCATTCCTTCTTTTTATATGAGCCATACTACTTCACAGGCCTACCACATAACCTATTTTATTTGTAGGGATGGTCACAGGCCGGATACCACCTTACCTGTCCCCATACTGTCTATGAAACTCATACCCATCCCCCTCCCAGTGGGGTATGGTTTCAGGGATATGATACCTACCAAGTGCCAGGAGAAAATTTTACATATTTGTTTTTCTTTTTAAAAAACGCAAGCAGAATAGAATTACCACATATCATCAATTAAATCAAAAATAAATATTATTACAAAATGTCAAGAAAAATAAAAGAATTAGGATTAGAGATTTTAAGATATATTTATAGTCGAATATATGGGCCAGATACTACCTCATTTTTACCCGTATATGTCGTGTATTTTAAAATTTTACTCATACTCATTTAGATGGGTAATCTCTAGCTTAATTGACTAATTGAGGCGGTTACCTGCTGGGTGCCAGTAGAATATTCATCCCTAAGCATTTTTGTTCTCTAAAGCCAATGATTTCATACCCGTCATGTATTTTAAATTTTTAAACATACTCATTTAGCTTGGGTAATCTCTAGCCTAATCCAGGCGGTAACCTGCTGGGTGTCAGTAGAATAGTCATCCCCAGGCATTTTCATTATTTTGATGTCTCCCTAAAAAGATACAAAATTCAGTGCATTTTAGTTAAGGAAATGAATGCCAACTTGTAAATGGATGGTCACAAGTAAATCTGTTGTCATTGAGGCAAAGAAGTCTAAAAAGCATAAATGTCTTATTGTGTTCATTTACATTTTGCATGGTCATTGACTAGAGTAAACAATAAGCTCTCGTCAAAACATAACAGAAGCATAAATGTTGGATCTAAATTTATAAGGGATAATGTCAATAAATGCATGAACCACACCATTTTTTAGAAAAATACAAGAATCAAGAAAGAAGTATTCTAGACTGTCTTGATCAATAGTTTGTGGAATTGATTTTACATATAGTCATGATGGAGCTTCAGAAAGAACAAAATAAAACCATACCAAATTTACAAGAATATCTATTGCATTGATTATATAAGAAGATAATTGATTATTTAGGAGCAAGAAATCCACCTGCATGAAAAGCACGTGGGCACCCCTCACAAAGAATCAGACATCCTCCGTCTCCACATATAGTACACATATCATCACTATCCCCAGTGGTTAAGCTCTGCCCAGATTCTAATAACTTGGCTATATCATGAAGTGTCAATCCATCTGAAGTATATATGTGCCGATAGCTGAAAACAAAGCACAACTCTAATTGAGAGATCATAATTATAAGCTTTAGAATGCAACCAAAGAGACTCAAGAGACAACTCACGGTTGACGCTTAGTAGCAAATCCAGCATGGGCTTCAAACTGTGAAGGGCTAATCTAATCACAATAATAATCATGTCAAAGAAGGTCAATATGCTGCTCAGAATGCAAAATTCTCACAGTTTGAATCTATACATGTCATAAAATTTACCTCAGAGTTACAATGACTACAGACAATACCATTTCCCTGCTTGTATCCCCCCAGAACTCTCTAAGAAATAAAAGAAAACAGTTTAAAACAAAATATCCAGCATCTCCAGAAGCCAGCATCAACATAAAAAATAACAACAAACAAAATGAACCTGTCCTTTAGAACAGTAAGCCAATTCTGCCCCATCTGGAAGCCCAATTGGCAAGAAAAGTAACTGATGTAGCTCGTTATCCCTGCCCAAGAAAAAATGTACAAATCTTCAAATTCAACACCATATGATGCTAAACCCATGTAAAAGCTACCAGGTGACAAGCAAGGTTGCTAATAGCTTACCTTCTCCTAGTGCTTCCATCAGCATTCCGCTTCCTAATGCTTCCATCACCAATCTCCCACCTTTGTGCCCTCTGCTGTATTGTCGATCTGGGTGAATAGTTGCTTTGCATATAGAAAAAAAAAAGTGTTGATATAAACAATATATCAATTGTAAAAAAAAAAAAGTATATTTGTTGTTAAGAAATTCGTGTGACATAGAATCAACTAGTAAGGTAGCTAGAAAAAAATTAAGGAGAAAGGAAGAGGGCAAACTTCTTTGTCACACGTTTATGTAATGTCTTCATGTGTGATTGCTGTTCCAAAGCAAAATTTTCTATAATGCAACAAGAACTAGGACTGAGGGAATCTTCTACAGTTTGACAGAGGCAGCTGGAATTCAAAGAATGAAAAAGGAAAAATCCATAAGTCAAATTATTTGCTAAAAGAGAAAACATTTTACCATCATAAAATCATAGAGCCAAATATACTTATATACACTTTGAGAATCTATTCCTCTTATGCACAAAAGAATGATTCACCTAAGTAAGGCAGAACTTTGACATAAGTGGTGCCAAGGGGAAGAGAATAGAAACTGTCTTTTTGGGCATGAAATTTGCATACATTAATTCAAGATTTCAATATATAACATAATCCGATATCCAAAATATAATATACTGTTTGAAATTGCTTTGTTTCTGCTTGATACAAATGGAAGAAAATATTCTTATTTTATTGATATCTTTATGCAATATATGGCTAGGTATACATACAAGAAGATGAAGCTAACTATAATAATGTAAATATTAGAGTATCAAATCTAATTATACTATATAACATTAATTATACAATATCATTCTAATTATACTATATAACATTAATTATACAATATCATTCTAAGTACAGTAACACTCCCCCTTAAGTTGGAACATAGATATTAATCATGTCTAACTTGTTACAAAGATAATCAACCTGAATCCCATTTAAAACATTAGTGAATATATCTCTTAATTGTTTTTCTAGTTTTCACATTTCCTGTGAAATGACAATCAATCCAAACTACATTTTCTCGCAAACGAAATGACAATCAATTTCAATATATCTGGTTCTCTCATGAAACATAGGATTAAAGGCAATATGACGTGTAACTAGATTATCATGCCACAATTTAACTAGTAGTGAAGTTTTAAAACCAATTTTATTTAAGAGATGACACTTCATTTAGGACCAGTTTTAAGACCAATTTAACCAAATTATCATCCATATTATCTCACACAGACAATGTCATGACCCTTCATTTAAGACTAGAGTAATAACACCGATAACCTTTTCAAAGACGAAGATAACTAAGGAAGACACACTTCAAGGACTTAGTATTTAATTTGGTGACATGCAAGCGAACATCATGAATAAAACAAGTGCTATCAAATATCCTAGGTGCAATTAGAAACATGACCTTTTGGGAAAAGAGGGTTTTGTAGGAGATCTCACCATGAAGAACAAATGATGGCATGTGATTAATTAAAAAATATGTGGTAAAAATTGCATTAGCCCCAAAGAATTTAGAAACATTCATTTGAAACAAGAGGACACAGATAGTTTGCAAAAGATGTTTGTTCTTATATTCGGCCACAACATTTTGAGATAAAGTATTAACACGGAAAGTCTTATGAAGCATGTCATTTTGAATCATAAAATTTTAAAACAAAATGTTGGTATATTATTAGGCATTATCACTACCTAAACGATAAATGAAAACATTAAATTGAGCTTTTATTTCAACACAAAAGGCATAAAAAATAGAAAACAGTTCAAAAAAACTTTTCATTAAATACAACAAAGTGGCACGAGAATAATCATCCAAAAAGGTAGTAAAATATTTAAATTCAAATTTAAACACAATAAAACAAAGACCTCAAACATCAAAATGAATTAATTCAAATGGAATACTCGCACATTTATTTGAATGGCTCTGATACCATTATACAAATGGAATAAAAAAAATTATTGATATCTTCATACAATACATGACTAAGTATATATACAAAAAGACGAAACTAACTATGATAATGTAAATATTAAAATATCAAATCTAATTATACAATATCCCACTAATTATACCATATCAGTCTAATTACATTAATACTACTTAAATGAAACGAAATAAAACAAGTTTGACTATAACTCTATATTTTTGAAAACTAATGCAATAATTGCTTCCCAAATATTTTCCAAAAACTCCTTCAAATATTTTCCAAAACTGCCAGTGCCCTTTTGTCCTTGCTAAAAAATTAAAACTACTAGCTAATTAAATTTTTTCAAAAGGCAAATTTAAATAGTTACCAAATGAGCTATTCATTGTTTCTCCTGATGAACCTGATAGGGAAATATTTTGCACTATCCTAATCCATTAGTGACCAACAAAATAATTATGCTCAATTTAGATAAGATCTTAGTTCCACCTGTTAGACCCGTACTGAAGTTAAATTTTCATGAGTACTTCCCATGACCTAACTAGCTTCCACTTAATATGCATGTATTTGCATAATTCTTAAGTGCAAAATGTACATATTTTTTTTTTTTTGTGATAACCGAGGAAAACCCCACGCCAGCAGCCGACCGACTCCTGGATGAGACCAAACCTCGGGTGCATGAGTCCCTTACACGGCCCCCATGCACAGATAAAGAACCCTGGGTTTTATGCGCAGGGTGAGGTTTGAACCGGAGACCTTAGGCTCCTCCAAATTTCCTAGCTTTAAAACTAGGCCCACCTCAACCAACTGCACTACCCCGTGGGGGCATGTACATATTTTCATATCATATTATCAACCGACGATGAATATTTTGTTCGTTCATTGTGGAGGACATAGTTTTTAAACAGTTTTTATAAAATGCCAAAAAATAAGGGTTCTTCATGTGATGGTACCCAAGCACTGTGAGATAAGGGAAATCAAAAGTATCCCAATTCCCCAGTGTAGGGATTAGGGTCGGGCATGGGTACGAGTATCGATACATGACTTTTCATTGAGTTCAGGCACAAATTTAGAAACATAATCCTCGTCAGATATCAATTGAGTAATTAGGTAAAAATACCCGGCAAAACAATTACATATTTTTTAAAATAAATACATGTTGACTAATTTACAAAAAAAAAATAATAATAACGGTAATATTTTAAGTCAGATATAAACAGGTAATTGGATTGGGCACCACCTCACTTGTAGTATTTTAAATTTTCACCCATACCCATTTTGATCAAGTAATCCTCATCCTAATTGAGCCACGTGGAGTGAGTACCCATCGGGCATGTGTAGAATGGTATTCCCAACCCCAGCTAGGGATATTTTCATCAATTACACCAAGGAAGCTTTATTTGTTTATTTATTTATTTATTATGTAGTGCAAAAGAGGAAGAGGAATCCTGAATTTAGAGCAGAGGTGAACAAAACTGGACAAAACTATTATTCAGAAATGACCTCTATTTCTTTTTATTTGTTTGACCACCAAGCTATTATTTGTTTAAACCAAAGGTCCAAAAGGGACACATTCCTTCCTTCATACACAACCAAATAGGAAAAAGAAAATCTTCCTAGTCCAGAGAATTAAAATATACATTCTTTCCAGTTAACCAGCATGAACTTAAAATTATCTATTAGCTAAATAAATAAAATGGCATACCTCTCAAGTTGACAAGGCAGACTGAAAGATTTTATTTGACGTTTGCTATCAGTTTCCGCCACATTGCTCTGCTGAAAACTTGCTGCATTTTACAATTGGACATTAAAATCCCTACATCCAAATGATGCAAAAGAATGTGCGCTGAAACTCATGTTTCAAGTGTGCTTTCATCTTCTTCATTAGAACTGATTGAATGAAGTGGCATTTGTTTTATCAGCAGCTATGCATGCAGCGGGGTTTCTTTTTCAATTTGGTTATATCATTCTTTCTCATTAGACATGATTATATGCATAATGTCGAGCATGAACTCAAAATGGCAGGCACATAACCATGTTTCAAAAATCACATGAAATGAAACTGAGAAGTTGGTGTCACCTCTCCATGTTTGGAAGGATTTCTCATTGAAAGAGGAACCAACCATATCTTTAATCAAATCATCTAATTCATTCAGTGGAGTGGTCCTTAGCTCCTGGACAATACTATATATCGGCCTCCCATTTTCCAAAAATATGTGATTATTTGGGTGTCTACTTTTGCCACCAGCATGAACCTCAAACTCATGTGCATTGAGAACCTGGTTGAGATGATCAATTGTCAAAACGTCTAAAATTTGAAATTCCACAGAGCACTTTCTGAAATACCACGGGAGGTTAACTCACTTTAGAGAAATTGCATTCCAAGCAGCCACACAAATAGCCACAGCCTCTTGTAATTCCACAGAGCACTTTCTGAAATTTTAAAATGGCAAAAGAGTCATGTGGAGTTTTGTTATAATACATATTGTGGAACCATAATCCATGATTCGCAAATATATAAGTTACCTCCCTAGAAACAGAAATATACTTCACTCTCGCTCCTTCAAGAATACCAGTGGATAATAATTTTTTCACATTCGTAGGGTAGTTGTCTGGGATTATTTTTTTAGACATTTTCAGCTCCATATTAGGAGCACAAAAAGTACTGTTTCCAGAACCAGACTCCTGATCGAACCCTCCACCGTACAAATCATTACGAACCAAATTACTCCCATCCTGAACTGAAGCAGATAATTCATCAGTTTTCCTCTTGCTGAATTTAAATGTGATCTTTCTGATTCCAGAGGAGCTAGCATGCTTTGGAACTTCCAAGATTACATTTGAAGTTGAGGCAGCGCCAGACATACCACTCGATTCATTTCTGCTGCCCTCTTCTTCACTCAGACTGTCAGAACCTGAATTCCTGGATCCAGTGGATGTGATTTCACTGGACCCAAGTTGGTTACCAACCGCCACCTCCGCTGTTTGAATAGTAGAAGTTTGATAGCTGGAAGCTTTTTCCCTGGGAGAAACAGTTGGGTTCAGAACTTCAGAACATACTTCATCGTTGGAAGCTTCTTTCACTTGCTTCTTGCAAGGGACATCCCCTGAATCGGTACCATCCACCAAGCACTGATGACCGCGCTTCAGTTCAACTCTCAATGAATCCTCATTTCCCGCTCCCTCGTAATTCAACGCGGCCAAACATCCATCCCTCGATAACTTATCATCTCCCACCTCCTCGTTATTCAACACAGACAAACATGCGGGCTCCTCTGCCATGCAACGGCACCTTCTGGTCCCTCGCCAAATTTTCAAAGCCAACGGTTATTACAATGTTTATCTATACCTCTGCAAACACTTCAGAATTCACGTCCAAGAACGTAATTCTACTTCGTTGGTGAGTTTAACGAATGAGTTGTCCAAATTAAACTCGACTCGACTCTCAACAACACGGCAAACCTCTCGAAATTAAACTCCAACAGAACTATCATGCGAGCATACAGCACAGACAATTATTTCGAGAAAAAAAACTTTCATGCTGATCAAAAACCGCCAATTCGCTGAATGAATCGATGAGTCCAAATCCAGAAATACACTTCCAGATTGAAAACAAAACCTACCTGCAACCTATCGATTGGAGACCCCAACGATTGAGCCGCGACGGCCTCTGAATCGATCGTGGCGAACGGAAGAGGTGCTTAGAGATCAAATCAGGCTCCGAAACTTTCAGATCTGAGATCCTCAAGGCGTGCGTGTGTGGCAATTTTCTCGGACTAGTATCCAAAACAACTGCATGCGAGAGTTGTGTCGCTAGGGTTTTGGATCTGGGAACGCATGGGAAGGTTTGAGCGGCAAAGACGAAAGCCAAAAAGCTTCGTTCGCGGTTGAGATTTGCAATAGTGTGTATGGGGAAGGCGTCTTCGAGAGAGGATGAGAGATAGAGGATCGAGGAAAATGCGAGAAGGTGAACGGATAATGGGACCCTGCTCCCTTTATATAGGTGCCTATGGTGGGACCTACTAGATGCAGGGTGCTTGGCAACGTGGCGAGATCGGCGATTGCCTCTCTGACCTTCTGTTGCGATTGCGATCGCGATTGATGACGTATCATGTTGCGTGTACAGACGCCACGGTAGTGTTGGACCTGTTGGTTGCTGAGGCAGACCTCTATAAATTTATGTGTTTTTTTTAAGTTCTTTCTTTTATCAGCCCTGTGAATTAAAAACAATATCTAACGATAAAATATATATATATATATTACTGTTCTACTTAGTATACCAGGAAGCTTCCAAAATAACATCAGATTACAATAGGCCACCCAGGAACTCTCACGGGAATGCAAGTAGCAAGTGTGATGAAAGCCCACTCGAAGCCTTTCTTGAACTAAGACCATACATGCCTCTACATGTTAATTTAACTGGCAAAGTCGAAGTTCCATAAAGATACAAGGTATTCCATTTTAGTCGATGAGTGCATTTGTGTGCTTTTTTTGCCGATTTCATTTGTTGGCTCACATATGAGATTAGTTTGTGTAATCATACTATCTTAATGTGTCTATTTACTCATGTTGCTATTGTAATATTGTGTTTGACAGGTACTAGCTCTCAATACTATAGTGGCATTCATAGCACGCAATTTGAGCTATTGATCGTACTATATCGTGTCTTGTATTATTCAATCTAATAATGTATGAATCGCCACCTCCAATATAATTCTCATGAACTAAGATCTTATATAAAATTATTCAATTAATAATTCATAGTATATCTTTCAAATTAGCATATCCATGTCTCTGCCGAAGCTATAAATTTATGTCATGTCTTAATTTTTTTAAACAAAGTTTATTTTCAAATTATAAAAGAACATATATAAAACTTGAAAACGAATGGATCTCATAGTTATTTTAAAAATATTTTTAAATATTTTATGTTATTAAATTTAAATTTAATTTTGTCATGAGATTCATTTTTTTCATTTACTTTATTACATTGGCTCATCGTAGTTTTAAATTTTCTTGTTTGCTATGTGACTCAATTTAAAAAAAAAACACATTTCCTCTTTTATATAATAAAATTTATTTTAAAAAAAACAAAATTTAATAAAAACTTCAATAAAATTTCAAAATTATAATATATAATACAAAAACAACACATTAACATATGACTAACTCATTTAAACAAAAATTTACAGTTTGCATGTTAACATGTCAATATTTAATTTCCAATATAGCTAACTCATTTGGTCGAAAATTAAAATTAAATCTACTGTATTTTGTAGTCCAGTCAACCACCCAAGCTAAATTTGAATAACCTATTTATCTGTCATGCTCTCTCACATTACCATCCATAATTAGGCACATATACCAACCTAAGTTTTTTTTAGAATAATATCATATACAAATACAATGTGCCGACAATATAAGCATCCTTATATTAATATATATTTTTTCATATTAATCTAATAACTATGCGAATTACATGCTGTATGCGAATAAATTTATACTTTTTATTGTTGTTAGTTTTTAACTCGTAACTGTGTATTTTATTAAACGTAAGGAGCGAGCTAGCCAAGAGCCGAGCCATTTACAGCCTATCTCCACATGGCACTATGTTAATGGTTATAAGCTATTCGGGAGCACAGCACTATAGTACACCATCACCACGATACCTCGCCTCCCACTCGCAGCGTCTGAATAAGAAGACCCGGCGCTTCCTAACGATAGGAGCGTACATTTCGTCTCCTTCGCTAGATCGCCTCAAATCTCACTACTGAAGCCCTGAAGTGGATCGAGAAAAATGGTGAGCTAGGGTTTTCATTTTCCGCATCGCTAGGGTTTCGATTCCAATCGACTGTTTGTTTATTCAGAGCTCTAGCGCGATCTGCGGTGGATCTTAAAATCGGGGCTAAATCTATACGCAATTTCATGGATTCGCTGTTCTTTATGCTCCACTGTGATTTTTACTGCGATTTATAGGCGGATTGTTGGATTTGTATTTCATATGATCAATTAGTCGATTTGCACACACGCATTCGAGGTAGCGGTTTCATTTCTTAGGATTTGTTGAATTCTAGGTTGATACCCGTGGGGACGTAGTGGATCTATCGAGAATCGTTTACCTAGTGCTTCAGTTAATTTCGTTTTTGATTCAAACTTGTTTCTTATCTTGAACTGTGGTAGTGTTCATGAGTTTTTTCCGATAAATAATTGATTCCTTTTGTTGAGGCACGGGACCGATCGGTGTGTAGGTTCTTGTTTTAAATTGATATTATAATAATCAATAGCAACCCAATCAATCCATTTCTGATTGAATGACTTTGATATCGTAATCATCACAATAAATCTAATTTATGGAAGTTTCGTTTATTATGATAAACTCTGGCGGTGTTTGGGTTTTTGATTTGGATTTTCAAAAAACGCAACACTGTTAACGTGTGAATTTTTCCCATGTACCAGCTTTTTTTTTCTTTATTTTGGAATGAGATAGTAATATATAGAGAACTGTTGGAATGAGATAATGTAGGTTGCTGTTGGTTGAGTTATTGCTCCATGTGGTTGGTATACTTGTTCAAAGGAGAAATGACACTAAAAATATTGAGTATAATGGGTTGAGCTGCTCAACACTTGCTGTTTTTTTCTTCTCATTTCTGAATTCTGCGTCAAGGAAACCATAAGAAGCAACTTGTTGGTTATGTTTGCCAGTTTGTGCGTGCGTATGTTTATCTGTAAAATTCTGAACCATGTGAAAAGAAAAACCATTTGAATCTCCTTGTCCCAGTTCTGGCTATTTGTCGGAAACAATGCAGTATTAAATGATAATTGTATTTTGTTTAAAGTTAAATATCCTCGAATTTTCATGACTTTTCCCATTGAGGATGGAGTATTTCTTAATATTTACTTTCTGGTTGTGATGAATAGGCCAATGCGGTATCAGGTATGGCTGTAAATGATGAATGCAAGCTGAAGTTCTTGGAGTTGAAGGCAAAAAGGACCTATCGGTTCATAGTTTTCAAGATTGAGGAGAAGCAGAAGGAGGTGATTGTGGAAAAGGTTGGTCAGCCATCTGAGAGCTACGAGGATTTCTCCAACAGCCTCCCTGCCAATGAGTGTCGCTATGCTGTTTACGATTTTGATTTCGTGACAGAAGAAAATTGCCAGAAAAGCCGGATTTTCTTTATTGCATGGTAAAATTTTATTTAATATTCTATATAGAGGTTGCATTATCTACCTCGATTAATCTTTCATCTTTCATCATTGTTCTCTTTGTTTTGAATCTTAGTACTCGTAAATTGAATGCAGGTCTCCAGATAGTTCGAGAGTGAGAAGCAAGATGATATATGCGAGCTCAAAAGACAGATTCAAGAGGGAACTTGATGGAATTCAGGTAGAGCTGCAAGCAACCGATCCAACTGAGATGGGTCTCGATGTTATAAAAAGTCGTGTCGTATGAATGACGTGGTGTTGCGATATGGGAGTTTTTTTTTTCATGCGCTTTCTCTTTACTGGGGTGAAATGTCTGTAGTTTGTGAGATGTTGACTTGGCTAGATATGATATCGATTTCCAAGTTCTATTGTAATCTTTTAATTCAATCGAGTGGACGCCATTTTTTTTTTTTTTGCGATTTCTAGTACCTATGCATCTAAATGTTTTGTAGTTTGATGTCTACAAGCTAATGTGTTACAGTTTGTGGAGATAGACCACACTTTTATATTGTTTTCTTAAATCTTGAATGAGAGCTGCTTTACATCCTCAATCTGGTTGAACCTCCCATAATGCCGTTTTACTTTCACATTTGCCGGTTCACTGCTCGTCTGCCTTGTGCATATGATATAATGTACTTTTGAAGGGCTACGTACTTTTGAAGGGCTACGTGCTTTTGCTGTCTCGCGCTTGAACAAGCACGTTGTATTTGTTGATATTTTTGTTCGTAATTGAGTTCACTGAACCTGCAAAGTTGTGACCCCTTTTTGGCTAACTTTGTAACCCCCAAAATTGTTTTCCCAATAATTATTTGTATAGCAGCAACCTTTTTCTTTGGTTTTATATTGAGGGGCATGAATCATGATTTTTAACGCTCGATTTTGCACGCTGCTCTCTTTAGAGAGAATCAGTAGTTTTTGATAAATGTATACTACTATTTGCTACACTTTAATGTTTTTTTTATTAATTTTTTACGAAGTATCATTTTGCTATTTAAAAGGCACAAAATTTGCTTTTAAAAAAAATAGAAAGAAAGAAAGAAAGCACGCTGGCATGTGGCACAAAAATAAATAAATCCGCACTTCCAGGTAGGTGCAACAAAAGATTTAGATTATTTATGCTTACTCGTAACATATATATTTTGAAACCCTGGATCCGATGCGCAACAGGGTCTATAGCTCAGTGGTAGAGCATTTGACTGCAGATCAAGAGGTCACCGGTTCGAACCCGGTTGGGCCCTATATTTTTACTCATTGTAAATTTTGTTTTCTTCTCACGCTTTTTTGAATATTTTACTACAAATCCAATTTCCCGCTTATCATGTTCTCTTGTCCCCCCCGTTTTCCACGAAGTTTGGTAAATTAGTAACAGTACCCTCATCCCGTCGATAACTGCCCATTCTCAGTGATGGAGGATTTGATTGCAACGTGGGCCTAACGTGGAGACCTCGATAAAGGGCCACTAGAGGCCGGCAACGCTAGAATAGGCGATGGAGCCACTTGTGATGCCGATTGGTACGAGTATGAGTTTGAGATTATATTTTATTATTATTATTTAAAAAAAAATAGAGTAATTTTAGATTGTGATTTTATCATACTTTTTAAAATTTTATGAATGAAAAGGGCAAAAGAATGTTCGTCATTTCATTAACATGCATACAATTAAAATATTTAAAAAGTATTATTATTATTATTACTTTTAATGATTTTATTCTGTTATTATTGTATATTTGCATATTAAATATGCCCTTAACTCTTATAAATATTAAGTCATAAGTTTTTTTTAAGAAAAAGCTGACTCTGAATCTATCAATTTCAAGTATTGATTCACAACATTTTTATATCAGTTGGGCAAAAAAAAAAGTGCGTTCACATCTAAAAAGAAAGATTTTATATGCACGACGTTTCTAAGGTCTTAGGATATAACAGTACTCATGAACCTAATAATTAACCTAATAATTTAGTTAGGCTTCAACCATGACTTATTTAAAATAAATAAAATATCACTGCATCAAATCCAAATGCGCGGGTAGAAACCTGCTCAAAGAGATTATACGTAGCATTAATTACCTGAAAATTAATAAAAAAAAAAACACAACAATAACTAAATAAATAAAACACTAAAACGGAGCTTTTATGGGAAAAAAAAAACAGGAAAAATGGTCGCTCCATGAACATGCGCGTGTAAAAGCGACAGCAGCTGCGAATCGAACCACCCAATGCATCGTTGGCGTCGGTGACCTCTCCATTTCTCTCTCCCTCTCCAGTGACGGAGCACCAATCTCTCTCTCTCTCTCTCCCTTCATCCGAAACCTCCTTCAACTCCAACAACCTAGGATTCGGATTCGAATCTGTCGGTTTTTCAATATGGCTGCAACGCGGCGCCTCCGGGACCTCCAATCGCAGCCCGGGAACAAGGTCTGTGTGGACTGCTCCCAGAAGAACCCGCAATGGGCTTCCGTCTCGTACGGGGTCTTCATGTGCCTGGAGTGCTCCGGCAAACACCGTGGCCTCGGCGTGCACATCAGCTTCGTCCGATCCGTCACCATGGACTCCTGGTCCGAGATCCAGCTCAAGAAGATGGAGGCCGGCGGCAACGACAGCCTCAACGCCTTCCTCGCCCGCCACTCTGTCCCCAAGGAAACCAACATCATCGACAAGTACAACTCTCCCGCCGCCGCCGTCTACCGCGACCGCGTCCAGGCGCTCGCTGAGGGCCGCCCCTTCCCCGATACCCTCCTGGCCTCCGTCTCCGCTCCCGGAATTGGTAGGAACAAGCCACCGCTCGCCAGTTCCGGCAACCACAGCAACAAAAGCAATGGCGGTTGGGATAGCTGGGACAACGATGACGCCGCCTTCAGGTCCAATGCGGCGGACCTGAGGCGGAATCAGTCCACCGGAGATTTCCGACTAGGCGGAGGCGCCGGGGGAGGCATGCTGGCGAGGTCGAGGTCGACGGAGGATATGTACACGAGGTCGGAGTACGAGGCTTCGGCCGCCAATAAGGACAATTTCTTTGCCAGAAAAATGGCGGAGAACGAGTCTAGGCCGCAAGGCATTCCCCCGTCGCAGGGAGGGAGGTACGTGGGGTTTGGATCGAGCCCGAGCCCGGCTTCGTCGCAGCGCAATGGTAATCCACAAGGAGACGTTCTCATGGACGCAGTCGCAATGGTAATCAATTGTTTGGTCTTTTATATAATACATAACATACGTGTTTTTCTTCTATTTCGCCTCTATTTTATGTTTCGTGGAAGATCTGAGGACTACTGTTGGGATTGTGTTTCAGGGATTCGGCAAGTTGTCTTTGGTGGCCGCATCGGCGGCTCAGTCTGCAGCATATGTGGTTCAAACAGGAACCAAGGAGTTCTCTTCTAAGGTACTTGAGTTCCCCTGTTTTTATTGATTGTTATGCTTTTCAATCACACATTACGTATATAACAGTGTCCAATCAGAACACCATATAGTTGGCAATTGGTTTGTGTAACAACGCTAAATGCCAGTTGCCAGAAAATTTCATATGAACATGTTGCTAAATCAATACAATTGTGAAGCTAAATCAACACAATAAAATTTGATGCCTTCTTTTGAAGCTAAAGCCTCTATCCTGGTGTTGCTACTTAGAATTTGTATAATTACCTTTTGGCATGTGAAATTGGTTTTCTGATGCAATAGTTGATGGATATATAGTAACCTATCAAAGAATATTTTCCATAAAATATTAAAAAAAAATTACAATTTACTGAAACTAAGATTAATTCATTTTTCACTATCGAGCATTTGAGCTTGAAAGTCTGTCACTTAAAATGCAAGTGACAAATTGAGAAGATCCAGCAGCTAGCACTCCTCTCAGTCTGCATCACTAGAACGGGTATTTTTCCCTTCTGTCTTTTTGGTTTTCATTTTCTAAAAAATGCCTAAATCATTCAATGTTTCATACAAATTGCGGCAGCGGTGCCTATTATTTATAGGGCTTCACTCGTATTTTGTTGATACATTCTTGGTTCCTCTCCCTTCACTCTCAATCCTTCTCTCATGGTGTTTATCATGCCTTAAGGTCAAAGACTATTATTTTGATGTTGTTAGTGGAGCTGTTATTAAGTAGAAGAAAAAAAAAATTATAGCAATTTATGGAAATATTAGAAGAGTTGGCCCCTAACAAAGTAACGTAGGCAGGGCGGCAGGGGTAGATATTGCGTATTAGTATCAATGCATGACCGGTACATTTATTTTTCTGTTTAATTTACTATTGTTTTGTGACTTATCAAAAATTTTTTTACTATTTTTTGTGAAAATTTAGTAAGATGAATCACAGGTGGCGCATGTTTAAACTTCAGCTCTTTCAGTTTTTAGTAGAAATTGGTATTTATGTTACTTTTGCGGCTTGTGTTTTGAAGTATACTAAATTGTCTCTTCAGTTGGAATAAATATTGATTATGCTCATATTTATCTTCCACCACATCTATATCGTGAAGAGTTGTTTAAAGTGTAACCAACAATGTTGCCAAAGTATCAGGGGCATTGTTATACATTCAAATATTCATTGTAAATTCTGTATCTGGTTGGTTGAAGTTAAATCCAGTGTTGCTACTTTTAATTCTTTAAGTTTACCGATATGGTTATGGGATTACTGACTTGTTATTATATGCTGAAATTGGTCTCATCTGCTATCATCCATTCCATTTGCTTCCATGCCTATTTGTTTTATTTGTTATATTTCCTATTTCAAAGTGTGGGAAGAACCTTTTCGCTAATTCTATAGCTGCAGTTCATTTTACATATGTATGACATTATCTCTGCTGTCATAGGTGAGGGATGGCGGTTATGATCACAGGGTTAATGAAACAGTCAATATTGTCACGGCCAAGACCACAGAGATTGGCCAAAGGACATGGGGCATTATGAAAGACGTTATGACACTGGCTTCTCAAAAAGTTGAGGAGTATACCAAGGAAGGTACTAATTGGAATGATGGCTGGGAGAGAAATGAGAGTGATAGAAATGGATACTTTCAGGAGTATAAGGGATGGAACTCTTCTCCCCAAACCGGGGGAGGGCAGCTCGCAAGTCCGTCCCGGGGTGGGCATTTAGATTCCTCTTCCAGCTCAATCTCTTGGGATGATTGGGACGGTAAAGATAGTAAGAAGGACTCCACAGGCTCCAAGGGAACGGCATCCCATAATGAGAATGGCTGGGGGGGCTGGGACGATTCCAAAGATGATGGTTTCAATGATTTTCATAGTAAAGAATCTGATAAGGGAGTCGTTGGTCATGATGGGAAATCAGAATCTGTGTGGTCCGGTGGTGGCTTTCTTTAAGGTTAGTATATATAAAATTTTTATGTTTTTTTCTTCTCTCTCTAGCTCAAGTTCTAGGTCGTGGAGGCCTTGAGGGAAAAGCATCTGTTTTGTAGTAGTTTATATATATATATATGTACATATGGAGACGGGAGGGTATCAGTTTGTAGTTGTTTATATACTTGCTTCTGAGGGCTGGAACCATTATTTTGTGGCTCTGATTGTTTACACATCTCGGGCATTTGTCCAGTAATCATTTGGTTTAATCAAATAATATTGTTTTTATTCATCTTTGGTTCTCGTATTCCCTGGTTCGTTTGCTGAAGATATCGCCTGCTCTAGACAGCAACAATTTTGATTTTATAGCATCAGTGCAAACACACCAATGCAAATTACACATGGGGATCCTAGCATTTTCGGGTTGGATTTAAAGAAGCTGCAGAAAGTCCCCCTATACTAGCATGGGGGTGCGGGCCTAGTATATATTATATGTTTCTCCTTGCATCATTATACGATATTATGATTGATTTCGTCACCCGCCTGCGAAGATCTGTTTGGTGTCTCATTTGTATCATCATCACTTTGCACTATCCTTGATGCTGGCGCCTCCTCAGAGAGTGCCAAGTCGTGTTGCTGGATCACAAGCACAGACGACACGACACCGCTTGCAGACGATGCCAAGACGTCCCCAATAGGCCCCAGCTCTGCATGCTCGGCCTGGCGGTCTGCAAGCCCTGCCACTACAGCCGACGATGGAAATCTCCCCTTCCCCACTACTACTAGTTCGTACTCTCCGCACCGCCCCACCGCCAGCACCTCTTCCACCACATTACTTGCCTCCCTCTCCTCATACTCCACCAACCCTTCAAACCTCCTCTGAAACTCTGCCACAGCCTTCTTATCCAAATCCTGCTTCCAAATAACAATATATATTAATTAAAGCGAATAGAAACAGTACTAAGTTAGCCTGATATGTATTAACCAGCCATGCAGTTCAGATAAATTAATGACACGTTACCAGTTCCTCCTGGCGGTCCATGGTGGCGGTGGAGAAGCAATACCTCTTCTCACCGGACTTGCTTGGAGCTGGGCGGAGAATGGCTCCTGCAGCAGCAGCAGCATCATGATGACCATCAGCACCTCTCTCAACAAATCTAATAACCGTGACCTTAACTGCAGGATGCTCTGCCATGCGACCACCCAGCTCCAAGGCCTCCCGGTCATCTGGCCCTCCAAAGAAGAGCACACAAACCCTCTCAGCTGCCACTGCCACCGCCGGCACAGGCCCTGGAGGAGTACTAGTACTACTAGCATGTTCAGACCTGACAATCCCAAACCCGCGGTCAACCAACAATGCGACGGAGCATGGCGCATTCTTGAGGACGCGCTGGTTCACCCCACGCCACCCGTGGCCCATATTCTCCACCTCACACTCCCCTTGCCATTGTCTGTGAAACAGTAGAACAATCATGGTGACCATCTTCTCCTCGGCCACATGGCAAATGTCCTCGTGCATGGTCTGCAGGGGCGAGATGGCGGTGGCAGGGTGTACCGACACTCGGCCCAGCCGGCCGTAGGCTTGGAAAGCAATGGCCACTTGGTCGTGGAGGTCGTCCCGGCCACCACGGAAGAGGTTAATGAAGGGGAGGCCATTGCGGCGGGCGCGCTGGACCATCATGATGGAGGAGGAGCGCTCGGTGAGCTCCATGAGGCGCATCACATAGAGCTTGACGAGGGACTTGGGATCGGCGCTCCGGGTTGACTCTATGAAATTTATTAGCGCGGGAACGTTACCGGGTCCGTGAACGCAGGCTAGGATTCGGAGGTCTTCGGTGGCAGAGGCGTTGGGAGCACTACTAGAAAGCTGCAGCTGGAGTTGTCGATGTGGGCGAGTGGCAGCCGCCTCGCCGCGGCGTGCTGGTTTGTAGATGGCCATCACGACTGGGGTCGTCACGAACGTTGTGAAGATCGCCATCAGGACTAAAATAGCAAAGGTCTCGTCGTTAAGCACCTGTTCAACGCACAACTCAACGCACGAATGATAATTTCTAGTTCTTCAAGAAAAAATTAAAAAGTATATTTTAAATATATATAAATTGATTACCGTTCTCATATTATTGAAATTAATTACATATTATTGGAATTAAACCCTGAAACAAAACAGTTGCAATGGCTACATAAGCAGATACGCAACTTTCAATACTATACGATAACTAATTCATAATTTTGACACGAAAGCGTCCGGGCATTTGGTCTAGTGGTATGATTCTCGCTTAGGGTGCGAGAGGTCCCGAGTTCAATTCTCGGAATGCCCCTCTCTTTCTTTTGAAGTTTTATTAATATAGAATTATTATTTTACAGACAACACATTATAATTTTAAAATATTAATATTAAAAAGATTAAGTTTTTATGATAACGTTTGTGTGACTTATGCCAAAATTTACATTTTACACCCAAACTAAATTATTCCAGAAATTGAGTTTTCTTGTGAAATTTTTTATTTTTTTTACACGCACACATATATACATATTGGTAATTAATGAACTGACCTTTTTCTCTTTTCCGATGTTGAGCACAATGAGCTCCACCAGCCCTTTGGTATTCATGAGCACCCCGAGCGTGAGCGCCTCCCTGGCCGGAATCCTCCACGCCACCGCCACGGCGAATGTCCCCAAAATCTTGCCGGCGCACGCCGTGGCCACTACCATCCCCAGCAGCCCCCACGCCTCCCAACCCCTTATCTCCGCCACGTCCGTCTTCAGCCCGCTCGACGCGAAATACAGAGGCAGCAGCAGTCCTCCGACCAAGTCCTCAATCCTCTCTATCAACCTCTCCCCGAACTCCCCTCCTTTGGGCACCGCCAGCCCCAACACGAAAGCCCCGAAAATCGAGTGGATCCCAATCAAGTCCGTCAGGAACCCGCACCCCATCACCGCCGCCAGTGTCACGCAGATGTAGGCCTCGTCCACCGCGTCGCCCCCGTGCACCGCCCGCCTCGCCACCCACCCCATCGCTGGCCTGACGGCGATCATCACGAAGGCCACGAATGCGCCGCCAGAGAGGAGGACGTAGAGGGAGATAAGCGGGCTCCGGTCCCCACCCGCGAGAGCGACGGCGAGGGCGAGGAGGATCCAGGCGGCGAGGTCGTTGAAGGCCGCGGCCGCCATGGTGGTCTCGCCCAATGGGGTGGTGAGGAGCTTCAGTTCCGCGAGGATGCGGGCGAGGACCGGGAAGGCGGTGATGGAGAGGGCCACCCCCATGAAGACGAAGTGCTGGGCGAAACCGACGCGGTCGGCCCCCGGGACGGAGCGGCGGAGCACGGAGGAGACTCCAAGGGCGGCGGCGAAGGGGAGGGAGATGCCGACGGCTGCGATGGTGAAGGCGCGGCGGCCGGAGCGGCGGATGGAGGCGAGGTCGAGCTCGAGGCCGACCAAGAAGAGGAAAAACAGGAGTCCAATGCTGGCAACGGACTCCAGTACTGGAGTGCTCCATGGCGGGAACAGGAGTCGCAGGTAGGCCTTGTTGCGGCCCACCACGGATGGGCCCAGCACGATCCCGCCCTGAAATATTATTTATTTTTAATTAACCAATCAATAGCAATTATTTAATTAGGGAGATGAGAGATATGGATGATAGCCGCGAGCTATGAACAAACAATTTAGAAGAGGCCACGGCGGCGCGTGGGCGTACGTACAACGATCTCGGCGATGACTTTTGGCTGGCGGAGGGGCTTTAGGAGAAAGGCGAGGGAGCGGCTGACGGCGAGGATGAGGATGGTTTGGGCGATGAGGAGTGGGAAGGCCGAGTGGAGGGGGTTGTCGCCTTGCCAGACGCCGTCCGACGACGTTTTGATGGAGCTGATGTTGACCGCCATTCTTTATAATAGATATTGGATGACGACCAAGACAAAGATATTGATTGGACTATCTAGCTATAGTAGTCATGCTTCACACACACACACATATATATATATATATATTGTGTGTGTGTCTTCGTTTCATCCCCTATGGCTTCTCTTATAATGCCTCGTCCAGTGGCCAGCAACCTGACCTGATCATATCTTTGAGTAAATGGACAATGATGTTAGTATTGATATTTTCCTCCTTGTATATATGTGATTTTAGTGATTAGTGGAAAGTGAAGGTTTGTAGGTCGTGCGCTTTCCATCACGTGTAATGTTAGTTCATCCTTTTCAAGGGTGATGTACTGATGTTATATATATGTAACCATCTTCTAATGTGGGAAGCATCATGAAAGCCAATGATATTATAAAGGAAAGCTCTACCACGCATGGGCATCCGATTGACTTTTTTTTTTTTTTAGTTTAATCCATTGCATTGCGGGACTTATCTATATTTGATTTGATGTGTTTGATAGGTATGGAAAAAATCTCATAGTATATTCCTCTTGTTTTTTTGTTTTTCTTAAATATATTAAAAACTCATGATAGGATCTAAGATAAAAATAATTTTTTATTATTTTCAATTTTTTTATATCTGAAAAATGTTATTATATTTTGGGAATAAAAATAAAAACATGATAACAAAACTTATTTTCTCTTGCGGGGTCAAATGTAGAAGGAAAAGACATAAAAAAAATAAGTATGGAAAAAACAAAGCTATTTTTATGACTGCCGGTAAGATTTATTATGAAAAAAATTTGAAATTACAAAATTATTTTTTTCACCTACGTTATATACATAAGAACAAAATTATTATTTAAACTATATTACTTTACACCTTTTTTCTAATTCCATTTAAACCGTAAAAAAATACTTTTTTCGTCCAATCAAACAAGTCATTTTTTCACTTTTTTTTCGTCTTTTTTTCCACCTTTGTTTTCTAACTAAAATTCTTCCCCATTTTTCTATAATTACCGAAAAGAGCCATAGCAAAACTCGTTGCTCGTCCTCACTAGCTACTAATCCTCACCAGTCACCACTAATTAATTATGTTTAAAAAGCACCGAAATTTTTAGTTTATAGGTTGACTATAGAATATAAAAACATATGAATATTATCATATGTTTTTATTTCTTTAATTACCAGCTGAAATGTACTTAAGATGACGTGTTAGTGGTTTTGTGTATTAAATTATACTTATTTAATTGTAGCAAATTTATGTGTGTGTTTTTAATGTTGGAATTTAAACTTTTGTATGTCTCGTTAATGAGAAATTTAGATAAATATATTAACCAATACACTTAACTTAGATTCAACTTTTTTTTTTTTATTGCAACGGCAATCTACAATGTTGCTCATGTTAAAGCAAAATTGTTATACTATATATATGCTTTTATGTGTTTAATCATTTTACTTTACAACAAAGTAACAAAGATTTGCTTTGCGTGTCAAATTAAATAAAACCCTAATAAACCAAAATAGCATTTTCAAATAAGACTTTAATATTATTTACAGTGTAAACACATATATAAAAGACGACAAAAATGTTTGATAATTTCTTTTTAATTGTATATTTTAAAAAATGTTTTTAAATTGAATGTTGAAAAGTGAAGCAAATTTTAAGACAATAGTATACATTTCTAGAATCATTGATCACCTGTCTGTAGGTATGCAGTACACAAAAACAATTTAAAGTTATATAGTTTTTTTTTAAATAACAAAACATCAATACAATGTATATAACTATGAAGGATTTGGACTCAATTTATAACACAATAATAAAATTAAAAACCGAGTGAGTTTGCGATACAATTGAAATGTATAGAGTTATTCATTCGTTTGAATGATAATTGTTGGCACTTGAATCCATTAGGAACCTTCATTACCCTAAAAATTGATATTATTTATATTTAAAGGAGATTTTAATTAAGTTCCATTATTTTGGCATCTAATATTCTATGGTTAGTTGTTATGTACAAACATAAGTCTTTTAGAGATCTACATTTGGAAACCAAGTGATTTAGTTAAATGAAAATTTTATTTGGGTCATTAAATATAGACGGTCCATATTTCATATTTCATTGGTCTTTATTTTAGGATATATATATTTTTAAAAAATATCAATCAATTAATAATATGATCGATGGTGCTGAAAAAAAGAACTCATAAATTATATGAAATGTAGCTCTTTACATTTTATAACTTCAACGCATGGGATTGGGGCACAAGTGAATCACGAGACCCTTGCATAAAATAAAGTAGCCAATATTGGCGATATTCCTGTGAACAAATTGCTGCAATTTGTGGATAACCCCTGCACCCCTCCGCCCAACGCATCTCAACCGCTTCAATTATAACAATCGTTTACCAACCCAACCAAAAAAAGGTCATATATCCACACAACACTCCAATTTGTTATAAAGCAAAAAACAAAAACCATGAATAACAAACCTGAAACACTTCTATTATGAATTTATGATGGACATCAAGCCAAATTTAAGAAATAGTTAATGATTATTTCACATGATAGCATCCCAGAAATAGTTAAAGAAACACTTTTAATTTATTTTTTTCCCCAAACCATAGTTTCCCCCACATGGCCACATTCTGCATCTTTTAATTATTTCTCTCTATATTTGGTTTCTTATTATTTCATTTTAGAAACATTTATTATGCATATGTTTATATATATATATATATATATGTATAGTGAATTAATTTTAAAAATAAAATATGGCCTAAAATATTTTTATTATTGAAAACAATATAATTTAGATCAATATAAGTTTTACATATTTTATATTAACCGTTTTATTTTGAAAATATGCTTTTTAATTTTTTGTCTTTATAAATAATTAATAAAAATAGGCAACAGATACAAATATTTTAAACCAAAACACAAGTTTAATCACATGTGCCGGGGAAAAGTCAAATGATCATTAATTATAAATCACTATGTGGTGTACTTCAGCACTACGAGGAAAAGTTACTTTCAAATAAGAGATTTTTGTTTTGTCCTAGCTCAACTTGTAAGATTAAAAAAAAAAAAATAAAGTGAAGCTTTTATGCCAAAGGATACCCTCACGAAAATGAAGCGCAGCTTGGCTTCGCCCGGGCTCGAACCGGAGACCTTCAGTGTGTAAAACTGACGTGATAACCAACTACACCACGAAACCAACGTTCACGGATTTCACCCATATTTTAATCATAGTATTATATGTTCGGCGTTTTAAGTAGTCAAAGGTGCAAGTATTTGATTTTGGTCTAGATGCGATTTCGTTATCGCAATAACGTGTCAGTAGTACTGCAATATTAGGACACCGCATACACGGTATATGCAGAGTTTGTTTTTATATAAATTATTTGAGGGTGTTTACAATTTTATTAAAAAATATTTATAATTATTTTATAAAATAAAATTCATATAAAAAAATTGTTCTCTTTAATTTTTTTAAAAGTTATGGTATACATCCTCAACTGCATGTAAAGTTGCCTTGTTGTGTGTTGAAAATATATTAGGGTTTAAGTGTTAATATTCCTATGTGTTTTTTGGGATGGATCTATAGAGTTGGTCATGAGAAATACAAATTGTTAAAATTAATATAATTTATACTTATAAATTATTATCTCAAATTATAATTAGTACCGTTTAAAATACGTATAATGTCATAAAAGCATAAAAAACCTATTAAATCATTCATAACCAAGTCAAACAACTTTTAAAATCGTATAATTTATTTTTCATTATTATAGTTAGTATAATATTTATTATGAATATTTAAGATACTAGATCATATTATTAATTAATTTAAATTATTTATATATAGACATGCATTCTATTCCCCCTATTGGCGCTTATACCAAGATTTCATAGGCCAAAACACACCATTATGATTACATTAGATGAATAATGTAATGTAAAAATACTTATCAATTTCTCATATATATTACGTTAGTTTCGGGATAGGTAATGATAGAACAACAATAAATATAATATGATGAGTAGTAAGTATATATGTTATATGACCATGGCCATATAATATGTTATGGCAATATCATCATATAATGTGAAATTCATCGAATTTAAATATAATACTTTTTTATGATTTCTTAATCTGTAGCCTCAACGTTGGATATACGAGTTTTGATACGATTAAGACCTTGATATATATCAGTTTTAAAAGGGAGAGGGTGGGGAGGTTAATATGTATTATAGAAGGCAAGTGAACTATTATAGTGTGTACAATATGGTATAAAGGAGATTATGAGGGTAATTTTTATAGGATAAATAATGAAGTGTTTATTTTTGTATGTCGAGCTTGAAATGAAAGTATTATTTTATAATGTGGCAAACAAACTTATAAATATGATTCCCCATGGCTAACAAACAAATGATCGAAATAAGTTTATATTTGTTTTTAAAAATATGTTTTCAAGTAATTTGATCGTATTTTTAGAAATGTTTATGACAAATAATTTTAAAAATGTAATTATTTATAATAAAATCGACTGGGTAGAATTTTCAAATAGGCATAACCAGCAGTACCCTTATCTCATTTTAGTAATGAACATATATATATATATACCTAAAAGTCCGTTAAGAATATTAAAAAATCAAAAAAATTAAAGAAAAAATTGGCTTCGCCCGGGTTCGAACCGGAGACCTTCAGTGTGTTAGACTGACGTGATAACCAACTACACCACGAAACCACTGATTACGGACGCCAGCCATGTGGTAATTATAGCAACAGAAAAGTGCTAAATATTATGGCATATTGGAAAACAATCTACTCCAATTAATGAGCTGAAGCTGCAAGTAATTGATTTTGGGCCTGATACGATTTCGAAATGAAAGTTAGTTATTGAAAACTTCGGGGATAAAGTTCACCCATTCACGTGTGCTATGCAGATTTTTAAAAAAAGGCCAAAAAAAAAAAAAAGCCATTATAGTGCTTTTCTTTTTAAATTTTTTTATATACATACACACACATTAACAGTTAATACAGTGCTATATATATATATATATATATATAATAGAAAAGTATACATGAAGCATTACTATGGTTATCCAATATCATATAAAATCAGGCATACGAGTGGGAAAAAGAATAAAATAATATAATTAAGCAGTAAATTAAATATTAATGACAATACGTAGCAGCTGAGTTGGTTTGAGATCTCATCATACACACACATATAATTACGTATAGTCAGCATTTATAGGAAACGGATTTCTATCTCAATCCAAACTGAAATCAAAATCACTGGGTAATACATACATGTCCATTAAAAGCCTGCAAGTTGGATTCTTAATTTAGCGTGATGGCCTCTTCTGGTCCGCAGCTGCTTTGACCACTTTAATGCTTAGTTAGGTGTTTTTACTATTTTTCCTTATCTCCACTCAATCACCTTTTTGCAACCTCCCCCCCCAAAAAAGTATTTAACAAATAACGCACACAAGCACGCACTGTTTTTTATTTTTTGGTTTTTGGTTTTTAAAGAAAAGACAAAAACAAAAACCAAAAAAAAAAAAAAAAAGAAAAAACAAGAGAGAGAGAGAAGGAGAGAGAGAGAGAATAACAGTTCCAGATCACGCCTACCAAAAAAAGAAAGGATTTACCGCATTTCCGGACGCGCGAGCAGAAGCAAATAAAGGAGCAAGCCAACAAATAACGACCCGAAGAAGCACACCAAGGGGAAAAATAATATTAAAAAAAAAAGAAGGAAATATAATAATATAAACAAAGAAATAAAAATCTAGGGTTTCAAATTCCCTCCCCCATTCCCACTCCCTCCGATTTCCCTCCACCCTCCCAGGGGCCTCCCTCGCTTCCCTCTGCCGCCGCAGATTTCGTCACCAGCGAATCTCCGCCGGCCTCCTTTCGTCTTCATCGTTCGTTTCGCCGCCGCCGCCTCCATATTTTTCTCTGGGAAATTTTTTTCCATTTTTCTCGGGAAAATCCCCGATGCCTTGCCTGGCGCCAGTTATTTAAACCGAAGCCTAGGGAGGTAAATGTGTGTGTGTGTGTGTGTGTGTGTCATTGGCATTGGTTTAATCTGAAAATGTTTGCTTCAGGGTTGTTTAATTGATTTTCTTTGGCTTCTGGTTCCTTTGTTTTGTTTAGGGATCGAATAGGTGAGGTGATAGTTTGGGGTGGATTAAGGAAGGGGAGTTGTAAATTCGGTTGTGGTTAGGATTCTACAGTTCTAAGGTCAGGAGAGACGGGGGAGAGGGATTCTGATGCATCACCCACCATTTGGTTCTCTTTCATAACATATCAACTTTGTTTGTAGGTTGCATTTGTTTTGTTATCACGGTTCGAACTTGTACATGGATTCCGAAAGGTTCCCGAGGCTGAGCATGGCAAAATGCTGTGATTGTGATTGTACTTGTTCCTTGGATGCTGATCGGCATTCTGGTTCGTGGTTGAGGTCCGTGAAGCGGAAGTATGATGATTTTGAAAAGGGGAACGAATTCTTCATACCTGGGTTTGATTTTTCTTCGGTGGCCCGAGTTGAGATTGAGAATGAGTGTGACGCGCTGCGAGAGATGGTTAGCAGCCAGCAGCGTATGGTGCAAGACTTGTATGCAGAGTTGGAGGAGGAGAGGAATGCTTCCGCATCGGCTGCCAATGAGGCCATGTCAATGATATTGAGGTTACAGAGCGAGAAGGCTGGGTTGCAGATGGATCTACGACAATTCAAGCGGTTTGCGGAGGAGAAGATGTCCCATGACCAAGAGGAGATGCTGGCACTGGAAGATTTATTGTATAAGAGGGAGCAGGCTATTCAATCCCTTACCTGTGAAGCACATGCTTACAGATATAGAATGATGAGTTATGGACTTACTGAGGCTGAGGCGGACGGGGATGGGGAGCGTCGAGGCCCCAGCCGCAGTCAGAGCATGAATAAGATCTCTGCTTCACAGTATGAATTTCCAGCTTATGATTACCCTCCATTGAAATGTAAATTGAACGAGACATTAGTTGCTTCTGAGGTTGACAATGAGGTTGTGGATGTTGAGAAATATGCATTTGGTGAGACCCCTCGAGATCGGGGGCATTTGAAAAATTTGGAATACAGGATCTGTCAATTGGAGGGCACTCCAAAAAGCATTGATCTCGATGGGGATTTTGGAAGTACAAAGAACATTCTACCAGAAAAAGTGGTAGTGAACCGATCTCCCAGGCAAATGAAGCAACACCCGAGAAGGTTCTCAATTGACAGTTCAAATTCTTTTATGGGGTCTGCTAGGGAAATGGGTCCAGATCTCACTGCAGAAACCCCTGGGTCCTGTACTAGTTTTAAAAAAATGGACCACCCCACTCACACGGATGAATACTCCAGTTTGAAGAAGAAATTAGATAATGCTTGTCAAACTGGAGATGACACAAGTGACAGAGTATATACCATTGATTTTGTACATAATGGTGTATCACACAATGGTGTCTCGGAGTCAAAAGCTGAAGTCTGGAATGGTGAAGATTATGTGACCACTCCTAGGGGTTCACTGAATAGGATTGATGTGGAGGATCCTGATGTTCAGAAGCTCTACATGCGGCTTCAAGCACTTGAGGCGGATAGGGAATCAATGAAGCAAACAATTATTTCAATGAGGACTGATAAGGCCCAACTGATATTACTCAGGGAAATAGCCCAACAATTATGTAAAGGTGCACAATCAGATAAGAAGATCATTGTCAATAAGAAATCTATTATTCGGAGCTCTTCTGTTGCAGAGACTGCGAAGGTAATATTGAAATCTTCTGTTGTCTTGGAACATTTTATTTATTTATTTATTGGCAAGTTTCTATCATTATATTGAGGCACAACTCTATTTATCCCGAGGCCAACCATATCTAAATTTTTAGTCCATTTAGATTCATTTTAATGTTCTGAGGCGTTTTTTAACTTTTTTTTCCTGGCCACTTTGATCTCTCCAAAGTTAGCCACACCAATCATTTGGTTTTCCTACAACTTCTTTACAATCTGATAATATAATCCCATTCCAGGGTGGACTTTTCCACCCTTTCTGTTTGATTTTTTTTATTTCAATTTGCAAACTTCCAAAAGATGATATAACTGAAACTGCATTTGTTGGTTTGCAATATCTAGTCTCTGACCGCTTTACTTCACTTTGCTATGTAAAAGGAATCATTTGAAATTATGAAACCTAATTTCACTAATTATTGATTAAACTAATCAATGGAATTTACATACTGGTAACAAAATTAAAGATCCAGAGTTATTCAGTAGTGCATCTTGATTATATGAAAGCAGAGATGGTTTCTAGAAGTATACTCCAACTACTGGATTAATATTATAATCCTACTATTTAACTTCATTTGTGAGGAACATATCCCAGGTTCCCTTTTAGCTTCTTCATGTCTATTCTCATTTTTGTGCTTACTATATTGACTTTGTTTGCGTAGATATTATTGAAAAATGACAAATCATCTTTGATGAGTATCAGCATGGTCGCCAAATGACTGGTCATATTTGTAGCTTCGTATGAACTGTTTGTGGGTTCTAATTTTTTGCTGCAACTATGGCGCTAATTTAGTATTTACAAGCGTGCTAATCTTGAATCTTTTCTTCTGTCACCTTTTCCTATTCAGTGGATCATGTCTCTCTCTTTCTGGAGAAGAAGAGCTCGCCGGAGCAAGTAAGTTTATTATTCTTTGAATTTACTGACATTAAACTATGTAGATCATGCAAAGTTTGCATCTTGAATTAATGGGTGTGCTGAGTTATGTGTAGTTATCATTATGTTTTTTTCTACTAGAGCAGTAAGAAGTTCTTTATAGTATCTATTGTCAACTTTTTTTTTTTAAAGGATGTTTAGAGAAAATTTTCAATTTCTAAAATTTCCGAGAAAAATATAATGGAATCATGGATATACCCAATGTGCTATAGATGGCTAGGACAAAAATATTTATCATGATTACATTCGAGCATGGACCATCGTGTCAAGGAATGGTTGAAAGTCTCGTGATGTGAAGATGTGTGAATGCATGTGGAGTTTTTATATAATTTACTTTAGGCATCTACATCTGGTTTGAGTCCTGAACTTACGTGCATTGAAACCTAGAAGAATTATGGAAGAGAGTTAAATGATATTGAAAAGAAAATATTGGGATAGCCTCTAGGCAGATTCAGAAATTACATTTAGGGTGGGCAACTCTTGTATTTGAATTTCAAAATTTAATATATATAACATAAAAAAATTAAAAGTCAAAATTTATTGTTCATATAAATAAAAAGTAACAAATAAAATATTTATTATAATATTTTACAATTGATTTCTATATCTTTTCATATTTTGAAATAGTTTGATAATTTTATTATCAATGCTATGAGAAATATTTTTCTCTATATAAACAATCAAATTATTATTCATTCATTCAACTAATTCTTCACAATGTTCGTAGTAGAGAATGCTCTTTCTATTGTGATAGTCGTAATTTTTTAAGTTAATATTAAAGTCACTAGCAAATAAATTAATAGATAGATCACATTTTTGTAAGTCTCAATTATTTTTTAAGTAAGATCACAAATTCTTTAAGCAAGATAAATAAATTTTATTTAGTTTAAACTTTTGTGGACTTTTTAATTATATATTAATTACTAATACTATTATACTAATAATTTGCTCGCCTTTATCACGTCACGTGCTAATAAAATGTACACATCAATTTTCTTATACTAATAAGTGAGGCCTGGGGTGGACATTTGCCCACCCTGATACATGCTAGATCTGCCCATGGGTAGCCTTACATCCTTAAAATGAGTTTTCTGATTGATGCTAATTTGCACCCATCTAGTTTTATGATGAGGCATTCTTGACGTTGTTGGTGAAAATCTCCACAATATTATTCATATCTTGAGAACTATCACCATTTTGGATAACAGCGGGTACTGCAATGCCTAACACTGAACTCGAATACTAGTAAATGTCTTGACGTGGTTGGTAATTATTTCGTGATGTTTACAGATACAACTTTGGGCTATCAACCAACAATATGGGCTTGCTGATGCTTTTGGACAAGGGACCCCGGATGCGACAATTGAGATGTCTTTCAAGTACCCAAGTGTGAAAAAAACTTCCAGAATCAATATCCCGCGCGCATCCATGAAACTTGTGTTCCATGTTGCTTCAGAGTTGCGCATTCGAGTAGTCTTTTACACTGCTTTTGATTAATTTTGTTCCTCCAACGTCATTGAATTGAATATAATTTGCTGGTTTACTAAGCCATGGGCGCAGTATAGATTTTAGCCTGTTTGCTCTTATTTCAAGCTTGGTTTTGGGTCCTTCCTCTCCCACTGTATACTGCAGACTATGATTTCCATTCCATGAGCTGCTTGAATTCCACCAAAACTTTAACCTTGAGTGATCTTTGACTATATAAGTCTAAAAATAATTTAATTCTAGCTCGTTTTAGTAGAAATTGAACTCATTTCTTCTGTAAAAATGGGCAGTAAATTCAACTAATCAAGTAGAGATAACCTTCAATTCTCCATATGCATGTGTGTTCATATCTATTCTATTAATGGTGACAATGGTGATATATTGACTTGCATAAAATAGAGGCAGGGAGTCGAGAAGGGGACATCCAGGCCCAGCCAGTAGGGGAAAGAGAGGACGGGAGGGAGTTAACATAGATTGTGCAATGTTTGCTGCAATTATTTGGATTCACCAATCTCGTTGATGCCACACTCTAGAGGGAATTTCATAAAAAAAAAAAAATTATTATTTTTTTATAATTAATAATAAAATTATTTTTTTTTTTTAAAAAAATTTATTATTTTTTATTTTTTTTTAAAATGAGCTTGATGTTATATGTTCTTTTAGCATGGCTTGTGTGGGTTCTCTAATATTAATAATTTTTTTTACTTATAAAAAATTTTAAAATTATTTAGACAAGAAAAAAAAACTGAAATGATACGTCAATTTAGCCCTCAACTTGAATAGGGATGTTCATTTTATTTCCAATGGGCTAAGTCCTGGAATTATTTAATTAATTTTTTTTTTGAGTTTGAAATGAGGAGTGGAATTTAAAAAATCAAAACTATTGGGTATGAGGGATGAGGTAGGAGAATAAACACGTTTTATTTGCTCATTACTTATATGTTTTGTACTATGCAAAAATATGTTTGAAATTTCATTTGATTTTCTCAATTAAAATTCATATACTTGATTAAAAAAAAAACTATGATTAGCTTATTTGTAAATTAATATTTAAGTATATTTATATGTTAATTAGCTTTTATTTGTATAAGTTATTTTATTAGATAAAATTTTCTATTGAATCTCAATTGCCTCAAAGGTATTTTAGCTTGTAAAAGTAGAAATGAAAACGAAAACGAAAATGAAAATAAAAATAAAGAGGTGTTTGGATTTTGAATTAGAGATAATGAAGGATTGAGTCAGTTACATGAAGATCCCTTACTTCAATACCACCACCACCTGCTCCTTTCTGTAGCCTTGACCATTTGATGAATTAACTGAATTTCAAAATACTAACACACGGTCCTGTAAAGATTTTGTTAAAAAAATAAATAAATAATGATCGTAACCAGATACTCATAAACTTTCCATGGTATGAAATGAAAGCAATATACGTATCTCAAGACGACGACGCCGCGGGTGTGCAAAAAGGATGTCCTCTTGTCAGTGATGAAGTAGTACTCTTTGTTTTTAGAGCCTCGGCCTCGGGTGGAGACATACCTGAAAAACAAAGTCCTTCAAAATGCCTGTCTGACAGATACCCATTTTTTGCATGACCGGCAATTCCTATACCAACGAGGACTCCCTCGCCCACGCCCTCGCCCTCCCTCCTTTGGTCCCCACAAACGGGCACTGTTGTTGCAGGATTCATCAAAGAATTTTCAGGGCATGCTAAGATTCCTTTTGATAAGCCAAGCCTCAAATTATGCCAGTTTCGTTAAAAAAAAAAAATCTTAAATTTTACTGTGAAATTATGAGTACCTTTTGTGTAATTAGGATGATGACATGATATTAAAATTATTTTTAAAAATAATAAATTTGATAAATTTAAAAGTATTAAAAATTCATCTGAACTCATAATTTTTAAAAATAATTATATTTTTAAAAATAATCTTTTTCAATCAAACATTGCCTTATTGAAACTAGCTACATAGGTGCTATAGTGGCTGTTTAGGGGCTTTCTATTCTGTAAGGTGCATGTAGCATTCTTTTAGCTTTTTTTTTCCAATTTAATTAAACGTGTAAGAAAATTAAAAAAAGTTGAATAGAATAGAATAGAGGTGTTAACAAAAATTTTAAAATTTGAAAGAAAGAAAGTGACTAAATTATTAAAAAAAAATATTTATGTTTTGGATAAAGAAAAAAAAAAGAATTTGTCTTAATTTATATACCATATCAAAGATAGTTTTTTTTTGTCTTAGTTTTTTTTATTATCTTAATTTAAGTGTTTTGGTATGGTGAACTTAATTAATTGAAATTATTTCACTTTAAAAAAACTTGTGAAAGAATAATGCGAACCACTATTTTTATGATTAAAAAGAGGGGGTGAAAAATTAGAAGGCAATTTCACTGCTCGCATGCTCCATTGTTGTGGCCGCCGCCACCGTACAAACTGCCCACCCTCCCATGCTAAGGTGTTCCAACAGCTTATTAGTGCACAGATGGACCAAATCCACCAATTTGAAGACGCGGAAGAAGAAGAAGAGAAGGAACTGCAGAGACAGAGACAATAGGAACCTCAGAAGCAGCAACATAACCTCAGTCCCACAACCATCGGACCACGAAAAAGGAGACGGCGGGGACGAGGAAGGCGGCTTCGGCCTCAAATCCTCCGCCCCTTCGCGCAGCCACGGTGTTCAACCCTTGGGAAACTTCTACTTCAGCGCTTCTTCGCACAACTCGCGCAACACAGGCCTCGGTAATCTCCACGTCCTGTCGGACGAGCTCGTCCTCGATGTTCTAGGGTTTCTGGGTGGTCGCGATTTGGGGTGTTTATCCACTGTCAGCAAATCTTGCTATGTGTTCTGCAGCCACGAGCCCCTCTGGAGGAACCTCGTACTTGAAAACTTTAGCGGTGGGTTTCTTTACAATGGGTCTTGGAAATCAACCTATGTTTCTCGGTGTAACCCAGAATTTGCGCTTTCAAGTAACAACTATATGGGGTTGGTCGTTAGAGACTTCTATTCGGATTATCTGTTTCAGAGCTGGTTATGTGCAAACCTTGAAATGAAACCCGAATGGCTCCAGAGGGATAACATTTACCGAAGGAAGGGAATTTCAGTGGAAGAATTTGTGCTAAAATTTGAGGAGCCAAACAAGCCTGTGTTGTTGGAGGGATGCTTGGATAATTGGGCTGCCATGGAAAAGTGGGATAGAGATTATCTGTTTAATCTATGCAGAGGTGTTAAATTTGCGGTTGGGCCTGTGGAGATGACACTTGAAGACTATTTTAGGTATTCAGACCAAGCAAAGGAAGAGAGGCCGTTATATTTATTTGACCCCAAGTTTGCGGAGAAGGTCCCAACATTGGGTTCGGATTATGAAGTTCCAGTATACTTCGAAGAAGATCTATTCAGCGTTTTAGGAAACGAGAGGCCAGACTACAGGTGGATCATAGTTGGACCAGCTGGGTCTGGTTCCTCATTTCACATTGATCCGAATTCAACCTCGGCTTGGAATGCAGTGATCAGAGGGTCTAAGAAGTGGGTTTTGTTCCCACCTGATGTGGTTCCTCCTGGGGTTCATCCAAGCCCAGATGGTGCAGAGGTGGCATGTCCTGTTTCAATAATTGAGTGGTTCATGAACTTTTATGAGGCAGCGATGAAATCAAAGAACAAACCAATTGAGTGCGTTTGCAAAGCAGGGGAGGTTATTTATGTGCCGAACGGATGGTGGCATTTGGTGATCAACCTCGAGGAGTCAATTGCCATTACACAAAATTATGTTAGCAGGTATGTTTCTTTTCTGCATATGTTCATGTCCTATTCTTACAGCGTATTGCATAGTTTTTGGCGTCCTATAACTGTCTTATCAAAAATAATAGTGTCACCGTTATGATTTTCAATAAAATTCCCAAAACTATCCTATTAGAGCTCCTAAAGATGTTATATATGTTTCTGTGTAATTTTTCTTTTGGGATCTTGTTTGGTGTATTGCAGACATTAATTTTGTAATATGATTCTTTTTCAATAGGTCAATTTGATTTTAACTGATGTTCATTCACTTAATGAGCATGGGTGTGCTTAATAAATGATAGCATCAAATGTTGTAGCACTGCTCAGAATTTCTCAAGCAGTGGAGCATGTTGCCTGGGTGGAACAATTTAGCACATTGTGTTTTTTGGTTCCTCAAGGAGGGCTATTGATAAAAAAAAAAAAATTGTCTTCTGTTTCTTGGGGTGGCAAATATGAATACATAAGAGAATTTATGGAAAATTTATTTCAATGGGGGGGTGAAGGCTTGTTTTAACACCATTTATGAACAAAGGTTTCCAACAAGGACAATCCTAGAAATGAAATTTTTAATGGTGGGAGAAAAAAGAGAGAAAGAATTATGTTTATTAATATCAATGTTTAATATAAGTGGCATAAGGGTGCTAAATAACTATATCTACGGGGTAATGTAAAATTTCAATTCCCTTTGGAGAATTTTTTTTTTTTTTTTTTTTTTTTTTTTTTTTTTTTTTTTTTTTTGGGGGGGGGGGGGGGGTTTAAATATAGTACATAAAATAATTTATTTGAGATTTTTTTTGTATGGTTTTTTCCCCCTCTTGATCCGGGTCATATAATCTACAAGCAATAATTTAATTTTGCAGGAGAAATTTGCTAAATGTTTTGGATTTTTTGAAGAGGCCAAATGCCAAAACACTCGTATCAGGAACAAGAGACCGGGTAGATTTGTATGATAAGTTCAGGAATGCTATTGAGACTTCCATCCCTGGAGCCATTGATCAGCTGTTGGTGAAAGCAGAAGAAAAAAAGGGAACAGGAGAAGAAGCTTTCCTTCTGGGAATCAGTAGCAGATTCCCAGTCCGGGGCATTCAAATTCTCATTCTAAGATAAGTAAACCTATGAAGACCAAAAGCAAGGGAGATTGGAAATGCTGAGGAGCGTTTTATAGTGCGTTTGCTTTATAGATAAATTCCCTCTTGAAAACAAAAGTAGTCTTTTTTATTTTTATTTTTTTTGGCTCTTTTACTTATCTCCCGGGAGAGTTTACCGATGGCTCTCCACGCAATTTTCGTTGTGACAGTTTGTTTTTACAGGTGTGTGGGAATATGTTACTTGAATTTATAATGGAATATCGAATTTGATTATTTATTTTCTTTAAACATGAATGAATTACTGGTTTTGTGTTTATTCAAAATTAACACACGCGTGACATTTGGTAAGCAGAAAAAAACACACTCGGGGGGTGTACGTGGTGACGTTTTGTGCGTGTGATTCCGGTTTCGCGGTGTGGATTTTGATTATCGCGTGTTATTTTGTTTATTTATTATTTTATTAAGCATGACATTTTAATTTTATATTTATTTAAATATTATTTTTATTATTTAAATATAACTTTATTTCAAATACACGTTCAAACATGTTTAATAATTTTTTATTTACTGAGAGCTATAACTCAACAATAATAAAGAATTTTTTATGAGCATTCATGAATAATAAATAAAAAATTTGATTATACCGTTCGTAGGCAAGGCTCGATTTTTATTACCGGCATACCTGGCCTACGAACGGGTTACGCCATTGGATCAACACTGATAATTTCCTTAAGGGATGCTAATGTACAGATTTTATTACTCCTGTTGTTGAAACTGATGCTTTTCATGATTAAACACTAACAAACAAACAAATGCGGCAATGTCATTGGCCAAAACACATGAAGGAAAAACAAATACCGTAAATATTTCATGTGCTACCAAGAACCTTCTTAGATTTATAGCATCTCTGAACTTGAAAGCAGAAGTAGAAACAAGGGAGTAACGAAAGATGTCATAGATTAAGGCAGAGGGATCTAGCCGAAACTTTCCCAAACAGCGTTGAGATTATACATCCCCAAAAATGTGTAAAGCACAAACGTTTTATCCGAAGAGTAAAATTTTATTACACCTTTAATTGGGCTCCATGGCACCAGACTGACAAGTCGGACGGCCAGGTTTAAATCTTTGCACTAAATCCAGCCAACCACGTGTGATGCATGTGCACCAAGGTTGACTTGCCCAGAGAACCAGACCCCTGAAATATATCCAGAGAGCAAAATTCAGCAAACTATTATGCACGCAACAGCAATTATTTAAGCAGTTAGTAGTGTTTCAAATCACACCTCTGAACAACGCAGTATAGCTGTTGTCACACAACATTCTCGCTCTTCACCTGCAGGCAGGCATGTAGGCAACTTGTTAATTGAATTAAGAACAGCACTGAAGAATCAGCTCTGAAGGGGAATATAAAATGATAAACACAAGCAATAGACCCATTGTTTGGCTTGAGTGTACAATAAAATAAGTGCATGACAATAGCAGAATTCAGAGGGTACGTGAAACAATTGCGGCTAGCACTAGTTTTTGGCCACACAAATTTTATGTTAACGTTTTAGAAATGTTATAAAAAATTTAAAATTTCATTACACGACGTTAAATCATTTATGCTGCACAATAAAAAAAAAACTACGAGTGAATAAGACTACTTAGTAGACATAGCAAGCAGTGTCGGCTACATACAGTGTATAACAATGAGAGACCAGATAGGTTAGGCTCTACTAGGACATTATAAGGTAGGTAGGTCTTACCAGACAACTCCCATTTATCGAACTTCACAAGCCATGTGCCGGAACTAATCTGTGTAGCTGAAACCTGATCCACCCAAACCCGATATGGCTTCCCTTGTTGGTCTCCATAACTCTTTCTAATAGAATCTATACAGTCATTTAATGATTGCACATTCCCAGAAGGTTGGACAAAAACACCATTTGGATCCTGTTAGAATAATAAGTAGCGAATAAATTGTGATGTAGATTTAATACATAAGAAAATCAACCTCCAGACCTTCCCAAAAGGACAGAAAAGGACTCATAAAAAGTAATGTATCTTAAAATAAATATATGCAGAAGGAAGAACATTTTAAGCTAGTGAAACTGAATCTCATGTCCATTTCCAAAGCAAGCTTACACCTTATTAGCAGACTGATCTACACCAAAATTAACTTACGAGAAATATTCTCTATGACAAAATTGCTTTCATAACCAAATTAAGTTAGACAAGGAAAAGAAAAGGCAGAACCAAATATTTTATGTAAATTGGGTGAGCTAAAGCAAAAAATTCAGCACAAATATACATGCATGATCAGCCACACAACCTTAAATGTAGAATGCCACAAATGATAAGCCTTAAATTCTAACAGGAAGATAAAGTCCATAGATCAGATCTTTTATCATATATTAAAACATATTCTAATTTGTAAATAAGACAGTATTGATACAATTTATTTTCATATAGAACCACACCGTAAGTCCCGTGCAGATACATTTTATAAACTTATCAAAACTAACAACCCATTTTATATCTCATTTAATGCATAAAACAGAAGCTAATTAAAACCCAAAAGCAGAAGATTTAAATTAGAGGTTGTATGAGCAGTCCTCAAATTTAAAATGAGCATAGTGAAATGTGCCTATATGATCAGCTCAAAAAATTCCACAGCACGAGCAAAAACAAGACAGGAAAATTCATTTTTAAAGAGATTTAAGTGGTCAGTTTTCACTCACACCAATGTGTTTTAGAATAAAGTATTGAACGATAATGATCATTTAAAACCCAAAACTGACATGCCATACATTCAGAGAAAAATTATAAGATTATTTTTTATGCAGACTAAAAATTATAGGTTGACATAAGCAGAAGAGATCAAATTGAAATAAAGGTGCATACACATATTGCTTTCAGATTTGCCATGTACATCTCACAGTTATCAACTTCCGCACGCCTCCATCTCTCATATAGCAAGTAAAATTTCACTAATTCATGACCAGGATTAACATTTTCAAGATGGCATTGGGTGAAGTCTACAACATCTCTTGGGGATATGTTTGGGCCAAGGCCAAAATGACCTATAGCTTCTATGATCCCTGCTGCACACCTCTGAGAAGCGTGGATTACTTTAGGATTATTTTTAGCATTTTCAGCATGCCACTGCAACAATTCTTCCTGTGCATTACTAACCTGCAGAATGAACAAATTTTGAAACTGAAAGTTATAATTTATAAAACAGAAGCAATAATTTCATTAAAGAAGGGAAGAAACAAGAAGAAAACCAAGACCCAGATAAGGGGAGATGGGGCATAAAGTATGCAACCAAATGCCCCCTGTCCAAGAGACCACAAAATGGTATATATATTATACTGATGAAATAAGAAACTACCAACCATGACACCGTAGACTTCAGGAATACTGAAGAGTTCTGCATCATTTCCAGAGTCACCACAAGCTAGAGTGTTAGTGGGTTGTTTTCCCTCTGCCCTGAACTTTTTGAGCAAATATGCAAGGGCTTGTCCTTTGCCAGCACCTTGCGGCAATATATCCAAATCCATCCCACCACTATAGATTATTTTAACATCCAACTGGGTAACAACAAAAGAAACTTGAAAGATCAATTAACTATTTATGAAAAAGACAAAGTGGTAAGTAATTTAATGTTTTTGAAGTTCATAATAAATAAATAAGTTGAGACGGACACAATAATATTGATTGAAGTTATGAATCATACCCCGCGTTTCTCTAGACAGCTAGAGAGAGACTTCATAACATCCTGTGCTTTATCTTTCTGAACATAAAAGCTCGCCTTGTGTGGTCGTTGCTCTGTTTCTGACTGCATTGAATCAACAGTTTCAAAACTGCATGAGATACCACAACAATCGATTTTCTGACTCGCTCATCATTTTAATTGATTACCCAGCAATCCACAGAAAAAAAAATTATTAGTAAATGCATAAATAATCTAAAACTACACCTGAAGGGTAAGTTCTGGAAACATGGTTGTTTCCTCCATTACTATGCTCTTATCCCATTTTTGATTTAGAAATTCAACCCAACCATTATCCGGCTCCATTGAATTACCATAAGTTATTTCAGTTCCCACAGACATTATGGTCATATCTGGAGTTAACAATGGTTTCTCTTTTCTCAACTGCTTGTACAGAGTAGGGGACCTGCCAGTTGAGAATACTAGCAGGGAATCATGCCGATAATGGGTTTCCCACAAAGCATTGAACCTAAGAAGTGATAGATTCTCAACATCATGATGGTCAACCTGCAGTTAAACATGATTGTTAAAAAATGTATTGCAGAACACACATGCATAAACAATGAAAAAGGAAATAACGCTTGCCATTGTATGGTCGAGATCTGAAACTATCATGAGACGTGCAGGATTGCTAAGCCGCTCCATGATTTTTTGTCCACCACCCTAATCCTGCCAGATGAATAAACTGTAGACAATGTCAAATTCATGGGCTTGAAGCAACCTCGGATGAGGATAAATAAAACACTGGTATATGCATGCTGAACAGTTCAAAATGAAAAGTGTCAACCTAAAGAGCAGTTGAAATGACATCACAAAACATTGCAGGGGAAACAAAAGGACAATGAAATGTGTTGCTTCTACACGATTCATTACACTACAAATCTAACGTCAAAATTTACAGTACAAAAGATGGGGGACAATGAATTCCACTGAATAACAATCCTTTATGAATCAGTATAACTAATGTGGAGAATATATGTGGAAAGGGTATCTACTAAAGTTAAAATCATAACTCATCACTCAATATAAGAGAAGCTACAAGTCCATAGTATTAAAATTTGATAATCCTGTTCGAAACTGAAACTTTAAGCCTTATAGTTGTGAAGACTCAAACACAGAACAAATTCTCGTTTACGTCAGACACCAAATTCTCAAGGCAGTGGAATAAATCTTTCCATGGTCTAATTAGCTAATGCTTTTGAAAAGCCTAAAATCAAACTTAGAACATGCGGATTAGTTATTAAAATCATAAATATCCGCATCCAAGGACAACATCCTTCGGTAACAAACAGGGTTGTTCATTAGTGTCTCAACTGCAAGTCACCTTCCTTCATTAAACTTATTTATAAATCCAAATTGTCAAGGCAGGGGCAATGCAGCTCCGCATATTAAACACACACATTCACACATACTGTCAGGCAAGCATTGTGGTGACAGTCTGACAGAAGCAGCACAGCCATGTTATAAGAAGATCACAAAAAGCATATGAGCTTCATTAATCACGCACATACGGCTGAGCACAATACAGTTGCAATCAAAAAGCAAGAGTACCACGCAAGGCTAAGATTGCATGCAATCTGTACAAATTCGTCATAACAAACTAAACACCAAAATCAAAGTTTTATTACCCGCCTATCTCTTGAAACAACAAATCGAAATCTGGTGTTTTACGTTTTGTGTGATCAAAACCATAAATCAGGACATACCTGGTCGGAATCAATGGTGTGAAAATTTGACAAGATTGGATTAGCCCCCGCCCTATGCCCACCAGCCGCCGATCACTCCTCTGTCTCCGTACTTGCCGTGGATGAAGAAGGAGGTGGATTGGGAACGAGGCAATTGCTTCAACGGTGATGGACGGCAGCCACAGTGGCCGTGACTCGGGGAAAGCGTTGGTGGCCGGTAAAGATGGTGACAAGACGCTTTTGGAGACTGGGTCGAGGTGGGCGCGGCGGTGTTGGCGGTGCTACAGATGGTGGTGGTCGCCGGTGGCGTAGAGTGGTAGAGCAGATCGGGGGTGCGGTGACCGAGGATGTGGTGGGAACATATTGGGGCGGCGCTGTGTAGGGTGTAGGGAGGTGCTTAGGGCGGAGATGGGCCAGATGGCAGCGCGATATGGATCTGTAGAACTGGCCATTTTGCGTGTCACGCCTCAGCAACTGTAGTTTCTAGTTAGGCATATTCTTTTTTTGGTAGGATGGTGTCGCGGTGGGTAGGCCCCACCCACATTTTTTTCCTGACCGCAAAATAAGTAAGATACGTGTACTTTTATAATTATAGAATTAGTACAAGGTACAAACCCGTCCTTATGACATATACGTATAGAGTTGTATTCCAAACTATTGAAAGTATGCATGGTGCTTGCTTTCCCACACCTCTAGGCCATCTCAAGCTCCATATCTAACATTGTACTAATTAAAAGCCCGATGTGAATACTTTACTAGTAGGGGTGAGTGTGATATTGAGAATTGCATCATGTCTTACAAGAAAACAAGTTGGCTACATTTTTTCTAGGCACATCAAATGTTAATACTAATCATTTTTCGAAACATATTGAAAATATAGTTAAATCATGAAGATAGTAGTACTATGCTTAAGAATGCTCCTGCAATTAAGATAAGAAAGGCAAAAGTTTTTATATTCTTAACTTAGTACATACACATATAAACCAAATAAATATCAAAAGTCACAAAAAATAAAATAAAATGGCACGAGTATTTATTTATTTATTTATTATTATTATTATTATTATGGCTTGTGAATGTTATAACAAATATTGTAATGAATTTAACGATGCGATTAAAAAGCTTATGGTCCAAAAGTAAATTGAATTTTCAAACGCATATGAAAACGATGACGGTTCTATGTATACTAGTATACATAAGATATGCAAAGGTTTCAAAAATTTTAGCATTAATTTCTACGTGTGTTAAGCCACTCAATATGCAAGTTCCATGTGTATATATTCCCTTACGAGAATGACAAGGCAATATCTTGAAAATAAAATTTTGAGTTCTTTATCCAAAGGAGATCCCTAGTTGAAAGAAAAACAAGAAGTGGGCACATATGGGTACCCGAGATGACTAGTAATTAAGATAAGGAAAGGGAAGGTCATTGGGTAGAAGATTTTATCTACACGAGTGGGTGAGGAGATATAGGCCATCGATGATAAAGTCTCTGAAATTCTAAAGTTAATTGAACAAAACAGGTATAATACCATTAATCAACTAAACAAGCTGTTACCATGTATCTCATTGCTTTTATTACTCACTAGAAAGTACTTATGAAATTTTTGAGTTAGGATTATGTTAAATACTATTGTTGTTAAGAGTTGTGTTTTCAAAAGAGTGTTTTTATAAAGTGATTCATACAAAAAAAAATAATAATAATAACAGTCCAGACAATAAAATAAAAAAAACTAAAATAAATTAATTTTTAAAAAATTAAAATAAAAATAACTAAAATTATCCCACTATGTGATTCAAATGTTGCTTTTAAAAATAGTGTCAGAATCATTAGGTTTTAAAAATCCCGGGCCTAAATTATTATCTTTGATTTCAATCCTCCTCAATATTTCTTTTCCCGATGCACACGATACGTCCTAGCAAATATTATGTGTTTATTTAAAAAAAAAGTTATAAAAATTACAAATATTGTAAATGCTACCCACTAACCTAACTGACATATGTTATGTTTTGATATTGATTGATATCGTGTTTGTTTGGTGAATTTATTTTATTTTTTTAAATATAAATTTTTAAAAAAAATTATAGATTCAAATGAATTTTTACTATTAATAATTAATTTAAAATTTAAAACTAATCGATTACACTATTTTTAAAAAAATTATTATATTATTAAAAATATTATTATTATGCTCAACAATTATGATGTGATATTTATCAAGTATGCGTACATAAAGATATGTACATGCATATCCACACCACAGTTGACTGCACACAATAATCATTCTGGGACCAAGCTGGCTGCAAGCTGCCTTCAACTTTCATTTATTAGCAAAGCTGGTTTTGATTCATTTCCCACATTTCCATATCGTGGAATCAAATGGGTAGGATCTATAAGGGCCACAATAACCAGAAGGATGGAGGGTTTAGATCTCCCACCTATGGTCCAATTGGTGAGGACCACCGCTAGATAAAGCTTGCAAATATTGCCAGTTGCATGCATGGGAGAAGGTCTGGGTGAGCATGGCCCTATACCTAGTATCTTGGTCCTGGCCCCAGTACTGCCCTTGTACTCAAGTAACTGCCTTTCGGGCCTACATATGGGATTAGCAAAATAAATATATATCTACAATTAACTCTTTTTTCTTTTGGGGTTTATTCGCTATAATTAACGATTTTTAAAACACAAATATTTTACAATAATCCTCCCATAAACTCAACCCACCCTCCTGACTCTAATACTTTGAACCCAACACTTCACCTGTAAACATGCCTCTACCACAATGCTAGCATGTGGGAATTGCCTATAATTAACTATATATTTTGCTCTCCAAATCTACAAGATAAATGATTCAAACAAAATTCTATCTATATAAATAGAACCTTATCGCCATTCCATCCCATACCATACACAGCTATTGAAAATCCAAAAAATTTTAAAATAAAAAAATCCAACGGACACGCATCTGCCCTGGTTCCCAAGGCATTGCCCTTCAGTAGTTTGAACATTGTAGTGAAAAGGACCAATTTAAAAAATGCAAGGGCATACATAACCCCCGTACGTACCGGCTTGGGCTTTTTTTTTCTTTTTTTGGGACAACGCTCGGGATGTTAATGTCGAATGGGCCGACGCATTCAATGCTTGCTTCAATGCTTCCACTAGTAAATGGCATAAAGATAATTAACTTAAGAGCGTTTATAATATCATGTATCTCATGTTACCATGTTACGAGTTTTTCAAACTTACTCCAACAGTAATTTTTATTGATTTTTTTTTCCCTTTTCTTGCTCTTCATTTATATTTTTTTCACTTCCATTAAAACTCATGGCAATCCATTCGAATCATATAATATTATTTAAAAAATAAACCATTAATCTTAAAAGATGAAGAATAACTGAAGCTACATAAAGGAATAGAAGGAGGATTGAAAAATGTGTCAACACAATTTTTATATTTTATTATGTATTTATGAAAATATATATATAGTTCCTTTAAAGATGTTCTACGTACAAATCTGTCCATATGAATGACAATTATAAAAAAATATGACCTAGATTCCATTAATAGCGCGCCAATGATGAAGGGTTTAAAATTTTAAATAATTAACTATCCTCCATATTATAATATAAAATTTTCTTTTATTTCTATTTTCAAACTTTTTTCCTTAATTCAACCCCGTTAATACTTTTGAACTTTGATCACTATTCAATCATGCATATTTGTGATATAAATTGAAGTTTTCAATTTTTTTTTACCAAATCTTAATAAAAAAAATGAAGTGAAAAACAAAAATGTGGAAACTTTTAACAATAAGCTCATAAAAACATTTGAGAAAATATAACCCCTCGTCAAAGTTTTCCTTCGGGGGAAGCAGCGGGTTGAGAACGGGAGAATCTGAGTTGGAGGAAAAAACACAAGCTTAAAGGCATTAAAATAAGTATAGCAATAATATTATAGATGTGTTATTTTAGTTAAAAGTTTTAATTTTATATAAATTTAATTAATTAATAATATAAATAAATAATTAAATATATGATATGACGCTTGAACTGGTGTACATGCTTTAACACAGCAACCACTAAAGTGAAGGCGTATGTTAGATGATTAGCAGTTGTCGTGTCTGATAGGTGAGTTTTGTATCTACGTGGAGGACGATCAGGGGATGAAGCTGAAGAATCCACGTGCCAAGAACTGGTGGGATAAATTGGTGTCACGTGGCAGGAGAATGGAAGGCGACACAGGTAATAAAAGATGAAAAAGAGGCACATGGATAGGCCGCTGGGACCTGACCTGGTCTCTGTCCTTTACCTTCGGCGTCGTCGTCACGTGCCTTCCCCCTTTCTGGCGGCACCGCCCTTCCTTCCACACCCTGGATGAGTTGACGACAATACCCCCCCCGCATGGGGGGGGCGGGGGGGGGGGGGGGGCGCAACTTTGCTTCTATTTTTGTAAAATTTAATTTTTTAAGTTTAATTTTAATAGTATTTTTTATTTTTCTATATATTTATATTAAAGTAATTTTTTGTAAACACAGATATCACCAAACCTTGACAACACGCTCCCACCACTCTCTCCCCCTCCCCTCCCCAATAGTGGTGACGCCTAAAGAGTTGACCGCCTCCTCATCATCCCTCTCCTTTGGCAGGGGCAGCAAATCAAAGAGGCCAAAAAGAATAAAGAGCAGAGCGAGAGGAGTCATACCTCTCCCACGCCCCCAACCGCCTCCCTCACCACCCCAACACCCACGATGACAACCCCATCGTCACCATCCAACTATGCGTCGCCTGCTGCTGTGCTGTCTTATCTTCAAGCCCATCTACTCCCCCACACCTCCCATTCCCTGGCCGTCTTCCTCGTCGTGGATCTCTAGGAGGTGGCCACGGTGGTGCCGCTGCTATTGCTGCAGAGGCGGAACGGTAGAGAGAGTGGCTTGTTGTGGAGGCGATAGTCACAAGAGGGGGAGAGAACGAAGATGAGAGCAAGAGGAGAGAAAAAAACTTTTAAAAATAATAAAATAATATATAAATAATAAATAGTTGAGGAATTATTGTATTAAGCGTAGATAGTGTATTATAATTGCTAATATGCAACTGCTTTGTAGTATCAGTTTGTTGATATGGTCCATACATTTTACATTTGTAAAGTCCATTCAAATTAAGACACATCAGTCGCACACAATCACATATTTTTTTGTATTAAAACTATATATCACGCCTTCACGCCCTAGGCGGTAAGATTCTCGAGGGAGCCGGATAATGTCAATTATCAATAGATGGTTGTGCTGTAAAGCCCATATAAACCCACTCATATTACTATCGCACAAAGGAAATAAATTATTGTTGCCTGTCACATAAGATTCAACTTTAATTAATGCATATATATATATATATATATATATTAACATATAGAATTTAAGAAAGATCGATCAATCTTTTATTGATATCCATAATCCATTTTGCCGATTAGGGATGCATGCCAATGCAGACACATTCCAATCACCTTGATATATATTAGCAAACTACATATAAGTACAAGCGCACAACAGAAAAAGACAACTCGCATTGGATATATGTACATACCCGTGAATATATATTATATCATATATTATTGAAAAAGCATGCATATATATATATATATATATATATATATGCAAAAACACACGGTGGGTGGCCTCCCCGGCTGGAGTGGCAGGACCTCTCGTTTGAGGTTTGATTATTAAAACCCGGCACGGCAAGTCACCGCGCCAAGTTGCAAGCGGTTAAGCTCGCAATTAATGTCCCCTCCATCTCCATTGCAGAGATATTAGGTTCTGGTTCCCACACTCGTCAGAGTCGAAGACTCCAAGTACTGAGCAGCAGGACTATCTGCCGTCCGGACACGTGTACGGTTTGGAAGGTAGCGACCGCCGATCGAGCAGGCTCGACAGTGACAGTAATCGATGCTGCTCGTCAGCTCATCAAAACAATATCGAACTGTGTTCCAACACTGGCTACTCAAATCACGCGGCATGCTTACAGAAAACCACTGTTTATCGAAATAAATAAAATTCAGTAGTTTTTTTTTCGTCCACACATATACTTTTTACGGCTTCCACGTGTGAGAAAATGAGTTATACGTGGCTACATTTCTCCCATGGAGATGAGGCCGCGTATCGGTGCCCTGAGAGATACACTAATTAAAATTATAATTAAATCTATATGTACGAAATTGATCCTAAATTATATTTAAAATCTTTATTTTGATTGTAGATTTTATTAAAATTAAATTATTTGTCAAATTTATCCGATATATTTATATTTAAGTTTTAATAAAATTTATAGTTTTTAAATATAATTTCTGGTCAATGCATGACTAAAATTTTAATTAATTTACTACTAATTGAAGCCTTATTAAATTATTAAGATACTATCACCCATGATTACGATAATAGTTTTAGACTATGTTTAGTTACGCTTTTTATATTTTTGTTCTAAAAAATATAGCAGCTAAATGAAAAAGAAAATGTTATTTTCATTTTAGGAGACTACTAAAATAAAATAATTTTTATTATTTTTAAATTTTAAATTCCTATATTGAAAAATAATAATTACTTTATAAAAACAAAAATAAAATACTAGTTAATCAAATATGTCCTTATTTTACTTGCTAAAATGCCACTAATTTCTCACACGTAAATATTATGTCAGCAAAAAACATTCGCATCTTACATTGCTAACATTTTTAGTTGAATGCCACAATTAGATACACGTGATGTGTTTGTTTGATGTTATCATTTGATATAAATGTTTGATGTTTTTTTAATCTATCTTGAGCAGAAACATCAAAACAGAGACAATTCGATTGATTCATCCGGTGAAATATCATAGCCCTATTAACATCTCACGTGTACAGTACAGCTGTTTTTCCCCCTCCTCCAAACGGCTGACCTCATGGTATTGATATTTCTTTATTTGAATTTGATATCGAGATTGCATGCAATTGCAGTCCTTTCACATCCTTTTATTTAAATTATGCATAGGCTTAAATACGTCTACTGAATCATTTATTACGAAATTAATATTTTAATATTTTACATACAAATAATATTATCATATTTTACTTTGAGTCATTAAATTGTGAATAATTTGTCTTTACCGGATGTGTTAACTATATTGATAGTGGAATGTTAATGCATTAAATTTTCAATCCGACTAACTCATTCAGTCAAAAATCAAAATTATTAAACTACAAGATTATTAAGAATTATATTTATTATATTCAAAGTTGGTTGTTACTTTAACTTGTAGCTAAGTGTTTAAACTAATCTGAATTTTGAACTGAATAAGTTAGCCGAAGTGAAAGTTAATAGGTTAGCATTTAAATGTACATAATATTTTAATTTTCTTTATACATGCAAAAATATTATTACGTATCCTACTATTGATGATTGTCGGTCGGGTTGGCCGGATTATATTACTTTCTAAATTAATTTTTTATTTTTTAGTCAAGTTGATAGAATTACTCAACTCATCCAAATCGGTTTATTCGGTTTTTAGTCGGTTGATTTGTCAGGTTAAATCAAGTTAACAATTTTTCTGCTCAATCATAGCATCACCGAATTCTCACATTAAATTTATAACATCAACATAAATTAAAATATCAAATCTAATATCTAATCCTAACAAATTAAATCAAATAATTTGTCATCATTAAAAACACATTTGAATTAAACTTAGAAAGTACACAATCAATAAACTTATACTTCTAATCCATGAAATCCGTGTCAAAAAAAATTTCTCATCTAATAGTATCGGTCGACTTGGGCGGATTATACTTTTCATCTGGTCAATTTATTTAATTTTTGGTTGGATTGACCAATAAATATTAACTTATTTAATTCTCATTGGATTAAATCAGTTTTTCAATTTGTCTATTAAAATAATGTCAGTCTAAAAAAAACGAAAAAAGAGTGGGATTTCAGATTTGAATCTTGTTATTAGTAAAGAGCGTTGGGGGTATTTTTATAATTTAACCCAGGACCTTTCCCTGTTAGTCACAAGCGGGCTGCCGCTATAAAAGAAGGTGGGAGAGATGTGCGGCCATTTCTGTTATACAGTTTAACAGCTTTCTCAAATCTCACCACGCTCTCTCACCTCAACATCTCTCCATAACTCCATTCCGGTAATGAAATCAATAAAGAATATATATACATACATACATACATACATATATATATATATATAGCTTTACTGCATGCATTTTAAAAAATATATATATATCATAAGGTGCTAGAGCTAGACCTGTTTTTACAGCGTTGTCCCATGGCGACGTTGGAGAAGACGAGGTCTGCAGGGCTGGCGGAGACGATGGCGGCAGCAATGAAATCCACTACTTTCCATTCAGGAGACGAGCATGGTGGTAGCGGGAGCAGCGCCAGTGTCGGCGGCGGCGGCGGCTCCCAATCGTGGCGAAAGAAAAGCAGGTGGATGGCGTCGGCATCGCCTGGCGGGAAAAGCGGCGGCGGCAGGAACACGCACATCCGGAAATCCAGGAGCGCGCAGTTGAAGATCAATATGGATGAGGTCAGCAGTGGCGCGGCTCTCAGCAGAGCGTCTAGCGCCAGCCTCGGCTTCTCCTTCACCTTCACCGGATTCGTTCCGCAGGACGAGGTGTCCGACACAAGGTCCGTCAGCGAAGACGACGACGACGACTTCGGTATGTACACGTAACCACTAACTTCAAATATCTGTTCTTCTGGTTCAGGAACGACAAGGTGAGTTAATTCGCAAATAATTCATTTAGCGGTGTTGAGTTAAATCATAACAACGTGTTTAGTTTATATTAGATTATGAATAACAAAAACAAGTGTTGTTTAATGTATAACTGTTGTAGCTGAAGATCTGGAAGCCTGCATGCCTAAGAAGGCGACCCCGACAGAGCCCGCATTTCCAATTTACCTCAAGGTAATTTCCATTCGTGGAGCAGGCCTCCCTTTTCCCATGCCTGCCTCTCTCTCTCTATGTGTGGGTGTTCAAACTGGTGTCTGCTTGCTCCCAAGTGCACGACCCATCGATCTGATACCATCTGTTTGAACAGGCAAGCATGAAGATTTTATCTGCGCATCACCCACTAAACATTTTTTTGCCTCTCGTGTTCAGGTTCAGTCTTGTTCAGTGCAGAAGAATCTCATGTTATATATGCGATGCCTGTGTACAAGACTTTTTCCTTCTTTAACTTCCACCCAAAAACGAAAACTCACTAATTAATTGCCAAGATTTCCACATAACATAACTAGCTAAACAGTATACACCAAAGTCAAGTAGCCAATACATCAATAAAAAAAAAAAAAAAAAAAAGAACATTATCAGGAAGTTTGATATGTAATAATATTATGGATGAAAATGAGCCTGGTTGAGTACTTTTCCTTTAGCTTCTGCAGGGCCTTTGTCCCTCGCTAAGTGGCTACTAATTTCATATATTGCTGATATGGAAATGCAGTTCGAAGATGTGACACACAAGATAGTTTTCAAAGGAGTAAGGACCCGAGAGAAGGATATCTTGAATGGGATTACTGGTTCAGTGAATCCCGGTGAAGTTTTGGCACTCATGGGACCTTCAGGAAGTGGGAAAACCACTCTCCTAAATCTACTTGGAGGGAGATTAAACATGGCCACCACAGGCGGAACTGTCACCTACAATGACCAGCCATATTCCAAGTCCCTCAAAAGCAGGTGAGAGAGGCCTCACTGTGTGTCCCATGTAGAGTCGAACAATTCAGTCACATTAATTCTGAAGTGTTTTTTTTTTTTTTAGAGTTGGAATTATTATGGTCTACCATGAAGCTTATTTCAATATCGGAAGACTAAAACAGAAAATAAATGACAGGATAGGGTTTGTGACTCAAGATGATGTTCTATTTCCACACCTTACTGTAAAAGAAACGCTGATATATGCGGCTCTTTTGCGGCTGCCACCCACATTCACAAAACAGCAGAAGGAAAAACGAGCCATTGATGTCATCTCAGAGCTAGGGCTGGAAAGGTTAACTTTTTTCCCAACTTATGTGAGTCTGTCCACCTCCTTGGATTTGTTCATTAGCATCAAATTCAATTCCGAAAAAAACGCAATGGCATTAATAGTGATTGATTACACTTCAGAGTGGGCAGAGAAGCCAAAATTTTATAATTTCATTATTGTGTGTTTGGAAGTAAATCATGTGGGGAAGTTTATGGGTGCAGGTGCCAAGACACTATGATTGGTGGCAACTTCGTTCGGGGGAGTATCAGGGGGCGAGAGAAAGAGAGTGTGCATTGGCAACGAGATTTTAATAAATCCTTCACTTCTATTACTTGATGAACCAACCTCAGGTCTGGATTCCACAACCGCATTGAGGGCTGTTCAGATCTTGCAGAATATAGCTGAGGTAAAACTATCAATTCCTAGTCGATCGTCCATAATCAGGCATAATATTAGGCCTTCTTCTTAATCACAGTGACACAAAATTTTAAAATTTTCCTAGCATTCACCTTTCCAAGAGCTCTATAACTTCAACCATCCTCAACTTTCACCTTTGCTACTATATATTCACCTGTGGCTGTGTTTCAACACTAGGGCTACTTTGAACCTAGACACTCAATTATACAGTGAAAAAAACAAAACAAAACAAAATCAAGGTTTCTTTCCTCTGTCACTAAGAAATATTTTGGCAGGCTGGAAGAACTGTGATAACAACTATCCACCAGCCATCCAGCAGACTTTTTCACAAATTTAACAAGTTGATTCTCCTGGGAAAAGGAAGCTTGCTCTACTTTGGGAAGTCATCTGAAGCCATGGGTTATTTCTCTTCTATAGGATGTTCCCCTCAAATTTCCATGAATCCTGCAGAGTTTTTATTAGACCTGGCAAATGGAAACTTAAATGATGCTTCTGTACCATCAGAGCTGCAAGATAAGGTGCGAACTGGGAATCCAGAGATTGAGAGTAGACATGGAAAGCCGTCTCCAATGGTTGTACATGAGGTAAATTCTATCACTTCTAAACCACTTACTATGGTAATCCAATCAAACAGGCAGCCACCGGAATACTAAGGCTAGCTAGCTCAGCATATTAACATATTTAGGTTGAATGCAACTCCGTTATAATTAAATGCACTCATTGTCAACAATGCTGAGTGTTTTAGGATCACCAAATTGCAGTGGACTCCTGCTCACCAAGGGCTCTTCACTGAAAGGACCTAGGCTATAGTGTCTAGGCAAGAACCCGCTGAGATTAGAAAGAAAAATCAGAAGCTACCAAGTGCTGCTATTCACTTGCTTGTCTGTCTACCCTTTATTCACTAATTACTGGGTGATTTTAAAAGCCAGCATTTTGGATGTTCAGACTAACATCAGATTCTATAGCAGGGCAGAAATGGAAAAATAATTACCTGTCTGATTATGGTTTTAACTGAAAACAGTATTTTGTGGAGGCATATGAGACACGAGTTGCAGAGAAAGAGAAAAGGAAGCGTAAGGCTCCAATTCCCATTGATGAAAAAGTGAAGTCAAAAGTGGCTTCCCCGAGGCGAGAATGGGGCGCAAGTTGGTGTGACCAGTATTCCATATTATTCCAGAGAGGTTTCAAAGAACGGAAGCATGACTATTTTAGTTGGTTAAGAATCACCCAAGTTCTCGCCACTGCTACGATCTTGGGCTTGCTCTGGTGGCAGTCAAACAGCAATAGTCCTAAAGGCCTGCAAGACCAGGTAGAGATTGCTCTTATTGAAGCATGCATGTCGACCAAGCACCAAAACGTAAACCTTTTCCAAGCTCTCACATCAGAAACAGCGACCAATGTGACCAGGAAAACATTCGATCAATGTCAATTTCTTAAAGGAAGAACCTAAAGCATGCACAACCACACTTGCTCAAATATGTCAATGCTTAGCATATCTTTCGCATCTAATCTAGTAAGACTTTACTAACTTTCTTAAGTTAAGCAACATAAGTAATTCATACTACCTGAATTATATTATTTACCCCTAAAATTATAAACCCAATGGGAACGCAAAGTTCATATATTTAAGTGAGGACAAATCAGAATAAGTTTTTTTAATTAGGATGACAATGACAGAATTGCGCACATTATATTATTATGGAGAATTGCACTTTTTGTTAGGAGTAGTAGCGTCCGACAATTGCAAAAGCGATTGATCATGCTGCTGAAAATTAAACATACTTTCTTTGGATTAAATTGGAATGTACAACTAGCTCCCAAAAAGCACATCTAACTTTCGTGTGTTGCAGTCAGGGCTGCTGTTCTTCATTGCTGTCTTCTGGGGATTTTTTCCTGTCTTCACAGCAATATTTACCTTCCCTCAAGAAAGAGCCATGCTGAACAAGGAACGAGCAGCTGATATGTATCGTCTGAGTGCATATTTTGTGGCCAGGACTACAAGTGACCTTCCACTCGACTTGTTACTACCAGCACTTTTCCTTCTTGTTGTCTATTTCATGGCAGGATTGAGGCTGACTGCTGAATGCTTTTTCTAACCATGCTGGCTGTTTTCCTCTGCATTATAGCAGCTCAGGTTTGCCTCTCTGAAACTGTCATACTACAGTAGTATAAGCAGCTATATCCTCAGGTTCCCTAAAACTATAAATGAAATGTCAGGGGCTTGGGCTAGCTATAGGGGCCACTCTAATGGACCTAAAGACGGCAACCACTCTGGCTTCTGTGACAGTGATGACCTTCATGTTGGCTGGTGGGTATTTCGTGAAGGTAAGCATTTTTTCTTTTCCACGATCAACTAACAAATACATATTCGACTGAAAGAACCAGATCTCTGATTTTGACACATTTTTAAGGTTACACATTATTAATTAGAATAACTCGCTCAACATCGATATTCACAAAACCCACATTCACCGGCTGCCATTTTCATGCAGCCTGAAGTCACTGAAGCTCCCACTACTTTAAATGAAAATGGTAGTGTAAAATACAACATAATGGGCTAAATGCACGATTCAAAAAATTAGAAGTACTTGGCTTAAAACTTTGGGAGTTAATTTGATAACACCTCCATTCTGCAGAAAGTTCCTGTATTTATATCTTGGATCCACTACATGTCCTTCAACTATCACACTTACAAACTTCTTCTGAAAGTGCAATACAAACACCTGGCCTCCACTGTAAATGGGATGAAGATTGACAGTGGCGTGACAGAAATCAGTGCCCTGGTAGCTATGGTTTTCGGTTATCGCCTCTTAGCATACATTTCTCTGCGGAGGATGAATCTCCAACCTGCAACCTAAATGCCCGACACTCTTCAGAAGTAGGAGGCTTGGGTTACAACGCTAGAAAAGTCACCAAGGATCGATGACTTTAAATTTTGGGCTATTCTAAACATCTGATGCAGCAGAGTGATCACGACAGAGGACTAGGTTTCAGCCTGTGCGGCTCTATCACTTATTTCTGCTACTGATGTAATGTATTTCGAAATAATATGAATCTTGCTCACCCTTCAAAGACAGTTACAACTAATTATGACAATTTTCCATTATGAATTACATTATTCCGCTTCCCATAGTTGAAAGTAAATTACATGATATGAGCACGCTCAGATCTATTTTCTAATACCAATAGAAACCAACCACTTCACCATTTTCATCCTAATCTGAATTGCCCTGGCTTCAAAACAGATATATATTTTTCGTGGGATATATCACCTGGCAGCTTGTTAATGGAACCATTCAAACAATATAGCTTGCTTTCACACTACCAATTTGATTTGAGGAAATCTAAAACAATAGGAGCTAATGGAATTTTATGAATATTTAAATATGTTGCCTAATTTCTAAAAAGCAAATCACAAAAAAAGAGAAACAATAACAGAAAGCGTGTAGTGTACAATAATTTAAGGTCATGTTCTTGACGATATGAACAGAGCATTCGGTTTGAAACCGTGGTATAAAGTATAATGTTGTTTACGGCTGTACGCACTGGTTCAAAAACGTAGGACATTGTTGAGATGTTATGGGCCTTCCCACGGTGCGCTTTCAATTGGGTGGGCCTCTGTCCATGGCACCTCATGCGAGACACGCCCCAGCCTACCCTTACTCAGACCCGTCCTCTTGGTGAGTTTCATGTTCGGCGTCATCAATCATCATCAAATTTTATCCAGGCCACTATTTAAATTTTATCCAGGCCCTTACGAAAAAGAGTCTTCTTGAAAGGATGGATAAAGGGAAACTTTTTTTTCTTTTTATAAGAAACATTTTTTTAAAAAGTTTCATGGACAACATTTTCATAGGTTTTTGTTTTAAAACACATTTTAAATTTTTATTTTTATTTGATTTTACAGAAGGCCTTCTTGTTTTTATTGTAAGGGAAACATATTTTTTTGTTTTTTAAAGAAAACATTCTTCTGTTTCATTTTTGAAATAATTCCTGAAATTTTTTTTTTCCTTTAGTTTGTTTTGGTTTTTTTTGTTATATATTACTTAATTGTTTTTTTTTAATATTAATTTTTTTTTAATATTGAACAGACCAAGGCATGCAACAAACAGAGAAGTCAAAAACAAATAGAGCCACTCTGATCCATCCATGGCTATGGATATCATTTAACAGACCAAAAATGTGATCAAACATGCAACAGGGAAAAACAAGTGTAATCGAGGGAAAACAGGCTAGGAAACAAGTTTGCCAGTGTCACCCGCTGACCAACCATGGCCACGGATACCCCCTAACAGTCAATAACAACAAAAAAAAAAAAAAAAACATGTTATCTAAACAGAGAGGAATGTGCAACAAAATATCTGTAGCCCAGAGAGGCCAGCACCACGCGCAGCTACCCCACCCCATCCATCGACCAACCGCGCGTGGCCAAGGATGCAACAAGTCCAGCACAGAAACAACGCATGACTAGCAGCACGTAGCAGAGAGAGGAAACACCACTGCCAAGGATGCGGTTGGGGGGTTGGTGCGTGACACGGAGGAGCAGATGGCGCCGGCTGGTTAGTACGGTAATGATCAAGGGGATTAGGGTTAACCTTGAATTGGGATGGATTGGTGCCTGCTCTGCTCTGTCCTGTGGAGGAAAAGAGAAAGGGAAAGAAGGGAGAAAGAGAAGAAGAAGAAGAAGAAGAAGAATGCTGTCACACGGCAATTTCGGGCGTTCCGTGATCTCCTTTTTTCGACGAAAACAAAAATGGCATAAAGCAGGAGAGGGGTGTCTCGCTGTTTCATCGTCCAGGAAGAATGATAGAACGAGGGGCTTGAGCGTTGGAAAATCCTATTTGCATAGAAATAAAAGTTATTGAAAAATAATAATATTAATGTTAATGAAGATGCTCTGCTGTATAATTACTATTATACGATTAGAATAAATATTTGTGCAATTGTTAAAACTCGTAAGAAATTGGCATAAGTAATTTTTTTTCTCTATGATCCGATTAATTTAGTAGGCTTATCCGATGAACGATTATCCGTTGTAATAGAATTACCCATACGATTAAATTAAGTTTAACGAATAGAAAATAGGCATTCTTCCATCCATCGGTGAACAATAAAAAACCGATTTATTAGCCCATTTTTTATTCGTTATGTGTTTATAAAAGGCAACGAGCTTTTTTATCCAGTGTCTTTTCCTTTTATTGTTGTGAAAATTAAGTGAAAAACTAAATAATATAAATATATAAATTTGAAACAAAATTTACTTTCATATAATATTTTCCCCTTTAGGCCATGAAGTACTGATTCTATCAGATATAATCTATGATGACTTTTCAACAGTATCACATTTTATTGATGCTCTATTGGAATTTAATAACTTATCGGTGAAATTGGTCGTAGAAACTCGTATCTTAAATAATTTTATTATATAGTCTTTATTTGATATAAATATTTTAATTGTAATTAAAATAATGAAAATAATTAAAATAATAATTATTTTATGAATTTAATGAATTTGATTACATTAAAATAATTAAATGTTTAAAATAACTAATAAGATAATACGCTCAATTCAAAACCTAGGTAATGTGAGAGGGAGAAGGAATAATAAGAAAGAGGAAGGAGGCTTTGATCTTTGGAAATTCTTGATTATTTAGAGTTTTTTATGATTCCAACTCGGTGATTCTACTTGATTTCAGGTAGTTTTCTCATGATTTTATTATCTTATGTTTTTATGATTCCAAGTCGGTGATCCAAGTAGGTCATTTTAATTTTCTATATTATCTTATGATTTATTCTATGCTTATATTGTAGAAAGTCTAGAGATTCGATATGAACCCTAAAATTAGTAGTTCTTGATCTGAGATGCAATTGTTGAATTTAATTGTATAAATTACTGATTTGGGTGTTTTGATGAATGTGGGGATAGAAATCGTTTCCATACAACTAAATTCAATTTTTTTATCACTGTTTATTGGTCATATTTTTGATGTCTCCGTTTAAAAAAATAAAATAAAAGGTGAAGTAAAAAAAAAAAAAAAACAAAGCAAAATTGCGATTCTCCCATATTAACAACAATACATACAACTCAGAAATGTACGTGTTGATACGTTGTTATTTATGTGCCGAACGGATGGTGGCATTTGGTGATCAACCTCGAGGAGTCAATTGCCATTACACAAAATTATGTTAGCAGGTATGTTTCTTTTCTGCATATGTTCATGTCCTTTTCTTACAGCGTATTGCATAGTTTTTGGCGTCCTATAACTGTCTTATCAAAAATAATAGTGTCACCGTTATGATTTTCAATAAAAATTCCCAAAACTATCCTATTAGAGCTCCTAAAGATGTTATATATGTTTCTGTGTAATTTTTCTTTTGGGATCTTGTTTGGTGTATTGCAGACATTAATTTTGTAATATGATTCTTTTTCAATAGGTCAATTTGATTTTAACTGATGTTCATTCACTTAATGAGCATGGGTGTGCTTAATAAATGATAGCATCAAATGTTGTAGCACTGCTCAGAATTTCTCAAGCAGTGGAGCATGTTGCCTGGGTGGAACAATTTAGCACATTGTGTTTTTTGGTTCCTCAAGGAGGGCTATTGATAAAAAAAAAATTGTCTTGTTTCTTGGGGAAAAGAAGGAAAAAATTTCAATGGTCAACACTAAAAAAAACTTTATGGCAAAAGATGAATGCATCAGGAGCTAGCTAAATAATCTTATGGGTTTAAAATATACTAATTCCTTTCGAGAAAAGTTTTTTTTTTTTAAATATAGTATTATTTATTTTCTGCCCCTCTTGATCCGGGTCATATAATCTACAAGCAATAATTTAATTTTGCAGGAGAAATTTGCTAAATGTTTTGGATTTTTTGAAGAGGCCAAATGCCAAAACACTCGTATCAGGAACAAGAGACCGGGTAGATTTGTATGATAAGTTCAGGAATGCTATTGAGACTTCCATCCCTGGAGTCATTGATCAGCTGTTGGTGAAAGCAGAAGAAAAAAAGGAACAGGAGAAGAAGCTTTCATTCTGGGAATCAGTAGCAGATTCCCAGTCCGGGGCATTCAAATTCTCATTCTAAGATAAGTAAACCTATGAAGACCAAAAGCAAGGGAGATTGGAAATGCTGAGAAGCGTTTTATAGTGCGTTTGCTTTATAGATAAATTCCCTCTTGAAAACAAAAGTAGTCTTTTTATTTTTATTTTTTTTGGCTCTTTTACTTATCTCCCGGGAGAGTTTACCGATGGCTCTCCACGCAATTTTCGTTGTGACAGTTTGTTTTCACAGGTGTGTGGGAATATGTTACTTGAATTTATAATGGAATATCGAATTTGATTATTTATTTTCTTTAAACATGAATGAATTACTGGTTTTGTGTTTATTCAAAATTAACACGCGTGACATTTGGTAAGCAGAAAAAAACACACTCGGGGGTGTCACGCGTGACATTTTGTGCGTGTCGCGCGTGTGAATTTGATTATTTATTTTCTTTATTTATTATTTTATTAAGCATGACATTTTAATTTTATATTTATTTAAATATTATTTTTATTATTTAAATATAACCATTTATTTCAAATACACGTTCAAACATGTTTAATAATTTTTTATTTACTGAGAGCTATAACTCAACAATAATAAAGAATTTTTTATGAGCATTCATGAATAATAAATAAAAATTTTGATTATACCTGTTCGTAGGCAATGAATGCTCAGATTTTTATAACCGGCATACCTGGCCTACGAACGGGTTACGCCATTGGATCATCACTGATAATTTCCTTACGGGATGCTAATGTACAGATTTTATTACTCCTGTCGTTGAAACTGATGCTTTTCATGATTAAACACTAACAAACAAACAAATGCGGCAATGTCATTGGCCAAAACACATGAAGGAAAAACAAATACCGTAAATATTTCATGTGCTACCACGAACCTTCTTAGATTTATAGCATCTCTGAACTTGAAAGCAGAAGTAGAAACAAGGGAGTAACGAAAGATGTCATAGATTAAGGCAGAGGGATCTAGCCGAAACTTTCCCAAACAGCGTTGAGATTATACATCCCCCAAATGTGTAAAGCACAAACGTTTTATCCGAAGAGTAAAATTTTATTACACCTTTAATTGGGCTCCATGGCACCAGACTGACAAGTCGGACGGCCAGGTTTAAATCTTTGCACTAAATCCAGCCAACCACGTGTGATGCATGTGCACCAAGGTTGACTTGCCCAGAGAACCAGACCCCTGAAATATATCCAGAGAGCAAAATTCAGCAAACTATTATGCACGCAACAGCAATTAATTCTATTTAAGTAGTTAGTAGTGTTTCAAATCACACCTCTGAACAACGCAGTATAGCTGTTGTCACACAACATTCTCGCTCTTCACCTGCAGGGCATGTAGGCAACTTGTTAATTGAATTAAGAACAGCACTGAAGAAATCAGCTCGGGGGGGGGGGGCGAATAATAAAATGATCAAATCAACAAGCAATAGACCCATTGTTTGACTGAGTGTACAATAAAATAAGTGCATGACAATAGCAGAATTCAGAGGGTTCGTGAAACAATTGCAGCTAGCACTAGTTTTTGGCCACACAAATTTTATGTTAACGTTTTAGAAATGTTATAAAAAATTTAAGATTTCATTACACGACGTTAAATCATTTATGCTGCACAATAAAAAAAAAACTACGAGTGAATAAGACTACTTCGTAGACATAGCAAGCAGTGTCGGCTACATACAGTGTATAACAATGAGAGACCAGATAGGTTAGGCTCTACTAGGACATTATAAGGTAGGTAGGTCTTACCAGACAACTCCCATTTATCGAACTTCACAAGCCATGTGCCGGAACTAATCTGTGTAGCTGAAACCTGATCCACCCAAACCCGATATGGCTTCCCTTGTTGGTCTCCATAACTCTTTCTAATAGAATCTATACAGTCATTTAATGATTGCACATTCCCAGAAGGTTGGACAAAAACACCATTTGGATCCTGTTAGAATAATAAGTAGCGAATAAATTGTGATGTAGATTTAATACATAAGAAAATCAACCTCCAGACCTTCCCAAAAGGACAGAAAAGGACTCATAAAAAGTAATGTATCTTAAAATAAATATATGCAGAAGGAAGAACATTTTAAGCTAGTGAAACTGAATCTCATGTCCATTTCCAAAGCAAGCTTACACCTTATTAGCAGACTGATCTACACCAAAATTAACTTACGAGAAATATTCTCTATGACAAAATTGCTTTCATAACCAAATTAAGTTAGACAAGGAAAAGAAAAGGCAGAACCAAATATTTTATGTAAATTGGGTGAGCTAAAGCAAAAAATTCAGCACAAATATACATGCATGATCAGCCACACAACCTTAAATGTAGAATGCCACAAATGATAAGCCTTAAATTCTAACAGGAAGATAAAGTCCATAGATCAGATCTTTTATCATATATTAAGACATATTCTAATTTGTAAATAAGACAGTATTGATACAATTCATTTTCATATAGAACCACACCGTAAGTCCCGTGCAGATACATTTTATAAACTTATCAAAACTAACAACCCATTTTATATCTCATTTATTGCATAAAACAGAAGCTAATTAAAACCCAAAAGCAGAAGATTTAAATTAGAGGTTGTATGAGCAGTCCTCAAATTTAAAATGAGCATAGTGAAATGTGCCTATATGATCAGCTCAAAAAATTCCACAGCACGAGCAAAAACAAGACAGGAAAATTCATTTTTAAAGAGATTTAAGTGGTCAGTTTTCACTCACACCAATGTGTTTTAGAATAAAGTATTGAACGATAATGATCATTTAAAACCCAAAACTGACATGCCATACATTCAGAGAAAAATTATAAGATTATTTTTTATGCAGACTAAAAATTATAGGTTGACATAAGCAGAAGAGATCAAATTGAAATAAAGGTGCATACACATATTGCTTTCAGATTTGCCATGTACATCTCACAGTTATCAACTTCCGCACGCCTCCATCTCTCATATAGCAAGTAAAATTTCACTAATTCATGACCAGGATTAACATTTTCAAGATGGCATTGGGTGAAGTCTACAACATCTCTTGGGGATATGTTTGGGCCAAGGCCAAAATGACCTATAGCTTCTATGATCCCTGCTGCACACCTCTGAGAAGCGTGGATTACTTTAGGATTATTTTTAGCATTTTCAGCATGCCACTGCAACAATTCTTCCTGTGCATTACTAACCTGCAGAATGAACAAATTTTGAAACTGAAAGTTATAATTTATAAAACAGAAGCAATAATTTCATTAAAGAAGGGAAGAAACAAGAAGAAAACCAAGACCCAGATAAGGGGAGATGGGGCATAAAGTATGCAACCAAATGCCCCCTGTCCAAGAGACCACAAAATGGTATATATATTATACTGATGAAATAAGAAACTACCAACCATGACACCGTAGACTTCAGGAATACTGAAGAGTTCTGCATCATTTCCAGAGTCACCACAAGCTAGAGTGTTAGTGGGTTGTTTTCCCTCTGCCCTGAACTTTTTGAGCAAATATGCAAGGGCTTGTCCTTTGCCAGCACCTTGCGGCAATATATCCAAATCCATCCCACCACTATAGATTATTTTAACATCCAACTGGGTAACAACAAAAGAAACTTGAAAGATCAAAAAGACAAAGTGGTAAGTAATTTAATGTTTTTGAAGTTCATAATAAATAAATAAGTTGAGACGGACACAATAATATTGATTGAAGTTATGAATCATACCCCGCGTTTCTCTAGACAGCTAGAGAGAGACTTCATAACTTCCTGTGCTTTATCTTTCTGAACATAAAAGCTCGCCTTGTGTGGTCGTTGCTCTGTTTCTGACTGCATTGAATCAACAGTTTCAAAACTGCATGAGATACCACAACAATCGATTTTCTGACTCGCTCATCATTTTAATTGATTACCCAGCAATCCACAGAAAAAAAATTATTAGTAAATGCATAAATAATCTAAAACTACACCTGAAGGGTAAGTTCTGGAAACATGGTTGTTTCCTCCATTACTATGCTCTTATCCCATTTTTGATTTAGAAATTCAACCCAACCATTATCCGGCTCCATTGAATTACCATAAGTTATTTCAGTTCCCACAGACATTATGGTCATATCTGGAGTTAACAATGGTTTCTCTTTTCTCAACTGCTTGTACAGAGTAGGGGACCTGCCAGTTGAGAATACTAGCAGGGAATCATGCCGATAATGGGTTTCCCACAAAGCATTGAACCTAAGAAGTGATAGATTCTCAACATCATGATGGTCAACCTGCAGTTAAACATGATTGTTAAAAAATGTATTGCAGAACACACATGCATAAACAATGAAAAAGGAAATAACGCTCGCCATTGTATGGTCGAGATCTGAAACTATCATGAGACGTGCAGGATTGCTAAGCCGCTCCATGATTTTTTGTCCACCGCCCTAATCCTGCCAGATGAATAAACTGTAGACAATGTCAAATTCATGGGCTTGAAGCAACCTCGGATGAGGATAAATAAAACACTGGTATATGCATGCTGAACAGTTCGAAATGAAAAGTGTCAACCTAAAGAGCAGTTGAAATGACATCACAAAACATTGCAGAGGAAACAAAAGGACAATGAAATGTGTTGCTTCTACACGATTCATTACACTACAAATCTAACGTCAAAATTTACAGTACAAAAGATGGGGGACAATGAATTCCACTGAATAACAATCCTTTATGAATCAGTATAACTAATGTGGAGAATATATGTGGAAAGGGTATCTACTAAAGTTAAAATCATAACTCATCACTCAATATAAGAGAAGCTACAAGTCCATAGTATTAAAATTTGATAATCCTGTTCGAAACTGAAACTTTAAGCCTTATAGTTGTGAAGACTCAAACACAGAACAAATTCTCGTTTACGTCAGACACCAAATTCTCAAGGCAGTGGAATAAATCTTTCCATGGTCTAATTAGCTAATGCTTTTGAAAAGCCTAAAATCAAACTTAGAACATGCGGATTAGTTATTAAAATCATAAATATCCGCATCCAAGGACAACATCTTTCGGTAACAAACAGGGTTGTTCATTAGTGTCTCAACTGCAAGTCACCTTCCTTCATTAAACTTATTTATAAATCCAAATTGTCAAGGCAGGGGCAATGCAGCTCCGCATATTAAACACACACATTCACACATACTGTCAGGCAAGCATTGTGGTGACAGTCTGACAGAAGCAGCACAGCCATGTTATAAGAAGATCACAAAAAGCATATGAGCTTCATTAATCACGCACATACGGCTGAGCACAATACAGTTGCAATCAAAAAGCAAGAGTACCACGCAAGGCTAAGATTGCATGCAATCTGTACAAATTCGTCATAACAAACTAAACACCAAAATCAAAGTTTTATTACCCGCCTATCTCTTGAAACAACAAATCGAAATCTGGTGTTTTACGTTTTGTGTGATCAAAACCATAAATCAGGACATACCTGGTCGGAATCAATGGTGTGAAAATTTGACAAGATTGGATTAGCCACCGCCCTATGCCCACCAGCCGCCGATCACTCCTCTGTCTCCGTACTTGCCGTGGATGAAGAAGGAGGTGGATTGGGAACGAGGCAATTGCTTCAACGGTGATGGACGGCAGCCACAGTGGCCGTGACTCGGGGAAAGCGTTGGTGGCCGGTAAAGATGGTGACAAGACGCTTTTGGAGACTGGGTCGAGGTGGGCGCGGCGGTGTTGGCGGTGCTACAGATGGTGGTGGTCGCCGGTGGCGTAGAGTGGTAGAGCAGATCGGGGGTGCGGTGACCGAGGATGTGGTGGGAACATATTGGGGCGGCGCTGTGTAGGGTGTAGGGAGGTGCTTAGGGCGGAGATGGGCCAGATGGCAGCGCGATATGGATCTGTAGACCTGGCCATTTTGCGTGTCACGCCTCAGCAACTGTAGTTTCTAGTTAGGCATATTCTTTTTTTGGTAGGATGGTGTCGCGGTGGGTAGGCCCCACCCACATTTTTTTCCTGACCGCAAAATAAGTAAGATACGTGTACTTTTATAATTATAGAATTAGTACAAGGTACAAACCCGTCCTTATGACATATACGTATAGAGTTGTATTCCAAACTATTGAAAGTATGCATGGTGCTTGCTTTCCCACACCTCTAGGCCATCTCAAGCTCCATATCTAACATTGTACTAATTAAAAGTCCGATGTGAATACTTTACTAGTAGGGGTGAGTGTGATATTGAGAATTGCATCATGTCTTACAAGAAAACAAGTTGGCTACATTTTTTCTAGGCACATCAAATGTTAATACTAATCATTTTTCGAAACATATTGAAAATATAGTTAAATCATGAAGATAGTAGTACTATGCTTAAGAATGCTCCTGCAATTAAGATAAGAAAGGCAAAAGTTTTTATATTCTTAACTTAGTACATACACATATAAACCAAATAAATATCAAAAGTCACAAAAAATAAAATAAAATGGCACGAGTATTTATTTATTTATTTATTATTATTATTATTATTATATGGCTTGTGAATGTTATAACAAATATTGTAATGAATTTAACGATGCGATTAAAAAGCTTATGGTCCAAAAGTAAATTGAATTTTCAAACGCATATGAAAACGATGACAGTTCTATGTATACTAGTATACATAAGATATGCAAAGGTTTCAAAAATTTTAGCATTAATTTCTACGTGTGTTAAGCCACTCAATATGCAAGTTCCATGTGTATATATTCCCTTACGAGAATGACAAGGCAATATCTTGAAAATAAAATTTTGAGTTCTTTATCCAAAGGAGATCCCTAGTTGAAAGAAAAACAAGAAGTGGGCACATATGGGTACCCGAGATGACTAGTAATTAAGATAAGGAAAGGGAAGGTCATTGGGTAGAAGATTTTATCTACACGAGTGGGTGAGGAGATATAGGCCATCGATGATAAAGTCTCTGAAATTCTAAAGTTAATTGAACAAAACAGGTATAATACCATTAATCAACTAAACAAGCTGTTACCATGTATCTCATTGCTTTTATTACTCACTAGAAAGTACTTATGAAATTTTTGAGTTAGGATTATGTTAAATACTATTGTTGTTAAGAGTTGTGTTTTCAAAAGAGTGTTTTTATAAAGTGATTCATACAAAAAAAAATTAACAGTCCAGACAATAAAATAAAAAAACTAAAAGAAATTAATTTTTAAAAAAATAAAATAAAAATAACTAAAATTATCCCACTATGTGATTCAAATGTTGCTTTTAAAAATAGTGTCAGAATCATTAGGTTTTAAAAATCCCGGGCCTAAATTATTATCTTTGATTTCAATCCTCCACAATATTTCTTTTTCCGATGCACACGATACGTCCTAGCAAATATTATGTGTTTATTTTAAAAAAAAGTTATAAAAATTACAAATATTGTAAATGCTACCCACTAACCTAACTGACATATGTTATGTTTTGATATTGATTGATATCGTGTTTGTTTGGTGAATTTATTTTATTTTTTTAAATATAATTTTTTTTAAAAAATGATAGATTCAAATGAATTTTTACTATTAATAATTAATTTAAAATTTAAAACTAATCGATTACACTATTTTTTAAAAATATTATTATATTATTAAAAATATTATTATTATGCTCAACAATTATGATGTGATATTTATCAAGTATGCGTACATAAAGATATGTACATGCATATCCACACCACAGTTGACTGCACACAATAATCATTCTGGGACCAAGCTGGCTGCAAGCTGCCTTCAACTTTCATTTATTAGCAAAGCTGGTTTTGATTCATTTCCCACATTTCCATATCGTGGAATCAAATGGGGAGGATCTATAAGGGCCACAATAACCAGAAGGATGGAGGGTTTAGATCTCCCACCCATGGTCCAATTGGTGAGGACCACCGCTAGATAAAGCTTGCAAATATTGCCAGTTGCATGCATGGGAGAAGGTCTGGGTGAGCATGGCCCTATACCTAGTATCTTGGTCCTGGCCCCAGTACTGCCCTTGTACTCAAGTAACTGCCTTTCGGGCCTACATATGGGATTAGCAAAATAAATATATATCTACAATTAACTCTTTTTTCTTTTGGGGTTTATTCGCTATAATTAACGATTTTTAAAACACAAATATTTTACAATAATCCTCCCATAAACTCAACCCACCCTCCTGACTCTAATACTTTGAACCCAACACTTCACCTGTAAACATGCCTCTACCACAATGCTAGCATGTGGGAATTGCCTATAATTAACTATATATTTTGCTCTCCAAATCTACAAGATAAATGATTCAAACAAAATTCTATCTATATAAATAGAACCTTATCGCCATTCCATCCCATACCATACACAGCTATTGAAAATCCAAAAAATTTTAAAATAAAAAAATCCAACGGACACGCATCTGCCCTGGTTCCCAAGGCATTGCCCTTCAGTAGTTTGAACATTGTAGTGAAAAGGACCAATTTAAAAAATGCAAGGGCATACATAACCCCCGTACGTACCGGCTTGGGCTTTTCTTTTTCTTTTTTTGGGACAACGCTCGGGATGTTAATGTCGAATGGGCCGACGCATTCAATGCTTGCTTCCACTAGTAAATGGCATAAAGATAATTAACTTAAGAGCGTTTATAATATTATGTATCTCATGTTACCATGTTACGAGTTTTTCAAACTTACTCCAACAGTAATTTTTATTTTATTTTTATTTTTATTGATTTTTTTTCCCTTTTCTTGCTCTTCATTTATATTTTTTTCACTTCCATTAAAACTCATAGCAATCCATTCGAATCATATAATATTATTCAAAAAATAAACCATTAATCTTAAAAGATGAAGAATAACTGAAGCTACATAAAGGAGTAGAAGGAGGATTGAAAAATGTGTCAACACAATTTTTATATTTGATTATGTATTTATGAAAATATATATATAGTTCCTTTAAAGATGTTCTACGTACAAATCTGTCCATATGAATGACAATTATAAAAAAATATGACCTAGATTCCATTAATAGCGCGCCAATGATGAAGGGTTTAAAATTTTAAATAATTAACTATCCTCCATATTATAATATAAAATTTTCTTTTATTTCTATTTTCAAACTTTTTTCCTTAATTCAACCCCGTTAATACTTTTGAACTTTGATTACTATTCAATCATGCATATTTGTGATATAAATTGAAGTTTTCAAATTTTTTTACCAAATCTTAATAAAAAAATGAAGTGAAAAACAAAAATGTGGAAACTTTTAACAATAAGCTCATAAAAACATTTGAGAAAATATAACCCCTCGTCAAAGTTTTCCTTCGGGGGAAGCAGCGGGTTGAGAACGGGAGAATCTGAGTTGGAGGAAAAAAACACAAGCTTAAAGGCATTAAAATAAGTATAGCAATAATATTATAGATGTGTTATTTTAGTTAAAAGTTTTAATTTTATATAAATTTAATTAATTAATAATATAAATAAATAATTAAATATATGATATGACGCTTGAACTGGTGTACATGCTTTAACACAGCAACCACTAAAGTGAAGGCGTATGTTAGATGATTAGCAGTTGTCGTGTCTGATAGGTGAGTTTTGTATCTACGTGGAGGACGATCAGGGGATGAAGCTGAAGAATCCACGTGCCAAGAACTGGTGGGATAAATTGGTGTCACGTGGCAGGAGAATGGAAGGCGACACAGGTAATAAAAGATGAAAAAGAGGCACATGGATAGGCCGCTGGGACCTGACCTGGTCTCTGTCCTTTACCTTCGGCGTCGTCGTCACGTGCCTTCCCCCTTTCTGGCGGCACCGCCCTTCCTTCCACACCCTGGATGAGTTGACGACAATACCCCCCCGCATGTAAAATTTAATTTTTTAAGTTTAATTTTAATAGTATTTTTTATTTTTCTATATATTTATATTAAAGTAATTTTTTGTAAACACAGATATCACCAAACCTTGACAACACGCTCCCACCACTCTCTCCCCCTCCCCTCCCCAATAGTGGTGACGCCTAAAGAGTTGACCGCCTCCTCATCATCCCTCTCCTTTGGCAGGGGCAGCAAATCAAAGAGGCCAAAAAGAATAAAGAGCAGAGCGAGAGGAGTCATACCTCTCCCACGCCCCCAACCGCCTCCCTCACCACCCCAACACCCACGATGACAACCCCATCGTCACCATCCAACTATGCGTCGCCTGCTGCTGTGCTGTCTTATCTTCAAGCCCATCTACTCCCCCACACCTCCCATTCCCTGGCCGTCTTCCTCGTCGTGGATCTCTAGGAGGTGGCCACGGTGGTGCCGCTGCTATTGCTGCAGAGGCGGAACGGTAGAGAGAGTGGCTTGTTGTGGAGGCGATAGTCACAAGAGGGGGAGAGAACGAAGATGAGAGCAAGAGGAGAGAAAAAACCTTTAAAAATAATAAAATAATATATAAATAATAAATAGTTGAGGAATTATTGTATTAAGCGTAGATAGTGTATTATAATTGCTAATATGCAACTGCTTTGTAGTATCAGTTTGTTGATATGGTCCATACATTTTACATTTGTAAAGTCCATTCAAATTAAGACACATCAGTCGCACACAATCACATATTTTTTTTGTATTAAAACTATATATCACGCCTTCACGCCCTAGGCGGTAAGATTCTCGAGGGAGCCGGATAATGTCAATTATCAATAGATGGTTGTGCTGTAAAGCCCATATAAACCCACTCATATTACTATCGCACAAAGGAAATAAATTATTGTTGCCTGTCACATAAGATTCAACTTTAATTAATGCATATATATATATATATATATATAACATATAGAATTTAAGAAAGATCGATCAATCTTTTATTGATATCCATAATCCATTTTGCCGATTAGGGATGCATGCCAATGCAGACACATTCCAATCACCTTGATATATATTAGCAAACTACATATAAGTACAAGCGCACAACAGAAAAAAGACAACTCGCATTGGATATATGTACATACCCGTGAATATATATTATATCATATATTATTGAAAAAGCATGCATATATATATATATATATATATATATATATATATATATATATATATATTTGCAAAAAACACACGGTGGGTGGCCTCCCCGGCTGGAGTGGCAGGACCTCTCGTTTGAGGTTTGATTATTAAAACCCGGCACGGCAAGTCACCGCGCCAACTTGCAAGCGGTTAAGCTCGCAATTAATGTCCATTGCAAAGATATTAGGTTCTGGTTCCCACACTCGTCAGAGTCGAAGACTCCAAGTACTGAGCAGCAGGACTATCTGCCGTCCGGACACGTGTACGGTTTGGAAGGTAGCGACCGCCGATCGAGCAGGCTCGACAGTGACAGTAATCGATGCTGCTCGTCAGCTCATCAAAACAACATCAAACTGTGTTCCAATACTGGCTACTCAAATCACGCGGCATGCTTACAGAAAACCACTGTTTATCGAAATAAATAAAATTCACTAGTTTTTTTTTCGTCCACACATATACTTTTTACGGCTTCCACGTGTGAGAAAATGAGTTATACGTGGCTACATTTCTCCCATGGAGATGAGGCCGCGTATCGGTGCCCTGAGAGATACACTAATTAAAATTATAATTAAATCTATATGTACGAAATTGATCCTAAATTATATTTAAAATCTTTATTTTGATTGTAGATTTTATTAAAATTAAATTATTTGTCAAATTTATCCGATATCTTTATATTTAAATTTTAATAAAATTTATAGTTTTTAAATATAATTTCTGGTCAATGCAAACAGATTTGACTAAAATTTTAATTAATTTACTACTAATTGAAACCTTATTAAATTATTAAGATACTATCACCCATGATTACGATAATAGTTTTAGACTATGTTTAGTTACGCTTTTTATATTTTTGTTCTAAAAAATATAGCAGCTAAATAAAAAAGAAAATGTTATTTTCATTTCAGGAGACTACTAAAATAAAATAATTTTTATTATTTTTAAATTTTAAATTCCTATATTGAAAAATAATAATTACTTTATAAAAACAAAAATAAAATACTAGTTAATCAAATATGTCCTTATTTTACTTGCTAAAATGCCACTAATTTCTCACACGTAAATATTATGTCAGCAAAAAACATTCGCATCTTACATTGTTAACATTTTTAGTTGAATGCCACAATTAGATACACGTGATGTGTTTGTTTGATGTTATCATTTGATATAAATGTTTGATGTTTTTTTAATCTATCTTGAGCAGAAACATCAAAACAGAGACAATTCGATTGATTCATCCGGTGAAATATCATAGCCCTATTAACATCTCACGTGTACAGTACAGCTGTTTTTCCCCCTCCTCCAAACGGCTGACCTCATGGTATTGATATTTGTATATTTGAATTTGATATCGAGATTGCATGCAATTGCAGTCCTTTCACATCCTTTTATTTAAATTATGCATAGGCTTAAATACGTCTACTGAATCATTTATTACGAAATTAATATTTTAATATTATACATACAAATAATATTATCATATTTTACTTTGAGTCATTAAATTGTGAATAATTTGTCTTTACCGGATGTGTTAACTATATTGATAGTGGAATGTTAATGCATTAAATTTTCAATCCGACTAACTCATTCAGTCAAAAATCAAAATTATTAAACTACAAGATTATTAAGAATTATATTTATTATATTCAAAGTTGGTTGTTACTTCAACTTGTAGCTAAGTGTTTAAACTAATCTGAATTTTGAACTGAATAAGTTAGCCGAAGTGAAAATTAATAGGTTAGCATTTAAATGTACATAATATTTTAATTTTCTTTATACATGCAAAAATATTATTACGTATATCCTACTGTGATAATTGTCGGTCAGTTTGGCCGGATTATATTACTTTGCTAAATTAATTTTTTATTTTTTAGTCAGGTTGATAGAATTACTCAATCCATCCAAATCGGTTTATTCGGTTTTTAGTCGGTTGATTTGTCAGGTTAAATCAAGTTAACAATTTTTCTGTTCAATCATAGCATCACCAAATTTTCACATTAAATTTATAACATCAACATAAATTAGAATATCAAATCTAATATCTAATTCCAACAAATCAAATCAAATAACTTGTCATCATCAAAAACACATTTAAATTAAACCTAGAAAGTACACAATGAATAAACTTATACTTCTAATTCATGAAATCTGTGTCAAAGAAAATTTCTCATCTAATAGTATCGGTCGACTTGGTCAATTTATTTAATTTTTGGTTGGATTGACCGATTAGTTAACTCATTCAAATAAATATTAACTTATTTAATTCTCATTGGATTAAATCAGTTTTTCAATTTGTCTATTAAAATAATGTCAGTCTAAAAAAAACGAAAAAAGAGTGGGATTTCAGATTTGAATCTTGTTATTAGTAAAGAGCGTTGGGGGTATTTTTATAATTTAACCCAGGACCTTTCCCTGTTAGTCACAAGCGGGCTGCCGCTATAAAAGAAGGTGGGAGAGATGTGCGGCCATTTCTGTTATACAGTTTAACAGCTTTCTCAAATCTCACCACGCTCTCTCACCTCAACATCTCTCCATAACTCCATTCCGGTAATGAAATCAATAAAGAATATATATACATACATACATACATATATATATATATAGCTTTACTGCATGCATTTTTAAAAATATATATATATCATAAGGTGCTAGACCTGTTTTTACAGCGTTGTCCCATGGCGACGTTGGAGAAGACGAGGTCTGCAGGGCTGGCGGAGACGATGGCGGCAGCAATGAAATCCACTACTTTCCATTCAGGAGACGAACATGGTGGTAGCGGGAGCAGCGCCAGTGTCGGCGGCGGCGGCGGCGGCGGCGGCGGCTCCCAATCGTGGCGAAAGAAAAGCAGGTGGATGGCGTCGGCATCGCCTGGCGGGAAAAGCGGCGGCGGCAGGAACACGCAGATCCGGAAATCCAGGAGCGCGCAGTTGAAGATCAATATGGATGAGGTCAGCAGTGGCGCGGCTCTCAGCAGAGCGTCTAGCGCCAGCCTCGGCTTCTCCTTCACCTTCACCGGATTCGTTCCGCAGGACGAGGTGTCCGACACAAGGTCCGTCAGCGAAGATGAGGACGACGACTTCGGTATGTACACGTAACCACTAACTTCAAATATCTGTTCTTCTGGTTCAGGAACGACAAGGTGAGTTAATTCGCAAATAATTCATTTAGCGGTGTTGAGTTAAATCATAACAACTTGTTTAGTTTATATTAGATTATGAATAACAAAAACAAGTGTTGTTTAATGTATAACTGTTGTAGCTGAAGATCTGGAAGCCTGCATGCCTAAGAAGGCGACCCCGACAGAGCCCGCATTTCCAATTTACCTAAAGGTAATTTCCATTCGTGGAGCAGGCCTCCCTTTTCCCATGCCTGCCTCTCTCTCTCTCTATGTGTGGGTGTTCAAACTGGTGTCTGCTTGCTCCCAAGTGCACGACCCATCGATCTGATACCATCTGTTTGAACAGGCAAGCATGAAGATTTTATCTGCGCATCACCCACTAAACATTTTTTTGCCTCTTATGTTCAGGTTCAGTCTTGTTCAGTGCAGAAGAATCTCATGTTATATATGCGATGCCTGTGTACAAGACTTTTTCCTTCTTTAACTTCCACCCAAAAACGAAAACTCACTAATTAATTGCCAAGATTTCCACATAACATAACTAGCTAAACAGTATACACCAAAGTCAAGTAGCCAATACATCAATAAAAAAAAAAAAAAAGAAAAAAGAACATTATCAGGAAGTTTGATATGTAATAATATTATGGATGAAAATGAGCCTGGTTGAGTACTTTTTCCTTTAGCTTCTGCAGGGCCTTTGTCCCTCGCTAAGTGGCTACTAATTTCATATATTGCTGATATGGAAATGCAGTTCGAAGATGTGACACACAAGATAGTTTTCAAAGGAGTAAGGACCCGAGAGAAGGATATCTTGAATGGGATTACTGGTTCAGTGAATCCCGGTGAAGTTTTGGCACTCATGGGACCTTCAGGAAGTGGGAAAACCACTCTCCTAAATCTACTTGGAGGGAGATTAAACATGGCCACCACAGGCGGAACTGTCACCTACAATGACCAGCCATACTCCAAGTCCCTCAAAAGCAGGTGAGAGAGGCCTCACTGTGTGCCCCATGTAGAGTTGAACAATTCAGTCACATTAATTCTAAAGTGTTTTTTTTTTAGAGTTGGAATTATTATGGTCTACCATGAAGCTTATTTCAATATCAGAAGACTAAAACAGAAAATGAATGACAGGATAGGGTTTGTGACTCAAGATGATGTTCTATTTCCACACCTTACTGTAAAAGAAACGCTGATATATGCGGCTCTTTTGCGGCTGCCACCCACATTCACAAAACAGCAGAAGGAAAAACGAGCCATTGATGTCATCTCAGAGCTAGGGCTGGAAAGGTTAACTTTTTTCCCAACTTATGTGACCACCTCCTTGGATTTGTTCATTAGCATCAAATTCAATTCCGAAAAAAACGCAATGGCATTAATAGTGATTGATTACACTTCAGAGTGGGCAGAGAAGCCAAAATTTTATAATTTCATTATTGTGTGTTTGGAAGTAAATCATGTGGGGAAGTTTATGGGTGCAGGTGCCAAGACACTATGATTGGTGGCAACTTCGTTCGGGGAGTATCAGGGGGCGAGAGAAAGAGAGTGTGCATTGGCAACGAGATTTTAATAAATCCTTCACTTCTATTACTTGATGAACCAACCTCAGGTCTGGATTCCACAACCGCATTGAGGGCTGTTCAGATCTTGCAGAATATAGCTGAGGTAAAACTATCAATTCCTAGTCGATCGTCCATAATCAGGCATAATATTAGGCCTTCTAATCACAGTGACACAAAATTTTAAAATTTTCCTAGCATTCACCTTTCCAAGAGCTCTATAACTTCAACCATCCTCAACTTTCACCTTTGCTACTATATATTCACCTGTGGCTGTGTTTCAACACTAGGGCTACTTTGAACCTAGACACTCAATTATACAGTGAAAAAAACAAAACAAAACAAAATCAAGGTTTCTTTCCTCTGTCACTAAGAAATATTTTGGCAGGCTGGAAGAACTGTGATAACAACTATCCACCAGCCATCCAGCAGACTTTTTCACAAATTTAACAAGTTGATTCTCCTGGGAAAAGGAAGCTTGCTCTACTTTGGGAAGTCATCTGAAGCCATGGGTTATTTCTCTTCTATAGGATGTTCCCCTCAAATTTCCATGAATCCTGCAGAGTTTTTATTAGACCTGGCAAATGGAAACTTAAATGATGCTTCTGTACCATCAGAGCTGCAAGATAAGGTGCGAACTGGGAATCCAGAGATTGAGAGTAGACATGGAAAGCCGTCTCCAATGGTTGTACATGAGGTAACTTCTATCACTTCTAAACCACTTACTATGGTAATCCAATCAAACAGGTAGCCACCGGAATACTAAGGCTAGCTAGCTCAGCATATTAACATATTTAGGTTGAATGCAACTCCGTTATAATTAAATGCACTCATTGTCAACAATGCTGAGTGTTTTAGGATCACCAAATTGCAGTGGACTCCTGCTCACCAAGGGCTCTTCACTGAAAGGACCTAGGCTATAGTGTCTAGGCAAGAACCCGCTAAGATTAGAAAGAAAAATCAGAAGCTACCAAGTGCTGCTATTCACTTGCTTGTCTGTCTACCCTTTATTCACTAATTACTGGGTGATTTTAAAAGCCAGCATTTTGGATGTTCAGACTAACATCAGATTCTATAGCAGGGCAGAAATGGAAAAATAATTACCTGTCTGATTATGGTTTTAACTGAAAACAGTATTTTGTGGAGGCATATGAGACACGAGTTGCAGAGAAAGAGAAAAGGAAGCGTAAGGCTCCAATTCCCATTGATGAAAAAGTGAAGTCAAAAGTGGCTTCCCCGAGGCGAGAATGGGGCGCAAGTTGGTGTGACCAGTATTCCATATTATTCCAGAGAGGTTTCAAAGAACGGAAGCATGACTATTTTAGTTGGTTAAGAATCACCCAAGTTCTCGCCACTGCTACGATCTTGGGCTTGCTCTGGTGGCAGTCAAACAGCAATAGTCCTAAAGGCCTGCAAGACCAGGTAGAGATTGCTCTTATTGAAGCATGCATGTCGACCAAGCACCAAAACGTAAACCTTTTCCAAGCTCTCACATCAGAAACAGCGACCAATGTGACCAGGAAAACATTCGATCAATGTCAATTTCTTAAAGGAAGAACCTAAAGCATGCACAACCACACTTGCTCAAATATGTCAATGCTTAGCATATCTTTCGCATCTAATCTAGTAAGACTTTACTAACTTTCTTAAGTTAAGCAACATAAGTAATTCATACTACCTGAATTATATTATTTACCCCTAAAATTATAAACCCAATGGGAACGCAAAGTTCATATATTTAAGTGAGGCATCAGAATAAGTTTTTTTAATTAGGATGACAATGACAGAATTGCGCACATTATATTATTATGGAGAATTGCACTTTTTGTTAGGAGTAGTAGCGTCCGACAATTGCAAAAGCGATTGATCATGCTGCTGCAAATTAAACATACTTTCTTTGGATTAAATTGGAATGTACAACTAGCTCCCAAAAAGCACATCTAACTTTCGTGTGTTGCAGTCAGGGCTGCTGTTCTTCATTGCTGTCTTCTGGGGATTTTTTCCTGTCTTCACAGCAATATTTACCTTCCCTCAAGAAAGAGCCATGCTGAACAAGGAACGAGCAGCTGATATGTATCGTCTGAGTGCATATTTTGTGGCCAGGACTACAAGTGACCTTCCACTCGACTTGTTACTACCAGCACTTTTCCTTCTTGTTGTCTATTTCATGGCAGGATTGAGGCTGACTGCTGAATGCTTTTTTCTAACCATGCTGGCTGTTTTCCTCTGCATTATAGCAGCTCAGGTTTGCCTCTCTGAAACTGTCATACTACAGTAGTATAAGCAGCTATATCCTCAGGTTCCCTAAAACTATAAATGAAATGTCAGGGGCTTGGGCTAGCTATAGGGGCCACTCTAATGGACCTAAAGACGGCAACCACTCTGGCTTCTGTGACAGTGATGACCTTCATGTTGGCTGGTGGGTATTTCGTGAAGGTAAGCATTTTTTCTTTTCCACGATCAACTAACAAATACATATTCGACTGAAAGAACCAGATCTCTGATTTTGACACATTTTTAAGGTTACACATTATTAATTAGAATAACTCGCTCAACATCGATATTCACAAAACCCACATTCACCGGCTGCCATTTTCATGCAACCTGAAGTCACTGAAGCTCCCACTACTTTAAATGAAAATGGTAGTGTAAAATACAACATAATGGGCTAAATGCACGATTCAAAAAATTAGAAGTACTTGGCTTAAAACTTTGGGAGTTAATTTGATAACACCTCCATTCTGCAGAAAGTTCCTGTATTTATATCTTGGATCCACTACATGTCCTTCAACTATCACACTTACAAACTTCTTCTGAAAGTGCAATACAAACACCTGGCCTCCACTGTAAATGGGATGAAGATTGACAGTGGCGTGACAGAAATCAGTGCCCTGGTAGCTATGGTTTTCGGTTATCGCTTCTTAGCATACATTTCTCTGCGGAGGATGAATCTCCAACCTGCAACCTAAATGCCCGACACTCTTCAGAAGTAGGAGGCTTGGGTTACAACGCTAGAAAAGTCACCAAGGATCGATGACTTTAAATTTTGGGCTATTCTAAACATCTGATGCAGCAGAGTGATCACGACAGAGGACTAGGTTTCAGCCTGTGCGGCTCTATCACTTATTTCTGCTACTGATGTAATGTATTTCGAAATAATATGAATCTTGCTCACCCTTCAAAGACAGTTACAACTAATTATGACAATTTTCCATTATGAATTACATTATTCCGCTTCCCATAGTTGAAAGTAAATTACATGATATGAGCACGCTCAGATCTATTTTCTAATACCAATAGAAACCAACCACTTCACCATTTTCATCCTAATCTGAATTGCCCTGGCTTCAAAACAGATATATATTTTTCGTGGGATATATCACCTGGCAGCTTGTTAATGGAACCATTCAAACAATATAGCTTGCTTTCACACTACCAATTTGATTTGAGGAAATCTAAAACAATAGGAGCTAATGGAATTTTATGAATATTTAAATATGTTGCCTAATTTCTAAAAAGCAAATCACAAAAAAAAGAGAAACAATAACAGAAAGCGTGTAGTGTACAATAATTTAAGGTCATGTTCTTGACGATATGAACAGAGCATTCGGTTTGAAACCGTGGTATAAAGTATAATGTTGTTTACGGCTGTACGCACTGGTTCAAAAACGTAGGACATTGTTGAGATGTTATGGGCCTTCCCACGGTGCGCTTTCAATTGGGTGGGCCTCTGTCCATGGCACCTCATGCGAGACACGCCCCAGCCTACCCTTACTCAGACCCGTCCTCTTGGTGAGTTTCATGTTCGGCGTCATCAATCATCATCAAATTTTATCCAGGCCACTATTTAAATTTTATCCAGGCCCTTACGAAAAAGAGTCTTCTTGAAAGGATGGATAAAGGGAAACTTTTTTTTTTTTTTATAAGAAACATTTTTTTAAAAAGTTTCATGGACAACATTTTCATAGGTTTTTGTTTTAAAACACATTTTAAATTTTTATTTTTATTTGATTTTACAGAAGGCCTTCTTGTTTTTATTGTAAGGGAAACATATTTTTTGTTTTTAAAGAAAACATTCTTCTGTTTCATTTTTGAAATAATTCCTGAAATTTTTTTTTCCTTTAGTTTGTTTTGGTTTTTTTGTTATATATTACTTAATTGTTTTTTTTTAATATTAATTTTTTTTTAATATTGAACAGACCAAGGCATGCAACAAACAGAGAAGTCAAAAACAAATAGAGCCACTCTGATCCATCCATGGCTATGGATATCATTTAACAGACCAAAAATGTGATCAAACATGCAACAGGGAAAAACAAGTGTAATCGAGGGAAAACAGGCTAGGAAACAAGTTTGCCAGTGTCACCCGCTGACCAACCATGGCCACGGATACCCCCCTAACAGTCAATAACAAAAAAAAAAAAAAAAAAAACATGTTATCTAAACAGAGAGGAATGTGCAACAAAATATCTGTAGCCCAGAGAGGCCAGCACCACGCGCAGCTACCCCACCCCATCCATCGACCAACCGCGCGTGGCCAAGGATGCAACAAGTCCAGCACAGAAACAACGCATGACTAGCAGCACGTAGCAGAGAGAGGAAACACCACTGCCAAGGATGCGGTTGGGGGGTTGGTGCGTGACACGGAGGAGCAGATGGCGCCGGCTGGTTAGTACGGTAATGATCAAGGGGATTAGGGTTAACCTTGAATTGGGATGGATTGGTGCCTGCTCTGCTCTGTCCTGTGGAGGAAAAGAGAAAGGGAAAGAAGGGAGAAAGAGAAGAAGAAGAAGAAGAAGAAGAAGAAGAAGAATGCTGTCACACGGCAATTTCGGGCGTTCCGTGATCTCCTTTTTTCGACGAAAACAAAAATGGCATAAGGCAGGAGAGGGGTGTCTCGCTGTTTCGTCGAACGAGGGGCTTGAGCGTTGGAAAATCCTATTTGCATATAAATAAAAGTTTTGAAAAATAATAATATTAATGTTAATGAAGATGCTCTACTATATAATTACTATTATAAATAAATATTTAGAATAAACATTGTGCACCGACATTTTCGCGATAACGTAAAAATTGAACGGTTATAATTTTTTTTTTCTCTCTCTCATCCGATAATTAATTAGTAGGCTTTCCCGATTGTATGAATTACCACGATTAAATTAAGTTTAACGATAGAAAAAGGCATTCTTCCATCGGTGAACAATAAAAAACCGATTTATTAGCCCATTTTTTATTCGTTATGTGTTTATAAAAGGCAACGAGCTTTTTCCGGTGTCTTTTTCTTTTATTGTTGTGAAAATTAAGTGAAAAACTAAATAATATAAATATATAAATTTGAAACAAAATTTACTTTCATATAATATTTTCCCCTTTAGGCCATGAAGTACTGATTCTATCAGATATAATTTATGATGACTTTTCAACAGTATCACATTTTATTGATGCTCTATTGGAATTTAATAACTTATCGGTGAAATTGGTCATAGAAACTCGTATTTTAAATAATTTTATTATATAGTCTTTATTTGATATAAATATTTTATTTTTATTAAAATAATGAAAATTATTAAAATAATAATTATTTTATGAATTTAATGAATTTGATTACAGTAAAATAATTAAATGTTTAAAATAACTAATAAGATAATACGCTCAATTCAAAACCTAGGTAATGTGAGAGGGAGAAGGAATAATAAGAAAGAGGAAGGAGGCTTTGATCTTTGGAAATTCTTGATTATTTAGAGTTTTTTATGATTCCAACTCGGTGATTCTACTTGATTTCAGGTAGTTTTCTCATGATTTTATTATCTTATGTTTTTATGATTCCAAGTCGGTGATCCAAGTAGGTAATTTTAATTTTCTATATTATCTTATGATTTATTCTATGCTTATATTGTAGAAAGTCTAGAGATTCGATATGAACCCTAAAATTAGTAGTTCTTGATCTGAGATGCAATTGTTGAATTTAATTGTATAAATTACTGATTTGGGTGTTTTGATGAATGTGGGGATAGAAATCGTTTCCATACAACTAAATTCAATTTTTTTATCACTGTTTATTGGTCATATTTTTGATGTCTCCGTTTAAAAAAATAAAATAAAAGGTGAAGTAAAAAAAAAAAAAAAACAAAGCAAAATTGCGATTCTCCCATATTAACAACAATACATACAACTCAGAAATGTACGTGTTGATACGTTCACCGACGGGTACCCCGCACCCACATTATTTTCCTCTACGTTTGTCTGGTTGTCGCTTATCTATCAACCAACGCCATCTCTCTCTCTCTTTCTCTCTCTCTCTCTCTCTCCACATTTTTCGGTGAAGAGGCCAAATTTGAATTATTATTATTATTTTTAATAGCATATATATCATAGGGTAGCAGAGCAAGATGACTATAATTATAACCAGTCAAAGCTATAGCTAGCTAAGCTACCGGAAATAGGGCGCTTTGATATGTCACAACAGCGAGGCCTCACCCGTCCCACCCTCGGGTCTCCAATTGTGGGGGATACTTAGATCACCCTCGTCGTCTTCTTCTTCTTCGTCTTCGTCGATTCGTTCCAATTTCATTGGTTCGGAGGAGGAGACAGGCTTCATTTGTGACATGTTTTTCTCTCTTCCTCGGACCCGAAATCTCCGTCGTCGGCTTCATTTGTCGTTGAATTAGGCGTCGACGACAACGATGACGACGGTGACTATGGTGAAGCTTCTAGATTTGTTCATTCCTGGATCTCTCCGAGGCTCGTGTTGATTTTTCACGAGCGTTTGAAGCCTCCGTAGAAGCTGCGAATTTGTCGTCCGTCACGGAGGCGCGGGGAGGATGGATGGGGCAATAATGGCTCGGCAGCAGCTGATACTCCGCCCTGCGCCGTCGCTGAACCGCCGACAGCCGCTCCTGTCCAGCCTCTCGTCCACCGCCGGGAGTCGCCGGTTCGCGGAGGTCGCCGGAGGGACGACGGCGGAGTGCGCGGTGGTGTGCTGCTGCTGCCCCTTCGCGCTCGTCAGCCTCCTCGTCCTCGCCATGTACAAGATCCCTGCCGGCCTGTGCCGCCGAGCTCTCCGGCAGCGGCGCCGGAAACTGCTGAGCAAGAAGAATAAGGGGCTGCCCATGACGGCGGAGGCGGGGGCGCAGTGCCCGCACATGCAGCCCATGACGGCGGAGGGGGCGTTCGAGAAGCATAAATGGGACGAAATGGAGAAGGCGGCGGAGGACTTGGAGAAGGAGATGTGGGAGAGGTTTTGCAATGCAGGCTTCTGGAGAAGCACTTCCCAGAGGGAGCAGCAGCCAAACAGCCCCGGAAAAACATTCGTACTCGATTTTTCTCATTTCGAGAATCTCTCCTTACAAAAAACAACAGCAGCAGCATAGGCCTAAATATAACCATTAATTAATTACAAGAACCCATATCCTGCTGCATGCAATTCTCTTTCTCTGTCTCCGTCTCCCTCTTTATATATGCATTCATACATACATACATACATATATATATATATATATACTACATTTCATAATTTACCTCCTCCTTCTAGCTAGTGCTATGATGAAATCATAGCATCAAATGTTTTTTTTTTCTTTTGGTTTTTATGTCCGTGTATATTTTATTTTGGAGTTTGTGGGGTTGGTGAGCGATATGATGCATGATTGACGAATGCTGCGGCTCTTGGGTATATGTCAGATTAATGTGATGAAAACAATAACAATAATCAAGATGATTGTGGTGTTCGATTCGTCGTTAAATAATTAAACGAGGTAAAAAGGCTTTGATGATTAGTTAGGGCGATGATTATCGGATAAATGAGTGCGTGCATCGAGGGAGGTTGTCTGTCTTAGTGACGTTGGGCACTTGGTGGAAAAGTGTTAGCCGTCAAATCAGGGACATCATGAAATGGATCTTTACTAAGCGGACATAGGTTTACGCTTGTTTGGTCCAATCACCTTACATCTAAGTAATCATTAGTACTTAATCTCGTTTTATATCAATTACAATTGTTAAAATGAATTCCTATATATCCTATTGTGGCGAGTGAATAGTGCCGTGTAGCTGTTCCAACTTCCAATGGTCACATTCCAAACGGATCCCTAATTTCTGAAAAGGTTTTGGCTCTCCGATTGAAGGTTGTTGGAAAAACAATGTTTAATTTGGAATTTTAAAATAAAATAAAATATGATATAGTGAGCTAAAATTAATATAGCTTGTTGATATATACAGCAATCAATATATAATTGACTGACCGATTAAAACTCACTTGCAATCCAATATGTAATCACTTGTAATATACTTTTTTTACTTGAAAACTAACTTTTATGGTTGCTAAAAGAATACTATATCATTTTTTCGTGATTCAGATGTAATTGATGATAAGATTAAAAATTTTGTTCATATATATATTTTTGAGAACTTTCAAAATCTCAGTTGTATTTAGACGGTTACATTTAAATTTTTATTTAATCATAATTTTCCTACGTTATTACTGTTTAAGTTGAATGAAAATAGAAAATATAATTTAAACTATTAAATTCAGATCCAACAATTTAGTACTAACTGTTCTCATACTGATCTCTTTGTAAACTATTAAATGTAATTTTCATACTTTCTCGCTCTGTTCTTTTTGTATTAACTGTTTTGTTTTAGCCATGCATGCATGTAGCCATGTACCCCCATATATATATATATATATATATATATATAAAAGAAGTGTTTGGAATTTATTTGTTTGTTTTTTTCATTTCTAATTATGTTTTTCGTTTTATAAATAAAAATTGAAACTGCTTTATCCAAAAATGTAAAAATAAAAGCGGAGGCTGCTGAACTGATATAAGAAGTCTTAATTTTACATTTTGGCACCAGTAACAAGTATGAAAATTGTCAGCCGCATGCTATTATTATTAATACGTAAATCTGTGTTTTATTATAATTACACGCGTTTTAATATCTGGGGCGCGAAAGGTGGAGGACCCGTGAGCTTCCTTCCTCCGCACGTCACCATCCATCCATCATCATATGTCTCGCCAACTTGTTCGGCCCCAGGTGGTTCTCAGTCTCTCAGACATCACGTACGAGGCCCAAGTTGTTCGGTCCCAGGTGGTTCTCAGTTTCTCAGACATCAAGTACTAGGCCCTTGGGTCTTCGTCCGTGCAATGGCCCCAAGCCATGGCACGGGGTAACCAAGCGTTAGGTTCGTCTTATTATTTTTTATTAAAAAAATTAATCTATATAAGTAGTATTATTCTTTTTTATTTAAGGTATGGGTTTACATTCGGAAATTATTTAAAGGATAATTTAAATTTTATCTAAAGTAAAATACCAAAAACCCTAATTAAATAAAGGAAAGTAATAAAAAGGAAAATACTATCTATTTAAAGTAAATATGGAAAACTTATAAACTCAAAAACTTGTTAATAAATATTCGATACTTTATTATTTTGTTTTTATTTAATCTCAACGCTGAAATATCTTTCACCCAAGTTTGTCGTGACCGGGGGGGGGGGGGGGGGGGGGGGGGGGGGGGGGGGGGGGGGGGGGGGGGGGGGGGGGGGGGGGGGGGGGGGTTTTGGGGGGGGGGGGGGGGGGGGGGGGGGGGGGGGGGGGGGGGGGGGGGGGGGGGGGGGGGGGGGGGGGGGGGGGGGGGGGTTTTTTTTTTTTTTTTGGTGGGGGGGGGGGGGGGGGGGGGGGGGGGGGGGGAAGGGGGAGGGGGATGGGGGGGGGGGGGGGGGGGGGGGGGGGGGGGGGGGGGGGGGGGGGGGGGGGGGGGGGGGGGGGGGGGGGGAAAGAAAAAGAAAGGAAGGGGGGGGAGGGAAGGAAGAGGGGAGAGGGAAAAAGAAAAAAAAAAAAAGGAGGGGGGGGGAGGAAAAAGGGGGGTGTGTTGTTTGGGGGGGGGGGGGGGGGGGGGGGGGAAAGGGGGGGGGGGGGAAAGGAGGGAAAAAAAGAAAAAAAAAAAAAAAAAAAAAAAAAAAAAAAAAAAAAAAAAAAAAAAAAAAAAAAAAAAAAAAAAGAAAAAAAGAAAAAAAAAAAAAAAAAAAAAAAAAAAAAAAAAAAAAAAAGAAAAAAGGGAAAGAAGGGGGGAAAAAAAAAAAAAGATGGGGGGGGGGAGGGGGGGGGGTTTTTTTTTTTTTTTTTTTTTTTTTAAAAGGGGAAGGTTTTTTTTTTTTTTATATAAAAATATTTTTTTTTTATTATAGGGGGGGGGGGGGGGGGGGGGGGGGGGGGGGGGGGGGGGGGGGGGGGGGGGGGGGGGGGGGGGGGGGGGGGGGGGGGGGGGGGGGGGGGGGGGGGGGGGGGGGGGGGGGGGGGGGGGGGGGGGGGGGGGGGGGGGGGGGGGGGGGGGGGGGGGGGGGGGGGGGGGGGGGGGGGGGGGGGGGGGGGGGGGGGGGGGGGGGGGGGGGGGGGGGGGGGGGGGGGGGGGGGGGGGGGGGGGGGGGGGGGGGGGTTGGGGGGGGGGGGGGGGGGGGGGTGGGGGGGGAGGGGGGGGGGGGGGGGGGGGGGAGAGGGGAGGAAAGGGGGGGAGGAGGAGGAGAGTGGGGAAAAATGGAGGTGTGAATAATATTGTAGTGGGTGATTATATTGGGTAAGAAAGAAAAAGAGGGATAAAAAATAAAAAAAAGGAAGAAGAAAAAAAAAAATGAGGTTTTTTAAATTGTTAAAGGATAATTTAAATTTTATCAATATTCATAACATAAATATCATTATTTTCAATAAAAACTCAAAATTTTAAATAAAAAAAAATGTTAAACGATATTTATTATTTTGTTTTTATCTTTCTTTCACTTGGTCACAATCACATAAATCTAACTTATTTTCTCTTTTTCGTTCTTTTGGTACGTTTTAAAAACTCATTTTTTAATAATGTAATGATTTCAGTAATAAAATCTAAACTATACCAAACAGGTTTTTTTTATAATCTTCAATTCAAATAAAAAAATTATAATCTTGAACTCAAATCATAATTCAATTTTTTATTTCAATAAAATTGAAAGTGATGAAATTACAGGTACCTGAGCACGATGTACAGTGAATGTGAGTTTTTTTTCACTTTTTTTATTCTTCTTTAATGCATCCAACAGCTATATAAATATATATATATATATAATATTAATGAAAGATTCCAAAATGATTTAGCAAGTGAGAATGGAGTAACTTTTGCAGAACATTGGTGATGGGCTTAAGAAGGAAGTGGAATCTGAGTCAGCCCACCAAGATTCTTAATAACAATGAGTTGGTGATGGGCTAAAATCCCAATTGCTACGGGAGAATAGAGGAATTGGAGGTTTGGGCCTTGTTTTTGAACAACGAAAAATGAGTGGAGATGAAGCAAATTGAAGTTGAACAATGATTATGTGTAAGGGATTCAATGCAGCGTCCATCAGCTGCTCCTGCCCTGATGGCTTATACATCCATGTAATTTGTATTCCTCGTGTCGTCAAAAGACTTTTTATTTTCTGTAAATAAATATTAGAATCTCAAATTATTGCTCTAGCATATTTTTTATTTATCTTTTTACATTTAAAGAAGGACTATATTATCACTCGTTGTATTATATAATATTTTGTAAAAAAACATACAATTAAATAAAATAGTATTATTTCAATAAACAATAACAATAACAATATTATTGGAGTTTCTATCGAAACTTTCTAAAAAATAATAATAAAAGAAGTATAGTATTTCACATATCATCCAATAACAAGCTACTATGGATGGAGTGAGAATGACTTATACATACAAATTACATCATCTATTAGTAGGAATTGAAACACTGATCATGATTACATTACCTCTACTAATATAACACTTTTGCTTGTCCAATGTACTTTTTTACTTCTTTATAGTTTGGATATCAATCTTTGTATATTAAATTAGAAAAATATGAAGATAAATAAATAAATTTTAATTTATTAAAATTTAACTCTTTTCTAATTAAATTTACACAAAACTTAATCATTAGATAATTTTTAAACTATATGATACATAAATATTTAATATAATATTTAATTTTTAAAATAAATTTACTATCACCTCACATAATTCAAGTCCAAAAATTACACAGTTAGTAATTAATAAATTAGGACGTAGCAGCACAATTATCAGTAATATATATATATATATATATAAATCATGATTATGCACGTGAATAACGATTTCATAAAAAAAAAAAAAATATTGTTTCCCGTTTCCGCATCACAGTGTTTTTTTAAATAAATAAAAAAATAATTTGTAGGATCGCTTGAAGGTCGTCACTCGTCCGTCTATTTTTCGGACAGGGACGGCAGCGTCTTTTTCTTTATTTTTTCAACACAAGGACGATAAGCTTATCCATTCCACTTTAAATATTCGCGTTTCATTTTATTTGAACACGTGATGGATAAGCTGATCCAATTTACTTTAAATCGTACCCCTTCCTCTGAACACGTGTAGGGTCCAAGATTACCCACCCCAGACAAGTGGTCCTTTCCGCCCCCGACTCGCCGCCTATAATAATTACAGAGCGAGTGAGGGCGGTAATGCACACAAAGCGAGCGCTGGCTGGCGCCAAATACTTAACAAACAAAACAATATTCGCCGACACAAACGATAGCTAAACTAATCATGTCTTCTTCTTCCTACTCCCTGACAGGCGCGCTCGAAGCTCTCTCCCGCGACCCCCTGGACTTCCTCAACAAGCACGCCGTCTTGTTCGAGCCCGCAGCCAACATTCCGGAGGAGTACCGCGCCACCGATGGCTCCATATTTCGAGCCGGAAACGCCGGCATCAAGCTGGTACCGTCGCCGAGGATACCCGACAGCTACAACCTCACCTTCGTCGCAACCAAAGACATGCCCACCGACAAGGACGCCGTGAACGCCTACGTGGTGGGGTACAACCCCCGGCAGGGCGACACCGACGTTCCGTTCGTGGACATCCCCATCCGAGCCTACGACGAGAACACCTTCGTCTTCACCGTCGGCCTCACCGGCTGCTCCGTCGTCGTCACGCGCCTCAACTCCACCACCTACCGCGTCTTCCACGACCGCCGCATGGACAGCTCCGTCCTCTACGCCAACGTCCAGTGGCGTGTAGACTTCAACGACTACCGGATCGGCGGCCGGTACCTGTCCCACACCGGTAAGGCCATCGCGCTGATGCTCTTCAAGGGCGGCGCGTGGAACGTGTACCTCCAGCGCCAGCTCCCGGACCCCGACGACGGCACTCCGCCCAAGTCGGAGGTGTACGCGGTTCGGGTGGAGCAGGCGAACGCATCGACGGAGGCGGCTTTCAATGACCGCCGCGTCATCCTGCAGAACAGGGTGAGAGCGAACGGGAGGAATCTGAAGGTGGCCGACAGTATCGTCGCGGGGGCCGTCGACGGCGTGGTTCAAGGGGTGGTGTACAACGAGCAGGCGATCAGCGGCTGGAACGCTCTGCGCGCCGCTATCAAGGTGAAGATCGATGCTTATTATAACGATCCCAATAGGGACCCCCATCTGAGGGACACGTATCGGCGTTACGAGGACGACAACAGTCAGTCCAAAGACATGGATGAAACGTGGATCTGGTTACATATCAGGAAGAACAGAGGAACTTGACGAGGATCTTCGTCCATATTTCATGTTTGCTGTGTGTTATACGTTTTCGTATTTCATGTTGCTGAGTGTTTCCGTATTTCATGCTGTGTGTTTCCGTAATTCCTTTCTTTCATCTTCCCCCTCTGTGCTGATGCTGCTGCTCCTATCGGAATAAAATCGGTGTACTGAACGATATCGTTGTATGTTTTTCCTTGTAACTGATGCTTCCCGATAATCAATATTTGTTCTGTGTTAGCGTACGTGCAGTTTCTTTCAATTTCCAATCATTTTAATGGAAAGATGTGGATGCTTTGTGCAAACAGACCGTTGATTTGGTTTTAAAAAACAGATCAACGGATAGCAAGCTGGGATGCGCGCACCCGGCCATCACAAAGATTTTGTTTGCCTAACGAATGATACAGTAAAATATAAAAATATTGTGCAAATTGTAACTGATTTGACACTCATATGTTTTTTCCCATATATATTATTTGGTATGCTGTCCCCGGTTACGTAATCTGATTATGTATGATTTTTTACCCGTTATGTGGCAAATTGTTTCATAATATTTTAAAGTATTTATTATTATCTTTTGAGTAGAGATGTAAACTGTTGTGTATTTGGTCATGTGACTCGTGTCATTCAATTCAATATCTAACATCCATATAAACAGTGTGTGATTACTAATTAGAGGAATGTTACTTTCTTTTCTTGAAGGCCTTGCGCAGATATAATAATATTTTATTAGCTCTGAATAAATTATAAATAGAATATGATTAATTTATTAGGTCAATACAATGTTGCCAATTTAGATATGGGCAGAGGCTAGTTTTACACAAAATGGGCCTTTAAATATATTTTCTCGTGTAATTATCTATATCAACTGAGATTTTGTTTCATTTATCGTTTGTTTGGTAAGGATATTTTTTTTTATTTGATAAAGGGTGATATATATAGGATTGGTATAAAGAAAATGCATGAAAAAAGCTATGAAAAATATATATTAATTTTATAATGATCAAAATCATGAAAAATCATAAAAAATTACAAAACTATCCTTTTTCAAATATTACATAAACTTATATAATTACATACTTATGGTTAAAATTGATATTTAAAATGATATATACCTTTTAAAATACTTTGTCAAATTCCAATTAAATTATACAGAAAAATAATATTTTCATCTATTTTTCACATCATTTAAACAATATTTTATTCATTTTTTTTTTTTTATCTTTTTCACCTAAAATTCATCTATCTAGTTTTATTAGAGGTTTGTATGGATCGGGGTTGGATCGGATTGAAAGTTAAATCATCAGCTGGTTTATTATTAGTGTGTGATCATTTTTTTTAACTTTTCAGCTAACCCACCAGCCTTAATAATTAGTAAGTCGTATGTGTAAACCAATAGGTATAATGGTTGAATGGGTGCCAATTGTATGTCATTTGCCAGTCTATGGTCTATAATTACGATACTTAAAAAATGTGAACATATGTCAAGTGATGTTATGTTTGCAAAACATACAACTTAAATTCAAGAATGTGATCACGGATGAAAAATACTTTATAGATTATTTTGTTTCATTTTTTTCAGGAAAGCGTTACCATACGACAATACAATGACAATGTGTATACGAAAAGGAAATCTTCATACACATTTCAGACAATGCTATCAAATATAAAAACTAAGAACAACATTTTCTCATTTTAAGAATTAACAATTAGAGAAAATATTTTTATTTGATATTGAACATTAATCTTGAACATACAAAACCGATAAACCTCTCTTATATTTAGGTTTGATTTAGTCAATTTTATTATTAAAATTTATGAATTTAAATAAAATTTTAATATTTATAAATAGTACACCAAATTACAACTGAGCATATCATAATTCGAAAATGGCTGCACTATAATTGATCTTAACATCTTTCGCTAGTTATAATATGAACACCCAAATGATTGCATTTGAAATTTAATGTATAGATTTGAACAAGTCTGTTGTCTGGATAAGCTTCCAAATCTGCACAAGACTAGTCTAAACACTATCAACTTACGTCGAGACTTGTTCTAAGAATTAGGATTTTCTGTGATTATTGCATTAATTATGTGATTTTTCGTAGTTTGACTTCAATTAGTCAGTCCTCCATCAGAACAAGAGTTCAAATCCTCAACCATTACGGTAGTGCAGTCGCTTAAAACTGCATACCAAATCCAACTAATTTGCGTACCTTTTGTTATATGCATAACAAATCGAACTCAAAGATCGCAGGGAACAACACAACACGAATGTGGTCCACCTTAAATATACAATAACTCCACTTTAAATCTTGGCCCTTTATTTTATTTCAACGCGTGGACGGATAATCTATCAACACGTGGATCCCTTCATTTCAACACGTGTGCGGTCCGAGGTTACCCACCCCAAACACTCTTGCTCCCTTGCCGCCCACGACTCGCCGCCTATAATAATTACAGAGCGAGTGAGGGAGCGAGCGCAGACAGGGCAAGCACTCGCGCCAAATTAAGTTTCAGTGACAGAGAGAGAATCGCAGAAACAAACAAGCGTCTGGGCTAATAATTAATCATGTCTTCTTCTTCTTCTTCCTCCGCCCTGACCGGCGCGCTCGAAGCTCTCTCCCGCAACCCCCTGGATTTCCTCAACAAGCATGCCGTTCTGTTCGAGCCCGCAGCCAACATTCCGGCGGAGTACCGCGCCACTGATGGCTCCATCTTCCGAGCAGGAAACGCCGGCATCAAGCTGGTACCGTCGCCGAGGATACCCGACGGCTACAACCTCACCTTCGTCCCAACCAAAAACATGGCCACCGACAAGGACGCCGCCAACGCCTTCGTGGTGGGGTACAATCCCCGGCAGGGCGACACTGACGTCCCGTTCGTGGACATCCCCATCCGAGCCTACGCCGAGAACACCTTCGTCTTCACCGTTGGCCTCACCGGCTGCTCAGTCGTCGTCACGCGCCTCAACTCCACCACCTACCGCGTCTTCCACGACCGCCGCATGGACAGCTCCGTCCTTTACGCCAACGTCCAGTGGCGGGTGGATTTCAACGACTACCGGATCGGCGGCCGGTACCTGTCCCACACGGGTAAGGCCATCGCGCTGATGCTCTTCAAGGGCGGCGCGTGGAGCGTGTACCTCCAGCGCCAGCTCCCGGACCCCGAGGTCCCCGGCACTCCGCCCAAGTCGGAGGTGTACGCGGCCCGGGTGGAGCAGGCGAACGCAGCGAGGGAGGCGGCTTTCAATGACCGCCGCACCATCCTGCAGAAGAGGGTGAGGGCAAACGGGAAGAATCTGAAGGTGGCCGACAGTATCGTCGCGGGGGCCGTCGACGGTGTGGTTCAGGGGGTGGTGTACAGCCCGCAGGCGATCAGCGGCTGGGACGCTCTGCGCGCCGCCATCAAAGTGAAGATCGATTCTTATCATAACGATCCCAACAGGAACCCCGCTCTGAGGGACACGTATCGGCGTTTCGGGGACGACAACAGTCAGTCCAAGGACATGGATGAAACGTGGATCTGGTTACAGATCAGGAAGAATAGAAGAACTTAACCTGAAGACGATCTTCGTCTATATAAATATATATATATATATACATATATTTCATGTTGCTCTTTGTTTCCGTCCTCCCCCTCTGTGCTGCTGCTGTTTCTATCGGAATAAAATCGGTACTGGTCGTATTGTCGTGTGTTTTTCCTTGTAAATGATGCCTTTGAGGTTTCCCGAGACTCATATTTTGTTCGTATTTTGCCATTTTGGTCGTCCCTTGATGCTTGGTGGGACATCAAACCGTTGCTATACACTGCCTTCTTTTTCCATCATAATTGCGTGCGTACGTCGTCTTTGAATCTTGACACGTAAATAAATATTTACCTCGCAAAAGTTGTTTAAATTTTCAATCATTTTAATGGAAATTGAAATACAAATATTAGGCATTTTGCATAGTAATAATTAGACTTACCTTTTATTTGGATAGATAAATTGAGGAGACAAAATACAAATTAAGAAGGTGATAGAGAGGCAAGATGTCTCGTTTATATGATAAACTAAAAATCAAATCAATCTGGACAAGTTAACAACTAATATAATTATTATTAAAATGATAAAAATAAATATCCTAAAAATAAAAAATTCAAACAGTTATATAATATTGATAGTATGGTTTGATTAAAAGTTAAAAATAATATTGAAATATTAACATTAGGCATTTTAGTGATTATAAAATGTATCAAAATTCAATATGGACAAGCTCAGTCACAAAAGCTGTGAGCCCCACAATTCAAAGAACAGAAAAACCCAAAACAAAAAAAAAAAAAAAGAAAAAAAGAAAAAAAAAGGTAAGGGAGTTGATCAATCAGGCGAAGGCCGCGTGGCGTCAGGTCTGCGATGCAGTCCGTCAAAGGCTAGGGTTTTCCGTCCTCGTACATCGTATTGATGGATCTCTAGCATTTCCTGCGAGGAGATTCCCAAGCTCGATCGTCGTTTCATGGTCATTTTGTCGGTTCGCTGATCCATTTCTCGAGCCCTTTTCCATTTCTCATGGAGGTAATTTATCGCAGGCGTCATCGGATTCCTAATCTCCGAAACGTCAGCACTACGGTGTTTGGTTTTTTCTTTAGCACCTGATTGATTTGTTCCGACCATCGCCGTCGTCATCATCATCATCATCATCATTATATCTCTCTTTCTCTGTCTCGGTTGTTTGGATTTCAAAGAATTTGTTTTTGGGAGAGCAATTCGTGTTCTTATTTTAAATTCTCTAATCTGGGCGTAGTTTTTTTTATCTGGATTATATGAAATCTGGGTTGTAGATTGTGATCCCAAATTTGTGGGTTTTGTGTATCGATTGAAGGTTCAGGGGATGGAGGAGGAGGCTACGAATCATGAGGGTCACCTGACGTCAGCTGCCGCCTTCGTGGAAGGGGGGATACAAGACGCCTGTGATGATTCTTGCAGCATTTGTCTTGAGTCCTTCTGCGAAAGCGATCCTTCAACAGTATTATTTTTGATTTTCCCTCTTTTTTGGTTTTTTTTTTGATTGTTTAGCTCTCTCTCATGTCGACATGTTTTAATCCATGCAGGTGACCACTTGCAGGCATGAGTTTCACCTTCAGTGCATCCTCGAATGGTTGGTTTTCTACAATCATTTTGACACATGAAGTGCGCTTTTTCTTTTTTTCTTTTTCAAATAAGGAGGTAAATATAAAATATTTTGTCATTTGATTAACCCGACAGGGCTGGTAGACTCGACTCATGTCTTTCGTTATGCTGTTACACTCGCATTGCATTTTGTGTCAGCAGCATGACTTTCTAAGAACAAAAAATTCCCTGTAGAATCAATGGAAATATCATGTGCTATCATCAGCAGACAGCAAGGATGGAACAAAACTCTGTTGGTGACTTTGTCGTTTCTCAAATAATTACCTCCTTGTTCACGGAACTTGATTTATTGGAAAGCAAAACGTGTTCCGTTGTTGGGCTGTACATAGGAATAATTTATCCTTGTTTGCTTTGTGGTGAAAACAGGACAGTGTGCTTATTGATTCTTGGCTTAAGTATATGTTACTTTGTTTCCAATAATTCTTCTGTGACTTTGTGATATGTTTACATCCAGTGAATTTCTAAAAAAGATTGTGAACAGTGGAAAATGATTCCATAGGGGTTCATAATGTAGGATATAAAAATGTTTACTTTGAGTGTTGAACTTGCTGATAAATTGATTGGTTTATCACCTCATTGATGTATTATTGTGATGTCATTAGTGTTTGTATTTTATCTTCCGATTGCATGGTTCTTTGTGAATTTTTATGTGCTGTAAGGGCAAGGGTGTTGTAATTGTCATTAATTGTGTTGAGCTATTTGGGGAACCATTCTGGTGGAGGGAAATTTTTATAATGGGACAAACATATTCTCATGCATTACCAGTCGACACATGGATTCTCCTCGTTACTTTTGGGAAAGGAATCGGAATTATGAGTGAGTTTCTCAAAGTTAATTTAAAAAGTTGGATCTTATGATTCTTGCTTTTTGAATGTTAAGTATGCTTGATGATAGTCAAGTGCTGATCAGTTGCCTCTGCTGGTGCTGATTGCTGAACAAAACCATAAGCTAAACTCATTCATAGTAGCTGCACTTTCTCAATTTCATATGAGAAGATGCTATCCATGCCATTGCTAATTTTTGGATCTTGTAAATTTTGCTTTTAGTTTTTAATTGTATATATTCACACAATGAAATTTGATATGAAATAAAATATTATGTTCCTACTAAGCAGTTCTTGTTGTTTCTGCATGAGATGAAACTAGTGAGTGCTTTACAGATTGAACTGGTTTCATATACATTCGGGGGAAGCTTATTTGTGTCTAAATACCTGCTTAACACATCTAAAGTGTTTGGGGAAGCTTTTTTTTTTTTTGGTCTAGAAGCATTTTATGGTTTACAAACAGATTTAGTTGTGTGTGCTTATAAACAAAGTTAACTCCCCAAACATCCTCATTTAATTGTAGACTTTGAAATTTATACTATTTCAGATATTTATTTTTTGTGATTAGAAAAACTATATCAGATATAAAATTGTTAACTTAAGGTGTGCTTTAAATCATAGCATGAGTCAGCATGAATGTTAAGCTTTGGTTGCACCTCAAATCCATTGAGTCGTTAGCAAGTTGCAGGCTTATGGGAGGTTTTGGGTATGGGTAGAGAGGCTTTCTTTTGGATGGTTGTGTAGAAGCTGGGGGAGGGGTACTGTATGTCCCTTTGGGATGATGCATGGTGGGGAGACCCTGCTGAGTGTGGTGTATACTAGGGTGTTTGATTTGGCCTCTCTCAAAGGAAAATTGATTGATGCATTTTGTGAGTGAGAGTGCCCAAATGCTCTAGATTGGGAACTAGAGGATTTTTTAGGAATTGCATACATTTTATCAGTCGCCTATGTGCAAAAGTGTAGGGGTGCAAGAGAGCAGCCGGACTAGGTTGCCTGGAGATAGGGATCTGCACAATAGTTGGCATCATTGTGGGCAGTTCTATTCTATTATTTTTTTTTATTTTTTAATTTTAGGTCTTATTTTATTTTATTTAAGCAAAATATTTTCATAATTATATGTGGGGTTAGGGTTTATGTCAGAGAACCGAGAGATTGTTTTTCCCTACAATTATCAGTGTTGTAATCTCAAGAGAGGCAGACATTTATTATTAAAATATTAATTTCATTCTTTTACTTGCGATTTTCACGTTTTATTCTTTTATGTGGCTGGGAAAACCTAGGGGTTGTGATCCTGCAGCAGTTGAATTCCTTAGCCTATGGGTCTTTCCACCAAATTCCCAATCTGTTTTTAGCCCTGAATCACCCGAAGGGATACAAAATATGGAGTGTTCTTGGTTAAAAATGTCTTCAATGTGCAAAATGGGTGAGGTACAGATGGCGTGCCACATAGGGGGCTAAGGTCCTCATAAGACTAAACTTTTTGCGTGTGAAGCAGTTTAGGGCTAGATTTTTACTTTCGATCAACTTCAGAAAAGGCTTTTGCTGCTGGTGAGTTGGTGCCTGATGTGCAAAAGTGTGGGGGAGCAGAGTGATGATCACCTTCCCCATCGCAACTGGAAGAAACAGGTGTGGAGGTCAGTTTGTACTGCATTAGAGATTGTGTGGTCCTAAGAGCCAGGTGGACCTTGTTCCCAGTTTGGAGTGGCCTTCAAGTGCGTGGTCTGGCGACTTGGGTGTTGTCCGGGATCCCTGTGGTGTATTTTGGGTCAACACGATCGCAAAATCCTTGAGGATACCGAGAGTGGCATCCAACTTGTTAAGGGCAAGCTGTGGGCTTTTTTATGGGACATTGCAGTTTTTTTGTAACATCCCTTATGATGATGGTTGTTTTAAGCTTTTGTATGTGTGCCACCTGTTATAACTGTGTAACACCTTCTTGGTGGTTTTCCCGATAAGCTTTTTCTGATCAATGAAAATTAACCTTTATTATTATTTTTTTGGTAGGTGTCAGAGAAGTTCTCAATGTCCCATGTGTTGGCAATCCGTTAGCCTGAAGGATCCCACGAGGTTTATACAACTTTACTTCTTTAATTTCAATGTTCTGAATCTCAATATTTTCTGTGATAGATTGACTCATTGAGAACATTATGCAGTCAAGAATTGCTTGAGGCTGTGGAACAGGAGAGGGGCTCTAGGTTAAATCCAGCAAGAAATGGCACAATCTTTCATCACCCTACCCTTGGGCACTTTGAATTACCCCAAGTTTGTCTTCAGCTAGCTTTCTTTTTGATTTACTTTCTTGTGTTGATTTGGCGAAACAAGACTACATGTTCTGCTCTATTTGTGTTAATGCAGTTAGCTGCAGATGCAAATGACGCTGAGCTTGAAGAGCGTATAATACAGCACTTGGCTGCTGCTGCTGCAATGAGAAGGGCCCACCATATTTCTAGGAGGGAAGGGCAGAGAAGCCGATCATCTGCTCATGGCGGACCGCACTTTGTGTTATTCTCAACTAATCCCAATGGTTCTCCTGATGGTCCTGTTTCTGCCTCATTGGCTGGGGTTCGAGAGGGAAATGAACCAGCTGCCGGTCCTATTGCTACACGTTCTATACGATCTGCGTCTGCATCACTGCAGAATCCGCAGTTCCCTTCTGTGTATGCTGATCGAGTGTCTGCTCCTGCCTCTGGATCTAGGGTTATATCATTGAACCAACATGGAAATTCTAATAATAATCGGTATTCATGATATTCTGTTTTGTGGCTTTCTTATTTCTACCAAATTGGAGCGTGAATGGGTCTTCATAATGCACTCCATCCTTTTAGCTTTTATTATGTAATATTTTGCTGTAATGTTGTGTTTGATAGATCTGCTAGTCAATCTTCACCACTTTACCCGGATAGAGCTGGACCATCAGAATTGCAGTCAATTTCAGAATCTCTGAAATCCCGGTTTAACGCCGTTTCAATGAGGTACATGCTGAGAAGAAATGTTATCTTTTGGTTTTTGTGTGTAGGATTGGACTAAACTATATTTCCCATGTAATTGAGATTATGTTTGTTTAATTTTAGATACAAAGAGTCAATTTCAAAGAGTACAAGAGGGTGGAAGGAGCGGCTATTTTCTCGTAACACATCTGTGTCAGATATTGGTTCTGAAGTTCCAAGGGAAGTAAATGTTGGAATGGCTAGTGTATCTCGCTTGATGGAGCGCCTTCAAACCAAAGAAACATGTGGTGACAGCTGTGCTAGTGTATCTAGCCACCAAACCGACCATGCCATTACTGAACAGAGTAATCCAAATGATGCAGAAACCAGTGGTCAAAACCCTGTAAATGGTAGTGATGCAGCAGCCCCACCTGCTCGTGGATCTGCTGGTTCTGTGTCCAATTAATTTATAGTTGTTTCACCAATTGATTCCATCCTCGTCTTTTCATCTTTGAAGGTGAGATGTGGGTATATCACATTTTCATGTCTCGGGTTGTCAGTGTGCATACATTTTTTAAGTAAATAATTTTCCATATATCAACTATGACGCTGTTATTTCCCATTTTCCCCACCCCAGCACCCAACTTGCCATCAAACCTTGTGAATTTAAGGCTTGAACGGTTGTTGCATTGACAGTGTTGTGTAATGTGTATTTATTTCGAGGTAATGGTGGTGTTATGTAGTCAATCCCATATGATGGAGAAGGCTGACTTTTCTTTGCTTGTGAACCCTTACAACATATATATCTTCATATGTGCATACCGATTTTATATGATATATATTTTTTAATTTGGAAATTTTCAGGCTGTAAATTAATATCTCTTTAGGGATGACATGGTGAGGAGCGCAGTGTGTTTGCATATCTATTCTTCTTCTGTCAGGCGAATGGAACCCAGGTTCCGTAGCAGTTTGAAATGCCCAGGTAATGTGATGTCTGTCTGTCTACGTCAGCATGATCGGGATGTGGCTCCCGAACACTGAAAGTCTGCGATATCAGCTGCAAATCTGAACACGTTAAAAGAGGCTTATTTAAACGCTAAAGGGTATGTTTAGTTTGTTGGCATACATGCAAGCCATAAACCTAATGAATGATGTTTTTTCTCGAGTGATGTAAGTTTTTCAAACTGGCTACTCATGACGGTTTATTTGATCGAAATTTTATTGATATATATATATATATATATTATTTTTCAATAGAAAGAAATAAATCTATAAATGCGGCTTATCAGAAAGGTTTTGAAGATATTATTTTTAAAAATATAATATTTTTTTTGAAATTTACTTATGATTGACACATGAAAAAGTCCATTGATGATTTGATATTAATATTAATATTAATTAATACATTTTTGGGGGCCATGTTTGCTTCGGTGAGAACTACGTCACGCACCTTATGATTGTTGGAATTATTTTTTCTCTCAAAATGTGCCGATTAAAAATTGTAATAAATTATTTATATAATATAAGTTAAACAATAAAATTGGGGCAAATCAATATGACGTTTAAAAGTAAGACGGGACTAACAATAATTTTCTTTTGTGCAGTAATATAGAGCTAGAGCATACAGATTTTTTATTTATAATATTTTTTAGTTTGGTGATTCAGTTTAATAAAAGTATTTAAAATTTATATATTTTATTATTATAATTATAATTTTAATTATTATAAAATATATATTTTTAATTATTTTAAAGAGTTAATTTTAGAGGAGTTATCAAACGGTAACAAAGTCAACAAATTTGCATACTATCCGGTGACCGACAATCCTGTTCTTTTATAACAATTGCGATGGGCTCAACCGAAGGTGGTGTTTACGCTTTTTTAACATGCACCGCCAGCGCCCCCCCCCCCCCCCCCCCCCCCCCCCCAAAAAAAAAAAAAAAAAAAAAAAAAGAAAAGCGACGCAATGAAGAAGAACGTTAAAAACCGACATCAGTGTTATTAATTGACGAACTGAGATTATTTGGGATAAATTGGGGTTAGGGATTAATTGTGGTCATGGTTATGAATAAAATTAATAGTCAGCGGTCTTCCTTGAAGGTTAAAACAAACAATCCAAAACTCATCATAGCTCCCTCCCGTGTCCAGTGTGCCGAGTCCAGAGAGGGACGCGGCAGCGAAGATGGTCCCACAGTGGAGGCGATATGTGGACGTGGTGTCACTTTCCCTCTTTTTCTTCACAAGAAAGAATCTTAATTTAGAGCCATTTACGTCTTAACTATTATTATATAATACACTAACAAGTAAGCACCGAACCAACCCTGCTTAATTACTACATTCTTTTCAGTTTTTGATATATATATATATATATATATATATATCTCTATATTATTTATGTTTATACATACAAATTACAATTGGTCCCGTCCCGTCCCGTCCATACGCATTGAAAATTCAGCGAGGACATACATAATTGACATGAGCGATTGGCAACGCTGAAAATTCATTTCTCAAAGGAGTGGTAGGGTGGGTAGCAATTAATTCATTTTGGTCCACAGCTTCAATTAATTAATTCCATGTTATTTTTCTGTCTGCATTCATTTGAGCAAAAAGGCAATAAATATACCCAACACACTTGCTCCCATCTTTTACCCAACGCTCCCTCCCTCCTTCAATCAATCCATTTACTACCTTAAACCCCAAACAACACTTACACCGCAGCAGCAACAGCGACCCCCCACCCAAACACACGGCACACCGACACAACCTCAACCAGCTCGCTTCACCTTCCAATTCTCTCTCTCTCCCTCTCTCTCTCCTCCCCTGCCATATGCAATTTTGGGTTCATTTTGCAGACAAACATTCCCAATTCACACGAGACACAAACAAACCAACACCCTCATCGCCATGGATTCTCACATCCATGGAAACATACCCCCCATGTTCATCCTCCTCCTCCTCCTCCTCCTCCTCATATTCAGCCCCCCAATTCACGCTGCATTGTCGTCTAACACTTCTTCTTCTTCCTCCTCCTCCTCCTCCTCTTTGAGCTCAGCTGCCGGCGGCGGGCAAATAAACTCCAACTCCGTCCTGGTGGCCCTGCTGGACTCGCATTATACGGAGCTGGCCGAGTTGGTGGAGAAGGCCCTCCTCCTCCACGCCCTGGAAGACGCCGTCGCCACCCACAACCTCACCATCTTCGCACCCAAAAACAAGGCCCTCGACCACCACCTCGACCCGGAGTTCAAGCGCTTCCTCCTGGAGCCCCGGAACCTCCCTTCCCTCCAAAACCTCATCCTCTCCCACATCCTCCCCCGCCGCGTCACCTCTGCCGACTGGCCCCGCTCCACCGCACCAGCCCCCCACCAAACGCTCTGCCGCCACACCCACCTCCGCCTGGCCCAGTCCACCTCCGGCGATAAGGCCGTGGACCTTACCGCCGTCACCCGACCCGACGACGTCGTCCGGCCCGACGGCGTGATCCACGGCATCGAGGGCCTCCTCGTCCCCCGCCTCGTGCAGGAGGACTTCAACCGCCGCCGGAGCCTCCGGTCCATCTCCGCCGTGAAGCCAGAGAGCGCGCCGGTGGTCGACCCCCGGACTCATCGCCTTAAGAAGCCGGCGCCAGCGGTCCCGGCAGGCGCGCCCCCAGCCTTGCCGATTTTCGACGCGATGGCTCCCGGGCCGGACATATCTCCGGCGCCGGCGCCGGGTCCCGGCGGCCAGAGAGGCCACTTCGACGGCGAGAGCCACGTCAAGGACTTCATCCACACGCTCCTCCACTACGGCGGGTACAACGAGATGGCCGACATTCTGGTCAACCTAACTTCCTTGGCCACAGAGATTGGGAAGCTCGTCTCCGAAGGCTACGTGCTGACGATCTTGGCGCCCAACGACGAGGCCATGGCGCGGCTCGCCGCCGACGACCTGGGTGAGCCCGGCGCGGCGGAGCAGATAGTGTATTACCACATTATCCCAGAGTACCAGACGGAGGAGAGCATGTACAACGCGGTGAGGAGGTTCCACAAGGTGAGGTACGACACGCTCCAGGTGCCCCATAAGCTGGTCGCCGAGGAAGCTGACGGGTCCGTTAAATTCGGCCAACAAGCCGACTCTTCCGCGTATCTGTTCGATCCCGATATCTTCACGGATGGCAGGATTTCGGTTCAGGGGATCGACAGGGTTCTTTTCCCTGCAACCGCGGCGGCCGAGGCGGACACGTCCAAGAGAACTAAGGTGACCGTGCCTGTTAAGGTGGTGAAGCAGAGGAGAGGTGCGTTCTTCTGTTTTTAATCTCTTTGATGATTTCAATTCAGGGTTTGTCAGTTCCATGTTATTTAGAACCCAGAATTGGTGAATATGTTTTGTTTTGATTTGCTAATATGATTAAGTAGGCGTTAGATATGCAGTGAAACCCAAAAAACACAGATACACAGTAGTACCTTTTTAAAACTATTGCTGTTGCCAATTTAGCGTACCACAGGCCCTCAACTAAGGAAAGGTCACGTTCATGTAATGGTTCTGATTTGGTTCTAATTCATGAATATGGGTGGAGAACATGTTTCTCACTTTTAACACTGATCAATCGAAACTATTGAATACGCTTACATCCCTGCAAATAATTAATGTGCTCTGCCAAAGGATTTGATTCCTACAAATGTTTTGTTGGACTTGGAGTTAGTCATGTGGACCCTTAATGTGTACTTCCAAACTATTATTATTGTTTTTTAGTGATTTGGGGTGAGCCATGTGGGTGAAACTGTATATCATCGCCTATGATCATTTAAATTATTATAGTACGAGCTGTAAAGGGACTATTGAGACTAATGGAACTATTTGCGTGATAGTCTCACTCTCACTCCATAGTGAACCTACGGACTGGAACCTCAAAATCATGAGTTCATTTACGTCTACGTGTGGATGAAATTTGGCTTTTCTTGTCCATGATTCCTGCAATCTTCCTAGATATTCCCTTTTCTTGTATCCTTCTTTTTTCTTCTGCCTTTCCTCTATTTCATGTATTAAATGGTAGGCTCTATTGTACTGATTTTCTGGGTTTTGGTTATTAATAAAAAAGTGTTTTGTTGTATGGCATCGTGCAATTGCAAACTATTTATGCATGTTAACATGTGATTGTTGCTTCTTATATATGAGTTGACTGACAATACCTGTTTACAATATTGCATGAATGTTTGAACTGCAGGAAGGCTGGTTGAGGTGGCATGTAGGATGCTAGGAGTTCTCGGAACGGATTCTCAATTCACTAGCTGCCAATAAAACTGCATGAAAATTGGAAAAAAAAAAACAATCTCAATCCTATTGTATAAAGGGATATGTAAATTTGCACTCTGTCACACGGATCTGGAAATCATTTGATGGCATTTCATTAGCACAATGCAGTTCTCCTAAGCCATCTTCGATCAATAAATTAAGCCCATCCAGGGCTTCTTACACCCTGCTGAATTTCCTCTTGGAATCGGGTACATCAGAAGAGAAGTTGTTTTTATAATAGATGCTGTAATTACAGAAACCGAATTTTCTTTGATTTCTTCAAGAAGTTGTACTCTTGACATTATTCTTCATAATGCAACAGCCTTTTGTGCGTCAAATATGTGATTGCCATTCTTTGTGTACTAAATATTTGAGTCAATAATTGTATTCTGTCACGTGTGATCAAATAATTGGCAGGGGAATGGGTTAGCCTATGCTGACCTTGTTATTGAATAGTAGGTTTAACCAAACCTCAATGATATATCATATTTGGCCTTACGGGTTTTTATTTTATTTCATGTAATAGTCCGAATCTTATTAGTAAAGTTTAAATGAGCTGAATAATAAATTATTAATGTTCATTAGTACTTACTAATAAATTAAATTGAGCATTAAATTATAATATTTATGAATTATAAATATTATCATAATTTTTATGAAGATAATTATAAAATTTTAAAAATAAAAAATTACGCTATAAACTTATCTTAATAAAATATAATTAATTAATCGTTACATTATATTATTATTATTTAATATATTTAAATAAGTAGTATAGTGATGATAATATTATAATAATGATAATGATAATAAATAAATGAAACAAATATTTTTTATTTAATAATAAAAAATATATTTATATTTAATAAAATAATTTGTTAATTTTCCGAGGCACACTGTGGATTTGGAGCGAGGCAAACTGTTCGCCTAAGAGTGGAATGGTCGCCAAAGGGAAATCTTAACCTACCATACATCAGCCAGTGTCGGCTGTGACGGCTGTCAGGGATCCAGCGAGCATTTTTGGTGGTCTGAGCACGTGTTCAGATTTTCACCCACTCTTTATATTAATTAACATCGGGTTTCTACCTCTTTTATTTATTTATTTATTAATTATGAAATACGTTCTGCACCACATCTGACAGCGGAACCTGCCATTTTGGCCTTACAAACTACGCAAAAGACTTGATGCCTTCATGGGTCATGTCCGGGGAAGAGCTTTCCAAGCAGCCTGCTTTAAGAGTTGCTATCAGCCGGCCAATGGGCCTCTGACGAGTCGGTTTGATCTCCCTCTCAGTAAGAAGTTTCTTGAATAAATGGAAGGCCAAGGCTCCCCAATTTTTGGATATTAACTTTCAATTTATAGGGGTCAAGAATGAAAGGTGAGAAAAAAACCATAATTTCAAGCGACAGCCCTTCTGCAGCAGATGTTAAAAGTTGCTTCAGAAAAGCTTTGAGGATGATGTTTCATGGAGAGAAATGTGTTTTTGAATGTCTTACATATCAATGAGAACTGCATATGAGGGAAGGTTTCCCGTGACTTAAGAAGCTAAGAAGAAGCTGGACGTCCTCAATAAATATGACATCCTAGTAATACAGCCTAGTAATACATCATGCCAACGTAGTTTGAGGTGAAACCAATTACATAATCTAAATAATAATATGTAATAAAAGCAATCCCCAAGAAACGTTTAGCAACAAAACTATTCACAAAATATGAAACTTGCACCTCAAAATCCTACAAATAAACAGCTCATAGGTGATACCATCAACATCCAACAGCAACCTCATTTGGCCTTACCTCAGTATTCGCAGAAAGCAAGGGCGGCCCTTACATCAGGCGATAGGTTCTGGTCAAAGATTCCTGTTCCTGAAGTCTTTGGTTCCAAGTTAGCAGGCTTTTCTCCTCCTGTTTTAGTAGCCACGGTTTGCTGAGACTGAATTTTAGATTGAGACTTTCTGAGCGACTTCCTTGCAGAAACACTTTCTTTGTCAGAATTTGGTCCGATTCCTTTGGTTGAAGCACCCTGATCTTGGCTCAATGAGTTGTGGGTGGCTGAGGGAGAAGTCTTCTGCCTTCCAAGCTTTGGAGAAACCGGGCGTGTGGTTGGTATCTATGCTAGCCCAAAAGAGTTCATCAGGATCAGTCAAAAATTGGCATCCTACGAGAGAACAATATGCTAGTGTGGAACTTGATAGATGAATTACCTTTTTCAACTCTACCTTCCGAGGAGGTTCTTTATAAAAAATTGGCATGGGAGTTGCTTTAAATGTCAAGCTTTCCCTCAGTTGCTTAATTTCTGCCTCCTGGCTCTCCTGCATTAACCGCTTAGCCCAACATCAAGATGGGCTCACAAGAGGAGGATAGAAACAGTAGAAAATTCATATGTTATAGTAAAAGTTCATCCCACACCTTTGATTTTGCCTGCAAGTTATTTTTTTCCACTTCCTTTGCATGGATCTTCTCCTCCATTTTTGAAATGAACTGTTAAAGAGACACCAGACTCAAGTTATACTTTTTATTCAATAAAAATGTAAGAAAACGGAATGGTAATAGGAAAACCAATAGTGCATCAACCACCTCCTTCCGTTTTTCAGCACGCTCATCGAGCCTAAAGGAAAACCCAGAGCCATTAACATTCCGATGTTGTCCATGAGAAGTGACACTTCTGAATGTAACAATGACAAAAAAATTGCACGCATCAGATTTAATGAAAACTAGGAAGATGAAAATGGCATGAAAGAAATCTGACAATTATTATGTGAATGCCTAAACTTAGAGGAGTACAAAGTAATGGAATGGGCATCATCATCCTCTTTAATTGTTAAAGCCACTTCTGCAAGCTTTGAGCTTTGATCAACTGAATTGCAGTTACATAAGACTTGGCTATAGGATGAATGACTGACATAAATATTATTAGACGCCTCTTTTGAATACTTTCACATCCTATAAAACATCAAACTACAATAGCAAGTGGGTGGCAAAGGTAATAGTAAACTTACACTGAGGCTTCTGAAATAGCATGTTTATCTGTAGCATTCATAGAACCTGATTTCTGAGACTGATAACAGCAAACATCAGACACCAGAAAACAACAAACATCAGACACCAGAACAGAACAAAACACACGAGAATATGGGGAAATATTTGAAACATGAAACCCTACCCGAGGATGTTGAGTGCTAGGCATGGACGGGAAAGAAGTTCGCCTAGCAGAAGCCCCACTACCTATTATTGCATTTGCTTCCTTTGAATTTGCTCCAGTAGAGGCTCTCCTGCTGGGCTGGTTTGCCTCGGGTTTAGACCCACTTGACTTTTGTTTATGGGAACATGGAGCAGTAACCTTCGAGTCAAGTTGGTTCTTGGCCATCTTTTTATTCTTTGAACCAATGGTATTTGCAACAACAGGTATCTACAAAGCAAACGGCAAGGCCTTAGTTTTACTTGTTATCCTAAAGCCTATAAAGCCAGATTCCTGACAGAATCAGAGGTCTAATTGGGACAACTTTCATATAAAAGCAGTTTCAAAAGACAACCACTATTTATGTTAACACTTATCCCATAATGTTGGAAACTGATCCCGGGTGCGGCATAAATTTTGGATTAAGCTGTAATAATTCATAACCTTGCTAAAGTGATTTTATGAAGGATGTCAGTTAAAATTTACAAAATGATAGGTTACAAACTGATTTACACTACAACATCCGTTTAACAATAGCCGTCCCAAAAGAAGCTTTAAGTTGAATGTAATACCTTGATAATATTTGAGGGTGTGGCCTCTGAAGCACTCATGTTTGACTCAAACTTCAAATCCTCAGTACGCAAAGCATCTCCAGCTTTTGCGACATTTTCAAAACTAACATTCGAAGCTTCTTTTTCCGCATTAGACTTATGTTCTTCTGTCTTTGCACCAACCCCAACTTCTGGTCCTTCCATCACCTTATTGTTTCCGACAACACCACTTTTATCCTCCGGAATAACCTCATTTATTGTTTCCATCCCGAGTAAGAGTCCCGTTAACAATGTGACAAGTCCTGCAAAATGACAGTTCAACTAGAATAACCAAATTAGCTAATAAAGTGAAATGATAATGTGAACCCCATAATCATTATTATTATTTTCAAAAAGAAAAGAAACAAACAAACAAACAAAAAGAAGCATTAAAAACCTCTCATTTATTTTAAATCCACTGTAAGTACTAATCTCTTCAACTCTGTGCATAAATAAATAAAATAAAATAAAAAATGAAAACCGTTCTATATGAAGGTTCCATTAAAGGGTAGCTCTCACCTCTACAAAAAGAAGAGAGAGAGAGAGAGAAGAAGGTAGGCCTTGACCTTGATCCCGTTTTCTAGGCAACTTAAAAGAACACAAAAGATTAAAGTAACCCCTAAAAATTGAACGACTTTTTAAAGCAAACCCAAAAATTTAAAAGCCAAAAAAACAAAAAATTAATCTGAGCAAAACCCAAACAGTAACCGCCGAGACGATCTACCTACGACAAAGATCCAACACTAAACCCCATGGATCTACATATCACTCAACAAGCAATATAGAACTACAGTCAATGACATTCGCAAAACGTTATTTTTTTTTTTTTAACAAAAGTAAGGATAAAAAGGCCGGAAAATGGAAGCATATTCGACAAATGTAGAGAGAGTTTCAGGGAATCAAACCACGCCTCGGACGAAGTTGTTAGTGAGAAACGTAGACCGAATATTCGAGAAACCCACGAATCAGTCTGGAGGGACGAACTGTAGCGCTGAAGTGAACGAAGATCGATTGCCCCGCGAAGGGAGATAGGAAGATCGGAGGAGCCGAACAGTTATGGGATGTGGGAAGTCGAAGGAGTGGTGTCGTGAGTGTACGTGGGTGTGTGTAAAGGAGCGAGAGAGAGGGAGAGAGAGAGTGACAGCGTGGTGAGGAGGGGTTTGGAGAACAACAACAAATGGGAATGGTCCGAAATCCGAATGGAGATGAGACGGGACGGGGCTTTCAATGCAAAGTGGATAGAAATAGAATTATCGGCATCGTCTTGGCTGATTTATTTTATTTGGAGATATCAACCCACTATATTCCAAATCTTTCACTGTTGTGTATATATGTATGTATTATTTTATACTAGGTGCCTCATTGGAATGGTTAGTGAAAGGTGTGAGTTGTAACACGGTAGTCAAATATTCCAAATAACTTCTTTAATATTTCAAAATTTTTAATTATTATTATAACAATTCTGTGCACAGGTAGAAATATAGAACACAACTAAAATGTATAGCTTCCTCACACGTGAAGCATGTGCATGAAATTAGTTATTCTTTTTTTGACGCGGATGGGAGAAAATCAAATATAAATTTGCTGAAATTATCTTGACAAATCTAGTATTTATTTACAGACAAACAAGAAAACATCAAGAAAACAAATAAAATCATGATATTTGCAATGAATAAAGAATTTGCTAGCCACGAGCTAGACTTGAAGGTTTGAAAAGCTTTGTTTTGAAAATTTGAAAATTAAAAGAAGAAAGCAAGTAAATGTGTAAGAATCTAAATAACAAAATTTTAAATTAAATTAAATTAAATATAAATTACAAGGCTTGTAATTTAAAGATTATAAGAAATTAAAATCAAAATTACATATTGGCTCAGGTCAAATTGGTAAACCTGAAAGTGAGTTAGATATCAACATTAATTGAGCTTGAAGAACTCTATAACTTATGTTAAGTAATGTTTCTTTTCATGTCTTATCTTTTCTCTCCAACTCTAACCTACTCCTAAATGTGTTGGAATTGAGAGGTTACATAAAAATTTATTTTTAGCTCTTCATGCAGTGTTAGCCTTCTTTAAAAGTAAATATTTCCACTATCCCTTTTAATTTCCCACCACACTTATACTTTTATTTTTCCTGACACATGGCTCCATACATCCTTCTTGCCAATTTAATCAAAGTTGCAAGGTTTCATAGAGATATGGTCAATATCTTGGCTGCCAAGGTATAAGTAGTCCACCAACCATGTGTAGGGACAGGTATGAGCAATGGATAGTGATCTATCACAAGTGATGTGGTAGATGTGGTATGGGCAGTGAACAGATGTCCATCATATATGGGGCTTGTGAAATGGGTCGTCTCCCTATCTTGGTCACATAGGAAACATCATCGCATTGCTTTAAAGCTTACTTTGAGATAAAGTTTTACTTTGAGATGTGGCTTACTTCAAGATCTAAGATTTGTTTTGTGGTCCTTTGAGATATATATGGAAATAGCCATTTCTAAATCACTTTAAGATGTGGAACCTCATTTCAATGTTCTTTGGTTATAAACATCGAGGCTCTCGTCTTTGGCTTATGAATTACTTCAAAATGTAGAACTATTTCGAGATGTGATGTAGGTTATTTTAAGATGTAAAAGTGTTATTAGCTCAACTTAAACCAAAATGCCTAATAGTTAAATAATTTTTATTGTTTTTGCTATTGATTATTTTAATAACATTTTGAATGTTAACTATCATTTGATTTTTTATCGGTGGTCAAAACATGATTTTAGTCATAACTCATTTGTTTATCATTGAATTTAAACACAATCAATTGCGTCGGTCATCATTTTTGACCATCATGTATTTAAGTATGGTTTTATGGCAATTGAGGAGTTTTAGAAACAGTAACATATTATACGTACCTTGACTTTTTATTAACATGCAAAATATTATTTAAAAAAACATATATAAAAAATTTTCAAAATTTAAAATACGTGTTCAACCCGAACAAAATGAAACTCAATAACATGCATAAACAGTGACGATTAAAATACTATTTTTCAATGGATGTTAGTTAGAAAATAATTTTGAAAAGTGTAATGAAAAAATAAGATTAAAACACTAAATGTTTATTTAGAAAGATATCGTCGATTAAAAGAAATATTGACATCAAGATACAGAACAAGGTAATTGATTTTTAAAATAAATTTTGAGATGACATGGATTTTTATTAAAATAATGCTAGGTGTGTGTATCAAATATGTATATTTTGTTCACGTGGAGTGAATATTTTTTATTGGTTTTTTAATAAAAAAATATATGTAACGATCGTGATATTATTGTAAAATCATAATTATTATAGATAAATATGATTTATTCATAAATTTATAAATAACTGATAATATGTTATCACGTAATCAAAAAGCAACATCAAAAATTTTAAAAATAGTATACCACAAACTGTTTCTTAGCTACTCTATTTTGGGAACAACTTTTCATGCGTTCTCTTAGGAGATGTTACATTAATGGATCTAGAGAAAAAACCCAGGAGGAAAAGGGTATTCTCGTCAATGAAAAGAAAGTAGAAATAGGATATCACAGCAAAAGGTAAAATAGGAAAGGGTATTTTTGTTAAAGAAGGGAAGCCAACCAGTGAATTAGTGATGGAATGTGGCCTAGCAAACCAGTGATTAAAATCTGAATAAAATAAGTCATATTACGGCAACTGACTTTGATCACCCGTAAACTCTCAAACCGGCGGCAAAGGGAAGTGGTAGTGTCCGGTGTTGGGTTTTCACGGTCCTTCTCGCTTACGTGGCACGACCACGTCACATGATTGGTCTCTCACGTCCCTCAAACCTCTGGCAGGTTGTCGCAACAACCATGCGTGAGCTGTCAAAGCGTGGGACGATAACGGCCTGTGACTGTATTGCCGCCACATTCCCGGGGAGCTGCCGTATGAGGAGGTTATATTTACATTAATTTTGATTTGATCAGGTATATCCGTACATGCTACCAATTGAGCAAATCATATATTGTGTACGGCGGCCTTTTCCCCTTCTTAGCAGTTCCATTGATGACAACTTCCACATTAGACAATTCATTCAGGCAACAACAATTCGATTTGTTAAAGTCTGTTTTGTGCTTTCCTTCAATTGGTGCCTCTTAAATTCTTTTAAACTATCATTAAAATTTCATTGAGAATTTACTCCATGCTCGGTAAAACTTAAAAAATGAATTGTAAAAGGGAGATGAAAATAGGTCAAAATAAAAAAATTTGTGATTAATTAATATAGAAAATAAGTTAAAAATATATATAATTATTACAAATTTTGCCCATGCATTAACACCAACAATAGGCCTATTTGTGTACTATGCATTACTGTATCTTTTTCCATTAATTTCACGTCATTTTAATATCAAAACTGTGTACAAGTGTCAACGGCTGTTTGTCATACTTCATGTGCATTTTACTGAATAGCCAAGTAACGAAAAAAAAATAATAATTTGACAAATTTTCACCTTCATTATTCATTTTCATATAACTTTTAAGTATATAGTAATGATACAACTTCTTACATTAAAATATTCACCGAATATTATGTTTGTGAATAACTACGTTATACTTATCGGAACATTTCTATTGGTGAGGAGCAGCTAAGAATTACAGGGTTAAAGAGCCCCAGGCTAAGGAAATCTTATGATGGGTGACTTTCGGGAAATCTATGTCATTGGATAATAATGTAATCGGGAGAGTCGATGGAAGAGTAAAAATAAAAAAATAATTAACTAAGTGAGAGCCCCATGTGCTTGCTCTGCAAAAGAAAGATTTAATGAAACTGGAGTAGTGGCAATACAAGTACAGTGTTTTAAAAAAACTCAATTGATGTGGTGTATCTTATGAGAGCCATAGGATTAACGTTCGAACCCTTAGTAGTGTTTGGTAAATTATTTTCATATCTTATATGTGAATATGAGGGATAAAAGGGTATTGTTTTATGTGTGATAAACTTTATCGTGAGATGATTGATTGGCCGGTATTATGGTTTTTTAAATCTTAATGCTATATTTTAACATATAGTTTATAATAAAGTTTTTGTTGTTAGTGCTAATATATATATATATATATATATATATATATATATAATTATGTCAACTTTCAATAATAATAAAACTAGATTAAGAACAAAACTCGAGGAACAAATATTCAATAATGTATGTTGGGCTTAATATGACTATTAATATATTACCTTATGAATATTGAGCAACAAGGGTATATTTAGTTGGAGTATTTCCTGCTTTTATTTTTAAAATGTAATAGATATTTTAGGATATAAAAAATAAAGACAATTTAATTTTTTATATTCAAATAATAATTTTATTCTTAAAAATATAATAAATCTAAGTACAAATGTTTTGATTTAATTGCAAGATATTTATATAAGATAGAGTCATAATATTTTATTTCGGAAAATATATTGTCCATCAAATTTCAAATTAATTATTTTTGGATAATAATGTACAAGTAATTACATATAGTATCATATCTTATAAAATGTATAATTTTATCACATCTAATATAACCTATCAAATCAAACAGCATAATTAGCAGTGTTAATAAATTTTATTACCTTGGCTATACGGCTAAATTAAGGGTGTTTACTTGTTGAATCATTTCCTATTTTTCAATTCATTCGTTTTTCTTTAAAAAGAGAGTAGAAAATTTAAAATTTATGTAATTGAATTTGACAAACCCCGCCAATTTATTAGTTTCCGATAGTTTAAAAGCAATCGAAAATTTCAGAAAAAGATTATGACGCAAATCAAATAAAAACATGCTATGAATGTTATTTTGTGTCTTGTCAGGGATTTTGTATTTCCTAAGGCTATAATTTAAAATATAAGACTAAATAGAGAAATTGTCAATCTGCCGTTGAAAATCGAATAACTGGTTATTTTTTTGGACGGATTTTGTAACATATTAATTCAATTGAAAATCTAATAAACCATTTAGATAAATGAATAATTTGCTCAAACCAACCGACGAATACTTTTAGATGAAATATTTTTTCGGAAACGTTATAAAAGAAGAAAATTTTATAAATTGGAGGTGGAATTTTATTGATTGTGGGTTTCAAAGGTTCAATCCAAATATTTTTGATGATGACATTTTATTTGATTTGATTTGGTGGGATTAGGTATCAAATTTTGTATTTTAGTTTGTGTTGATGTAGTGAATTTAAGATAAAAAATTAGCGATAGGTGAAATTAATCTTATTTAATCTAACAACCAATCAAATGAAAATCAAATAAATTAATTAGGATGAGTTGAACAATTTCACCGATCTAACCTAAAATCAAAAATACAGATTAGCAAAACAATATAATCGGTTTAAACCCAACCAATATCCCAATAAAATATAAATATATAACAAAACTTTGTTATGAATAATTGATAACATGTAGAATTATTTTTTACAATATTATGTTTCCTAAAGTTAGATTAAGAACAATACTCGAATCGGAAAATTTGATGATGTGTTTATGATTGGTAATGCTTGTTGTCTTCATCGCAAGTAAATTAAGACATTTTGGAGGAAAATCGTTGCGAAATAAATATAAGTTACTAGATTACAAAAACTTTGAATTATAACCTTTTAAAATTTGATCCTTTAAAATTAAGAAAATTAAAAACCTGTTTTTTGTCAACTGCAAAAGTGGGTGGATCAACCCTTAAACAGGTAAATGAAAAAACTTGGTATTAGTACGACAAAAACATGTTCCAGCTAAAAAGCAAAGCATTCATAATAGTAAAACTCTTATTTTCGGTGTCTGCTGTTTTTGAAAAAAAAAAAATTGAATATATTTTTTTAAATCAAAATATAATATTTAAAAAACAAAATATAATATAAATGTTCAACCTATGTGTTATTATGATATCATGTGTGGTTTTTTTATTATTGCAGTGGTTGGTTGATAGCGTGCCAAGTAAAAGACCATTGGATGTCAAAAAAGCGGATCGGCTTATGACAGACCTGAACTATCACTACGTAAAAAAGAACAGAAAGCATTAGATCTCTGCCCTTATTTTTTATGTCTTGAAGAAAATTATGTGTTCAACCACCCAAAGCCGCCGCCCATCATAATTAGAGAAGGTGCAGTCTAACAGTTAACAACAATTAATCAAATGGTCGAAACAACATAGAACATCTGTCTAGTGTAAAACGGAAAAACAAAAAACAAAACAAGCTAATGTATAGATATATATCTATATATACCAGAGACAATGAATGAGTGAGGCTTGAGATTCTGTAAACCGTATACTATCACGAAATTGTAATCTAAAAGAATCGGTGAAGTTAGAGTGGTCAGAGCCCTCAGCAAACAGCAAGTGCCTCCCTAAAACCGACGGTGGCACTATTCCGGGGAACCTTTCTACCAAAATCTGAATTTCCTTGTTGCATCATGGCCACGAATTCGCTGTAGTCTATGCGGCCGTCCTGAAATGAACACAATGCAGAGGTAAATATGGGAGAAACATAAGCAGCATTTTCTATTTTGTTCATGTTTTGTGACGACAATGGGGGCAGTGTCATCTTTCACGCTGGTCAAATAAATATAAGGATAACTAACTACATCATATATTCAATCCCAAGTTATATGTAACAAAATCAATGGAAAATACTCACATTGTCCTGATCAACTTCTTGGATCAAATCCTCCAAGTGGAGATCCTCTATGCCAAATTCATCACAGGCCTGCTGAAGCTCATCTCGAGTTATGTAGCCACTACCATCTTTGTCAAAATAAGAGAAAGCAGCAAAAAGATGATCTTCCCGCTGCACTTTGTTAAGGTGCAACGTTGCAGCTATGAATTCTCCATAATCGATGGTGCCGCTATTATCCACATCAGCCTGCAATTTCAAATCAACCATCATAATCCAAACAAACATTACCATAGACTCATCCAGCTATTGAGAACTTGTAATTTCTTTGTTCAGGGATGAGCCAAGTGCCTGTTACTAATATTTCTGAGACCATGGCATGACATCTATTTGCGAGAAGTTTAGTCATGTGAAGTAGTACAATATTCTTATTTGAAATTTCATTTATTAGACTGCCATGTGATGACTGTATCGTGAGTAACATGATCCCGAAAAAGAATACTTACAGCTTGCATTAGATCAAAGATCTCCGATTCATTCAGATTAGCACCAAATCTTTTCAATCCAACCTTTAGCTCTTCAAACGTAATTTGGCCACTCCCATCTGTGTCTATCATCTCAAACATTTGTTTTAACCCAGCAATTTCTTCTTCAGAAAGATGGTCAGCAATGACCTATAATACAGAAAACGTATTTACCACAAATATTGAAGACGCATGCTTTTTCATGACAAACAGATTTCCGTATAACCCAAACATTCCCACATTGAAAAATGTTTTGGGGAAGACCTCATGTTAAAATTGACCTTTCTGATTCCATTGCAAATACTTACTCTTAAAGCCATTTTCTTGAATTTGTTCATAGCAAGAAACTGCTTCAAGCGGCTTAAGACTGCAGGGTCAAGAGGCTTGTCCGGGGCCACGCCATCAACTTGAAGCCATGGATGGCCTGCAAGACAGAATAATAAACATTAGAAATGCTTATGGTGTCCACCCACTTCTTTGTAACTAAATAGTATAAAGATTAGCATGAACATCCAGAGATATCTCTAATGATTATATTCATTCCTGAATTAGAACAGGTAAAAACCCAAAGCCGCCCTAGTACATTATATGTGCCTTGAAGAACCAGTTTTCTCGTGCATTCATTCACACAAAAATGACTACCCAGCAGGGATGTTCAGAAAAACCATTATTCAATTCATTACCACTGTCTTTGGGAAAGCATTAAACATGCAGAATTTTAAAGTCAAAAGAGAAGTTGCAGGGGTTTCAAATCAATTTCTTCGCCAAGGGAATCAATAATACCCTGGAAATGGTAATGGAACAGATATCAATCTACAAGTTGGTAATCAACACCAAAGTGCCAAAAGTATACACGGAAAAGGAGGATAATTATATTTATATGTATTTCACGCCCAATAATCCAATATTGTGGCAGAAGGGGGAAGCAGTAACTTACACAAAACTTCATGGGCAGTTAACCGCTTCTTTGGATTTCTGACAAGCATTTTTCTCACTAAATCTTTTGCACTTTCAGAGATATTAGTCCATGGAGGTGTTGCTAAGTCGAGATCACCATGCAAGACTTCTTGAAATATCTCTTGCTCCGTTTCTATATCACATAATGGAAGGACGTTATATGTGGAATGTGAGTTGTAGTAGCTAGCCTACTAAAAGCTGCAAATTGAGAGGTGGACCTATCAGTATTTTATATATCTTACCTCCCCAAAACGGAGGCACCCCACATAAAAGTACGTATACAATGACTCCAGCACTCCAGACATCAGATTCTGGGCCATAACGCTTGAGGAGGACTTCAGGTGCAACGTAATATGGGCTTCCAACTACATCTCTGAAAATTTCCCCTGAAAACGAAGCATGTCAAAATGAATCACAACACTACAAGGCCACATGTACAGACTAAAGTATATGTGATCTTATTTTCATAGTTTTATGGAGCACCAATCAATAAGCACACGTTAGGAGACGGCAGCAAATCAAAACCAGCATCTTGCATTGTCTTCAGAGGCATGCATGCATGCATGTATGTATGTATACCTGGCTTGAAGAAGGCGGATAATCCGAAATCGATGCTCTTGAGAGGGGAGTCTTCAGTCTCATCAACGAAGAGGAAGTTCTCAGGCTTAAGGTCGCGATGAATGACCCCCATAGAGTGGCAGGTCTCGACGACACCGACAATGGTCCTAGCCAGGTTAGCGGCCTTCTTCTCGGAGTAGTGGCCGCGCTTGACGATCCGATCGAAGAGCTCGCCGCCGGTGCACAGCTCCATGACGAAGTGGACGGCGACGGAGTCCTCGTACGCCCCCTTGACGGAGACCACGCTGGGGGAGCCTTCCAGGTGGTGCATTATCTCAATCTCCCTCCTCACATCGTCCAGGTCGCCGCTCCCCGTCAGCTTCCGCTTCGCGATGGACTTGCAGGCGAACTCCTTCCCGGTCGCCTTCTCCGTCACCTTGTACGTCGTCCCAAACTGCCCGTGTCCCAGCTTCGCCCCCACCTTGTAGTGCTCCTTCAGGTGGTGGACTGACCTCGTCCTCAAAACAGAGGACTCCGGCGCCGCCAGCCCCACCCCCACCCCCACCGACGACGACGACGACGACGACGATGCCGACCCTCTTTTCTTCTTCTTCTTGTTCTGCTGCTGTTCCAGCTGCTGAGGTTGAACCTCGGTCGTCGACTCAGTCGTCGTCTCTTTTGCAAGCTCCCTGCCGCTTATTTGCAGCGGCTCAGGCGGGGTGTGTAGAACAACTTGTACCGGCGCCTCGGCCCGAGAGGGAGCCGGAGGAGAATCGACGACAGTGGGTTGACTCGGGGATGGAGTTTCGCCGCAGTCGGCGGCTGCGGCGGGGGTGTGGGAGATATTCAAGGTTTCAGGGGATCGAGGAGACCACCAGGTTGACTGGGAGAAGAAGAAGCCGTCCCTCAGTTTCGGCCCCACGCACGTGTTCCCCATCTATCTCCAACGACCGACGATGATTGATCCACTCCACTGCTGCTCGACACAATCTTTGTTGTCTGTTCGTTACACCCTCAATTCTCCTCCTCCTCCTCCTATATCTGTCTACTTATCTTTGCACGCCGCTGCATCCAGTCAACCCCAAAGCCTTCTTGACTCATTTTCGATGCGACCAACAACGACGACGGCGACAGAGAGAGAACAGAAGAGAAAGAGAGAGACAGACAAAGTCATTCAATATGAAGTAGACAGAGAATTCGTCATGAGTTTCAATGGAGAAGATTGGTTCGCCGATTCAATTCAATCTGATTTGGGTCTATAATACATATATAAAAAAAAAAAGAATAGGGTAGTGGTTTGATTTTTCTCTTTATACGCATATTATATTTCACACACCCCCCCACACACACACACACACACACTCAACGTACGCGGAAGTAGGGAAGGGCAAGAAAAGAAGCAAGAACTCAATCTCATCGTGTGGACGGCAAAGTTAGAAAACAGGCCCGGCTTTCCTGTTGGAATGTTTCCAGATTTTCAAAAGCGCGTCGTTTGCCTTTTACATTTATTTTTTTTATTCTTTTTGACTTTTTAAATTGACAGGATAGTGATGACTTTGTTTTGTTTGGTAGACAAAAGGTCAAATAATAATAATAATAATAATATTTTTTTTAAAATGCTAGAACATAAATCCGCACTGACAATTCAATCATAACTCTCACATCAGCCGGTAAAATTGTCAATATTTACTGGCATGGTTACTTATAGGAAATAATAAATACGATGCACGGATGTCATGGCAATATAATTGCAATGTTTTTAATAAATACAAGGAAATTACATTATTTTATTTGATCGGAGTATACACGTAAGTTGTTTACTATATATATATATATATATATTAAATCTTTTATATATTTGGCAAGAAATGTCAGAGGTATGATATATATATATATATACTTAACAGTTAACACCACAAGTTTTTTATATATTTTTTAAAAATTTATTAAAAAAATACTTTCCTAATTACATTTCTTTTCTTATACGTTTTTTATTTTATTAAAATTTTACAAGTGCTAAAAAATTATATAAAAAATTATTAAAAAAACTTTTAAAGAATAACCAGTATTTCTCTAAATATTCATTTTCTATCTTTAAATTATATTTTAGAAAAATCGATAGAGAATTATTTTTATTAATTTTTTTAAAATTGTAAAATATATATATATGTAGATATATATATATATATATAAGGTAATGTAAATAGGGTGGATCGAAAATTTACTCATGGGTAAAAAAGTAAAACTGGAGCAGGGCACACGCCGTTCGACTTCAAGTCCACGTGTCTTCAAGTCGTATTAGACAGACGGTGGAGGGGAGAATCGAGGAATCGGCTTAAATTTTGGGGAGATCTCAGCCGTTTGTTGGGAGTTTGACCGGTGGCGGTGGGTGGCCACTCGCCAGTGCCAGTGCGGCGGTTATTATTAAATTAAATAGAAAGAATATGAATATGTGTTATTGGACCGGAAATCACTTTAAGTTAAATTTAAAGTGCTGGATTTTATTAATTTATTAATTTTGACAGAAAATATTTTTCTTGAAAATTATTCCCTATACCCTTTTCTTCCTGCATTTCAAGCCGACCAACTTCTTTAACGCCCCGGCTATCCCTGTGTTTAGCAGCAGGGTGATCTATAATGTCCATCTATAATGAGATTGTGAGTTTAAATCTTGCATCCACTATTGGACAATTTCAAAAAGTCTAACTAAATTTATTACACTTTCTACACCCTCCTCTTCTTTTACATACACATCCTTACAAACACACTCTCTTCTTTTACATACACATCTTACAATTTCCAAATCCACCGGGCAGCATGTAGAAATGACAATTTCATGAGTTAATGCCCGATACATTAAAATAATTTTATAACTTTTAAAAATAAACTTTTAGAAATCAGATACTCTAAGCATATTCAACACCCCTCATTATAACTGAGCTTAAGAGGAGAATTCATTTCTAAGTAAAATACCGTTGAAAAGCCCTTGTAAAACAGAGCAGAACGTGAACTTGAAAGTTCACAACATACAGCAATTATTTAAATTTCAGAATGGTCTTGGTTTTAGACATCTCGTGCTAATCCAGAAAGATCAACATCTCCTGAGTTGATATCAATATCATGGGGGGGTTCGATGGTAGCACCCCTTCGAGAATGGTGGCCCCCATCAATTGGTATACCCCGCCTCAAAGATGACGAACCTGAATGCTGCCCCTCAGACACACGCGGGGATCCAAAAACATTGAAAAATCCATGCCCCATGTCTTCAGCTGCTTCGAAAAAACGGCCAAGTCCATTGGCAAAGTTTCGCTCAATGGCTTCCAGGTCATTGCGCAACCCAGGAAAGCCAAACGCCCCCACGTCAGCTGAACCCATGGAGAAGCTTCCTCGGACCACCTCATTTGTAACATCATCTTCAGTATATTCTTTGTTGGATTGCACCACTTCGGCAGGTCTGGCACAAAATAAATAGATAAGAAGTAAATGTATTGGGACTAAATCTTGTGGCGAAACTATATGAAAAACTTTTTGGACAAACTATGCCATTCAGAGAATCAAGCTCCAGAAATACAGTTTATGTGCCAGTGGGAGTCTAAATAACCAACACTGTGCTAATGGACAAAAATATCACACTGCCATTACATGATGACAGATAGAGGGATCCAGAAGGGATCGGACCACAAGGCCCAATATGAATACAACCTTCCTCCATAATTAATTTTAATTATAAGACATTTGTTCGCAACTCAAACCAGTGACTTCCCAGTCACATGGTAGTAACTCAACTGTTACCCCAAGTTCACCCTTGACCCTTTGTAAAGTTAAAAATGATTTAAGAATATAGCATAGATTCAAAACTGCAATATGCTAGCCTACACAGTAAAAGTCTGAGAATTGCAGCATTGATGTTTTAAATCATCTGTGCCAGATAAAGAAGGTGCAGCACCTGGTTACAATATCGGCAAATACATTTACATGTCAAACAACATGAAACAAATTTGAATCTCCAAGAAGGAAAAGGTCATTGTCTTGGGACAATAGCGGGCATTTGAAGGCCTTGAAAATTTTATTGTTAACTTTATCCCTTGCAGGCCATTATGAAAATTAAATAAATCCAATCTTTAAGCCCTGATTATCGTAAACTATTCATCCAGCCAACCAAATAACTTATTTTATTCTTTGAAATGGGAAGAAACACCCTTTTTGTGGTGAGGTAGGGCCATAGGGGATGTGGTTTGGAATATAGACGTGATTCTCATATCAATACGTGAGTAAAACGCTGCGGGTCAAGTCAAGTGTACTTGCTATCCAAAGACCTGAAAAAGCAAATAAGAGAAACCCAACAACTAACTGCCCAAATGAGACACTAAAACTTCCTTAACCAAAATTTGTGAGACACTCACCAAGCTGTGCCCCTAACATGAGACCTCTGCTGAGAGCTTCATTAATGTTTTCATATAAGAAGTTAATTAAAAGAACTCAAGCCTAAAAGCCAATAAGAGAATCTCAAACAGATGGCCTTCTCCTTAAGATGACCCACAAAAAAAATAAAAGTTTAGGTTGCACTAGGAACTATAACTTAAGGACGGATGTTATAGTTCAAAACTTCAAATGCCTGTATTTTTATGCAACTTCATAAGCTTTTTGTAGTAAAAATGTATTTATACTAAGGGGACAGGATACATGTTTCCCAGAAATACACATTGGATATTTGGATGTATTGGCATCCACTTTGCCGCGTGCATGCATGTGCCCCCAAAGATTTGCAAGTATGTTAGCAGCATACAAGCACATTGATTACAGAACAGGTAAGTAACCCAGGAATAATAATACTAACAAAAATGGGGTGGCCAATTGATACAAAGAAATGATAAATAAATTTGGGGCAATATAAGTTTGATGGGTGATAACACACTATACATAAATGAACGGTGTTTATCTTACGTATGGCATGTTTTTTGCTTACCCAACCCCACAAAAGAAGTCATGGGGAATCCATCATATACATAAATTTGATAATCTAAAGTGAGCCAAATTGAAAACACAGATACCCTAAATCATGGAATTTAGCCCCCAAATTCGTGTTTCCAATTCCAACCACAACATTAGAAATAGAAAGGATCAAACACAAAACCGCATCCCCACAACATGAGATTTCCCATGTGAAGTGAATGTGCAGTAAACCTCCAGTTCCAAAATTACCATACGCAATTAAGATTAATGTAGGGGCAACCAAATAATATTAAGTTGCATGTTTTCTTAGTTAAAACCAAAATATAAATTTATCGGTCGCGCATGACGATAGAATTAAATAAAATAAAATTCAACCCTTAATTTTCAAGGCATCCATCCAAACAGACAGACAGACAGACAGAAAGAAAGAAAGAAAGAGAAACTACCTGCCGACGCAGTCCTTGAGAATCTCCTCGGTTTTCTCGCACTTTCTGACAAATTTTCCAGGCTCGACCTCTTCGGTTCTGCACTGCGATTTCACGACGCGACGGGTGGAGTATCCAGGGTTAGGGTTAGGGTTAGGGTCTCCTCCCCCTGCAGACGAGCTCCAGTCACCGCCCTCCTCCTCGTCCTTCCAGACCCAAGCCATCTACGATCCGCTTCTCCTCCTATCGTTTCTTCCAGAACAGTCCGGGATTGATTCGATGGTTGGTTCAATTATTTTGTGGTTTATAGCACAGCAGAAGTCGTGGGCGGGGCCTTTTTCGTTAGGTGCCTGCGGCCAATGGTGCACCGCTCAGGTGTGTGTGTGTGTGTGTGTGTGTGTGTGTGTGTGTATTAAAAAACATAATATTTTGTATTAAATTAATATTATTTTAAAAAAATCATATCAGTTTAACGATCAAGCGCGCATTACTTACATAACCTCTTTATTGGAAAATTTTATTTCAGATACATTACATAAACCGTACGGTAAAATGGAGTTTACATATTTCTGGTCACACAAAACCGTGTCCATATACAAAAAAAAAAATAAAAAAACGTGTCCATATGGAGTTTACATATTTCTGGTCACACAAAACCGTGTCCATATACAAAAAAACAAGAGAGTTTGTTTTTCTGATTCTTCAGCTCCCACCTTTTCTTTCGGTGTGACTTTTGTCATTGATGCCATTTGCCTCACTGCTAACTTGACCGTGGAGATGGAATCTTGCTCATCAGAGGCAGTTTCTGCATTTACCTGGGTAGATGAATCCCAGAGCTGCTCCCGGGATCACTTGAGCCTGCCTTTTCAGAAGGTCTGTTGTTTGATGCTTCAATACAAGTTGTATCATTTTGTGCCACATGGAGATCTACACTGCTTAAGGGAACCGCAAATGTGGTTTGTGGACCCAATTCATGCTTCTGAACCAACAGAATAACCGCCTCCAGAGTTTCCAGTGCTTGTTCAACTTCTGGTCTGACAGGCACTTTCCGGTAACTGTTGGCACGAGTCTTTGAAACTTCCTCATTTTGTATGCCCTGTTCAGTCTCTTCTTCCTCAATCTTGGTGCATGTATTATGGCCTATGACATCAGTTTCACTGGTTTCTCTTAGACTCGCTTCAGAAAGAAGTAATGAATCATCTTTCTCTTGTCTGATTTCACCATTGGCTTCCTGATCCGTCACTGGGGCTGGGGTACTCCCTGGCGGGGAATTGCTTGCACGGTGATCTCCAAGAACTGAATAGTCTTCTTTCTTAACATCAGCTAGTGTAGAACTGGTAGGATATTCCTTGGGAAAGATTTGAGCAACATCATTGTTGAGGTGTTCTGGTTCCAACATTCCCTTGGGTATGTTACTCACATATAAAGCACCGCGAACTCGGGCATACAATGAGCTCTCTAGAGCCCTACTGAAATCGTCATCACCTTTATACACAGAAGCAACTGCCTGCATAGAGGCCAGGATTGAAAATGTAAGAAAAAATTGGAGAAAGACTGAGTAAATTTATATAGCTTGAAGGCTTAATATAAATTTTCTTGTAAGCCAAATTGGAATTGTGTAAGAACTTTTTTTTATCCATGCAGGATTTCTGAAATACAATTGAAGCCTTAAAAAAACACGACGGAGCAGAAGAGACAACCTTCCTATATAGTTTGAAGCCATTGCCTATAATCTGCCTCGAGAGAAAGTTGATAAACCATGGAGGAACAAAATCCAATTTGACATCCAAGTTAGCAATTGTCCTGAAAAATGTTATAGCTTTTTAATAGATTTATCCACAACTAAAATCATACAGCAAAGCAATTCAACAACAAAAAACCCTCAAGCAGGCATACAAATAAAAAAAAAAATCATAACAAAAAAAAAAAAAAGTGACAAGAAGTTTCACTGAATATCAAGGGAATCTCTATCCAAAAATCTCATAAAAATCTTATATGATTATCACTGGCTCCGTTGAATATCTCGGTCTGTTAGTTTACACTAGATTGACTTGCCTATAGAAAAACTTCTTGAATCAAGGAACTATTCTTTGTTCATTCCATGAAGTTGAAAAGTAATTATAGGCGTAAAGATATCCCCCCCTGGATTTGCTTATCACAGCTCAAATTCAATAATGTATCTACAGAAACTCACCGGAAATAACTTCTTTCGGGAGTCACCTTCTGCAATGCAAAACCTCCCACTATATCAATCTTTACCACTTCATTTTCTTCGGCCATCCCATCATCGTTGGACTCACAAAAATTTCCACCAATGGCCTCCAAATCAGGGATCTAAAGAAAACCAATGCTTAAATTTTGAAAAAAGGTAGTCTGTGGCATAAAAATACCACAAAATGAGTAATTAATTATTAAAATCTAATCCACATCACATGCAGTTTATTAGTGATTACCGAATTCATAAGCACAATGACCAGGTCGCCTTGGATATACTCAAACTCAAAAAAGTGAATAATGCCCTCTCTAGCTGACAGGGGCCATGAAAACTTTGCCCTTTTCTTCCAATAATTTTAAATGAGAATCAGCATCATCCTATTAGTGAGGTGAGAATCAAACCATGCAATTTTATGTAGGGCATGAAGGCAAACCTTATTAATGATATCTGTTCATTAATGTGGACGTTATGCAGGCACTTGCAAGAGAGAATTTTGAACGTGGGAATACTAAGCTGAGGCCACCTGTGAAAAGTAAAAGAAGAAAATCTAGTTAGGATCACAATCATTGCTATTTTCTAATGATTCAAATTTAAAACAAAAACCAAGGAAAAGCGAGCAGTGTATGTCACCATTTCTTGTAAAGAGCAGACTCCCATGAGACGCATAGACCTGCAATTTAAGTATGAAGTATGAACTTATCAGTAAAGATAGCCATAAAGCCACCAATTATTTTCAGGGTATTCATAGAGTGATGGTAACAAATGATGGCCAGAGATTATTCCCATGTCAGGATGTAACTTACAGACATCCACTGGTGCATCCACATAGCCTTCGACAAGGAGCGTATGAAAGGGAGTTCCTGGGGGTCCTTCACGGTACATTATACGGCAATCTTCAGTGTCCCGTTTTAACTGCCAAATAAGTAAGAGAGAAAACAGCCTCAGTGTCATATGAACCCTGATCCTCTTCGGCTAAAAGAATAACATACAATATACTTTCACACATCAGAGGTGAACTTGGTGTAACGGTAGAGTTAGTGTCCCATGACTTGGAGGTCACCAGTTCAAGTGGCCAACAGGCCTTTTTCGGTTAAATTAATTGTGGGGAAGGCTGAGTTGTTCCTTTTTTAAATACCATCACACATTTTTCTATACTATAACACCTGCATTCTTGTTTTGTTTTGTTTTTAGCTCAGTGGATCCTAAATTGAGTTGGCAATACCATATCATAACCACAAGGTTCATAAATTTCCTCAACATGTAGAAATGAAGGCAGATAAGAGGACTCAAAGTTGACACTGTTGGACTTTCAACGTGACTGGAAGTCAAATTTTAAATTTCTAATTTATGTTCAACCATCAAACCACAAAATATGACTGTGAACATAGTTTCCAGGTGAATATAGTCCAAGTGTCACATCTTAAAACTTAGACCCCATCTTTTGAAGATAAAATTGGTACGAAACAAGCAAAAAAAAAAAAATCAACAGAAGTGACGGAAAAAAGAAAAAGAAAGCAACCCAATTCACACTAGCAGATTTCTCATTTCTCATCCCTGGAACCTTCTCAGTGGAGTTTTAATTAAGTTTAAATCATCGACGATTGCATGCCGGACCAGTGATATTACCCCATTCTCGTTCCCCCTAGGCCTTTCACCTTTGGCCTTTTCTGTAATCAAATAATAAGTGAACGAATACAGGGAAACATATAATTGGAGACGCATACTTTCCATTCATTCTGTTGTTTGCCATGGCCTTTAGGCACCCCTTTTCCAGAAACACTCCTTAGCATGTCAATAAAATTCGACACCTCCTGGGTTCTTTTTTCTAATAACTCCTCCATATGCCCTGCAAAATGAAAACAGCTCGTACATGATTATAATGTCATCTTCATCCTGTGCAATAATACATAGACCGACAACGTTAGATTAAGCCCGATCGAAGACAATTAACTAAAAACGACATTGGGTTTGGTGGCGGGGCGAGCGCAAGACTTGATCTTTCACGAGGGCAGCAAGCAGCTTCCCATCCACCAGATCACGGGACGCTAGTGTCCGGTCCAGTCTCTCTCGGTAGTTGACGATGTTTCGCTCCCCCGCCATCTTTGCCTGTCTCCTACAACCCCGAGCACAACTGTGCTGTGAGTCAGACTCTGTTTTCGTCCCCTGAACCTGCAAACCAGTCGACTAAGGCTCTGTAAATCACCAAACACATGGATTATGAAACTGTCTATAGGCCACTAAAGTTGTCGAAACACTCTGATAATACGTTACTACGTTGTAGCCTCTTCGATATCGTAGGCACTGACGGAGAGAGCTCAGAGCATTTTGTATACTGAAAGCGCACCAGAACAATCAACCATTGAAAATAAAAAAAAAAAAAAAAAAAAGTGGAAAACTCACCCGCAGGCCGCAGCGTGGATCACGGAGAAGGTGCCTACAGCCTACAGGGTTGGGAGATGTCACGAGCCGGTCACGTGGAGATTTCTTGATACCGACGAGGTGTCCCCCGACAAGGAATTGACTGAAATGTGTCAGTGTGAGGAGCAGAGACAGATGGCGAGAGAGTGGTTGGGAAAGGTTGGAACGGTTGGGAAAAGCTTTCGGGAAAACCACCAACTGTAAAAGGCCGTAGAAGAAGATGAAAGTACCGCACACTGGGTAAAAACTAGGAAGATGATTTATTTATTTATTTATTGACCGGCTAAGATTTTACCGACAAATCAGTTGTATACTGATATTTTACGCAAATGATCGAGTAAAATGATATTTTATGTACCTAAATATTGTCAGTTTTGAAATCCAGTAAAATCATCGAGTAAAAAAATTTACCGATATTATGCTGAATGTTACATTTGGTATGGATTTTTTTTTTTGTGTGATTATTTTTAAAAATTATTTAATATTAAAATTAATTTTTAAAAATTCATAGTTATTTTTAAAAAATATTTTAATTTTAAAATATGAATTTAATTATGTTAGGAGATTTAAATAATTTTAAATTTTACATTTTTAAAAGATATTTTATTTCTTGTACCTATTAAATAGAGTTTGAAATATAATTTTTAGATTTACAGGGCTAATTAATTAGTTTCCATCATTCTTTATAATCATAATTCATAATGGGTGAAAAGATTCTATATAATTATATATTTAATAAATTATTGTAGCCGAAGTTCAATCCCATTTCGCTGCATAAGTAATTGAAATAAATATATAGAATTTATAAAAACATTCGGGAAAATATAAAGAACCTGTGTCATTGGCTTTCCCATCAAAATGAAGGATAATGGGGCATTATATATAATATTATTAAAAAAAATTGTTCGCAGAGAAAAATAACTTGTACTATTAACACAATCGAATGCCAAAGTTGTAATAAGTGCTGGGTTACTTTGCGTGGAATGTATTGTAAGGGGGTTGAGTTGAAGAATAGCGTGTCCGATGGCGATGACTTCTATGACTTAAAAACCGGGTCGCAAACTTGCACGCATTTATTTTAATTAATTTATGTCGTTCTCAAATGCAGGTGGGAGGCATGCAGTTACGTTATTCGCAGCCGTACGTATGTCAACGTGTGATTGGCGTTAATGTGGCTAATGTCCAAAACAGCTGTTTTTTTTCCACGTCTAAGTGTTAAATGTTAGAAAAAAATTATATGGTATTTACTAATGCATTATTGTATTTTTATTTAAATAATATTTTTGACAAATAATTTTTTTTAATGAAATATATTTTATTGTTAGAAATAAACTTTTATGGACAAGCATGTTTTTTTAATGTCAAATACTAATTTATACTATAATACACTTTTACGCTATGTTTGGTATAGGTAGAAAAAAGATGAAAGAATTTGAGATGGAAAGAAAAAAAATGATGGAAAAAGTAATTGTTTGGTTGTGATGGAAAAAAATATAAAAAGAGTAATATTAAAAAACTGATATTATTGAAAATATCAACTTTACTCTACGGCAATTCATGACAACTGTATATTATAGATGGTGGGGGTATAAGAAGTTTAAATACAAAACATACACATAAATAGTTAATATATATTATTTAAACTTTAGAAAATAGTAAAAAAAATTGAGAGAACCCAAAAATATTTGCATGAATGAACATAACAATTAACTAATAAATTTTATACAAATAAGCGCATGAAAATTTATTAAAAACAAAAATTATTAGAAGGTAACTATATACTAGTATTTCATGATAGCTCCATTCAAAATGATATAGAAATATAAAAAGTTACTTTTCGGTATCTCCAGGAGTCATTTAAAGCAATTATTTATCTCTACTTTTCTTTTTCAAAAAAAAAAAATAAAATAAAATAGAACCTTTCACTCATATATTTTTTACAAAATCAACTAACTTTTATTTTCAAATAACTGTCGTTATGTTTACCCATCAACTTTTGGAGTGCCTTAAAGAACTACTAAATTGCTTTAACACAAACTATTGTCACACTCTAATTGCCCCCCCCCCCCTCTATAAGTGATATTGCTCTATTTAGAACGTTTCAAATCAAATTGATATTTTATAACTTAAATAAATTCAAACCCAACCAATTTTTTTGGTTTGATTTAAAAAAATTAAACTAATCCAGTTTAATCAGTATGCTTTGAACATGCGGTTTGAAATATAAGTAAAAAAAAGTGATCTTTGTAAAAAAAAAGTTTCAATACATTAAGGGCTACACTTCTAGTGCACCATCTATAGCAATAATCATTTAGCTTCACGCCATTAGAGAGACACATCATCATCATTCTCCTCATCCTTGCTCCAATGTTAGCTGGTCAACTGAAATGTTATGGTTCAATTCAATTTAAATTGTTTTTTTAATTCACAACAAATCAAATCAATAATATTATTCTATTTAAATTGCGAGTCGATGACCTTATTCATGAAAAAAAAATGTCCATGATCGATCATAAAAACATATAAACAAGTGCTCATGCTTATAGAAATATAATTACGGAAACAATCAATATCACATCAGAAGTGAAAAAAAAAAGCTTTTTTATATGATAATCTTGCCTAATGGTCACGTTGATCACCTAAAAAAAACATGGCATGATTACATGACATAGATAAGACTAGGTATACCTCTCCCACTTTGTTTTCGGAGTATACCTTTTGCATATATGACTTGAATTTATGGCTAAACTTTTTATTTTCCGCTTGAGAGTTCACTCAATCTAAGTGAGAAAAAAAATGAAGGAGTGAAAGTCAAAAAAATTATGACATTTTATTTTAAAAAAAATTCATATAAACTCTTTATTATTGGTTTGAAAGGTGTGCTAATGATAATAACAAAATAATATTTTTTAAAAATAGAAAAATACATAACATAAGAGTAGACTATTGTAAAAAGAAGTAAAAAAATTTAAAATAAAAATACATAGAAGTATACACTTTTTTTCAAGCTGTATGTAATGTATCTCTATCCATTTTCATGTCAATCTTATACTAAATTTTCTATTTCGTTAAAATTAAAACGAAAATTAATTTCATATTATACTCAAATTTCCATTTCGCCAAATCTGAAACGAAAAATTAATCTAATACCCCACTAGTTAAAAAACCTGTTCTCCCCCAATTGCTATTTCTCTCCTCCCGTATCTCAATTTCTGCCCCCGTCGCCTCCAAACCGGCGAAAGTAACCATCGTGCCTCCTCTCCATCGCCTAAGATCGTCGAACGTTCCCAACCGTCCGGTAAGCACCCCCCCTCTCTCTACCTTCTGGCCCAAAACACCTAAGTCGCCCTATCCTCTCCCAATTTAGCACTTATTTAATTATTTTGATTTCATAATGCTTGAGCGCATTGATTTTGGAGATCATATTGAATCTTTAGGCCACAAGGGCACTAGGTTCCCACCCCCGTCTTTGGACTGTCGACACCCTCAATTTTGTTTCCAAGTAATTTTATGACTTTTGTATGGAATAATGCATTTTCCTATTTTGATTTGGCTCGTGACGCTATTCTTACCGTTTAAACCCTCGGTTTATAATGATTATTGAATTTTGAAGCTGTATTTTTTTTTTTTGTCTACTTCCTTCATACGTGATCTGCCTATTGTGGGTTTTTCTTGGTTATTAAGTATTTTATAAAGAATGGTAAATCTGCTGTTTTATTCATGAACCCAATTGTATCTGATTCCCCACTTTTGTTCTGATTTTTTTTTTGTACAATAAAAAAATGCTCTATTTATTGTTGTGGGTTTTATTTCTTCTATAAATTGCATCTTTAACACGTAAGTTAAGTTACGAACTAATGTAGGAATTCATTTGCTTTTTCATTAATCCAGAATTTTGAAAATAATAATAACAATGATGAACTTCATTTTTAACACAGTTAAGTTTATGCCTGAACTAATTGAGGTGTCCAAATTCAATTAATTTTCCTTTAATTTGGATTTTTGAAAAATATTACGAGGGAACTAGGAATGTTTCATTCACTTTCTAACATACTTCATATATACATCGCGGATACGAACCATTTATACCATTGTTACTTGTTAGTGTCATTTGGGTTGGGTTTATGATTGCATATGTGCAACTTTTTTGGATTCTTTGTTGCTGGAATTACCAATTGCCTAATCCTGATGGAGTTAGATTTAATTTACTTTGAGCTTCACATAATTATTAAAATAGAAAAATTGCACACAAAAAGTATGCAAGAAATAAACATACAATAACATACTCAAAATGAGCAGAAATGAAAGAAAATGTTAACCCCAGTCGTAAAAAACACAGGCATTCCGCTCGCGCCAAATATATTAAAGAAGACAATGAGGAACAATCATCCACACCACCGAACACCATTCAACGCCTTTGAGCCAACACTCAAACAACGCATAAAGGGACGACGACATCACCTAGAGAAGGCCAAATCAAAGCTTTATAACATTTGGACAGTAAATGAATAAATGTTTCATGGACTCTTTGAAGCCTTGCACATGAAACAATAGCTAATAAGAACGAAACCCCGGCATTGCAGGTTATTAGCACTAAGGATCATGTCAAGCACCACAATCTAAGCAAAAAAGACAACTCGAGATGGAACCCGCACCTTTCACACACTACCCTTCATTTGTACAGTTATATATATTTTGCCGCATTGCAATGTATGGGTTAGTTATGGTTAAAAAGAGTTGATTGGCTTTTCTAAGATGTTGCAATGGAGAAATCACAGTTTGAAACTGTGTGGGTATATATTTGATTTTGCTTTGAAAGTGGCAGACAAAACATGCCTACCTTACAAGAAAACGAAGGGAGATAGTGCTCCATTTTGGGATAACAGGGCAGGTTTTGTGCATAATCTTCCGAATGAAGCTGCCGCTGTTGCCACAGTAGCCTGGTGAAGTAGATTGTTATGCATCCCACTGTTGAAGGCATTGTCGAATCAGAAATTTATTGAGTTCCCGGGATTTTACTTCATTAAGCTTGGTTCTTTATAGTTTATTGCATTACATATGTAAATATCTCTTGATATTAAGGCACTAAATCAAATTTCAATAATTTTGATATTTGTGATGAGCAAGCTAATGTATATAAGACTTTTTTTTTGGGCTTATCCTTACTTCAGAGATACATGAAAACACAAATGCTTAGACATGCACATTTGTGTGTATGCATGGTTGTGCCAGAAAGAGAGGACATGTCAGGTTTTTTTTTTGGGTTGCGTTATCAGAATTTATGTTAGTGTTTGTGGGATGCTTGATGTGTGTTAGCGTTTGTCGTTTTAAATTTAACTGTTAAGAAAAAGCTATTTTCACCAATAATTTTTCTTAAATTGTTTTAATTATTTGGAAGAGGCCTTTGAAACTATCTTAACTCCATATGAGAACATTATAATGTTCTACACGTCCTGCCTTTACCCTACCAATATGAACATCAATTTTGTCACTGAAATTTTATTTATGGTTTTATGAGACTCTTAAAACCATAAATATTTTGAAAAATCTCTCTGATTTCTTGATATTATTAATACATTTGTGCATGTGAAATATATGTGCAATCATATTTGGTAAGAAATATACAAATAAAAATTAGGATCTTCAAGTGTTGTCATATCTAGCCACCAATCTCAACGATCACGATTGAGTAAGCTTCAAATTATTGATGAATGAATACTTATCAACAAAAAAAAACTTGATGAATGAAGCCTGATAGTGGCATCAACTGATGCGTGTGGCTGGGGACTAGTATAGTATTTCTGGGGCAATTCACCACTCATTTACAAGATGTTCCAACCTCCAACACCCCCCCCCCCTTCTCCCTTCCCCTCATTTGGTTTGTAAAGTACAATTTTGTATTCATGTGTCTCTTCTTAATTAACAGGAGCTGATATAGAAGGATGAAGCCTCTGGTGGGGATGGTAGTTTCAAACAAAATGCAGAAGTCTGTTGTGGTAGCAGTGGACCATCTCTTCCACCACAGCGTCTACAAACGTTACATTAAACGCACCTCCAAATTTATGGCCCATGATGAGCATAACGAGTGCAACATTGGTGACAGAGTATGCATTCCTCCCTTTCTCCACATCAATATCAATGAACATCCTTTTTCGGTTCTCTCCATTTTGATTTTATACAACACTGCTGTTTCATGACCATAAGCCTCTTCACAGGTTGATACAAACATCAAGCTGACATCAATCATTACTGCGACATTCTTAATGTGAAAGTTAGTGCGAGTTAATATTGATAATGAATATAGTGTTGAAACTGTATTGCAGGTTCGATTGGAACCTTCTAGGCCACTGAGCAAGCGCAAGAATTGGGTTGTTGCTGAAATTCTTAAGAGAGCAAAATTCTACACGCCACCATTAGTAGTTATTCCTCCCGATGCCGACCCCAAGACTGAAGTGTCGTCTTCTTAATTATGTTCAGGTTTGACTGCAGCCCATAATTCTTATTGATGCACTCAATGTCTGTGTGTCTAACTGCTTCTGTAATTAAATTGATGGGCTTTAGTGAATGAATAATATGACGTTATTAATATTCTGTTTTTTTTGTAATAAAAAATTGGTGATTTAAAACATTTGACTTCTTTTTCATCACGGCATTTTGGGTAACAATGTCCTGGACTTCTATAAATCTATTTCAGGAGAAAATGTCAAGCCGTATGAATGTTTATGATAGCATGGAGTTTTCTGTGAATTTTTTGTATGTGATGGTGGAACCAATGTTACCAAACGTCCATCCAGATTGTTCTGCTTTCCCTCTCTGTACTTCTCTTCTTTTGACACTTCACATGTCTAACAGCCTTCAATGTGGTCAACTGAACTAAATTAGTAAAATTGTTTTTCTGTTATAACTTAAACCTAACTTAAATAGATCGATGCCAACCATAATTAATGAGCATTATGTGAATAATCACTCTTTCTTTTACCACTTTTTGTATGCGTGTTGTCAATGATGGCTTTTGAGCTCATGTTCAGTTTTTTGTATGTTACGCATAGCTTTCAGAGTTCAAATGTAATTATTCACTATTAACTCAACTGAAGCCTGAAACTAGCCTAATTCTTATGCTAGCTTGGCATCACCATGAATGCTGTCAATTCCTCAGCACAACATCAGAGTTGCTTTTTTCATTTAGGTTATTCATTGGGACTTGAGACTTCGTTGACTAACGTTATCCTTTTTGGTTATCTCTATTAAATTTATACCTTCTCCCTCAAAACGGTAATACAACATCAGAATTAAATTTCTTCGAAGATTATACTCTCTCTCTCTCTCCTTTTTTTTTGGCTAAGCTGATGAGATTAAACTTACATTCTAGTATTGGGTCTTTACTTGGAAGCTTTTTCAAGATTGTTTATTCGATGAACAGATGTTGTATAAGGCTCACTGGCTGCCTATAGAGCAAAAACCATATATTTTCCATAGGAAAATGCTGGCTTCTTGACGATCTATAGTTTCTTGTTTATATAAGGTTGCTGGGCCTGCAGTTAATGTTCTTTTATTTTAGCTGTTGTACATTATTTTATAATTGAGTCCACTCGTTAATATAGTGCTAAGACTTCGAGAATTTATAATAAGGTGTCGGTATGATCATAGTAATTTATTTTTTTTTTCAAAATTTGTTTTCTCAGTAAGGTGAATCACCATGAAAGCTAGGGCTCGGAGGGCTGGTCTGGAAGCCATTATGTTGCAGGTTCACACCAATGGCATAGGTAAAATAACAAGATCGCTGTGTTGGCTATTTGTAATGCGAACATACTGCAGATTGTAGAATGCTCATCTTTAGTTGTACACCTTCTCACTGGGATTTTGGTGTATCTTTTTAAGTGCATTGTTATCTGTATTTTTGGCCGTCTTTTCAATGGAGCTTTCGAATTATGTTTATGTTTAAACGTGGAATTTACATTATAATCTCCCATAAATGATTGCTTAGGGGAATGTAGTTCCATTAAGGCACCCATCAGTTTTTCTTTGGTTATCTGCTGACATTTCTTAAAGGAGTTCAAATTAAGACTACCTTATTTTGATTCAGAAACGTAAATTATATATAAATAGTTGACGGTTATAAATAATACATTTATTTAAAAGTAGATTGGTGTTTGGGTGCATCAATTTATAAATAACTTGAAAGCTGAAATTATCATAAAGTACAACTCTACGTCAGCTTCAGCCAATTTGCCTTCCGGTGTTTATTATACAAACAGCTATTGATCAAATTACTCCTTATCCTATTACTTAATGTCTGGAGAAATATCCATCCGTTGTCTTGAGCTGGCTTCGCGGATGCTAATGGAAGTGAAGATCAGTGTTAACTAAAAAGTCTTGTTGGAATGCAACCGAAGGAACTGGGCTTGATTCACCCCTCTGGGCGTTTGCAGGAAGATGATCCTTGTCTTTACCTCTTGTGAACGGGCATGCCCCGTTACGTTGAGTGCTCATCAACTCAACAACCTGCAAGTGATCAACATGATCACAACCTACATGTATATGTATCGGAGACGTCAATGTTGGTATCAGTAATTTTGACGTATATGCCCATTTCTTTATTATTTGAGGCAAAATGATGGTTGCCAATGATTTTATGAAGTCAGAGCCCTTTATATTTTGAGCCCTAAATGGTTGTGCTTCATATTTGTTTTTTAAAGAATATACTAAATGGTTGTACTTAGAGCAGTTAACTAAAAAAATTATTAACTCTATAGTAATGTTCTCTCAATTTTGTATAAGTTTAGAGATGCCAAAACTAACCCGACTTATCTCATTTTAAGCTATTCCGATTCGATTTGATCTGTCCTGACAAGCTATCGAGTCAAACTCAAATCTTACTCAATCCGCTTGATTGAAAATTTTTAAAGAAATATAATGCAAAAAATAATGACCTACTCCAAATTGTCTGAATCCACGGTTTAGGTTGAGTTCAAGTCCGAATAAATATTTTTGGGTCGAATTTAGGTTGGGCAATTGAGCCCGGCTCAACTCATTATATCAAGGGATATAATTCACAGGCTAACAGAAATCAGTCACTAGACCCACATCACAAGAAAAGAAAAAGAAAAAGAAAAGGATCAAGTATGTACATCAGTTTGTCTACATCTCAAAATCTCAACACCCAAGTAATCAAGAGGACCATGAACCGCAACATGAGGCTTCCCTACCTTCACACGAACAACAGATATCTGAGGGTACCTGGTTAGGGTTGAAGATGCGATGACCTGAGCTACCGACTCTAGAAGATTGTGAGGCGGTCCTTCCACGACTCCCTTAACTAACCTGTCAAATGCCAATAAAATTTCAAATTTTGATATTGGAGAAAATAATTCATTCAAAGAACAAACTGCTAACTTTAAGAAGGTGTTTACTGATTCATGAAACAAACACATTAAAAAGTTGAAAAACGATTTTAAAAATAACTACCCCAAATACTTCAGCTGTTGTAAAAAGCACCCCTGAATTTGGTAGAGAAAGGTCGTATTGGCATTTTCATTGTACTCGTTCAATTTTCCAAAACGACTTTGTACAAATTGTACTTGTTCAATTTGTAGAACAGGAAATTATAAGTGCTTTAAGCTAGTAGAACAGGAAATTATCAATGCTTTGAGCATTTCACGTATCCACTTGTAAATAAGCTTTTGAGAAAGTCCAATATGTTTTTTTTTCGATTATTCTTTAGAGTTTTATTTATACAAAAAAAGCTTTACGTATCGATAAATATTTGTATAGCTGATAGTATCTGACAAGCAGTCAGATTTACCAGCTTTCCTGAGATCTAACCATGTATCCACATCAATCAAGAACTTCTGTCCTAGCTTTTGTTCTTCCAATTTCACTCCATGAAACCCATGGAACATCAAACCCCTCAGAATGAGTTTGTCTCCCATGCCTAGTTCCCCACCAGTAAGCATTGGTACTAGCAAGAAATGATCATTGTTAGCCATAGGATCCGTATGTTGGGAGATAAAATCAAGCACATAAGGACATGGGAAGCCAGCACAATATAATACAATTGTGTACAATATGGACACTCGATGCTCATGCATATATATATAGTCTTAGATCATCTTGAAAGTGCAAATCAACTCTCAAATTTGTACAATAAAGTATAATTCTTTAGTCTCTTGCACCTATTTTATTCCAGGTAAACAAATCGAAAGTATATATACTATTAAAATCTACTAGGTCGGTAACTTCTCCGACACCTTTCACGTGACAACATGTATGATGGGTAAAGCAAAGCATTGGAAACACCATCTTCACTGGCTTGGACATCATGAGTGAGAAATACAACATGCTCTTATATCATATTAAAAATTTAAAATTCAAGGTCAACATTCCAAAACACAATGAATTCAGTCGGTAACTTCTTTGACGTTGGACTCTAATACATACATATATATATATACACACACATGTATGTATTGTCTTTATGCCTGTCCCAATGACATGATAAAAATTTAGAGGGAAAATTAGAACCGACCATATGCATACAACAAACAAGAGGTTAGACTAGAAGAACATAGAATCCTTAAAGTCAAGTTGGGTGAAATAGAGAGAAGACAGATTTTAATTTACTGTGGCTGGAAGCTGTCATGAAGATCGGAGTCGCCGGAATATAAAAGGCGCGGAGGAGGCCCCGGAGGATAACGAACAAAGAGGCTGGCGCAAAGGACTGGCGCTGAAATTTGGTTGGGCCTAAACAAGAATTTTATAATGAGGCCCCTCAATGTTACATCCATAAAATCTCCATATCATAATTTTTTTCTATTAAATAAATACGAAAATTTTAAGCAAAAAATTGAAAACATCTGCCCATAATATGGACCAAAATTATTTTCTTATGGTGCATAATAATTTCCTTGTAATCTTAAACATTAATGATTAATGTTTCCTTTCATTAAAATATTTTATCTAACAATAGGAGGACCAACTGATAAGCTCCTTAGTAGAGTTAGTTCATCAAAAACTTTCTTTAAGGAGTTGTCCAACTTCTCTTTTGTAATTGTTACATAGCATACCTTCACCATATAAAACATGTTTCAAAGTTTTGATTAGGTTGAACCATCCTTTAAAAGGAATCTACAATACAAGTTAATAATTTCCACTTCGATTTTTTTTAAAGATTAAAACAAAAACAATGAAGGCAAGGAACAATTTATACATCATCTAGTAAATGCATTTACTTAATCATAGCAATTGGGCAGAAGTGCTTGTTTTTCCATGGCCTCTTAACGTCCCAACAGAGGCATAGAGATGTAAAAAAAAAAAAAAAAAAAACTAGCCATTCTTGTTTTTACATAGATACAAAAATTAAGATTAGTGAAATAGCCCAAAATTATTTGCATGATGTTTGCACCGATCAACAGCCAACACCTATGCAATTGAACCCGTAAGTTCTTACAGCCACGTCTTTTTGAAGGATTTTCTTACCATTGCATGCATAAGCAGCAAAACAATTGAAGATAGTGAATCCATACCCCTACTCGAAGCTTCAATCAGACCATACAATTAAACACTAGTTGCGAGCAACCTTCAATCGCGCCAGAGTATGTCTGCAGAAGTTTGACATTTTTATTCGTGTGTACTTACTGCATGGATCAATATATCATAAATCATAGATTCTTCTTCTTGTGATTTTGTAATAGCTGTACTAGGAGGTACTTTCAGTATGTTGTTCAGGTCTCTATTTGAAATTTGAATGATCCCTAATATTTTATTAAAAATTCAAACCAATAGACCCTAATTTTCGAGTTAAATTCGCACACAAACCAAGCGTACCTGTGACTTCCAAACGCGAAGTGTCGGAATCGTCGGTGATGGACAGTGCTCTTGGAGGCAGGAAGCTACTCTAGGGAGAGGGGGCCGGCGATCACTGATGGCAACCACCAACTTGGCGGCAAAGACCGAGAGATGCGGTTGCAGAGTCAAAGAGGCGATGCCGATTCGGAGAGGCCAGAGGGAGAGGGACCGAACCGGAGGGCGACAGTATAGAAAAAGAAGGAAGAAGATAGGGCCTTTTTGTTGGGCTGGATTTTATTTACTGGGCTGGGCTATCTGGAATGCTAATCCACATCATTTATTTGTTCCGGGCCTTGACATTAACTAAGGCTGTGTTGGGACTTCAGCTAAACATGTTTGTTTGATTTTGATTCTGTTCATTCAATAATGCTTTGTTGCGACATTTATGTACTGCGTATATATCTACAGGACTTAATAGAAATTTTTTCTTCATTAAAATTTCAGTTGATGAAATTTAAAAACTCATAAATTTGGTCATGAAAAAAAATAATCATGCTCGATTCTTGAGCCTCTTCCTGATGTCTGCTTAAGCTCAAGACTCGAGTAAAGCTTCGAGCACTGAATCATGAAAAAAAAAAAAATTATTGTGATTTGTGCAAAAACACGACATGATTGTACTATGTGCGGTATAGATAAGGCTAATGGGCGGTGTATTCCGAGTCCCCCTGGACTTTGGCCTCTTTTAGAGTTACGGAAAGTCACATATGACATACAATTACAATTCCTTCCTAATTTCTCCGGCTCCTGTCTTCTTCTTGTTCTTCTTTTTCTATAGCTTTTCCGCATTGAAACGAATGGCAGTGGAAATAAATAGATGCTGCAATGCATTTTATCAATGGCTAAAATTGTATGCCGCTCGTATATATCCAATTCATGTGTCCTATCTGATTTTGGGTGTTCATATGTATTAAAAATTGATATATTGTTATTTTATTTTCAGAATAAAATTAAAAATTACAGTGATTTAAATATTTATAACCAATCAATCAAAATCACATCCCATACCATCAATTACATTCAACAATTAAAGCAGCGCGAAAATATGCAATCAGATGTCCCTCCCCTTCCCCTGCTACGTCTACGCACCACCACCCCCGGCGATTAGTGAACTTATGATGACACTGACACTGACAGCGGCACCGACGATTAGCAAATTTGCCATCAGGACTTGTTGACAATAATTGGAGAAATGAAATGATATATAGTAGGCCTTTGTGTTTTGAACACTTGCAGGTTTGAAAATATTGGATTTCAATCTAATTTAACATAAATTAGTCCTCTGTTTACTTTTTTTTTATTTTTTTCAAAAAACCTAATTCCTTTGTCATCCAACCCACGTTTCTATATATTATTTGATTTTTTTTTTTTTGAGAAATCGACATATCTTAACTATGTATTATTCGAAGAAAAGAATCTAGTATCTTTTTATTTTAACCTGAAATACTTTTTGTCTATCGACATTGTCTTTTAAGCCATAAATTTAAATTTTATTATATTTTATTTAAATATTTAAAAAATCAAATAACCACTAGACACATGCAAAAAACGTGCAGAGGCTTGCAGTCTCGCTACTACTACTACTACCAATAATAATAATAATAATAATAATAGGGGAGGTAAAATTTGTCACGTTTGAGAATTATGATACATCTGATCTTTAAAAAATGAGAAGCCATAGGTTCTTTAATATTTTTATTTAGAGACTAGAGACCTGCTGCTTGTATGGGATGCAAATATATTTTTATTTTAATATTTTAAAAGAACAAATAACCACTAGACACATGCAAAAAACGTGCAGGCTTGCAGTCTCGCTGCTGCTGCTATTACTACTACTACTACTAATAATAGGGAGGTAAAATTTGTCACGTTTGAGAATTATGATACATCTGATCTTTAAAAAATGACAAGCCATAGGTTCTTTAATATTTTTATTTGGAGACTTGAGTCCTGCTGCATGTATGCAATGCAAATATATAAACATGTTTGTTTTAATGATTTTTTATTTTTATTAACAAAATATAATAGATATTTTTTCTATAAAATAATAAAATATTTATTTACATTCTAAGTCATATTTTTTATTTTATTTGCACCAAACTAGTTATTATATTTTAATAACCAAGATAAAAATATCTAAAACATGTCCTAATTTTTTTTATTTATTCAAAATACATAAAATGATTACTATTATATATGAGACGTAGGAGAGTCTTCAAATCCACCAACTTACGACAACAGCAGCTACAATTATAACCAATGTCCTTAATCATGAATCTATAAAACTTCACGCATAGGATTCAATTATTAGTTGTAATTTTCTTTTACCGTAGAAACAATCCACCCACGTCGACGTCTCTCCCCCTCTCCCCAACCTGTCGTCATACAGTCGATTTTCAAGGCAGCGAAAAAAGCAAGAAAGGCATACCAGCTCGGACTTGAGGTGAAAGTAAAGTATTAGAGCAATAATTAAATATTTTAATAAATTTAATAAGCCGATTTTTTTTGAAATTTAATATTTAATAAAAATTTTAATTAAGATATATATTGATTTTAATTTATGATTAATATTATTTTATTTAAATAAATTTATTAAAATATTTGAATATTTTCCTTATTTAATTATATATATATATAACTAAAAAATAAAGGAGAGCAGTAGCCACTACGCATTGCGTTACTGTTTTTTGTTTTTATTTATCAGCCTTTTATGTGTATGTTAAAAAAAAAACAATGAACGTGATTATAATTATTCAATTTCAATCGAATCATTCTCGTAAATTTATTTGATACTAGCGATTATTGTAAAATTAACAATTAAATAAAACTATTCGATTAAAATCGAACAATCATACTTAAAATACTAATAACAGAATTTTCTTATAATTTTATTTATTATTATTTATAAACAAAAATAAGAAAATCATAAAATTATGTTCACAGTAAATGTTATATACTTTTTTTATAGAATTTATATATTATAAATTCTTATATATCATAGAAAATCATAGAATCTATATATATATATATATATTATAGAATTTCATTTACGTTTTTTATATCTTTATTATTTATTCAAATTAAATTTTAGAATTTTTTCTATTAAATAAAAAACAAAGAATATAATAATAATAATAATATAAAGAGTAATTAAGAAAATTATTATACTATATATTTGTATATAAAAGTAAAACATAATTTAAATTTATAAATTTATTAAAAAATTTAAAATTAAAGGTCGTTGTCAAAATTCGTTCTATTTTTTTTTCTCGTCACCATAAACTTATATATATATATATATGTGAAATGTTTTTATTTTAAAGGTCGTTGTCAAAATTCGTTGTGTAATAAATTAAATGAACCTAATCCATACGCGTGATTTGATGGACGCCTTACTGTTAGGTTGTGAAAATTTTGAGGGCCCGGTTAGTAGCTTTCTCATCTCATTGTTTTTGTCTACTTGTGTCGGTTTTATTTGCTCAGATAGAAAATAAAATTTAAATGTATACTTTTTAAATTAAATCTCATAAAAAATTTAAAAAAATCAAAAATTGTTTCGTATAATTTTTATTTTTATATTTTTATTATTCGCATTAAATTATATTATAAAAAATAATTTTTGCTTCATATGAGAATCATGAGCTAGTTTGGTATGATTTTGATGACATGTTTGTTTTGCATGTTTTATATTTTTATTTTTAATATGTGATATATTTTTGAGTACATTGAAAAAATAAAAAAAAATCTTAGAACAAGTTTTTGGGATTCTATGTTTGATAATAACTGTATTTTAAAAATAATAAAATGATAAACAAACATGTTATTGTCCTAAGTATTATGTTTTCTGAATTATATTGAATTTCGTATTAAATCGTAATTTGATAATAAGTTATGATTAGTAAGAAAAATGATATGGTGTAAAAAGAGTGTATATTTTTAAATGTAAGTAAAAAATATTTAAAAAAATAATATTTGAGTTTCCCGAAATATTTAAATTTAAATTTAAAAATATAAAACAGTTAAAAATATTTTTTAAAAATAGCTAATATGTTCAACATTTTACAAAACTATTCTTAAATTTATATTATTATTAAATTATGATAGACCCACATAGGAGCCATCATTTTAAAAATACCAACAAAGAAAACTATTATACTAAATGTGTTTTACAAATAATATGTACTTTTAAAAATTAAATTAAAAAATTAAAACATAATATTTGATGGATTCAAAGATTAGAAGTGAGGAAAAGAAAAAATTAAAAAATGAATTTTCCGACATAATTAATTTTAGATTTACAAATAAAAAAATTATAAATATTTAAAAAAAAACTATAAAACCCAACAAAAAGTGACTATAAGACCCATCATTAAAAAAACAATTCAAATTCATGTTATTATTAAATTAAGTTGAGTCTATCCCAAACTCATCATTTTTAAAAAATCATTCAAGAGTTAGAGTGTACCAAACACAATCAAAAAAAAAATATTTTTAAAATACATACTTTATTCAACTAATACTTTATTCCGGAAAGATGTATACTAAAATTAATTTTATCTTTTACATTTCGAATTCTGTTTTTAAAATTATTTTCAAAAACAAAACACACCATGTACCCACTAATTCCCTCTAACAATTTAAATTTAAATTAATCTGTATTTGCCAATTAACACAATACATTGATTGTCACCGACAAAAAAATATAACCTTATTCGTGTGAGCATTTAATCAGTTACGCTTATTCCAATGGAATTAATTTGATCTAATCACTTCGTTTAATTATATTATCCATTTACACTCTTATCTTATCATCCGTGGAGGTGAGAAGCGAGGACTCTTATTTTTCTGTCGGCTGTAATGTATTGGCTACCATTTATATCCCCTCCTTTGTTTAAGGCATGTAACTAGCCAACAACAAAAATTAATGGGAAAAAAAAAAGGACTCCTCTTAATCTCCAAAAATAACTTCTGATTACTTGATCCTCTTTCATATTTTATAATTCACATTATCTACACGCACAACTTATTGAATTTTCTTATACATGGAGAGAGAGGTAGTTATGATATAATGATATCTAAAATTTCAAAAAATTCACATTGTGAACCTATTTTTTTTATTTTAAACGTAAAAACTTTTAATTTTGTAAATAAATAATAATTTAAACTGTTCAACAACTCATGCTAGAGTTTCAGCTGAACCTCTATTACAATTTAAATGAAAATTTATTTTGTGTCAAATGCAAAATCAAACAGTTTAGATTAATAGATTTAAAAACCACATGTTTTGATCGTATCATAATCTCTCTATATATAGACGACAATATATGAATTAAATGGAGTTGTATACTGAATTTTTATATTTCTTAATACGCAATTGAGGATATAATTCCAGTTGAAAACTTACTCAAATTTGTCCTTAGAAACGTAGAAGAAAAGAAGAAGAAAACCTTCGGCAATTTTTTAATGCTTGGTTCAGAGTCAGACGAATTTTAAAACATTTACCAACAAAAAAGTTAAAATTAATTCCTACGTGTCCTCTTCATAAATAAATAAATAAAAAGTTTGATAGCATGCGTTGGCAATATTAATGGAACTATTTTTGTTGAGAACAGCCAATCCCTTGCCTTCAATAATTAATAAAATTGAATGGAATGCGCGTTGTATTTTAACATTTCCATATATAATATATTTTTTTTCTTTGGCACTTGAGTTTTTTTTTTTTTTCAAATATACTTTGTTGGGGTCTATCATTTGACTGTTCTTCCAAGGGAGTAACTAGTTTGTTTTCCATGTTTTCAATTAATTTGTGTGACAAATGACCATGATACATGAGGGTCGTTATATGTCAATGAATCATACGTGATAAGTTGTTATAAATTAATGAATATAAAATCTTCTAATAGCTATAAAATATATAATAAAAACAAATAATAGAAAATATTTTGTAATCAGAAAAGTTTTTGATTTTTGTGACATAAGAACTATTGATTGGATGTCTGTGCAATCTAATAAAATAAATCGTTATAGAATTGAGGGTTTTTTTTAAAGTAAGGCCACAATTATTGATAATTAATTATACATTAATTTATCTCATTAAATCAGACTAATAAGATAGATTGCTTAACTCTTAATTTTTCGTCTGATTGTTTTGTTCTTTTTTCTTTTTTTAAAGTACGGTGGTTCACAATTATTGATCAGTACTGATCATGCATAAATTTATCTCCTCAAATAGCATAAATATCCGATCAAAGTTATTGTTTCCCTAATAATAGAGGGAATCAAAGTCCGTATATCATAGAATCTATTTTATATAGAGTGCAATATAATGAAAAATTGTTGTCCTAATATCTTATTCGGTTTATTATTATTTGTTTTAAAAAAAAGAGGAAATAAAAATCATGATTGGCCTACCAGATCAGTCCAGGCATCCCATAAAACATGGGTAGAGAGGGTTCACATTGGTTCACATTTGAGACTAACCATTCATTCTAACAACTCACACTCGGAACAAGTCAAGTACCATATTTGTATTTTTTTTTTTTGGTTTTTTTTATTGGAAGGTGGTTGGACGAATAAGTCAAAGCAATGAAGAATTATAATAAGTACATATCTAATTACGTTACAATCTTTAAATACAATAATCAATGTCCCCTATTAACCTAAATTAAACCAAACACAAAAACTCAAAACGGAAAATTAAAACAGGAAACGGGTAAGGATAACACGCATGGATAAGCAAGCACACCACCACATCACTTGGGAAAAAAAAGAGAGGGTAAAAAGTAGCATTAAAAGCCTGAAATGGGACAGACAAACAACAACTCACACCATCAAGTCAACCGCCTCCCTCTAACTCCGTTACCGCTGCTCATGTGTAGTCCCAGATGCCCCTTGCCCGCCCCCCCAGACCGCCGCCAGCTGCCACAACCGTCCACGCCCCCAAACTGACGCCGTCTTCTTCGCTTTTATCTTTTATCTTTTATCTTTTATCTTCAAAATAATTAATTTCATTAAATCTAGGAAAAGATCAACATCTGTGTGTGTATATATATATTATTAAAAACACAAATTTAATATTTAATATGACGAATGTCAAAACCAAACCAAATCCAAACATTTTCACACAAACACCACACTCACTCCTCTGCAATTTATTGCGTGGAGGGCGTAAGCCGCGTAACGGCACATTCGCTCACCCGCTTTAATAGCTTCTCTGCGGAGACCATCTCTCCCTCTCTCTCTCTCTCTCTCTCTCTCACACACACACACAATTTCAAATCCGTTAAAAATATATCATTATCCAGAAGTTGCAGGATCTGAAATTTCGCTTCCCCTTTTTGTTCTTTTTATCTCCCCCGCCTTATCCATAACCCATCCAGCACCACCACCTTTCCCGCCCGGTGGATTCGAATGCGGGACTGCAATCCCAGGTTTCTAGGGTAGTTTCAAGGTTGATTTGGTCGTTAGGGCGGCGAGGATGATGCGGTGGCGGCCGTGGCCGCCCCAGGCGGTGACCAAGTACCAGGTGAGGCTGGTCGTGAGGAGTCTGGAGGCGGCGGAGGAGGGGAGGAGATTAGCGGTGGAGATCCGGTGGAAGGGACCGAAGGCGAGGCTTGGGACGCTGAGGCGGACGGTGAGGAGGAACTTCACGAGAGAGGAAGAGGTCCGGTCGGACGGCGTCATTGCGTGGGAGGAAGAGTTTCACAGCGTTTGCAATCTCTCCGCCAACAAGGAGAATGCTTTCTCCCCATGGGAGATCGTATTTACCGTCTTGAATGTGAGTCTTTTCTTTTTTTCTTTTTTAAATATTTTTTCCCCCAAAAAATAAAAAAGATAAAAATAATCCACCGACGTAATGACTTGATCCCTGAAATGCTCATAGTCGTAGATTTTGCTTATTCTGGGTGAGTTTGTGTGTGTGTGTGTGTGTGTGTATATATATATATAGATAGATTGATTTGATTACGGTTTATTAATTTTTTTATCGTAGTAAATAACTTGATGGATACAGTATTGAGTTTCTCCCAGATTTTTCTGTTTATCTCATGTGATGTGGACATATGTAATTAATGAATGGTAATTTTTAAAATTACAGTGCACATCAAAATAAATTCGCAGTTTCGTTCCCTTGTTTCCTATTTCATGGATAATGAATTACCTGATTTGTGCAAACGAAAAACACTTTAATGTCATAGTGATTGCAGAATGTTGATTCAGGGGTAGATGTAATTGTATTAATCAAACCCTCCTTGATTGATCTGGCCTCTGGGTTGGGTCTGGGTTCTATTTAATTTAACTAATTTGCTTTTGGCTATAAATTAAGACTTTAGGCTCCTGGATGCTTCGATCTGAGTTGTAATTGTATCAATCAACTGATTTTTTATTTGGTTTCTACGTCTACTTCCTTCTACTAATTAGCGTTTGGCTATAAATGGGAGACTCCAAGCTCCGGGATATATCAGTCTGTTTTGGAATTTTTTAAAATCACTGGTATTTGTATTGTGGGTATTTTAATTTTTTTTTTATTGGTGTGCAGAAGGAATCAACATCTAGATTAATTATGTTTCCCTTGAGATCCCTTTAACCTACAACAATCTGAATTAGGGAATCTTACTACTATATTTTTCATTCATTTTCGTAGGGCTTCAACCAAGGGACCAGGGCAAAGGTTTCTTCTATTGGAACAGCTTCGTTGAACCTTGCTGAATATGTTTCCACCCTTGAGGGGAAGGAGTTTGAAGTGACTCTCCCTCTCACTGTTTCAGCCTGCAGTGCTGAGGCTCTTCCTTCTCTTTTGGTATGTACCATTCAATGCGTTTTGAAAAGTTTTTCCAATGATTTGGCATAGGCGTTGGTTCAATTTTTTGTTATATTGGTGGTTCAGGTCTCAGGTCTTCTTTTGATATCAAACCTATTTTCATGTTGCAGGTTTCGCTCAGCCTTCTGGAGTTGCAAATTGTAGAACAGCCTGAGAATTCCGTACCTAGATCCATGGTGCCAGTGCAGTCTCCCCTGCAGTCAGGAGAAACTCTTACAACAGAGAAAGATGAGTTTTCTGCATTTAAGGCTGGTCTTAGGAAAGTAAAAACTTTTAAGGAGTATGTTTCATCCAGAAGAGGAAGGAAGGCCTCCCGCAAGGAAGAGGGTAGTGAGGGCAGGTGCACTGTCAGAAGCGACAGTGAGTGCAACTCCCCATTTGACTCAGACTCGCTAGATTATTTTGAGGATGGAGAATCCGAAAATGGATCTGAGGATTCCAGTGTTAGAAAGTCGATCAGTTATGGCACATTGGCAGAAGCCAATTGTGCAGGACGATCTTTTTACTCCACTACACGAATCAGCGGTGAAGTTGAAGATCTCATTTATTACAGCAGCCCGAAGTCAGATGTGAGATGCTTACCTGTTGAGGATTCAGCTGCTTCAGTCTCTGATCAGCTGCTATTGCAGAGCTCAAAGAGTGGCATTTTGTCATGGAGGAAAAGAAAGTTGAGCTTCAGATCTCCCAAAGCTAAAGGGGAGCCACTGCTGAAGAAAGCTTATGGTGAAGAAGGTGGGGATGACATTGATTTTGATCGCCGGCAGCTTAGCTCTGACGAATCTAACCATTCCTGGGTAAAAATGGGCATTTAGTTTCTTTCTGTTACATAGGTTATGCTTTCATAGGTAGAAATTGTTCTTCTTATGATATGTAGTGGATTTTCTAATTGTCATTCGTTTTAAGATCTCAGTTACAACAGGTCTCTATATATGAATTGAAAACAGAAGTTGATTTTTTTTAAAAGTTATCAAGAGTGCAAAATTCTTAATGTAATCAGTGATACTTTTTTGTGCAGTGGCGAAGGACCGATAATGATTCAATTGCAAATCGATCATCCGTCTCTGAGTTTGGGGATGACAGTTTTGCTGTAGGCAGTTGGGAGACGAAAGAAATTGTAAGCCGTGATGGGCACTGGAAACTTCAAACACAGGTTTTTTTTGCTTCAATAGATCAGCGAAGCGAGCAGGCAGCAGGTGAGAGCGCTTGCACCGCCTTGGTTGCTGTCATTGCTAATTGGTTGCAAAGCAACCGAGATGTCTTGCCCATCAAATCCCAATTCGATAGTTTGATCAGAGAAGGCTCATTAGAATGGAGGAATCTGTGTGAAAATGAAACTTACATGGAGCGGTTTCCTGACAAGCATTTTGATCTTGAAACTGTTCTCCAGGCCAAAATCTGCCATCTTTCTGTTGCTCCACAAAAGTCCTTCATTGGGTTCTTTCACCCTGAAGGGATTGATGAGGACAGATACGAAGTTTTGCATGGTGCGATGTCCTTTGACAGCATCTGGGATGAGATTAGCTGCTCCGCATCAGAACTTCTACCCTGTGATGGTGAACCCCAGGTCTATGTTATTAGTTGGAATGACCATTTTTTTGTTCTAAAGGTTGAATCAGAGGCTTATTACATAATTGACACATTAGGAGAGAGGCTTTTTGAGGGTTGCAAGCAGGCCTATATCTTGAAATTTGACAGGAACACTACAATTCATGAACTGACATGTAGTGCACAGTCGCCAGGTGTAAGGCAATCTGCTGTAGACTCCAAGAGTCTGCGGGCACAGCCTAAAATTTCTAAAGAAGGGGGGTCTGTGTCTGGGGCAATGGACACAAAGGCTGAGGATTCATACCATGAAGAGAAAGAGCCGGTTGTCTGTCAAGGGAAGTCGTCCTGCAAGGAGTACATTAAGAGCTTTTTGGCTGCAATTCCAATTAGGGAATTGCAGGCGGATATTAAGAAGGGTTTAATGGCCTCAACACATCTTCATCAAAGACTGCAGATTGAATTTCACTATACCGAGTTCTTACAACCTCAATCTGATACTCTCACAGTAGAAGAAACTGTATCGGAAACAGTTGATGTTGCCCTATCTGATAATGCTGCCTAGGGAACCTTTTGTCGTGCGTCTTAGGAAGTGTGATTATTCTAACTTGTTAGCATGTTTCTTCTGGTTGTGTTTAGGAGGTAAATGGGTTTCTTAATGAGTAAAAGGAGAGCCCATTTGAGTGGTTTGCTAAGGGAAGCTGTGTGGTGGTTTTTTTTTCCATCCCCGTGACTCCATGCATGGAGCTCTGTTGTTTTTTTGTTGTCGCTGTTAAACAGCTTTCTTTTGGGTTTTTTGGCAGCACTGGAAAAGGGTTTGTCTTGTTGTACATGGCCAATTTGCTCTAATTTCTGATTAAAATATATTGTTCTTTGTTGGTTGTACAACAAATATGTTTTAGATTGGGTAATGTATGAGTATTATTTAACATAATCCATCAAATAAAATTGGACGGCTTTATGATGAAGGGGAAAGACGGTACATATCGAGTTTGGAGTGGAATTTCGTTATTAAATTTAAAGCATTTTTTAAGGTCCCAGGGATTTAAATACAGGAACATACCCTAAAATTATAGATTGACAATTGAAAAGTGAACGTTAGATGCTCTCTAACAAAATCAAAACCTTTCTTTTGAAAAAAAAAAAGCAAAATCAAATAATGATAGGTGTGAGTGTGAAAATAAAAACCAAAAGCCAAAAATCAAATAATGATATTTAAACATGCTACATGCAATGAAATCAACCAAAATTTTGGTGGATTTGATAATTGGCACTGATTGCAAAACAAAGCAAGAGGAAAAATAAGTGCGGAGAAAAAAATAATAATAATGGGCTCAGGGAAGGCATGTGCCCAGAGGCCCCAGATCTCCTTACCCTAGTGGGCCTCCAGGAGCTCTGGGGCACCCGAAAGATGTATAGGTGTTGCCCTGTTGGCTGGACCTGACTAGCAAAAAGAAGAAGAAAAAAAATGTGGTGGCGGCTTTGTTCACCGCTTTCTTGTTTCTTCACATCACATGTAATAAGCCCTCTCCCTTAGACCGTCCCTAGGCAAGTTTTTATTGTTTGGACTGTTTTCAGGTTGTTTTTTTTTATTTTCAGGTCCACGTGAACACCCGCAATCCCAAGCATGATGCAGAATTATGAACAATCACATTCATGGCTATGGCCTGTGGCCCATGGGGTTTGTTTGAATCAGAATGGAAATAATAAGAACACGTTTTATAAGATAATATTATTTTAAAAATATTATTTATAATTATTTATGAGTTATAAATTCAGCTAGTTTATAATTTTTAAAAATAATTATATTTAAAAAAATAATAAAAATATACCTACAATTTTAAAAGGTATCATATTTCAATTTCTACCATTTCACGGCAAAAGCTGGAACACAGAACAATGAGAATATGATAAACGCACGGCATAAATTAGTGTTGGCACTGGAAGGAAGACTTTTTCCTGACGGGAGAAACCATGCCATACAAATAGAAGAGGAGGTTTAGAGAAAATAATAATAATGATAATAATTTAAAAAAAAAACAGCTAAGTTTCAGCAACTGGGGCATCTAACTAATCCATTTTCATTACACTGGGGGCATCTCATGAACCCCTCGTCAACCCCATCTCTGAAGACCCTGCAGCTGCCATTACAGTTAGAACACACCAGGAAGCCGAAGCCATCACAACAGGAACAGGGCAGCCGTTTAGGAGGAGCACGGGGCATGCCTTCCAGCAGCTCCTGCAGCCTCCCCTGCTCGTGCAGCTCAGTCACCTCGTCAGCTCCTCCAATGTGCCTTCCCCTGATAAAAAGCTTTGGAGGCACCACTCTGCTCCCCATCACTCTCCACAGCTCATTCTTCAACTCCAAGTCCATCGACACGTCCCTCTCCCGGAACAAAACTCCCATAGTTTCCAACAGTAACCGGATTCTGCTGCAGTCCTCGAATGTGTTCCTAATTCCCCTCAGGCTTGTTGTGTACAAAATGATGGCCTCGCTCCCCCCTGGAGGGCACCTCTCCTCAAATTCCAGTAGAGATTGGTGCTCATTCGTGACTGGCTTGTCGACAACCATAGTCTCAGAGTTGTTTTTCTCTGAACCATCCTTGGAGGCCGTGGAGGGCCTGAACTTTTCCAGATGGTTTTTGGTATGGAGCTGAAAATCTTGGCCTAGCTTGAGAGAGCTTACGGTTGAAACAACTTTGAGTATCTTCACGACTCGCCTTTGGTTTCTTTTCATCTCTTAATACGGCTTTGCTATCCAGTGAGTTAGACGCACAGCTACCTAGTTGCTGTGGCTCAGAGGTACCACCAAGTATATAAGTCGGGGGCCGGTGGAGGTTGTCATATAGCTTTTCTTTTTTCTTCTTCTTTATCTTTATCTTTTGATGTGCTTTCATAGTATGCGTAAAGTTATGCTTATCCCTGCTTGCCATCGGAAATGTTAATTAACTAAACAATCCACATGACCAAAAACGAGAGCCGTGGTCCCTTCCCTTCACCTTTATGTGGTGGCCTGAGATGATTGGCCACTGAATACCATCACAATTGGTGGCAGAGATCAAGGCCGAGCCCGGTGGTTGGGACAGGGGGTGCCAGTATTCATCATGCAACGGCAGGTGGGGAAAAGCATCTCCTAGCTTTATTCTTCTCTTCCCCGTTGGAACTCTCTAGGTGAGTTGCGCACCCATCATGACGCCAAAGTCAACAGCCTTTTCCATTCCCTCACTTTTTTTTTTCCCATTGACATAATTGGGTTACAACTCCTACCCATAATGCCATACAAACACATTTGGTTTGAAGGTTAGTCACTGCCCCGCACAAATGCAATTATCCAAGCTTGCATTCACAAAAGATCCAATTTCCTAAAGAGTAAAAGCAACACGAAGTGATTTCCTATTTAGTAAAAGCAGTATTCGAGAACTTCATACAATACCCATAGTAGAACTCATTTTAACAACATTTTTGAGCCTGCTAGTTCAGTTCAGGAATTGGGTTTACAGAAGAGAATAAGCCCAATGAAAAGAAGCAGCTGATTTTCCATGTGACAAACAAAAGAAAGATATCCATTTCCGTTGCTTCAAGGTGAAAAGGGAAGGGGTGATGAACAAATTTTCAAGGCTTTTAAATGTCAGCCAAAGACGATATAAACCCAATGCTGAAATCAAAGCTAATGCATGTCAGTTGTTGGCCTTTATGATCTTCCAGCTTCATTTTAAGAGTGTATGAACCCTGCACGCATCAAAATAATGTCAACCACTATAGGAAAGGATTATCATGTTTGCACAAACTGTGTCTGTATCGAACTGTGAACAAATTTTTGTACATTCTGGGTACAAGAATGTCTATCAAGCCATCATCCATTGAACAAAACAAAAAAAAACGAAAAAAAAGAAAGATAATAACGGCTCCAAGGCTATTTTTGGATTTGAAATTCTCTGCCTTTATTAATCAGTAATCAAATAAATACACAGCCTAAAATTAAGAACTAAAACAGAGGAGCAATAATAATCGGAGGATAATCCCGGAACTATAAAGTAGGAACCGAATAACAATACAACAAAAGAACACTGCAGTATATCTATCATTACAGTGCAAAAAGTTAATATATAAATAAATAATTGTACCCTGAACCCGAAAACCCCCTAGGCTGTTTGGTAATAAAAAAACACTAGGCTGAACCTAAAATCAACAATGTTGAATTGAAATCTCTAGTACTATGCTTCATATGTAAAATTAAATAGGTGCTGACTTACAGGTGGAGTATAACCAGGTAAAACCTGCGAGTGGGAAATAATAAAATCACCACCCGAAACTGGGCAAGATGTCTCCTCACAAAGATCATGGGATTCAGTGTGGATGTGAAACCCGAAGTATGATACCTCAATCACCAGTTTTCCCGTAGAGATTGCTCCAGCTGTGTAGAAGATACCTTTCTAGTGTCAAAAAAAAAAAAAAAAACGAGAACAGATTCTAAAGAAAATGTAATGCCTAAATTGGCTACATTCCCATAGGGTCACATTAGAAAGATTTTTAGATGCATACATATATGCATATATATATATAAACATTAACAAACAACTTTCAAAATGAGACAGAAATTGTGATGGTTACCAGAGAGGGGGTAACAGGAAGAACGGGCTAAAATAATTATTTAAATAAAAATAATTAAAAAACAAGGTGCAACACAGAAAACTTAATCCTTAGAAGCACATTTTATACAGAAATATGGATACGGATTCATTATTTTAGTATATAGTAGACATATGGGTCTCTTGGATACAAATAAGTACAGAAAATTTGATCTCATTAATCAAATCAAGAAGTCAATCACTAATTATAAATAGCATTAGATAACACAATGACTAGACAGTCAAACAATATTTATCGGTGTTGAAAATTCATAACAATTTTCTCATGATGCATCAACAATCAATAATGGCGTGAAACATAAGAAAGTAATACACTATAGCTATTAAAAAACTACTATTTTGGTAGGTTGTATTGGATATAAAAGTATATATGATTACTCGCTTTAAATAATAATAAGTTATGCAACATAAAACCTGTTCGATATATGGCCAACAAAGAGGATAATAGATTTTATTCTTATCAAAGTATATCACTCAATCTTTTGTGAATAACTGGAGAATAAATAATTTATAACTAATTTCTATTATATTTGAAAAGGTAAGGACTAAGGAAAGTGATAATATACGGTCAATTTAGGATGGTGCTCGCTCTAAAAATAAATAAATAAAATGTTAAATAGTAATATAGAGAAAATTTATATTTTTTGAGAATCGTATAAAATAAAATATAACCTCTTCACGATTTAAATTTATACTTTATGAAATTTATTATGTATTCTTTAAATTGCATTACAGTAGCTATCTAATATGATAAAAACTATATATTAAATTGATAATTTTATACTAATTTCATCTAATAAATTGCATTAACTTTATTGCCGTGTCCCACTTGGGTCGGACACAGATATGGCTGGGACAAAGTTCCAGCCATACGAGACTTTTTGAACTCAGCAACATGTAATAAAAAAAAATTTGCTCTTCTTGGAATAGGCTACGACTCAGCTAGGACATCAACAACAGACTTGTAACAACTCACCAATTTGCCTCCAACGATGCTTGCTGCTGGACAAAAAGGCTAGCTCGTCCACCAGGCCCACTCTGGTGAGCTGCTACGATTCCCTCAAAACCAAAAGCAATACCAGCCATTGCTTTTTGCAATTACACAAAACCATGTTCTTGCCTTTCTTGGTTTCTCCTAATCATGGGCCCACTCTGTCTGATTTTCTACCAACATTAATCATCCGTTTTGTGTAAAATTTGGCCGATTTTTTAATTATATTTTAAATTACATTTGTATTCAAATTAATCTTTTTTAAAATACATATTAATTAAATTTATAGTTTTGCCATGCTGCAACGGTGTCCCTAGTTTTATTATAAATGCCAAATTTATGAGTTAGTTCCTTGTACTACGCACTCGAGTCCCCACACCCATGTATGCGCTTCACATGATTTGGAATTTTGGATAACCTAGGTCAAGTTAGAATAAAATTTCAAAATTTACAAACACTACGCACAATATATATATGTATATATACATATATATATACATATATATATATATTATATGAAAATGTTAAATAGAAAAAAACTGCATTAAGCACAACTGTGATCACAATCATTTGATCATGATCAAACGGCTCCTATCATAATTTAATTTAACTATAGCATGGTACTGTAGCAGATGAAAAGTTAATCGAAACTACAATTTGAGCTAATTGAACAATCATAATTGCAATCATGCTCATTACATTCTTTTTCTGTTAGCATCACTATGTATATATATATATAATAACTATATCATGTTTTTCAAGTATACACAAAATGAAATTTTCCATTGTTGTAAATGTTTCACGCTTTCTGCATCAAGAGACTACTCTCATACTATCAGTTACATTATTCCACACATAAAAGACAAGCAGGATGCTCATCGTGCATAGCCCCCTAAATATACTTGGCTGGTTTACATAATTTCTGTGAACCTCTGCAATTTGGAATTAGACTGTTGTGTGACTGTGTTTGAAATTAATGCCAAAATCTTATCTGCTGCATGCATATCTCAAAATCACAAACCATCGACCAGAGATATAATCCAATTTAATATATTAACCAATATATACTTATAAAGAAAAAGCAATTAACCATCCACAATCCTAGAAAACCTTGATCACCTTATGGAAAATACCTGCCTGACCCATGGCAGCAAAATGTGAAATATTGAGGCGATTAACATGGTTCTCCCAGAGTAAATTATTTCATATTATTTTTCTCTATTTGATATCAAAATTAGCATTATCAGTAAATTTTCATACAACAATCACTTAAAATCAATTCCCCATTCACAATCATAAGGTAGCAAAAATATCTCTTACTATAGCAAGTGAGGTTTATGTTACATCTCACCCATTCATTATACATTTCAACAAAAGGTTGTTCCAACCAAACATATAAGGATACACAATTCTGAGAATGCATGTGAAATTAGCATTCATATCTTAGACATTACCAGAGGTTGCAGAGATGTTGAAGGTAGCTTGCTCGCCTCTGGCCACAGGAGAAGGATGTATCTCAACATTGCTCACGTTAACTGCATACTCAGTCCTTTTATCTACACCAAAAGTACTAGACACATCAACTATCCATGACTATTGTTTTCACTTTCTCTGTTAAAAGTAAGTTGTGGGAAGCATTTTTCAAAAATGATGAAGACATTCAACAAATATTATACATTTTTTAATTCTATCAATTTTGAAATCCAAACAACATAAAACAAACACCCCCCCCCCCCCCAAAAAAAAAAAAAAAACCTAAACAGAGCCTCAGATAACGTCATCAAATATAGGCAAAGATGTTCCTAAAATGTATAGAAAAACAGAGTAGAAAAGAACTTGTATATTGCATTGATAAATTTACAATATATATAAGCCTGTGAAAGACCATTGGAGATTTAAATACAAAATTCAAAATTTTAAAATGCATATATTCACGTAGCAGAAGTAGCCATGAGATGAGGAGAGGCTGAGTCATTTGCTAGCAGATTCCCAGAAGACTCAAAGCAGAAACATCCTAGATGAACAGTAGAGGCACAGGAAAAGAGTCTTCAATACGCCCTCACGAGATTGAGGATTCATTGTAGATGCCAAAATTGGAACACACAGTCCGATGGTGAGATTGAGAAAGAGGTTTTGTCAAGAGATCAGCCAAATGGTCGTAGGTAGATACATGAGAAAGATGAAGTTATTGATCAAACACCAAATCACAACAAAATGAAAATCAACACCAATATGCAACATATAGGTGTGGAAAACAGGGTTCACACGCACATATGTTGTGCCAATATTATCACAAAACAGTCTTGGAGGTGAAGGAAAAGAAATATGGAGTTCACAAAGAAGGTTGGAAATCCTGAGAAGATCAGCCGCAGTGCTAGCAGCTGCCCAATACTCAACTTCAATAGGGGAGCTACCCTTGCTTTTTACTGCACCAGAACATCAGGTTGCCACAAAGAAAGAACAAACATGTAGAGGCTAAGCATCAGTTAGTAGGATTGGACACCAAATCGGCATTAGAAAAGGCATGGACCTGCAAGTCCATACCACGCTTCAAAAAAAAAAACATGAAACAACATGGTTTTGAGATACCTTAACACGTGTTTAAGAGCAGCCCAATGGGTTTGATTGGGAGAATGCATGAACTGGGAGAGCTTATAAACAGCAAAATGCAAATTAGGGGAAGTGAAAGACAAATATTGTAGAGAACCAACTAATTGACAACGAGTGTGCACATCTGAAACAGCAGTGCCATCATGCAATGCCAATGAAGAATTTGCCGCAAGAGTAGCAACTGCTTTGGCTGCCAACAAACCAGCCTTTTTAAGGAGATCAGTAATATATATTTGTGCAAAGACAGAAAAATACCATCAGAGGAATAAACCAGTTCAATACCCGAAAAGCAGCTCACTGGACCCAAATCTTTAACGGAGAATGCATGGCACAAATTAGTGATAGATTCGCAATCGAAGGAGCTACTTCCAATGACAATTATGTCATCCACATAAATCGGAAAACAAATAATCTAATCATCCGTTTCCTGAATAAACAAAGAGGTGTTTGCATCGGAATTTTGAAAACCAACATTGAGAAGAAAATTCAGAAGAGCCAAGTACCAAGCAGGTAGGGCCTACTTTAAACCATAAATAGATTTATGAAGACGGAAAACATGCTGCAGATGTTGAGAATCAAGTGACCCAGTAGGTTGAACCATGTGTACTCCTCATTTAAATGGTCATGGAGAAGTGAAAGAAGAGTCTCAGCAATATGGCGATGTCTACGCTCAGCAACACCATTATGTTGAGAAGTGTGAGGAGGAGAAGTTCAGTGAGTAATGCCATGGGATTGAAGGAAGCTAAGCTAAGAGTCATCAATAGAATGCACCTTATTCCATTAAATCAATTTCAATATAAACAAATTATCAAAAGAACATGTAAAATATCAGCGTACAAGGAATAAGTGTTTCTGGGTGTTCTTAATTTGTTTCTTTGTTTTTCATAGAATTGATATCTCGCTCTCTCTAGGAAAGTAACAGTTTTAAGGATTAAGACAACCCAGCCAACAGGGATACGAACGATGATAACAGAGTCATATAGAAAACGGAAAAAGAAGAAGAAATAGAGCGTTATCAATAAAAACAAGTTGCGAGATCGAAAGTGGCGTACCGCAATAGCCGTAATCGGTGGCTTGAGCGAAAGTTGCAAGCACACAGAGCGAGACAAGGAGCTTGAACAGCGTGGACCCCATGGATTAGGATTATCGAGTACGAGGAAAAGAGTGAGTGAGACAAGGGAGAGAGATGGAATTTTAACAGCGGATCGAAGAAGAAGAAGAAGAAGAAGAAGAAGAAGAGGCGGGCCGGTTGTTGTTTTTGTTGTAACAACTTTAGGTTGAAGCAAAGTATATTGAGGGTCCTTCAGAATCGGAGACGGCGGTGCCGTACACGCCACCACTTTGTATTTATTTAAAATCAAATTTTGAACCTGCTTTCGATATTTTATTTTATTTTCAATTTTAATATACAAATGTCATGTCGTCGCGCCATATTTTCCATCTACAAGTCAAATCTAGCCGCAGTATAGCACATCTGTGGGCGCTGGGCAGAAATAATTAATCGGATTTATGTTGATGGGTTTACATAGAATTATTAATTAGGTTCATGTCAGTATTTAAATACATTTAATAAATTTTGATTTAATTTTTGTCTCGATTGTTATATTTGAAAAATATGATATATTTATTTTGACTCGGAATAAATTTTGATTTAAAAAATAAGACTTTTGTTCAATAAAATAAGACTTCAGTTCTAGAAAATAGGGACTTCGGTTCGAAAAATATAGACTTCAGTTTAAAAAATAGAGATTTCAGTTCGAAAAATAGGACTTTGGTTCGGGAAATAAGGTTTCGATTCGAACAATAAGGATTTTGGATCAGGAAAAATTGTAATTCTCGAACCAAACCGTCAAATCGAATTAAATCATCCCTTACTTGCGGTTTTTTGCGTTCCGTGAACTGTAGCTATCTCCGATGGACTGTAATTTCCGACAAAAACTTTGAATGGCTATAACTTTGCGCACAGTGGTCGGAATTAGGTCTCTTTTTTTTGTTTGTAGGTATCAACGAAAGCTACGAGGCCAAAATCCCCAAAGGAGATTTTTCGCTCTCCAATTTTCAAAAATATCACTCTATTGCCCCAAAAATCTTATTTTTAGCAAATTATTATTATTTTTTATTACTTTAACTCTCTAGCTTCTAATTTTTAGCAGATTATTGTAACTTTTTAGAAGATGTTTAATGCATAAAATAGTACTTCGGTTTTTCGTAATACAATTATTTTCTAAATCGAACCGATTTAAATGTTGTTATGTTTTTGCCGTTTGGCCGCCTATTTTGTTGACGTAGTGCGTAATATTTTTTTTTGTCATGCTGGATGCCTCGCTGGACTAACACGCTGGACTGATACGTAGATCCGATAAAATCATCCGGCTAAACATATTTATTCCACATCTGTACGTCACATGTAACGTTGCGCCATGTTTGGTAGGCGCATTGAATAGGAAATTAAAATTGGTTTTTGGGTGTTTTCAAAAACAAACTTAATCTATTTTTTTAATGTTTTTAAGTTCATTTTTTTCAATCTAATTTTTCTAAAGGATTTATGCTTTTCTCTATTTTAATGTACTCACAATATTTTAATTTTATTTTATTAATTTTTATAAAAACTTATTTAAAAAATATTTTTAAAAATATTATCTCTTCTATCAAAATTCATTTTTAAAATTTAAAATTCAAATTATATTTCCAATAAAGATTCATGAAACAAAAAAAAAACAATGTATTAAACATCAACTTAATTTCGATAAATTAAACCTAAAGGCAACTTATTTTATATGTTAAAGAGTTACTGTTGGGTCTCTAACGTCCCATAGATCAATCCCACATCGGTTAGGGCGAACATTGAGGTTGTCCTAATGAGGAGGCTCATGTGCACCTTGTCATAACGCGTTTTAACGGGTCACGGCCCGTTAGAAACAAATCCGTGCGGGCTGCGGCCCATGGGTGGGTGCGTGAGTGCCAAAGCGGACAATATTGTGATAGTGAGTGCCCTGGCCGAGGTCCAACAAGTGGGATCAGAGCCGGGTCCTCTAGACCGATGGTGGGATTGGGGGGAGACTGTTGGGTCTCTAACGTCCCATAGATCAATCCCACATCGGTTAGGGCGAACATTGAGGTCGTCCTAATGAGGAGGCTCATGTGCACCTTGTCACAACGCGTTTTAACGGGTCGCGGCCCGTTAGAAACAAATCCGTGCGGGCTACAGCCCATGGGTGGGTGCGTGAGTGCCAAAGCGGATAATATTGTGATAGTGAGTGCCCTGGCCGAGGTCCAACAGTTACTTTGCATGTTAATGGTTCAAACTTAAGCCTTTTTTAACACTAAATGTTTCCAAATTAAATGACTTTCAATAAAATATTTTATTTTTTTATGTTTATTTGTATTCTAAAAAATGCTAAAAAAAATAAATTGCTTTAAGAAAAATTTAAAAAAATGTATTTATTTTAAAAGTGTAAACACTCATCCATCTGTAAAACTTCAAACAAGTTTTTTCATGTAATAAATAAACATTAAAAAACAAATTAAGAATTGATACCATCCAAAATTATATTTCATAATTAATGACGTAACATATATAAAAATAATATTACTTATATAATTTTAATAAATAATTAAAATACTAGACATGATTCATAAAATACAAAATCATTATTTCATAATATTACATATTTTTAAATAAATAATTCTCTAATAAAAACATTATCATCTTTTTCTTTCTGAATCATATAATCAAAAGTTGAAATAAGTATCTCCTTTGCAAAACCTTAAGGTTATGACATTCAGTTATGAAATGTCGTGATTTATTGCAATTATAATAAATAGTTTCTTATTTATAATTTTTTTAAGGTTTTCTTTCTTTGAGCAAGAGAATTGTTGAACCAATGTTATAATTTAAAAATATTTTAATACAGGTTTGATAATCAACAAAACACTTGATTATTTTGAAAGAACTTTTTACAGAGTTATTGAATGAGTTTCAACATAATAAGTTATAAGATTGAACTTTATTCAAAGAGCTTAAGTATCGAATGATACTCACCATGTTATTTGGAAGGCTTACATAAAAACTTTAATTCAAAAATACCTTGAAAGCTAATTATTTGGTAAAGAAATAAGTTAAGTTGTATTCATATAAAGTTTTAATGCAAACTAGTGTGTGAGTACGTTGATTTGCTTTTTAAAAAGCATATTAATAATTAGAATGTATATGCATATCAGCTTGCATGTAATATATATTTTAGTTAAATTCAAAACATTAACAAGAAAATTGCAAAATATCCAATTATACAAAATATTTCAATAAAAATAATTATTTTAAATTTATTTCAATGTATTTTTAGAAAAATTGACATACTTTTTATTATTAAAATTATATATAATTGGATAATAATAAATGACAGAGAAAGGTGATGTCGATAGACTACTCGTTATAAATCTAAAATTTCTTGTTCTAAAATAATAAGAGGAGCCATGACCCCCCTTGATTCCCATGTAACTTCATCTTTGCATGAAGATATTTATTAGGCTAAAGTTGATTAGCTTGTGTTATTCCACAACGCTTAAGTTAGTAAGCTAAACGTTTAATAAGCATACTCAAGTCTTTTAATCCACAAGCACTCACTGAAGGTCTTTTGAAAGCTTACTTGAAAATTTTATTACATAAGTTCATTACTTACGAAGCTTATTTAGTAAATTCAGATAGTAAAACTCTGAAATTGTTTACTCAAAATATCATATCTAAAAGATATTCAAGAGACTCATTCAGGAAATAAGACACATGCATTAACCTATTTCAGTAAGACATTTCCAAAAGCATTAATCAGGATATCTAAAATACTATCAATGAGAAGTGTTTCAGGTAACAAGTGCTTGATTTGAAAGCCAACTCTGAAAGATCAACCCCAAAAGATATTTTTTTACTAAGTAAATGGTCCGTGAGTGATTTTACAAGCATACTCCGCAGGACAATTGCTCTATAAGCACGAATTCAACATTGCATCTTAGGTTTTAAAACTCTAAATATAATCAAAACAAATTTTTAATGAGATTTTCAAGTTTAAACAAAAGCAGCCTAACTTAATTACTTTTCTCTTATAGATTACAACTATATAAAAGCCTCTCGAACGCGACGACAACAGTGAGTCGTCACGCATAGGCATAAACAGTGAGCTACGATCATTTGCCGATTTACACAACAAGAATTGAACGGCAAATGAAATCAACTTAATCTCTATTCTTTTCACTTTATTCTTCATTGTTCAAAACAAAATTTAGATTAGTTGACTAATTTTGTAAATTATGCAGTAAACTAAAACTGTTTATCTAATTATATTAAAAAACTTATGATAATACTTTATAAAAATAACACACAATCATTGTCTTCCGTGCTTCTAAATCAAATAAAAATACAAAAGTTATTCAACCGGTCTTCTAAACCAGGTCCGAGCATAACAATATGAATGTAATTTTACACCATAGCTCTCAAAAAGAATGAACACTGACCAAAATTTTTATAAATATCCGAAAATAGGGAGAGTGAAAAAGAGACTATTTTGATTTACAAAGAAAATGGGAGAGGACACAAAAAATAAAATTTATCACTATACTGAACCATGGTCAGAACTCAGAAGATATTGTTATATTGACTAGTGAGTGAATCCTTTAGGTTTGAATAAAGGCCATACAATGAATACTGACGGAGATTTCCCACTTCATACCAGGAGTTGAGGATGGCAAAGTGTTTGTCTGTGCCTGAAAATGCCACCTGTATCCCAATGCTGCAATCTACAGAACCCCCATGGTTTTTACAAGCGCTCGTCTTGATTGCGCAGTCCTGATGGTCAAGACAGACAAAATTTGAATTACTAGAGCATGATCCACAGCCAGCCCTATTCCAGTAAAAGTTCTGTAGGCTGCCCTGTTTGTATTCAAGAACCTGCATACAAGACATTACCAATCATAAAACAAGTTCCGCAGCTATGAAAGTCATCAACCAGATAGAAACTTGTTCTTTTTAACTCACCAAAGTAAAACTAGTTACAGTATATGTGCCATTTGCCACAAAGACAGGTGAGGACCTCGCAGCATATTTGCGACCCGCAAATGCAACCATATAACCACCATACGAATCCTGGGAAGCAGAATAGGTCATTAGTATTGTATCATTAGTCGCGTGGTCCAATTTCAAAATGCAAACCCAACACGGTTCTAGATACTGCAATGTCAACATCCGTCGGTCCCACCCTCCCTGCCGAGTGCATCACCCAATAACTAGTGGGTGCATGGAATCTAATATGAGTCCGTCACGATCTGTTGTAGAACCTAACATCCGTTCAAGCAGTGACGGGCATCATATTACTTAACTGCTACAACATCAAATCTAAACTAGACAGTCAATAGGAAATGGATAACAATCTCATCAATTGGAAGCATACGATAAAAGCATACCACATGAATAGTCTGTATATGAAAATATCTAGAATCAGAACGAAGCAATTTAAATTAAAATTGGAAATTAGTCCCTAAGAGTAGAACAGTGATGTCTCCTGTCCTTACCGGGGAAAAGGAGGTGGTGGTGTTGATTGTGAGGAGGGAGATCTCATCGACCTTCGGTCTGAAGATGGCGATCTGAGAGTTGGCCGAAGAGAGAGCGAGCCTGGTGTCGCAGGGAGAGAGCTGTATGGTTTGGTTGTAGAAGAAGGCGTCGCGAGTCGAGAAGGCGATCCCAAAACTGAACCCGTCCGACCGCTGGATCGTCGTGTCGGAGCACGGCGCATACAACGAATTCGTGTCGCTCGACGCCTCCGAAGTAGCGAGGATCATTGTCGCCGTCAGCGCCATAACGGCGATTATACTCGCCATCCCCATTCCTGCAAACTTACCCTTTGTTTTTTTCCCCCTGCGGAGGCACGAGCACGACAAATAAGAGCGACTTTTCTTCTTCTTCTTGAAAAAAACAAAAAATGACTCTAACGTTCTTTTATGGGCCAATATCTTACGGCCCAAACAAATCTTGCTTAGCCCATTTGGGAAGTTTATTATGTAGGTCTAGCGAGCCCAAATATAATGAACATATAAAAAAGTAACAACCGGTGTTTGGAATTGTTTTTATATATGATAAGATAAAATGGTTAATATATGGTGTAATTAACTCTACCGTCATGCAAGATGTTTGCTTTTTATCATTAGAATCTGTAGATTGATATTCAATGGTTTATATTATATTTTTATTATTAGCTATAGCTCAATAACTGTAATATAGTTATAATTAAATAAAAAATTAATTTAAACCGTTAGTTGTAATATCTAATAATTTAAATTAAAATTCTCACCATAAGCAACTAGCTTCACGTTCTCATTATAGTAAAACTAATTAACTCTCTTACCCTATATATATAATAATTATTTATAAAAATAATAAATAAAACATGTTATTTGTCATCTCCAACCCTCAATGACTCTTTTTTGTCTTCATCATCATCGTCAACATACAAAAAAAACACGTTCCAATCGATTGGATTTACCAAAATAGCCCTTCTTTCATATTCCACTTCCTTGCTTAAATCTCTATGAACCTGTTCCCATCCCAAATCAAAAAGTAAAACATGTCAAATATAATAACCTTTGAGATAAAAAAAAATAAACAAATTAAAAAACGAAGAACATAATTTTGGAATATAAAGTTATAGCATATGGTGAAGAGACTGTGATGAAAATTAAGAGTTAATATCTTAGTCCAAAACACAATGGAGGAGTCCCGCTGCTGCTGGATGAGAAATTAAGCTAAAATATTAATCTTTTATCAAAATAGGGCTATAAAAAATAAGTACTCGGAATTTACAAAAAAGAGTCTTTTAGTTAAATTAACAAACACATATTGAATCTGCTTAAATGCCATCATGCATTAATATGTTAAGTTTAAAGCATTGATATCCAATATACTTTCTATTTTTTTATGCAAAAAATATTTCACATGAGGATGATTATCGGTCAATTCGGTTGGATTGTATATAATTTTTAAACCAAACCAAAAACATTCATATGGAAAAAGATTCAAACCAAAACCAACAAATAAATGTTAAAACCATTGGTTTTTGATTCAATTTGATGCAAAAAATTATTCGATTCGATTTATTGGTTTGAATCAAATTTTAAATTTTAATAATAAATTTTAAAAAAATACATTCATCTCAAATATCATCATTTATCAACTTCCAATGCACAATAAAAAACAAAAATATTAGACATTCACACAAGAAAATGAGATATTAAATTAGAATTTGAAATGTCATTACCTAAAAATCCAACAAATAAAACACTGACACGATAAATATTATCAACTTTAGATATTGATAAACAACATACTAAAGACATCGAAAGATATATAAACCTATTATGATATATTAAATCAAATAATAGTATATTTAGTCGGTTTGGTAACCAAATGATCAAAATCGTAAACCAATCAAATATTATTGGTTCTTTCAAAATGAAAATCAAATAAATTAATCTTATTTTAATTTTGTTTTTCTAGTCCAATTGATTTGATTTGATTTTTGATCGGCCCTAGTTTCACATGTGAAAAATTATATCGAAACTTTACTTTTAATATAACTATTTTTTATAATAATATTAATTTTTATTTTTTATTTACACATACGGGGAGAAGAGAGAATATATATATATATATAGAAATATATATAATTCAAAGGAATAAATAGTTATTATTCATTAATAATAATTATTACATTATAAAGGAGGATAAAAAGTATTAGAACAATATTCTTAGATTTAACCCTACATAGATGTTCTTAAATTTGTAAAAGTCATATAAACTAAACATAAACAAACAAACAAACCAAACAAACACAAACTAAACAAACAACAAGAAACACAAAACAAACAAACAAACTAAACAAACTTTTAAAAAAAGTCATATAAACTTGATACTATTAAGTTAAAAATAAATAAAATGATTACAGAACAACAACTACCTGCTTATCAAATAATAATAAAAACAAGAGAAATTAAACATTAAGTGGGCCGACATAGATTCTACCGAATTAAGTATGACTTTAGGCATAGTTGGTGACCAATAAATGTCGACATAAATCATACGGACGAGGTAAAGTGGACGAGTTGACTTTTAACGATATTTTCTTTAAATATTTGTTATTTTTAGGACCCCCCGTACAATCATGCAGAGAAAAGCATATAGAAAACCGTAAATTATGGAAGAAATAGCAGTAGTTAAGGCGTACGATCAAATTCTAGCGGAATTAATCATCAAACCCCAAAAATTCAAATTGAAGTCCATTGGCTTCCCTTAGAAAATTTCTCTCCCTCCCAACTATACCCCATGGAAAAAGTTAACAGCCCTATATTATTATATCGCTGTGGTGTCTGTATGAGCGAGCAGTAACATGACAAACATGTATCAAATATTAAATCATTTGCTTTGTTTTGTTTTTTTACGTATATAGAGTGGGCCATACTGGTTTTTTTTCTTTGTAGGGATATGATCACAGTTTAGCGACCAATTTGAAGTAAGTATCATGGATAAATATCAAATGCAATTTCTGTTTTGAATTTTTAAGGCTCTGAAACCCCAAATAACAAGCCATGCATGCCAATTGCCAAAGGACATGAGTGTTGAGTTACCTGAGCCAACTTGTCTCACCTCCCGTGTGGTCAACCAGCCCGACATGAACAGCACACCAAGCACCGGCGGCGGCGCGCGCGGATTCCTCCACCCAAAAGACATCGGCGGACTGGCGTACGGCATCGGAGTCTCGATCGGATTCCTCCTGCTCATCACCACCATCACTCTCGCCTCGTACTGCTGCGCCAGAGTGCACGCCCCGCCGCAGCCGCAGAGGCCCAGGAATAGCCGCCGCCGCCGCGACTCCTCGGAGCAGCACTACGACGACGGCGGAGGGGTTGCCATCGACTTCGCGCGGGGGCTCGATGAGGCCACCTTATTGAGCTGCCCGAGGCTGCTGTATTCGGAAGCGAAGCTGAAGCTGAAGGAGAGGTGGACCGCGACGGCGAGCTGCTGCTCCATTTGCCTGGCGGACTACAAGGGCAGCGACGTGCTGCGGCTGCTGCCCGACTGCGACCACCTCTTCCACGACAAGTGCGTCGACACGTGGCTGCGCCTCCACCCCACCTGCCCCGTGTGTCGGGCATCGCCGCTGCCGACGCCGCTTTCCACGCCGCTGTCGGAGGTGGTACCCTTGTCCACGACCACTCAAACGGCCGGTTGATTTTTCCTAGTTACGAGCGAGCAAGGAAGGAAGGAACATGACCAACAATTATCGTTGCAAATCAAGTCAATGTATGTATGTATGCAATTGGTTTTATATATATATATATATATATATATATATGTGTGTGTGTGTGTGTGTGTTTTTTTCTTAGTTATGAGCGAGCTCATGCCCACATTTTTTTTGTATTATATAAATATTAGATATATAAATCGCAATGTGTAGTAGATCCGAGACAATGATAAGTCGAAATACGATAGGTTTTGTGGGGGCAGCATTTTGCTCCTCCCAGGGGGATGTTGTAACGTTTATGGCTATTTCCTAGAGTGGTCATGAATTATTGAGAAAACAAAATAGCTGGTTAGGCCAATTATGAAGTGATGAGCCTTCCGATTTCAAAAAGAAAACGCCAGCTATGACGACTTCAATGCCGATTTGACTTGTGTCGATTAACTTGTCAGAATTAATAAAATTGAACAAACAAGTTTGAAAAAATCATCATTTTTACCTCCAGACGATGACCTTGTAGGTATTTATAGTAGAAGCTAACAATCATAGGGAGATTGTTATTTTTATTTACTCGAATTTTTAGTTGTCGCTGACGGCCTTTAATTAATTAGGGGATGCGTGCGTATGAGGAAGTGGCTCCACTCTCAAAGATATCCTTAACCGCTTTATGCTTGCTTGGGCTTTTGTTGGCAATTGTGTAGTCGGCAGATGCTTAGCAGGTGAATAAGTTTAGATTTCATGATCAATTAATTTAAACTTTTAGAGGATATTCATACAAGTGTGCAATACGCCCCACTGAATGTGAAAGCAATATACATGTTTAATAATTTTGAGTGCTAATGTATATTAAACTGAGAGGCGTGAGTTAGACTAATACACATCCCACGCGAGTTAAAATTCTTTAATGTAACTATACAATACAATTACTCAAAATTATGTAATTTTGATATCTTCTACATTCAACTATATTATTTTATAGCAATTCTAATACTTTTAAAATTATTTTTACATTTTAAAAAATACATGTAAATAATTATTTTTTAACTTATATTTCAATAATAATCTTCAAATTAACTTATTTTTATTAAAATAACACTTGTTATTATGACGCTATCGCCCACTGTACATCAACATGGCGAAGAAGGTTAGGGCGACAGTCTTAGTCTTGTCCTAATAATTTTTATTATAACACTACCGCGCATTGTAATGTTTTATTTCCTATGTCGGTTCTTCCAAGGCTGTCTTTTAGTGTTCGGTCTCTCCAACCATCGTCAAATTAATAATCCAGAGAGGGTCAGAAAAAAAAAAGAAGACGAAAGATGCAATAAATGAGGGAAAAAATAGGTGATCAACTAGGGTTAGGTGGGCATCATGATGGTTGGGAAGTAATTGATTATATGTTCCTAATTTTTGCATCGTGAACCTGTTGGATTTTAAGCTAATTGTTTCCGGTGAGATGACATCTATAGTATTTTCAACCGTTTCAATTGGGGTTGTGGTTCCTTTCTTTTTTAGTTTTATTGTTCTTTTTCCTTTTCGCTTGTTTTTTTATCAGCGTGTTTGTGATACTAATTAAGATTCAACTGGTTAATCACGTTTGATTTTCTGTTTTATTTTGGGCAATGAAAAATGGTGCTTGTTGGTTTTTACACCACAAAACGCTTCTCTTATTGTTTCTCCAATTCATTGCATTTGAGTTTCTTTCTTTCATTTGGCATCATCAGCTCCCATGGCAAGGTTTTTTACTATAACAAAATTCTTTTTAACATAGTGTGGTCGAACAGCATGTTCCTCAATGTACGACGGTATTATATTGGAATACAATCCATATTATCAGATATTGAACCGTTATGATCTTAATCAAGATATAAATTGAGAAAGAGCTATAAGAAAAATTCAATGACAACACACATTGTGATAGCTTAGTTTCATAGGTGTATATTTAACTTATGATATTGTTCGATGTGTAACAAGAAGAAGATTATTAGAAGTTGTCTCCAATTTAAATATTTGGGAAATCTAATGAGGTTAATATAGTTGAATAATAGACTCAATTTGTCACAATATATTTTAAAGTTGTGCGGGCCGATATGGCAAGTTCAAAACGGATAATATTGTGATATAAAGGTAGGCCTACTCCTTGGCTCGATCCTAACAAAACTAAGTGGATCACGATGGATGAGATTAGTAGGAATAATAACTCTTTAAAAATGAAAAGTCATGATAACAATTTCTAAATGTGAAGAGTGAGATGAAAAGTCTGTTGGTGCTTATTTTTAACATTTAATTATTTATCTGTATACAATAAAAAAATTCTTAAAATTACATATATATATTTGAAAATACTAAAACTATATATGCATTTTAATTAACTGTACAGTTACCACTGATAATTTCAAACTATTGTCCCACATCACCACTAATTTCAAGAGTTTAGATACTCCACATAAATTGCATAGTACAATACATTAAAATTATATCGTTTTAATGATTTTTTTAAAAATTACATACCAAAACAGCATAATTTTGATATTAAAAAAATATCAAATTGATGTTATTTTGATGGACTATATCATATATTAATCATCACAACAAATTCTAATTTTAATTCCAAAGTGATTGAAGTATCACCCAAGATAAGTTTTATTATTATCGCATAGGATGATCTCCGTTACAATTGATTAGTTAGAAACAATTTTAACTTGTCAATAGCGTTCTTACCTCTACTTTTAACTAATCATACTCTAATAATATAACTTTCTTCTACTTCTTTTTTACAACTATTTTTTTTCTTATTTACCCATATTTATTCGTCTATCATAGTCATGGGCCATGGGGTGGGTGAGGGGGTTTGAAAAAAATGCCACAGTCATGGGGCCCATCAGATCCATCCACTGGCACTGGCACTGCCCATAAAGTTCGGACTCGCACAGCATTCTGTTGGATTTTTTTTAAAAAAATGCATACCATAGCGTAATTTTGAGATTAAAAAAAAAGTAAAACGGTTCCTGCCCATAGGCTCGCAGTCTACCAAAACCAAACCCATCTGCTCTCTCTCTCTCTCTCTCTCTCTCTCTCCTCCCTCCCCTCGGTATCGATCTAACAACGTCTAGAAGACCCCATACATAATCACACAAACCATGAGCCCACACACGTGACCGCGGCGACCATGCGAACGATCGATAACACCAACTTCAGCATCGACGGCGAAGGAAGAGCTAGCAATCACCACCGGCGCATAGGCGGAGAGGGCGAGATCTAACGCCAAACCCGCGGCCGCCCCACTTGGTCCAAGAACAAGCCCAAGCCGCCCATCATCATCACGCGCGACAGCGCCAACGAGCTCTGGGCGCATGTCATGGAGGTCTCCGACAGGTGCGACGTGGTCGAGTGCGTCGTCGCCACCTTCGAGCGATTGGGGAGGGCTGGGACGGCGGCAGAAAGTGGGGTGATTGGAGATAATTGCTTTTAGGTGGCTTGAATTGGTGGCGTTTAATGTATAATAGGGGATTACAAAATATGTGTCAAACAATTGACTCGTAATGCTTTGGGGATAACATTAAATGTTAATGACATTAATGAAATTTTTATTTGCATTTTATTGGTAATTCAATTAATAAGAATACTTTTCTTTGTATGAAAAAATTATAACTTTTTTAATCTATGATAATTACTGTGTGCGGATTAACTTAGTAACATTATAAATTTTAATCTATGATAGCATTGACAATAGTCTCTATAAATTTTACTCTACAAAATAATTAAAACTATTTCTTTTATTTTAACAAAATGCATTTTTAAAGCTTACTTTTCTGACTCTTTATTTTAATCAGTTATGAATTTAAATATTATTTTAAAAATATTTATTTATTTTTTAAATTTAAAATAAATATAATAAAAAAATAAAAAAAATAATATTTTAATAAATAAAAAGTGATTAGTGTTGTGTTAAATTTAAAAAATTATTATTTGTTTTATTAAAATTTTAATTATAATAAAAAATTTCAAAAGTATAATTTTTAAATATTTTTACGGACTCTCTAAATTAACAAAAAAAAAACATATAATACTCTCTATGGATTGAATTTCGGCATCTATTATTATTTTATTTTCTGTTGTTTTTTAAAATATGTTTGAGATAACTATAATTAGTTAATCCCACGTAGGCTTATAATTAAAAGACCAGTAATTAAAAAAAGTTCTGAAATTATAGGGGACAATTATTCCCAGAAATTGTTTTTCTAGGCATGTATATGTGAGTACCTAAGTAAACCTAAAATAAGCCCAGATGCATGAAGTTAGCACTAACAACAATTAAGAACCCAAGACATGATGAAACATCAAAAGCACAAATTCAGGGAGAGAAAAGGTAGGGCCACGCGGACATAGTGCGGGAATCAAACGTTGTCGGCGGCCCCAAGATCTCGTCAAACGGCACGTGCATCCCAGTATTCCCCGGGGGCCGAAGCTGTCGCTGATATTGGAGCATCTTGGAGGCCCCAATCTCCGACGACAGTACTCCTCCGCCTCCAACAACGTTGTTGTTGTTGTTGTTCTCGCCGCCCATAGCCGCTATTGCCATAGGTGTCGCATTAATCATATCGGCGAACCACTCGTCCCATATCGCCTGCTCCACCGCCAACGAGCCTGCAGCTGCAGCGGCCCCATCAGCCGCCAACGGCCGCAGGTGAGAATGAATAAGAGCCTGCGATTTCGGCGGCGAGTGGGGTACGGCGGGTGATGGGGGTCGGAACTCGTCCTGCGGCCGCCTGAACACCGATCGCTTCTCGATCTCCTTGCTCTTGTCGTGGGCCCAGAAGTCGACAGCGGCGAGCTCCCGCCGGGAGAGGGAGTCGACGGGACGGGCCTGGGACAGGACCTGGTGCATGACGTTGGCCACCTCCATCTCCTTGCTTTTGCGCTGCAACTTGCAGAGCTGGGCCTGGGCCCGAGCCAGGCGGTCCTTGATGTAGCTCTCCTGGTCGAGCCTCCTCTTCCCGCGCTCCAGCTCCGGCACGCCGAGGAAGTCCCCGACAATCGCGCGAATAACGTCGGGGTCGGTCGGCCAGGCCGCCGGCTCCGACACGCCCGGGCTGTACAGGATGATACCCGTCCGGACGCCGCACAGCGTGCTCAGCTCCTTCACTTTCTTCAGCAGGCTCGCGCGCCGCTTCTTCAGGCTCGCCTTTCGGGCCGTGTCGTTCGCTATCCACGCCAGCTTCACTTTCTTCCTCGCCATTAATTTTCGGGCCGTGTCGTGCGTCGTGCAAGCGGAACCTGCTGCGAGAGTGGTGCTGTACTAGTACAACCTTTTTCCTTTTGCTTTGGTGTTGAGGGGGTCGTTGGTTTGGTTTGTTTATATAAAGACGCTGACGATTTTTTAGCATCGTATTGAAAATTTTCAATTTTCAGTAATATATATTCATAACAAATAAAAAATAAAAAAAACAGTGCAGGTTTTTATTTCCCCCTATATTAAACATGTATATATTAAATAAATAAAATAATGTTAAAAAAAAAAAAAAAAAGACAAACGCGAAATACACGAGCAAATTAATGTGGCCCCCCGAAGAATGTTGTCACTCAGGTGGGCTCAAATAATTAATAATGTTTTGCATGCTGGGTGTGTGGTGGACACTGGGCAGTACAAATTTAATTTTGCAAACGTTCACGCCGTATTAAAATATTAATAAATAAATCTCAATTGCTCGTTGTTGACCTTTTTTATGCGAGTAGACCAGCGTGACTCGGATGTATTTTTTATTTTTTATATTTAAGGTCCAGGCCTTTTTGGTTTGAAACCTTGTTGGTCCGCTCCTCCACTCCACCTAGTATAGTTGTCTCTCGTAGTCGTCGAGGGCAAGGCAAGTGTTGATGCTGCCATGGCACCCATTGCGTGCTCAACTCCTCCAATTATCGATGGATAATTCTATGGATTTGTCCAAACTTCGAGGTATGAATGAATCTTGATACGATTTAATTACCTGTGAATTTTAAACCTTGAGATAAAAAGTATTTAATTGTTATTCCATTCTGAACCATGAAACACGCCTTTAATATGATGGCTTGTTTGGATTGAAGGCAGAGTTTGTAAGGACAACCATTCCCTTCTATAGTTCTAACCAAACTACTACTTAGGCCTTGTGTTTAATTTTATTTTGCTTTCATTTGGATCAGTCTTGAGTTTCAACTTTTTTTTTTTATGGCTTCTGAATGTGGCGAGTTTGTTTTCATTACACGACCATCCTTTTTCGGCCCTGAAACAATTAATGTATCTTCCTTTTGCTTACCACGACTCTTCCCTTTTCCACGGCCATATGTGTGTGCGTGTGTGTATATATCCATGCTTTCCAGTTTCCACTGACCAAGGGGTTATGAATCGAATGAATGGTGCCGGTGATATGGACAGCTCTCAATGGCCAGTGGGTCTGAAAACTCTGTAGCCCCCCTGCAACCCCAAACCAGAAACTCGAACCTGTTCAAAGATACAAGGGTTAATACGTCAAGTCTGACAAGCTCAGATTGAAATCGACCAATATGTATTCCACCAAGGATGCTGGTTTCCTTCTCCTTCGAACCACTGGATGCCTCAGTTCGCTCCCCTTGAGACATGACCAGTACAATGAAGGCCTCTATGTGGTTCTGAGCTGCAAGTTGTGGGAATACCAAGTTGGCCTCTCAGTTCACCAACTTGCTGTTTACAGCAATGATCCTGCTCCATTTGGTTGCTGGCAATTCATAATTTTCGGCCGAAACCTATATCATACTTGTCTGCCATAAGGAAGTCAGTAAGACTGAAGCTTGATTTGAGAGGGCTAAGTGTTATAAACAGTGCGTTAATTTGTTGGCATTGGTACAAGAACATCATTCATGATAGGGCGATTCTTATGTTGGTGTAACCGAATTGTTGTATTTGTGTTTGCTTGAAGAATTCTAGAACGGATGTGCGGAATAACTAAGGAGAAACCAAAATCTCTTTGGGGATTTTAGTCACTATTATTTTTATTCTGAAAAAAGAAGAACCATTTTAGGTTTTGATAATGCACAAGTAAAAAAAAAATCATTGTAGATTTTAAAAAGGAATTTGACATCATATAAAAAAAAAATATTAAAAATACAAGTAAACTGTAAAAGTGTAAGTTGTGGTTCTCATGGACGAAAAACCAATTAGATATTACACTGCAGCAGCTTCGGAAGCAAATTGTTCAATGCGTTGTTTCTTGACCGCTGGAAAGAAGAGCATCTGCCGCTGAATCCAAGTCATTAGGAAAGAAAACCCTGGACATAATTAAACAGTGAGCTTTGAGTCCCTATAACAATTCGAGGACTCAAAAAACACAGTACATAAGCTTAGTTATTAAGGAGCACACAACAATAGACACCGCATATCAGATGCCTTGGTTCTAACATTCCTACTAAAAAAGGTCGTCACAAAGTCCTTCTCAAAAATCCATTTATTTATTTCCACTTTGAAATAATTCATTCAAAAAAAAAAAAAAAAAACCAGTTCTCTTCAGTTTTTGGCCAGCCATTGTCTGCTGTGCTTGCAACACCCTATGTAACTCCCGTAATTTGAAAGTTCTAAACTAAAAATTTCTATTCCTTATGAGAAGTTACTTCTGGAGCTGAGTCTGTGTCCAAATCGATTAAAGAAAATAAAATTATAACTTCCCAATTGCGGTAGGGATTCAAGAGGTGGCAATATAAGCAAAGGACTCTTAAGCACCCAGCGATTACGATTCTCAGGTAGGATGCCTAATTCACCATGCTATAAGTCAATGCAGAAGCACATGAAATAAAGCTGAAGAAATACCTGCAGGTGTTGTGATGCAAGGCCTTGCTCAGTTGACTTATGTCATCAATACCTTTGCAGCCAGCCACCACCTCAAGAACTTGACTGGAACCATGGCCGCACAATTTAGATAAAATAGAAATAGGAGCAACATAAAATGGAGAAAAAATCCGTTTAATTAGAACTTCATGTGATTGTTCAAAATTAGGAACTTGAAAATTGCTGTCTACGGTGCAAAATTTAAATGTTCCTAGGAGATTCGCCCTATCAATATTACCCCATTAAGAAGCCTTGTTCGAGTAATAAAAATTATAGGATATTTGAAGTAATAATCAATTGGTGATGATCCTAATTTGATATGAAAAGAAGCTACTGATAATTAAAAAAAGTCCACTTACCGAACCAAACATGGTTCATTGCGGCCTTTCACAATGCACTCATAATCATACTTCTCTTTCTTCTTGGAAGGCCACAGAGATTTTACAAAATTAATCCCTGCATGGGTGTTCTTTATATCACAATATGGAGAATCTGTTTCAATCATCATTCTTTCCATGGGTATGCCCCGGACAACGTCAAGATTCTCAGCCGTTTTGAGAGAACAACCATTTACTCCTATTCACCATAAAATGCAAATATTGTAAAGATTGAGGCATTTTGACAGAAAGTTAGATGTCTAAATTAATGGAGAATACCCAATACCACATCAGAATAAAAAAAATGAACAGATGACGCCCAAAAAAGTCTATCAAAATTCACTCTTGGAGTCTGCATATGCAAACCAAATAATTGCACAGAATTTTTGCAATGGCAGTAAAAGTTACAAAGTAGGTCATTTCTCAATAATAAAGTTATGGCAGATAAATTCCACAGAGAAACACATGTTGCACCTAGATTTTGAGATTGTATTTCATGCGAGTATCAGAACAATGCATGTAAAGGCGCTCAAGGATAAACAAAAGTGTATTCACCTATGTACAAATTAGTAAATGAAAGAAGTTTATCACGATCATCTGCACTGCCAGTGAAAGAATGAGTGACCCCAGCAGTAAACCTGTAAAACATGAATACGTGATAGTAATCAATTCCACCAACATCACAGAACATGAAGTCCTATAAATGTCTGCAAGGTTCTCCTCAGCCAAAAAAAGCAGTTAGCATATGAAACAGAAGGAAAAACCATAGCAGGAACAGCCAACTCATTTTTCTAGTTTTATCCAGTTTTTAACATTTCAAATCTCATGTTATTAACAGTATATGTGCCTTAAAACACTCTCAAGCATTCATTTCTTCCAGATGCTTTAAGTAAAAAATTGAAAACTCCAAATATTGAAAGGAAAACCATAAATCAAACAAAAATAATGATATTTGTTCATTTTCTTTTCTTTCTTTTTTTACCCCCAGCCTCCTGTTCTGTCAGAACTCTTATATGCGTTTTACATGATATCATAAGTCTCCTGCAATTTATTTTATGTGCAATTATGTAAGCAAGCATCTATACTTCATGCTAATAAATTATTTTACATCTTGTTGTATCAGTCACCTACTTGCACAAGGCTCGTAAATCTTGTATGTACTATGTACAATATATGATATGAAGCACATGGAGACATGTTTTCTCTATTTTCTTTTATGTTTCCCAATTCTATGCATGGAAAGCGGGTAGAATTATGAGTAAAAAAAAAACCCATGTCTCATTGTTCTATGCACAAAGATCATTCCTTGCACATGAGGTACAATTTTGAATCCAATATTGAGCAAAAGAAGCTACAAGAATAATATATTTGGCTACCAGCCAGCACAATTTGGTACTGCCGTACTGCAACCTGTTGTATTTAAGAATCTTACTTGTCTTTATTCCGCTCTAATATATCACAAAAATCTTCAGCAGCTGCACGCATATGCAAAAACATTGGCAGCTTTGTGACATTTGCTAATTCGAATTGCTTCTCAAAGTACCTAGTTTACATAATAAAACCATAATGCATGCCAAAATTGCTACCACATCAAAATAACAGGATACTTGAAAATGAGAAATATGGTAATGATTACATCAAACAGCAGCCACATACTTCTTTTGAATTTCAGATGGACAAAAGTGAAGCCTATCATAATCTAGTCCACATTCACCAATTGCCACAACCTTGTAGAATATGAGAGTTAAAAATTAAAACCAAGTAAACCATGTAAGTGATTTAAATACTAAATTAGCACTTTCAAGCTGATAAGAAGAATACAATCAACAATGTAATGCAACATGTACTTGACCATAAAATTGAAATCGGAGAATCTACCCACATAATTAAAAAAAATACTAAGAAACAATTCTAAATTCATTCAAGTCACTAGTTTAGTGATTTTGAAGTCAAAGTTGGAATGATATCATTACTCATTTCTCAACAATAAACATTGCTATCTGCATGAAATATAATAATCTGCGGCGACACAAAAAATTAGTACACCTTTCACATATAACCTTGTATAGGTCTAATGACAGTTATATTGTACGTCAATGAAGCACAATAAATGACTAGCCTTATGTGTATTATTCAATTATGTAGATAGTTATCTTTAATGCTTGGTATTGAACTGCCACATTAATCAACAGAGATACTTTTCCTGAGTATTTTTCTGCACCAAGTTTGAAACCAAAATCAACTGCCTTTGTTGTTGGCCACAGTCAAGTTCTTTAAGCAAACCTTTCCTTTCTCGATTCCCTCTTTTGCCAGTGACAGAAGTGACTGAAAATGCGTTTCAGGGTCCTTCTTCTCTTCAAATTCCTGAATAAAATCACAGGGAAAAAGTAAAAATAATAATCATCAATCAAATTAGGGAACATAGATTTCAAATGCTTCACGAAAAACAGAATAATGTTGATTAATAATAATAATAATAAGAAGAAGAAGAAGAAGAAGAGTTATAAACGTTGCATCTTGTTGGGTGAACGCCGACTGTGCAGAAAAGCCTTCCTGCACCATTTAAACAAGAGGTAGTGTAGTAGTAGCCTGAGTCAAAATCCAAGTCATCACAATAATTGATAAATGGAAAGTTGAGCGAAGGTCATATCATCAAAAAATTCACTAACACACCATCAGTTTCTGCTATGGCAAGAGCTTCTATTGATTCCTCTAGCGACCCACCAGTGACCTGCACCAAAAAAAAAGGCCAATGAACACGATAGGCAACCGCATTGTTCGGTGGAAAGATACCCATAACTCATGTATGAAAAATCCATTTTGTTTGATCGCGTAAGGAACTTTCTAGTTTCGTGTTTGTCGTGTTAATCATAAATATAAACTCATCTCTAGAATTCAAATACATGGGACAATGAAAGTTGCACAAGCTTCCGGCCACAGGACCCCCCAATTTCGAGGGTCCCCAATCCAAGAAGGTGAGTGAGTATCTGAAAACTTTTGACCAAATTTTGAAAATGTCTGTTCCTCCAACAAATTCATCTCCAACAAAAAAAAAAAAAAACAAAGTCACAGTGAGACAAGGTTCCGACAAGCAATTACAATGATTCGGTCGACGCCAGCGGTCCAGGCCCTAGCCAGCACTGCCTGAATGTCGGGCTTGTGGCATTGCTTGCCGTGGTAGAGGCCCTTGAACATTGCATCTGCGATAGTTCAGAGGTAATGTTACGCCTCAAAAAACAAAAGAAAAAAAAAAACGAATCGCAGAATCAGAAAGAAGATGAAAAATGCATAAATGGGTGGAGAAGCAAAGAGCACGCGAGGTGTTTGTGGAAATGTCTGACCTGTGAAGTTCACGGCTATGTCTAGGGATCGGAAGAAGACACGGAGGAGAGAGACATGGGATTGTTGTCAGTTGTGGTCGGAGTTTAAAAAAACTGAAAAACCATAATAATAAAAAGAGGGAGGGAGGGAGGGAGAGAGAGAGAGCAGGGTATGTGTTGAGGGTGAGCTGGAGAATTGCTTGCCTATAGTCCGTATTGTCGCCATGGCTTCTTACCAAGTGTTTGTTCTTCGCGTTAGTGGGGGGTAGGTTCCTTTGTCCCATTTTCATGATATATATTTAATTCAATACCTTTTAAACTAATATAAAAACAATCCATTTAAAGTTTTATGTGATTCTAATATACAATGTACACATAAAAATATATTTATCTTTTAAAAAGTAAAGCTACCAGATTTAATTGTTAATAGTACTATATTAATAATATTAGTAATATCCTTCCACTGTTTTTGCATTCTGAATAAATTTAAAATTTTAACTAATAATTTATTATTTAATATTAAATCTAATTTGATGTGACTTATATTGATAATGTAATCATAGCGCGCGCGATAGACAAGCAACACATGAAAAGGATTGAAATAAGAGCAAGAAAAAAAATTCCATTAGCTTAAATGCGTTTTAAATACGAGACAATAATGATAGAGTTAAATAAATTATAAAACTTTCCTCATCATTTTAAAATTTATAAACAGCCAGAACGCTGACAGTCTAAGTGAATGGCAATTTTCGTAGGATCAATTCTCATTATATCAATAATTTCCTATTAGTTCATTAAATTTAGGTCGATATGATTTATTTTTTCTTTGTTGAAATTACATAATATGCTATAAATTGCATGGGGAAACACACTCATGTGGTGTTGTTAAGTTTTGGAATCAAGTTCTAGATGGGTATTAATTTTGAGAGATTATTTCTTCTTATTTTATGTACAGTAAAATTCTTTTGGTAAAATTTAAAAAATACTTATAGAATATTTTATACTTTTTTTTATCATTTTTCAAAATTTCATTACTACACAATACCTTTCAAAAATTATAAAATATCAATATTAACCTACTTAAAAATTAATTTTGGGCAAGTTTAAAATTTTAAAAATAATGATATGTTTTTCTTTTTAAACATGCACAATAAATTTATTTTTGATTTACAAAACACTTATTACTTACTTTTAAAATTTATAATACTTAAAATTATAGTTTACTATATATTTATTTATAATAAAAATAAAAACTGTTTGAGGAGAAAATATTGGTAAATGAGTTTAAAAGAGTAGCAAAAGAGAAACACATTGGACCGATAATCCAAATATTGATGCTAGAGAAGAAAAAAATGACTTGGAAAATGATTTCAAATGCTCGAAGAAGATAGTGGTAATTTCGAAAACTTTTATGTTCAAAGTTAGTGTATGTAATTACAAATTATTCGTATTCAAATAATTAATTGTAACATATTAATAGTATCCCAAGGGATGAGATGTCCTTGGCTTTGCAACAGAAATCTTCATATACTAGCCACCATTAGAGAGATATTGTGCGATAATCCTTAAAATGTATTACTTTAATTTATGACATACCACCTATTTTTGAAAATAATAGGGACCAAGGCTTATTGATAAAATATTATTTTATGATGACTTTACTTGCAAGAATATTTTTTAATATATTTAATGTTTGTAAACAAATTCATGTTATTTCAATGGATTCATTTTGAATGGTATGAAGATGATTTAAATTCATATTTCAGCACTCATTTGGTTTGATTTGAAATTATTTATCCACAAAATCTAAATGTAGTAGTACACTAAAAATAAACAGCAACAACAACAACATAATAAAAAGTAACGCATAAAGGAAGGAATAGATACTACATATACATAAACAAGAAAGGAGTAAACCAACCAGTAAACAGTCTCAACAACAAAAAAAACAATATATAAAAACAAAAAAAATGGAAGAAGAAGAATGGGTTCAATAAAAGAATAGGAACGCGCCGTGCACCACAGGCGTTGACCCAACATCGACGCCAACGTGGGCCGAGGAAAGGCCCAACAGGCCCACAACAAGCAGCTGGTCCAGCCGCCGGTCAACTAAGTATATATATGAATATAAAATACAAAAAACCACCGGAAATTCTAGATACGGTAGCTACTCCTGCGTATCATCGAACGGCCGGCGGCGGCGGCGGCGCCTGCGCCACAACCGGAGTGGCATTACTATTACCGCCGCCCCCGCTGCCGCTGCTCTCCCAGGGTTTGACGGTGAAGAGAACGACGAAGAGGATGATGACGAGCAGGAGGGCGATGGCGTAACACGTCCACTTGCGGGTGTTTTTCTGGTGCTTCCTGGCGACCTGCAGGTGCTGGGTCCCACCCCTGACGTACGAATTGGCTCGCGCCACCTGGCTCTCGATGTCGTCCAGCTGCTCCCCCTGCGCCTCCACCAGCACCGCCATGTCCATGAACACCTGGTGCAGCTCCATCAGGTTCCGCTCCATGTCCTTGGCCGCATCGTGCCGTTCCTGAATCTCCGTTATGGTGTCCAATATCCTACCCCGCCCTGCTCCAATCCAAATCCATTTATTTTATCACAGTGGAACAATAACTCCATTAAAATTAACCTCTTGGATCTGCTGGGTTCCATAATATATATATATATATATACTAGTGGTAGTAGTAGTAAATAATCTATCTATCTATAAGGCGAAGCAAAGAGGGGATGAAAAATCAAGCAATTAATTATGTCCTATATATGATTATTTGAGATGTAATGAACACACACACACACACGACACACCCACCCACCTTGTTCTTGAATTGCCTTCTGGAGGAAGGTCTCGCTCTGTCCGGTGGAGATGAGCAGATCCACGGTCTCCTCGGTGGGCTGCTCACCGGTGACGGTGTAGTAGCGGCGCTCCACGGTCTCGCGGTAGCCGGACGAGATCCGTTGGCGGAGGGAGTTGAAGGCTTCCATGGAGTCCCGAAGCTTCTTGCGGAGGCCGCTGACGACGGAGGTGCGGGTGCGATCGGCGGAGGATCCTGGACCGCACCCGGGCAGGCTCCGGTTGGCGGCATTGGACCGATCCAGGGCCTCCAGCCGGAGCTTGATGACCTTGGCCTTCTTCAGCGCCAGCGCGACGTCGGCGTCCATGCGCCCCCGCGACTCCTTCACGCTCCCCGCGTTGTGCAACGTCTTGCTCTGCTCGTGCACGCTCTGGAGCCGCTGCTGGATGGCCTCCATCTCTCTCAGCTCGTCCTTTATGGACTCCACGTCCTCGAAGAACTTTTCCAGGTTGACGCCGTCTCCGCCACCGCCACCGCCGATTGGGTTCATCTGTACGTTTCCGGAGGAGCCGGAGTAGCGGTGGCCCGGCGACGGCGAGGCGTCTTCGCCCCGAAAGCGAGCGAAGGAGCGCGAGAAGAGATCGTTCATGGCTTTGGCTTGGTGTTTGTTTTTTTTGTTTTTTTTTTTTTCAAACAAATCAAAAATTTAAAACAATCCCCAACCCTTCTTGTCTCGTCTTGTAGTTGTTGTACCTATAGGAGGTGAGGTTTTGGAAAGAGGGGTATAGAGATAGAAAGAAGGGTGATGATGAGTTTTTGAAGTCTTCGTTGATGGCTGCTGTTGTGGGGGAGGTTAATAAAAAGAACAAGTCGTCTCGTCGATACAAATACAATTCAACGGACGGGATCTGAATTACAATTCAACAGCTCTCTCTCTAGAGGGACGAGACTCTATGGCAGAAACAGATGCATCAATTTGAAGTTTATCACTGTCGGAGAAGTCAAATAAACACGAAGGAGAGAAAAAAAGAAGAAGAGGAAATTACAGGGTTGACTACGCCACGGATTTGAATGAAAATGATAATAATAATAATAATAATAATAAAGGAAACATCTATGAAGGAGGCGAGAGAGAGAGAGAGAGAGTCGCGGCCCTGCCTTTCTCAACTGAAAGAGTAGCAATGAGAAAGGCTTGATTTTGGGAATTTATTTATATATATTTACCTAACGCACGCCATTTTTTTTTTAAAGCACGAAAACGCGTGGGAGAGATTTGGAGTTTTTCCAGGAAATAGATTTGTTGCGACTGGGAGGGATTCACGTCCGCTTGATGGATGGGCGTTGGGTAGGGGCGTGTCCTTTAAAAGACGCGGAGTAGGAGGTTTTTTTTTTTTTAATGTTTTACTCTTTTTTTTCCGGGGGACTCTTATTTGTTTTATTTATTGCTAATGACTTTCATGAATTTTGGTGAAACATATATATATTTTAAAATTGAGTGATAATGGGTGGCCGGTTGGAATAAATATCGACGCAGCGCTACACTTTCAAGCGCGTTCTTATCTTCGGTTGCTACCATTCAATTGCGCATATTTATCGTATACGAACGGGGATGCAATCATGCAATGCAAATGAAATATAAAGATTTATATATATATATATATATATATATATATATATATATATATATATATATATATATATATTCTCTAAAAGGCGCAAGACAGAAAAAAAACTAAGCCTGCCATTTCCCATAAATGTTCTCCTTAAAACAAGGAAATCAGAAAGTGTTGGCATAAGAATAACTTTTGCTTCTTCTTTTTTTTTTTTTTTTAATCTCAGCTGTAATTTTGAATAACTAAACAAATTACATGAGCACAACAATTTTGTACACGGCGACTAAAAACACAGAAACGAGTCAAACGACTACATGTTTCAAGAATAATTGAAGGGAAGAAACAAAACTTCATTTTTCAGACATCTTGGGATTGCAGCACAGTAAGATAATAGGGATGACCTGGGCACGTCCCGGATGACTGTATCGTATCTTCCCCGTGATTTTCTTTGCCATTAGAGGGTAAAATGTCCCAATGCAAAACATAATCCGATAGGTCATGGGTACCCGGTGAGAATACACATACCTGGAGTGGAATTTCAACCCTGGACATCGGCCCTACGTCTACGCTGTTAGAGCTTGACCCAGACCAGATGAAGGGGGGGACACTCTCAAGCGGCTCTTGATTTTCTAGCACACTGTCCTTTCCATTGGATGAGACTTTAGGGTCGTCGTTCTCCAGGGAAGAATCATGCCATCCAGTTTGAGTTCTTAGAGAAGACGGAGAAGCAGATGGAGATGCCACTGGATCCCTTGGCCTGTTGATTCTATTGGTGGAATCAAAGGTATTGATCCGCACAGAAGCAGTGGCATCTGAAGGGTTGTGAACAATCACTTTAAGTTTTATTTCACAGAAAGAAACCGAAAAATTATGAGATACTTTTGAGGGACCATCCATAAGCCACCAGATAGGGCTTCTACTTGCAACACTGCTCAAAAACAAAAAGTTAAGAAAAACAAAGCTGTTGAGTTCAAATGGTATATATTCATAATCCAAAATAATAATAAAAAAAAATCAGCAGCGCATCTTGCCTGCAATGACATTCGTGATGAGACAAAAGGGCAGGGCGCAGCCCTAGATCAGCATTACTGCTCTGTGACTGGGAGATCAGGATGAAGTCAACTGTTACTGGATGTTCCTGATGATGTGCAAACAGAAACCAGGATGCAGCGAACAGATTAGATTACAGGAAAATTACATATTTCTGAAGGATCTAACTATTTAAAAGATACAGGATTACTTAATCAATTGCTTCCATCTGTAGCTCAGAACTCAATTGTTAATATGTGAACTTCATCTAGTATTAGATTAAACAACATACGGCACTAAAAATCCATAAAGAAAGACACGTCAGGTCTCTTATGCTGATCATCATAAGGTTAAAATGACCATGTATAGCATGCAAAACTGACACGGGGTTCACATAACAGACATCAGATAAACCATGGTGGCACAGGTGGTAATGATGTCAATGGAAGCTTGTAAACCACGATATAAAATTACAAAAGCATATGCAGCAAACATTTTATTCATTGAGCTAATTTATCAAAAAAAATACCAACCTGATGAGACATTTCCTGCTTCAATCTTTCATAATGGTGGAAATCAGCAAGCGGTGAGCTAGAAATATCAAACAGCCACCTGCTACCACTCGAAACACTGAATTTTATATCACTTCCTAGATGACGAACAAGAGAAGCATCGGCTTCCCCGAACATTTCTAATCTCTTGCCATTCTGAGGCAAAACGATAACCAAATAAATACAATGGAAAAATATTGGTGAAGCAGTTGAAAGGATAGATAAAAAAGAACAGATTAAACCAAGATATATTTGTTAGCATGTCTGTAATGCGGAAGCTAAATTAAACTCAGGCATGCATGGACGGGGCAAGCATTTTAAAAAACAAAGTTTAAGCCATAGCAATGCAGCATAACAATCATACAGTGGGACTGGGAGGTCATAAATCTCTGAAAAATTATAAAATTAGTACATAAATTTAACAGCTTTTTTCTATGATTGGTACATACTTATACAGGCTCCGAATCTCACCCACAAAAGGATTAAATTCCATGAACCCCCTAGCGCCAAAAATTTTGGGGAACGAGCTGGTGTAGCTAGGGCAAACAACTAGTGGTATCTAAGCATCATATCTTACAAGTTACAACCCAAAAATCTAGATGCTCATTATTACTGAAATAACAACCATATGAAGAAATATCCAATGGTGACAAAAACTTGTGCTTGAAGAAAGGTATGGGTGTTTACACAACCTTAAGCTTGAAGAAACAGGACAACGCCTGTCCAGCTGTCAAAAATTTTGAAGGAAATATGGTTTCAACAGTCTGAAGCAATAACATTTCCCACTGGAATCCAACAGATGATAACTGATGGACCTGGAAACTCTCTGAACTGGTCCTGTTAACAACATCCATGCGCACAATGAACTCCCGCAATCTTGATGGACAAGGGCTAATGTGGAAGGACACATCCAATGACGGTAATACCTAAAAAATAGCTATAATGGATTACTGAAAAATACCATAATCAAACTTCGAATAAACTAATTATAATTGTTATGAATATTAAACAACATAATGCAGTTGACAAAGCTATCAGTATAGTATGAATGCAAGCATACGGTATAATTAAATAAAATATAGAAATAATCAAGTATGATCTTCACACGGAAATGCTCCTCTTGTGATAGTAAATCACATATCCAGTTCAAGTTCTATTTGACTCGGGGAAAGAAATTCAAGCTGTCACCAACAATACTATCGGAAACAAGAAATACGGTTTACCTCCAAATTAAAATACATTCTTAAGGTGCGGTATCTCATGACATCTGATGTACCTCCCACTTCATAATAAATCATTATGTACAAGGTAACATTTCCAGGAACAGCCGCCCGAAGCCAAAGAGGCCACAACAAGGGACTCCCCCCTTGAACTGATGTGTTCTAAATAAAGGGGGGCACATGAAAACATATAAGTCAAAGATAAGTAATTGGCTTAACAATATTTTCCAAATTGCATATAATAATAAAAAAAAACACTGTGAACGGACCTCAGGAAATGAAAACAGTGATTGTGGAACTTTATCAAAATCAAACGGTTCACAACTTTGTTCAGTGTTTGTCTTCTTTTCCAAGCAGGCAGGAAAATCCATGTTTAAAACTTCTTGATTCCCAACGCCTAAGAATCTAGGGTGACTAATCTTCATCTTCATATTCTGCTAAAATTTCCCAACACAGATTAGGAATGAACAATTCGTGCATACACAGTGCATGTACTCAAATTTTTAGTTGTTTTTTGGGAGTGTTCATATTCACAACCAAAATATTACGCACAGCCTACATAGACTTGATGGGCTGCTCTCTCAGAGCAAATGCCATGACTCACGGAAGAAAAAGGATGTTGCAGCAGGAAAGAGTACTAACTGTGCTCTCTCAAAAAAGTTGGGGATATGCATCTGGCTGGTCATATGTTTATGCAAAAGCAAAAACACTGACAATATTCTCAAAGTAATGAAGACAGATTTATACTGAATAAAACAATTACTACTAATTTGCTCGTACACTTCTAACCCCATCTAATTCATGGCATAGCACTTTAGTTTCCTAACATATACACCAATGCTCAAATGCCAAATAGTTCAAGATTTCTGACGCAGCACTAATTGTCCACTGAGGATAGAGGCATATTATCGCGGCCACATAGTACCACAAATGGTGAGCTAAGAGACAGAACAAACACTGATGCCCACTTACTGCTAGTTGGAAATAACATAGGTAAAATTGTACCTTCACAGGAACTTCTGACTGGTTCTTTAACTCCAAAACAAGGCGGCGCAGATCTCCCATGTAGACCTTTTTAGGTAGATGCTGAATGAAGCCTTCAAGCTTGGGTAGATTCTGGAAATCCAAAACATGTCAAAGAGGTTGACAGAGAAGAAAAGTAGTGCTCAACTTATTTTTCATGAACCCTAATCATGAAAGCAGGTGCAAAAAAAAAAAAAAAAGATATACAAAAAAAAAAAAAAGGGCATGCACCTTGATAACAATAAAGTTCAGGTAATCATTTGGAGAATGGTTTGACTTCCTTCTTCCCTTAACAACTTTCTTCCTTAATAGACTAGAATCAAAATTGCAAAAACCAACTACCGAACCTGATAATTTCCATTTCACTCCAATTATTTTAAGGATGCCTTCAACTCTGGGAGTAACAGTTAGTTGTACCTGAAAATGAGAGTAATGAATAAGAACTACTGAACTAGTAATATACTCTTGAAGGTTCTACACTGATGAACAAGTTGATACTGAAACTGATGCACGGTCAAAAGTATAGATTTGCTTCCATGCATGAAAAGGCCAAATAATCCTGGTGTATTTGGTTGGAGAATATACGAGAAAATGAATTTCAGAAGGGGGGCAGAATGAGTGAGGCAGGTTTTTTTGTTTTGTTTTTGTTTTTTCGGGGGGGGGGGGGGGGGGGGGGGGGGGTGGAATTAGGAATGGATCTTTTAAAACTTGAACTTGAATCAATGGTAGATTCTCAGCAACCATACCATTTTTATTTTACTTTTTCCAAAGCAGGGCTATATGATGTATAGAAACTCACCACAATCATATCACCTCCCCCCAATGAGAAGTCAGCTTCAGAAAAAGTAACTTCAGAACCACCAGAGTTTGGCACCCTGTACATACTTCAGGAGTTGTAAGATAAAGGTAAATATCAATGAAAGCTTCCAAAAATATGATATGCTAAATAAAAATATATCAAAATTTAAAATTTTGATGAAGAGAGCAAATGCATACCTATTGGTAGTTAGTTTCTTTAATTCTTCATCATTCTGAATCTCAGTAGTTGTCCTTGTTGCTTCTGCAGAATTGACATTTTGAGTATAACACCTTACACAGCTGAAAAGGACAAGCAGAGCGAGAAGGAGTAAAGGAACAAGAGAAGAAAAGAATAAAATCGGGTAACTAACCAGTTTCAGTTTCGCCAGATTTTGCAGAAAGTTCACATGTTAGAGAAACACTTGAGACAGATATCGGAATCTGGAGAAAATTTTTGAATTCAATATTGACCTTTATTGCCTCTGCAAGAAAAGAAAAACATGACATCAAAGAAATGAAATATAACAAAGAAACAACACAAAAATCAGTAAGACAGACAGACTGGAAAGATTGCTTAAATATTTTGGGATAAGTGCCATCAATATATAGATACATTTGAAATTTTCCCACAAAAGAACAAATACAAATTTTAAATAAATCAAATTCATCAAATTAAACCTCTTCTCTTCTTCTTTTTGAAATATCATTAAACAGTGCACACATGGGAAATGATTGAAAAGACATTCATGGCCTGTATCAGGGAATATTCCATCCTCTCCCAGCCTCCCCCAAAAAGCACTTTAGTTTGTTCATACAAAAGTTTATCAATTGACCAAATAACTGTTGGATGCAAAGATTGGCTAAGGCAGGGTTGAAATATCAGAAAATCTATCACCTTCATACCTCCAGCAACGCATATATTTGACTCTTTATATTTTTTAAAATTAAGCTTTGGTTGTGATTCGAGCCAGTTAGTCTTCGCGAAAGGTGTCAATGGGATCACATCCTCCTCCAAAGTCTGCCACAAACTTTCTCTAATACCAACCTGGGATGTCAGAATAAAAAAGTAGATATTAACTTAAAGGACAAGGTCAAAATCAATTACAAGCCTTTTAAATAACCAGAGAAGCAAGGCCCTCAAAAATGTTTGAGGGAATCAATATTAAATTTGTCAGAAGCATTGACGTAAAATAATAGAAATATAAAAAATTAAACTTATCTCACTTGGGATATTGCAATAATGTAATCCTAAGTAAATAATCATTAGCACATTTTTAGGCCAGTGACAAGTGGTAAAGAAAATTTTAAAAAGCAGATAATTTTTCTTATTCCTACCAAATGGCTCCCTCATGTTAACACAAAAAATGAGGATAATCGTTCAATTCTCAACCATTGTGGCTATCGGGAAGAGAGAAAAAACTGGCACAGCCCCAACTCAATTTGGAGAGTTGCAATCTTCTATCGTGAAGGAAGAATCCTTGAATACGATACATACCATTTAGAGCTACACATTCGGTAACTATGACACAGGCACACCCTGCTCTTAACACATATACTAGGCTGTGCCATAGTTGTTAAAAGCATAGGGGCACCCGAAGAAAAGAGCTCCTGGGGTTAAAGCACAAGGCGCAAGCTTGTCGAAGTGAAGCACATTATTTATAAAATATAGATACATATACTATGTGCTTTGTAATTATATGGTAAAATCAAACACTTTTATCAATATAATTGCAAATATTAGGGGTATTTTTTAAAATTAAATCGCAATTCATTCTCCAAATCTATAATTTTGTACTAAAGTAAAAATATAGATTCCCAAATGAAAGTATTGGAAGATGTAGACTTTTACTACCTTTGAGAAAAAGTCTCATGTAAAATGAACTCAATTAAAATTTTAAAAAAAGTGATGCCTATGCCCAACCAAACCATTAGGACAGCCTGCAGGAGGCAAATTTTGTATACGAAATAAAAAGTAAATTTAAAAAAGAAAACTTTAGGGCCTTTTTGGTACAAGCATTTCAAAATATAATTTTATTTTCAAAAATAGAATTTGACCGATAATTTAGTATATCTTTTTTTTTAATAAAGTACTATTTTATTCAAATCAAAATTTGAAAAAAGTACTAATTTTGAACAACATATTTAACTCATTTTCATTTTCCAATTTTAATTTTTTGTGCAATTCAATTTATTATTTTAAATTTTTAAAAAAATCTAGTTTATTATCCAAACCCACCGTCTTTTATTTTTTAACAATTGTTATGGAATCAAAACATATTTTAAAAAAAAAACATATTCTCACTCTTACCAAACAGATTCAAACTCTAATCTCAATAAAAATTCAAATTATAAACCAAAGCACAAAAATAAAAACACATACCAAAAAACCCACTAAAATTGAAAATAAAAGGAAACAGTAGTACGAGGTATAAATGAAAGTAGACATTAAAAAAACCCACTTAGCCAATCACAATGGGTCGTAACAAAGGGAGGATTGGCAGCATGCTTTGAAAGAGGCGAGCAATGGGATCATAGCAAAGGGAGGAAGAATTGGCATACGTTCATGGGACTGTCAAAGACTGAGGGAGGAAAGATGTTGGAGCTGAGAGTAATTTCGAAGCAAGTAGAGTCAATCAACACTAGAGTTGAGAGCAATGCTGAGAGTAAGGAGAGAAGATAGAAGCCAAGATCCATATAGGATCTACTAGAGCAAAGAGAGATGCTCAATCTGATAGAGGAGAGCAATGTGACCCTAAAAAATGAGGAGATAAAAGGTGTCTATCATCAAATTAGGGATTGAAGGAGAATGATGCTTTTTGAGGTTAGTTTTTGTTACCCCTATCCCTAAATACAGAAATGGCACTGTTTCGTCCTTAAAATTGTGAAAAAAAAAAAAAAAAAAAAAAAACGCTTCAGGTGATGCTGGCACTCGCTTCCTTGCGCTTGCACCTGCTCTAAAGCACAACAAAGGCATGCAAAGACGAACGCCTAATTTTGGAGCTGGGCTTTTTCCCGTCAAGGCACAAGAATTGTGCCTCGACTCACCTTATGCCTAGGCACGCTTTTAAAAACGATGAACTATGTGCAGGGTCAATTTAGCTATATAAAAAGTGCCCAGGGAGAAGCAGGGGGTTAATAATCAAACAAACATTAAAATTAAACTGCATAGACAGAAGTAATAGTCTGAAGCAACTTTGAAGATCCCCAATAATTCTATGCAAGAAAGTAATTTTCTTCTACTTACAGCTGCAGGTGATGCATAAGTTCGATGATCTTCAAAGAAGACCTTGAGAGATGGCATGTTAACAACTGGCAGCTGAAGTCCTGATACTTCAAATGTCTTCCCTGTTTTCTATATCATCAGAGAAGGGAAAGAAAAGATAAGCGAAGGAAAAGACTATTGTCAACATTCAAGTAGACAGGGCTGATGGTTATTTTAAAAATGAAACGCTGAAATCTGAAATATAAACAACATAAAGTGATAAGAAGGCATTTCAAGTAAACAATCAAGTAGCGCTAAAAATAAAAATAGATACATATGCCTAGAAGCTTCTACTTTTTTCTTTTTTAATGTAGTGTCCTAATCTTCGACTAGACAATTTTATGTCTGGGCAAGCACAGCCCTTAACAGTTAACACCCCATGATGTAAACCTCAGTACAATCAATTGCATGACACCCTTTCCCAAAGCCATCTAAATTCTAAGGCTATGTCATTTTTCCTTTTTTTTTATCAAGGCAAAATGGAAATAAATCAGGTAACTTCAAAGTTAGCATACCATAGAGGAAAAAACAAAGATTAGCATAAGACCAACATAACCTGCATGGCAATCTATGTCCAAACTACAGCAACATTTAAATCTTCAGGACTAGACACATTAAATCACCTGAACAATTTGAAGAAATTCCCTTAAAAATAATTCTTGTGTTGTCCTCGACTGTTGACTGCATGCCAGGACCTCCAACATATGAGTAACCGCCACATCAAACATCCCAAGAAAAGCAAACCACCTGAAGCACATCAGACGTTTTACAAAGGGACTTTGAACATCATAAACGAGTACATTTGATTAACCATATCATGACAGATAAGGAGTGCCAGTCCAATGCAACATACTTCCCCATGTGGAAATGAACGTGATCATTGACACGGCTCCATGCAGTTCCCTTATACACCGAAAGAGCACTTCTATAGGTTCGAATTGCATGTTTGATCTGGAAAGAGAAAGACAGGATCACTTTTCAAAGATCAAAAGCATTTACAAAAAATTAAAGCTTTTGCATCCTTGATGGATAGGTACCTGATCACATCTTCTATAAATATCTCCAGCTAGAACAAGATGAAATCCATACTTGCGCAACATTGGTGGCTTGGAATATAAGTAGCAATAAGATGCTTGCTCAAGCATCACAGCTGAATGCAAAGGTTCCTAAACAGAAGAAACAATTTAGGAGAAGAAAACTTCTATTATCTTTTAGTGTTTGTTTTAATTATTGGGACATTACCTCACCAGATATACGCAAGTAAACACCAGCGGCTTCTTTGAACTGATCCCTTGCTGTCAACATTTCTGCCCACCAAAGACCACACCGTATAGCATTTTGCATACTTAATGACCCAATTTTCTGAAATAAATTTACTTAATATCAATTTAAATCATCATCATAATCAGCTACACCTAACAAAAAGCCAACTGTGATTTTTCCACTGTTGGGAGTGAAACTCAAAAATCTATGCAACTGCTTTTTGCTTGTGACGCCTATTTCAATTAAAAAATAAAATGATACATACTTGATACGTAGTCAATGCATTTTCCATGCAATACTCTGCCTCCTTTCTTGATTGGTCCAACATGAAGTATGTGAGACCAGTCATTTCCTTGACAAAAACATCAACTGATAAAATTATTTCAAATATGAATAAATTGTGGTAAATTTTCATATAACAGCAGTTTTATATTAGCATGGACAATATGAAACCAAAGAAAAATGGAATGTCATATTTTCAAGATCATAGGGTAAGGACTAGGGCCATACATTGACAAGTGTAGTTTTATTGAAATTGATAAAGAATCAACATAATAACAAAAAATTATCTGATCACAAATTAAATATCAACACTGGTGCAGATTAGAATCCATCATACTGTAGGTGAGTAACAGGTAATAGTAATTCTTGGCGTCTAGCAGAGATTGAGTAAATATAATTCTTTCCTTCCTAAAAGCACGAGGAATATGCTACATTTGTTTTCTTCCCTACGTAACCAAATTTATAGATACGCTGTTTTCACCTTTTCACTTGAGGGAACTTAAAATTACACTATTGTCAAGAGGAAGATTATTATTTACAGGCTTACATATAAAAACATAACACAAGGAGTGAATTTCAGCCTTCAAAAGAAGGAAACTCGAAACTGTAGCTTTTCTCTGTGATAGCCTAGAGGCTTTCTTAAATATGCCTTATTGAGTCTGATTACATCAAAGATACCATCACCTAAAGGAAACCACTCCGCTCTATAAGGTATTATAAATGCAAGAACTTGATAAACTCGTCTTTATAAGTTGTCCTGATTGAAGGCTATAGTACAAAATCACAATATACAAGCTATGAGCTTTAAGAAAATAAAATCCAATCATCCCAATTGATGATTGAAATAAGACATAAGCTACCTGTACACCAGCATAGCGTCTCCAGGCTTTGTCAAGTTTGTAGTCTGTAGAAAGCAGTCGATAGTTTGACAATGCAAGTTCATAATCTTGTAACATGAATGCATAGTCCCCCAAAACTCTAATTTGAGATTCAATGGAGCTAAACGCATACCTTCAAAGTTATTATAAAAGCAATATAAGCAAAGCACACCAGGAGATTAAAATGGAAAGGAAAACTCATACCCACCAAAAGAATAAAAATACCTACTTCTCACTTGAAATGACTAAAATACCCCTTAAAAATATTAAAAACATGTTCAAACAATAATATTCGAATACTAATATAATATTTAAAAAATGATATTCAAACATAAACCAAATGTTTGAATACCATTTTTCAAACATTATATTAGCATTTGAATGCTAGTGATAAAAAAAGAATAATGTGTTCGAAAAACTATTTTAGAACATAAACAAAATGTTTAAAAAATAATATTCAAACATTTGATTTATGTTTGAATATCAATATTCAAACATCATAAAAAAAATCTGTAATGGCATTTTTTGTAATTTCACCTGTAAAATAAAAAAAAATAATGGGTGTATTCAAGGATGGATCCAAAAAATTTGATTGGGGAGGGAGCCAAGATACAAACAGTTAAGATTAGTGTATCTTGCATCTAGAAACTCTTATCTTAAATTGTGATTAATATCATTTAAATCACAATTAATGACATGAAAACATAAAAAGCTTACCAACTCCTCCTATAAACAAATCAAATAATTTTTTAAATCATATAATTTATTTATCACTATTATAGTTAATAACATATTCATTATAAATACTTTCAGTCGGCCTTCTAGATCCGTCATTATCTATAAATCGAATGTAATATAAATTTCATGAGGACCATAAAATTTATACAAAAATTTAATATGAATTAATTATAGTTCCATATTATTACTCTTTACTTTTATCAACCGTCAATTCTCTGGCAATAAATTATCATTATTAGTTTAAATATATATATATTATTTTCATTACAATAATCAAATCTATAGCTAGTTCATTTTTAATTTTTTATTTGAATTTTATGTTTGAAATATATAATTAACTTTGTATAATTAAAAGTTGACAACTCATATGACTCTTTCAAATTTTATAATTAATGCTTGCATTATTTTTTTATTTTATTGGGGGGGGGGGGGGGGGGGTGTAGTTGGTGTGTTTATTCTTTTGGTGAGTGCATTTATTCTTTCCTGTTTAAAATACATATGTACACAAATAACATATTTTTAACTCTTACATAGGGCCATTGGGGTCATCCGGTGTATCATCCTTCCCTTTTCTCCACCATAAATTTTTTATTTGATTTTTAAAGCCTTTCCTTGTTGCAGATACCTAATCACAACAAAGAAACAAATCAGGATGAAAACAAGTAAATTTCTACATGGAAAAAATTGATTATTATATTAAATATGCCTGCTCTAAAAATAAAAAAGAAGAATTGCAAAAGATAGTCCACCTGTTGATTGAGCATGCGCACTTTTTGCTCCATGTGAGGAATGATATGTTTGGTCGACAAATCTTGCATGAGATCTTTCATCTGCCCTCAGATCACACGTGCAAATTTTTGTTTACAGATCAACAGAGTAACAGGAAAATAAAAATAAAAATAAATTTAAAAATTAAGCATGCTTCACTACTTCTCTCACAATGTAGCCAAACATAGTCTATCGACAATTACCTCAGTCAGATCGTCAATGCTAAGGAAGCAACCGAGATGCTTAGTAGGCGAAGGATCAGTTTCCTGTGATAGAGATACAGTGCACAAGACAACATAATTAGGTATAAATAGTACATTCAGACATATAAATCAACATTCAAATGCAGCACAAACCATAACCCAATCACGTGCATACTTCAAAATGCTACCATAGGGTGTCCAGTTGGAAACTTAGGATTGCCTTTCTACTATGTTGTGCCCAAACTGAATACAAGAGAAAATTTTACAGCCTCTAAAGTCACTCACATGAATAGCCCAGGGATTATCGCCTTGGCCTACAGACCCATTTTGAGAAGAATTTATGCAGAGAAGTTGACAGTCATTAGACCCAAAAGTATTCCTCATTTCGGTAAATATCTTTGATGCCCTGCAAAAATAGAATTGAAATTTTAAGGCAACAATTCAATTAAGAAGTAGATAAAAAAACATTTCTTATGGACAAGACCATAGCTTAGACAATCTGCCCCTTCAGTAAAGCAGTGGTGCGTACACATTCTCAGCTGTCAAATCAATGATATTATCATTCGGTGTGAATGTATACTACATAATGAGACAAAACCACAATTTTTAGCCATGAGAGATAACACATGAAGCATCAGATATAAGCAAATGCCATAACCATAAATTATGAATTCAACACAGTAGACACCTCAATGAATCAAAAGGGGTCATGTTTTAAATTCTGTCCACGGTATGTAATCTCTCTATTGCTTTATGAGTATAACAGAAAATCCAAGAAACAAACATTTCCAAAGACCTCAGCAACAGGTAACATTGCCGCAAATGGATAATACAAAAGACCACACCAATGGATAATACTGTTTGCTTCTCTGCAACAGTGATCAAAAATAAATATTCATTTATAAAAGGCACAGGTTGGGTCCCAAAGCATCCAAGTTCTATACACAGGATGAAAAAGATTACACCAGTAAGACAAACAACATGTTCTTTGTTGGAAGACCTCAAACATATAATAAAAATGAATAGCAGAAGGATCATTGATCACAATAGTTCTATTGCACGGTGAACCCTTCTAATCACTACTAAATAATTACGTGATTGAAAGTTAATTAAACTAATAAGAAAAATAATTTTGGCAATTACAATACACAAGGCATTTACGTTAAATTATAATGTAAATGCCAAAAGAGCCTCGGGAAAGACAATATCAGGTTTGACTAGTGTTGAGGCTTATTTTATAACCTTAAATATATATGTTACCACTCAATTCTTGCTCATATTCTTATCCTTTGAGTGCGCTTGGTTGTGGGATAACTGTTGAGATTAGACTAATAATCTCATTGTTAAAATATTATCCCACAATTGAGTGGTTATTTATAAGGATACCAATAATTAAAATAATACATCTTTGTGGAGTATTAAGATTATTAATCCCCCCCAAGAAAGTACTATTTTTATCTTAATTGACTTTATTACCCTCTAATATCTTATAAATTAATTTATTTTTAATCTTATTTCAGTATCCCTAAAAAATGTGCAAGCCAAACGTGTCATAATATTAAAATATAAAATTATTAGTCAAATCCAAATGCAAACCATACATGATATTAATCTTTAAAGATAGCACTATTAGTACTAAAGATTATTAATACTAATAATACTCATTTATCATATCCCAAACCCAAACACATCCTTTGTACCCTAATTCTAATTTGATTCATTTGCACTCATTGTGCTTTATTGTAATGTTTTAGGAACTTAAGAGATAGCTAAGACCGCCAAAATTGGCTTTTGTGTCATGGTATGGACTATGGAGCTTACAGCAGTGCAAAATAAGTAAAATGCAAAAAAGGACATAACTTTTGATTCAAGAATTTTGTAAAGCTTAATGGAAAGAGAAAGAAGAGCTCTATGAGATGGACTTGGTTGTGGCTGCATCTGAGAATGACCAAAATTATACCACGGTAGCAAGTCACAGACCATGGTATAAAGTTATCAATGATGAAGACGAAGTGAAATATCAAAATAGCCATAACTTTTAATTCAAATAGAGTAAGGAGGCCTGTAAGATACCATTGGGACGAGAACAACAGGAGCTACAATTTGGTATTAGCCATGGTGTCATTTGAGAACAAAAGCTCCTATAATACAGACAACATCATATCGTTGGAGAACCCAGTACTATAAGACTAACACCACAGTACATAAAATGTTTTTTTTTGATAGGTAATAATAAAACTTTATTAAAAGAAAGTACACAAGAAGTGCACTAAAAGATAAGTATCAAAAGAATAAGAAAACAACAAACGAGCAACACCCAGCTCAAAAGAAACACCCATCAACAACATCCATAATACAAGAAAAACATGAACCCGAGGCAAAGAGCCACCCAAGAAGAGAACGCAAGACACAAGCCTTAAGCTCCACCATGTGAAGCGCGCGATTATCAAACAACCTAGCATTCCGCTCGCGCCAAAGACACTACAAGATACAATGAGGAATAACACGCCAAGTGGCGACCAGCGACCCACACAACCAGCCTAGCATGAAAATAAATCAACCACACCCCGAGGCATCAACCAAGGAAGCCCAAACAAACCAAGAAACATGTCCCAAAGCTCCCGGGCAAACGGACAATGAATAAAAATGTGATCAATAGATTCAGTGTCCGCCTGACACAAGAAACAACGACTAACCACCACCATACCACGACGGCGCAAGTTATCCGCCGTAAGGATCCTTCCAAGCACCGCAGACCAAACAAAGAAACTCACCCGAGGAGGGGCCGGAACCTTCCAGACCAACCGCCACGGAAAGCAAGAAGGGGCGTCTGGGGTAAGAAGAGAATATAAGTACCGCACACTAAAGCCAACCGTCGGAGTATGACACAAGCACAACCGGTCCAGCACAGTCCGAGAGGGGCGACTGGAATACAAAAGAGCAAAGAAGGAGGAAAAGGATTCCAACTCCTAATCCTGGGCCAGACACGAAAAAGACACCTCCCAATGCAAAGAATCCCCACGAGCCTGTAGAAAATCAGCCACGCAGCCATCCCTGCGACAAGCAAGATGGTATAACTCCGGATAGGCCTCCCTCAAAGGCACCGGGCCACACCAAATATCATCCCAAAAACGAATAGAGGAGCCATCCCCACAACATAAGCCACCAAATGAGAGAAAAAATCCCATAACAGCCCACCCCATGAAGACCATGCGGGACCTGAGACATCCAACCCCCCTCCAAGGCACCAAATTTCACCACAATCACTTGCCGCCACAAGACAACCCTCTCAAGCCCGAACCGCCAAAGCCACTTACCAAGAAGAGTCGCATTAAACCGATGGATCTGCTTGATAGCGAGACCACCTTGAGCAAGAGGCCGACAAACAGACACCCACCGAACCAAATGAGGTCAGGCCACCGCCACCGTAAAACCCCAAAGAAAATTCCTTTGGATATGCTCAAGTCGGGAGGCCACCGTAACAGGAATAGAGAAAAGAGATAAAAAATAGGTAAGCAAACCGGAGAGTGTGCTCTTGATCAAAGTAAGCCGACCACCCTTGGAAAGATAAATCCGCTTTCACCCTGCCAACCAACATTCCATCTTCTCAATAATCGGGTGCCAAATAGAGGAACACTGGAAAGCGGCCCCCAGAGGCAGGCCTAAATAAGTAAGAGACAGTTGAGAAGTATTGCACCCAAGAATATCCGCAAGTTCCCTCAAATGAGGCACCACCCCAACGGACACTAACTCGAACTTGCCCAAATTGATGTGCAGCCCCGAAAGAGCCTTAAACCAAACAAGGAGGGCACACAAATGAAATAGATGCTCAGGGTCAAGCCATACTACTATACGAATCCCAAACTGCAGTACAGATGCAAATCAACACAAAAGAACATGAAAACCATACTGTGGTATGGAAACCATATGGCAATACAAAAGTTGACTTTTGCCAATAGGCACACAAGAAACTGGAGCCCATCAGCCCATGGCCCAAAATTTTTGAAAAACAGTCCTCATAACAGTACAAGAGCTGAGCAAAAAATCCAAGACTCAATTTTTTACCCAAACCTAAATATATATAATCGGATTAGGAAAGATCGTAATGGGGTTCAGTTTGGGCTTCAAAATTGGCACCTGAACCCTAGACGAATAACCTGAATTATTATTTCCTATATTTAAATTTTACTTACTTTTCTCTCACATATCCCACCCACACCTAATACCCTAATTCTAATTTGATTTAAGCCCAAATCTGATTTACACTCAAAGCTTCAACCTCTCCCACGCCCTCCCACATTTGTCAAAGATGAAACAATGCTCAACCTCACCAGTCACCACCATCATCCTTCCTGAGTTACGCTCTCTTCTCACCACCGAAGGCTCACGACTCAACACCAATGGATTGCATCCATTGGCCATCACCAATGAGCCTACAAAGCCATTATCACCACCTCCTTTGAGATCCTCGCTTGATTCTGACTAACTGGCTTGACTACAGCTTGTAAATAATGGTGGAACTGACGATAGCAAGCGATCTCAGCCCATCTCCTTTGGTGACAGTGTAGCTTCTCAATCATGGGTTTGGTTTTGACAGAGGTGTGAAAAGAGCACAAGCTGTCATCCATCACCATAATTGATTTATGAGAGAAAGAGAGTGATTTTCTTTCATTGATCTAATTCTAAAGAAACATCTTGACTCTTGAGCACAAGGATTTCACAACTCACAACTAAAGAAAATGGCCAAAATTAATTAATTATTATTGAAGGCTACAACACATGTTGACTTAGTAGTCCCGATTACCCTTTATATTAATAATAAATGGGCATTTTATTGTGGGGAACTTTGTAAATATTTTGACAATTTGGGCCCATGTGGCTTGATCCCTTCCCAAACCCCATCACTCGTGGGAGCTTTGCGCACCGGGTTTGCCCTTTTAGTTAATAATATCATAGAAAGGAAAGAACAACATACTTATCTGGCGGTCCATCTAGGCTATCATGCACTAACAAGTATTTCTTCAATATCTTTGGGTCCATCACTCCAGCATTAATGAGAGAAGGTAACTGGTCAGTGTCGAAAAGGTCAAAAAATTTGCTGATTGGTTTTTCATCCTTTGAAGAAACAACCAGAAGACCTGCACATCAATTTGGGTGGTCGGGCAGGCAGGCACAAATGAATCCAGGGTCACTGATAAGACTTTATTAATAAAAAAATAAAGGTACAAGTGCAAGCTGATATATGTTTAACATAGCTGAAACAAGAAAGAAGACCCAAAAGCATCAAAATTTTCAATAGCTTTCAAATAACTTACAAGCCACTGGATGGTCAAATGTTTCATGGTCTGAAAATGATGTTGCATGAATCATCTCTTTATTAAAAATTTGAAACCATGAAGGAAGAAATTCAGATTGAGAAGCTGCAATGGAATATCACAAAGGATGAGTCTGATTCAAACCTGTGGCATTAATGAACTACAAAGACCAGTCCCACCAACACTGTGTTAAATGTATTTCCTAACACAATAATTAATTAATTGACTAGCTACAACATATAAAACAATGGAAACAGTAGCCTGTTGGCACAAATTAACAGGAAGATAAAGTTGGAAGAAAATGTCTCAGGAAATAGTTAAAGTGAACTACTTATCAAAAAAAAAAAAAAGATAAAGTGAACTAGAAGTTGAACCACAAAAGAAAGATCCTATAAAAGAAAGAACGAAAGAAAGAATATTCTGCCCAGGAATAACCAGTGAACTAAAAACTATAAAGGGCATAGGAGCACTGTGTGTCTCTGCGTGACATAGAGAGAGGGAAGGCAGAGAACTCACTAGTCAGTACATTTTCAATGGGCAGGGGCTCTGAAGACAAATTTGGAAGGCCCTCACCAGCATGAGTGATAACCTCTCTCAAATGATTTTTTGCACCCTTGCAGGCATAAAAATAACATAAATATTGTCAATAAAATAAAAAACAGCCAGTTGACGAATACAAGTACCATAAAAAATTAGGCACGGGTCTGTGTTGAAATGTGTAATATCCAAAAGTTTAGTGCATTCCTAAACAAAAAAGCAAACCCATCATTACAGTCCCTACTAATCTTTCATGTTTATAAGCCAAGGCACATGTAGTAGAGGGCAATTGAAAATATTAAAAAACTGTGTTTATTCCAGTGAAGGTGCTTCAACTTCGACACAAAATGGCATTCAAAAAAGCCTCCACTTGTATTTTACTTGAGCTTGTTCATCACACACTTCATAGGTACTGTTTTAAACTCTAAAATGGCAAAATCTACATTTTACAGTCAAATTATATCGATTTCCGTAACGTCTCCTAAATCGCACGTTTCTAGAGTAATTTAGGCACCACATATACCTTTGAACCCTACAAATCATTATCTTGACTGCCATCCCATATAGTTGATTTTAAGAAATAAGGGGACACTCAAACGAAACAATAACCTACGAAAATAAGATACTAAGGACAGTGTCTTAGTGTAAGCGTATTATCTCTCGATTTCCCCGCAAACATACCTCAAAATTGGGCTGGCGGATATCATCCGCATAGAACAACCGCAACTTGAATTTCTGAAGCCTGTAAGGTTGATCGCTGGACGTCCGTACGGGTACTGCAATAAATATAAAAAAATATTCAAGTTCCACACAGAACTAGTCCTAGTGCTCTGTGTGTGTGTGTGTGTGTGTGAGAGAGAGAGAGAGAGAGAGAGAGAGAGAGAGAGAGACCATCGATATTGTTGAAGACGCAAAAGGGACTGAGCATTTGAACGAATGAGAGGCCATTCTTGAGACAAGCTTCCTCGACGAGAGGAGTGCGAAGCACCATCACCACCGGAGTGATCTCATCCAACAGTAGCCTTCCCAGCGCCGTACTCGACGAATCCACCATCTTCCTCCCCTTCTCCGACGCCCCTTAGATCAGACTCCGAGTCCTAGTCGTCGTCGTCCTCGGGCTATCTGGTGGCGAATCGCGGCGGCGAGTGAGCGATTTGATAGGCCAAATCGGTTGCTTTGTCTCGCGGGTTGGATCTTGGAGGAGGAGACTCGCGAGAGCTTTGAACTCGACGCGAATGGCTATGCGGGGATTTGGCCGTTTCGCTTAATCGGATGCTAGACCGATGCTGGGAGTGTTTCCAGGTCGTATTTTTCAGAAGAAAAAAACGTACATTTCCATAGCTAAATTGATTTAGCTAATACAGTTCCAATATTTTTTTTTCTAAATTATATTTTGTTCAAATTTATTTTTTTTCGTATTTTTAAAAAATTCCTAATTAATTTAACATTTTTCTTTCCTCCTAGCCCTTGTGGATCAAAGAGCATATGAGATTGCATAATGAACGTACGGCCGCCGTCGGTGCCAAAAGCGACATAGAGGAAGGGGGTGACAGCAAAAGAAAGGGACGCACAATGTTTATAAGGGTATTTTATGTTAGTAACAAAATTTGGAGGTGAAAAATGAAATGATATTTTAGTTAAGAGTTAAAAAGTTATATAAATTTAGTTAAAATTATTATTAGCTAAAATTTGGCTAGAAAACATATTTCAATTTATATTTGAAGATATAATCAATTTATTAGAAATATTTTCACTATAATAAAATTATAACTTATTTTATCTATTGGGATGAATTTGAATAAATATAGATTAAATCGACACAAAAATTAATATGAACTTTTTCATTATAATATAAGATAATGAATTACAATAATATTTTTATTGATCCACCTCGCTATTTTTTAACATTCTCTTTCCTTTCCTTGCTCATAGCGCTCAAAATTTGAGTTAGTGAAAAAAACCAACTCGAACCTACAAACACAATAAATTTTGGACCAAAACGGAAGATTGTAAGGCATTTAATGGCAAAGACTTAACAAATAACCTTATTGCTAGATACAACAAAATAGTCCTTTACTACTACCATTAACACACCACCACCCAATTACACCCCATAACCCAAAATTAATCCCACCAACATCACTTCAGTGATAGAAGAAACATGGACTACTGCCCCACATGGCAGTGCCATTGTTATGCACCATCATCCGATTACGTTTCCCACCCCAAGATCAATCACACTAACATCCCTCCAGTGTCAAAGGAGGCATGGACCACTATTCCTATAGTTGTGTCATCGCCCCTCCCACACTAATGTATCTCATCATCAACTCTTTGAAAGCATGGAGTAAATTTTGGCTTCATTGGATCATGGATCGATATTGAAGGCCCTTGCGGTGGTGATTGTTAAGGACTCGACTTTGATGATGCCACCGGTTGTTTTAAACCCTTATGTTTCTTCTTTGTCGATGTCAATAATAGCTTCGATTACCTATAGTAGGAAAAAACTTATACAATGAAATATTTGTAAACTTCAAATATGGGAAAATTATTTTTATAATTGCTTAAAGTTATAATGTTTACACAAAAATATTGTTTGTTTATGTGTGTTTGTTATATAAACTTTTATTTATTGTAACTAAAAAAAATTATAATTATGAAATTTCTAATTTACTTATAAGAACATAATAATTTTAAAAATTATATACAACAACACTATGTCACATTTTTCATATAGGGCTCAAAAAGAGACCATACTTGATATATCTTTTTAATTGATGTGTTATGATGTCATTGGTCAAACACTCAACATTTCGAATACTTTATTTATCGAACAACAAACATGTAATATTTAAACGTCAATTCAATATGTATTCATATTGAAATATCAATCTTTTTGTTTATTAAATAAATAACTTAAAATATTTAAATTCATAAATATTAAACTCTTAATATCTAACTATTCCGCTTGTTGAATAATTAACATATAATATTTAAACTTCCATAGATACGAATTCTTTCAATTGCTCAGTAGCAATGAAAATTTTAAGCATATGAGTTGAGAAAGTCAAAGACAAGATGTAAAGTTATACTTTCGAACCATACTTTGAGCAAATTGGAAATATCACGATTAAAAGACATTGGAGGTTAAACTCGGGTGATACTTATAAAACAATTGTATTTATATATGATCGTAGATCGAATAAGACGACTCTAAAATTAACTTGATCCGTTATAAAATAAGTGTATTTACGGGCACGGCCTCGACCCAACTTCAAAATTACAATAACGTGTTTAAAAAATAAAGTGTGTTCGGACTAATAAAAGGGTAAAATGGTCTCCGTGTGTATATATGTACTTGCTAAATTATTTTGATTAAATGTTAAAACATAATTTTAATAATTATTGGACTAATAAAAGGGTATAATTGTCGTTCAGCAGGTAACAGCGCGGGCAATGTTGCTTCGCTGCTTGGGCACATATTCCTTCGTCCCGAAACATCATCCGCCATCTCTCGCTCTGAAAGCCGCCCAATTTTCGTTTCATTTTCGACTCTCAACCAACGCAATGTCTCACCGTCCCAATTTCCAAGGCGGCCGCCGTGGAGGTGGCGGTCGCGGTGGACGTCCCGGAGGCGGCGGTCGAGGTGGACGTCCCGGCGGCGGCGGAGGACGTGGCGAGCAGCGCTGGTGGGATCCCGTCTGGCGCGCCGAGCGCCTGAGACAGAATGTGGTTGAGGTACTGATGTTATCCTAAGATGCAACCTACTTCATAGTCATGTTTGTCAACCCTAAGCCCTAGGGTTTTAGCTGCGGCAAAAATGGTCTGTACATGTGTGGAAATGGAACAACAGATGCTTGTGTCAGCTGTAATCTTACATTATTTTATGACGTGTTTGGTAGGACGTGTAAGATTGGATAGAAAATTACGTACAATGTTATTAGAAACGATGAGATTTTATAGTGATTAATTGTCTGATAAGGATTAAGTACTACAGTGAAGTTAGTTTATAATAACTTTCTATACAGCTAAGAAAAATAAGCTTCTGTGTATTTTTATTTTCTGTACTATGCCAAATAATCTCCATGACATCGGCAAAGGAAAACACTTGTTATCCTTCCCTTCATGCCATGCACCAAATGCAGCATTAGTGTTATATAGATGGAAATATATGTTGCTACCTCGACATAGTTATGTTTGCCCTCACATAGGGTTAGATTTTTAGCTGCAGTATGGAATTGTGAGCACTTGCTGAAATCGACATTTCTTATAAAGGAGATGATTTTGGTGTTGTGTAGATGGATGTCTTTGATGAGAATGAGTGGCGGGGAAAGCTGGAGTTATTGAAAAGAAGCAGTGAGCAGGAGATGATAATCAAGCGCACTTATAGTCAGCAAAATCGTAAATTGTTGTCTGATATGGCTGGTCAATTGGGCTTTTATTTGTAAGTGTTCAAATCATCATATTAGATAGAGGTAGGAAATTATGATTATGGATGTTTCTGTGCTGTGGTAAAAATTTCTGCTGAAATATTAGTCTCTTTGTTCAGTCATGAGCTTTTCATTTTATTAACTTCAATGATAGGCTGTTTATTAACCAGTGGCAAATCCATTATAATGACAGTCACCCAGTCCCTCCTTTGAAAATGTTTGATCATGTTCGGTTCTGAGAATCTGTTTCAGTTTATTTGTTTCAGCTGTATTTGGAGTTTTACACAAATCAAAGTTGCAGTGTGAACTTTGATCACCAAGCAGTTAACCAATAGACTTCTTTCTTTGCATAAATTACATTGTTTTTTTTCCGCCAAACTTCCAGCACATTAACTTCATGATAAAGTTTTGCTTAAATTAACTCTTTTAATTTCATGCTTGTGGAAAGAAAGCCATGCATATAACAAAGAGAAGACCCTCGTTGTGAGCAAGGTTCCATTACCAAATTACCGGGCAGATCTTGACGAGCGCCATGGCTCTAGTCAAAAAGAGGTATTTTCCCCTATGCAGCAGGTCAGTCCAATGCCCTTGCCTGGACACTAAGTTGTTTCGCTGCAAACTTTTCTGCAGATCCGGATGTCAACAGAAATTGAGAGAAGAGTTGGTAATCTTTTGGACAGCTCCAAAGCAGTTTCTGTTGAAAAATATTCTGTTCCGTCCTCAAGCTCTCGTGGTACAGAATCAGTTGCGAAGTCCTGCTCTGCATCTTTCCAAGGGACTAAGCAATCGTATTCTGGTGTTATAACTGATGAAAATTTCTCATCATTGGAGACTAATTCATCTAAGGAGAAAATCAGCAAAGAACTTAAGTGTAGGCAGGAAAGAACAAAGGTATATACCGTGAACTAACTGTTTTTAAGGTTTGAGAGCTGCTCTTGTTGCTTTGTATTTATAAAACAGTGAACTGAACTGAAAGCTTTCTTTTTTCTTTCCTTTTATTTTTTTTTCCCCTGCGTGCCTCGCCTAGGCACTTAAGATGAGGTAAGGCCATGAACTAGAAATGGGATTTACTGCTTGCCTACTCCAGCCATCCAGCGGTGGTGCCTTAATATCTCATTTTGCCTAAACAACTTGTTGGGCATATGGGCATTAGGCATTTGAAATCTTTTTTAAATGCTTGGGTTTGAGGGCATTTTATCCAAGTCGAAAATTCTATTAGAATTTCAAGACAACCTTATATTGCGCTCTATTTAAAAACTTAATTTTAACTTTGAATGACATTCTTTAAATTCTAAATTATTTTTCCAAATAGATTTATAAATCATTCTTTGTTTGAAACTATAGTTAGTAGGTCAAACTTATGATTCATATGTTGGATTTAGATATAACAAATGCTATCTTTATCTCCAATATATCTGCAGGCAAGTGATAGTGCAAAGGCTATAAGCTTATTTCGAGAAAAGCTTCCTGCATTCAAAATGAAAGCCGAGTTTCTGACAGCTGTTGCTAATAACCAAGTAAGTCATTTATCATTTTTAACTTCTTGATATTCAGTTAAGTTTTTTGGTTAAAATTTGAGAAACATCATGGTGGGCATTTTTTTTAATTTAAAATATATTTGCGAAGGTGCTTATTAGTCTTCTACAAAGAGTATTGTTTGTTGGTTGTTTGTGCGCAAATGTGGTATAAGTACGTAGAAAGATTAACAAAGGATCATTAGTTTACATTTTTAGCTTTGTTATGGGATTGCTTTTAATGTTATTGGGTTAGTGGTTTGAAATCTGAAGCGTGGACATAATATTTTGTATTTTCTTATGATTTGAATAGGGATCATGATTGCCAGAGTATTTCATTATTTTTGTTTGATAATGTAGGTATTGGTTGTTTCGGGTGAGACTGGTTGTGGTAAAACCACCCAGCTTCCTCAATTTATTCTTGAAGAGGAGATATCATCTCTCCGTGGTGCTGATTGCAGCATAATATGCACCCAACCCCGCCGTATATCTGCCATATCTGTTGCAGCAAGGATATCTTCAGAAAGAGGAGAAAGTCTTGGTGAAACAGTTGGTTACCAGATCCGTCTGGAGTCAAAGTGTTCTGCTCAGACACGATTACTATTTTGCACCACTGGAGTATTACTTCGGAGATTGGTAATTTGCGCTATTTCCTGTTTCTTCTTTCTTCAGAAGTTTGTTTTGAATTTTCATGTATTTTTTTGGTCCATTTTGCCTTTCCTTTTCTCTCAATGTTTATTTTATTTTATTGTTATTACTTTTAAAAAATATTTGACTGATATGCATTAGCATTAATTCATGTTTAACACTTTGAAAAATGTCAAAACTCCACATTTGCTAGACGTGGAGCAGAACATTGATCCATCACCCTTGCTGTGGTTCAAAACTGTTGGGGGTGGTGCACTGTGGAATGTTGCAAAAATGTTATTCTACTGCATAGTTTGTAGTTAAGTTTAAGTGGCTATGCAAGACTTTGAATGTTATTCTACTGCACACTGAACCCTGGGAAGGTGCGAAATTGTTATTCTACTGCATAGTCTGTAATTTAGTTTAAATGGTTGTGTAATGTTCTTAGTTTTTTCCTGATTTGGAATATGGCTTCTATCATTTTTTTTTCTTGATTGAATGTGATTATACTTATACAGGTTCAGGACCCAGGTTTGAGTGGTGTAAGCCATTTGCTAGTTGATGAAATACATGAAAGAGGCATGAATGAAGACTTCCTCCTAATAATACTGCGGGATCTTCTTCCTCTGCGGCCAGATCTACGGCTCATTTTGATGAGTGCTACCATTAATGCTGACTTGTTCTGCAATTACTTTGAAAATGCTCCAAATATTCATATCCCGGTATTGTTCAATTTTATTTGTTACAAAATTATCATGATAGATCTTTGTGCATTGAGAAAATATTACTCACATTTTCCCTGTTTGCTTTGCACATTGCTAGGGACTGACATTTCCTGTAGAGGAGCTATTTCTAGAAGATGTATTGGAGAAGACCCGATATAGAATCAAAGATGATTCTGACAATTTTCAGGGAAATTCAAGGAGGAGGAGACAACTAGACTCCAAAAAAGATCCTTTAGCTGAATTCTTTAAGGTCCGAATGAATTTGAACTTGTTGATTGGTTCACTTTTAATGAATCGTGTTTGCTTCCACATGCTGAGGCAAAAATTTGCTCATTTGATACCTTTGGGAAGGGGATACTAATAGAAGAGGGCTGTACTAAATTCTATGCATAATTTGAGTCTATAAGTTGAAAATGGTCTTAAAAAAACTGTTGAAATTATAATCTCACATTGGAAATTCTTCAGCCTCACAATTAATTAATAAGCTCTTAGGACGGTTCCACAAATTGGGATGGGAGTTTTGAGATTTTTACATGGTATCTAAACAGACAATTTATGTGTGCCGATTAAATGTTCACATACTTGCTTTGTTTGTCTCAAAAAAGAGACATGATCTTGGGGGCATGTTGAGATTTTAGTCCTACTTCGAGAATTTTCTAGTTTCGCAATTAATTAGTAAAATTTTGGAGCCATCCTATCAATTGCCAATTGGTCTTGGGATGATTGTCTCCTTATGTTAATAGTGCCAATCCTTCGTCACTTAGCATTATTTAGAATAACCTCTTGGTGTAGTCGGTGGCCATGTATTTTTTTAATCATTGGAAAATCTGGAAGTATCAAATAAAACTCTCATTTGTTTGTTTGCGTGCATAAGAGCCATACCTACATGTGGAGTATACGCATTGTAAATCTTATTTGTAGTATGCTAACATACAAGCACTTCTATATTTAACTATCAATTTCCTTCAGTCCACATACAACGGGCAAAACTTCTGTAAACTTCAGAAACAGGTCAGGTGATTGCCAAATGTCCATCATGGAGGGAGAATAAATGATAGTTTGAAAATGCCCTGATGCTTATTTTTTTTATGCTTTGGGCAGTACAGTATGTTATCTGCTTATACATCCCTTCAAGTAATGTGCCCTTTTTATTCTTTCCTCCCATCTAAGCTGAATGAAAATTACAAAAAGTAAAATGTGGATGCATCCGATGTACATTATTTCTGCCTTTTCATTAACTATGCAAAGAAGACTACTTTTTGATGCTAGAATGATTGGGTTTATATGTGCTGCGTGTTATGACCTCTTTTGGAATGCTATTTTCCATATTGTATTTAAATATAGAGCAGTTCTTGTGCTATGTTACTTTGGTTCATGCATATTTTAACTAATGGGCAACAACCAATCCAATCGTGCATGCATTTAGTATTTTTATGGTATTCTACATATGCTTTCAGTATATGCATCTTACAAAATATTTCTTGTGTGATAGTGCTGATGGATTTTTTTGCTTAAAACAGATGGGGTTCCCTTCTATCAAACATTCGGTCTTGACTTAGCATTTTGTCTTGCCTCTCTTAGCTTTCAAGAAAAACTATTTTTAGTTACATTAAAGACTCATTGCAAAAATAATTTCTTGTGTAGGATGTTGATATCAATTCTCATTACAGTGGCTACAGCTTGCATACAAGAGATTCTCTAGAAGCTTGGTCTACTACACAGCTTGATTTGGGCCTCGTATGTCCCTTAAAGATTTACCGAGTTGCTCTTCAAAGCAAATATGCTTATTGAAGCTCCTTAAATATGGTTTTATTGCCAGATCTTGTTGATGCTTGAAAGGATTCTGAACACTTCGCCCTACCCCCTTTGTCATTTTCCTCACTTTGTATGTAGGTTGAAGCAACAATTGAATATATTTGTCGCCGTGAGCGTGAAGGGGCAATTCTTGTGTTCCTTACTGGATGGGATGACATTTCAAAGCTTCTTGAAAAAGTAAAAATGAACAATTTTCTAGGAGATCAAGGCAGGTGTTTAGTCCTTCCCTTACATGGTTCAATGCCTACTGTCAATCAACGTGAAATATTTGAACGGCCATCCCCTAATGTGAGGCAAGTCTCTTTCAATTGCAGTGTGTATATATCTTTTGTAAAACTCTTGATGGATGTATTCTGTCGGATTCATTGATCCTTCAATGTTGACTTTTCTGTTCCACACATTCAGAATATATATTTTGAGGTGTAACAGATGCATTATAGTTAGTGGTTCAGATCTTTCCTTTCACGGTTTTGCCGAGAATTTTGTATCTACTAAACTCATCATTTTGCTTTGAACTGTAGAAAAATTGTGCTGGCAACAAATATTGCTGAGAGCAGTATCACCATAGATGATGTGGTATATGTCATTGATTGTGGAAAGGCAAAGGAAACTAGTTATGATGCTCTGAACAAGCTGGCTTGTTTGTTACCATCATGGATTTCTAAGGCTTCGGCACATCAGGTATCTACCATGGAGTATGGGCACTAACTACAACTGAACTTCAGCATCTTTGAAACGTCTCTCTCAATATCCATCTGCGCTACCTTGTAGAATTAATATGGTAGCTGATTTCAGTGTAACTGTCATTAAATTTATTGTTTTGTTTCAATGGATGGAACAATATAGAGACGAGGTCGTGCAGGCCGAGTACAATCTGGAGTTTGTTATAGGCTGTATCCAAAGATTGTCCATGATGCAATGCTTGAGTATCAGTTGCCCGAAATTCTTCGAACACCACTGCAAGAACTATGCCTACATATTAAAAGTTTGCAATTGGGATCCATTGGATCCTTTTTGGCAAAATCACTTCAGCCTCCAGATCCTCTGTCCGTCCAAAATGCTGTTGAACTGCTCAAAACTATTGGGGCTTTAGATGACAATGAGGAGCTTACCCCTCTTGGTTTGTAGCATTTACCAATTTACTGAGCCCCTATTATAATTTAGATTTGATTTCTTGATTAAGTTCAATTTATACATGAAAACAGGTCGGCACCTTTGTACGCTGCCTTTGGACCCAAATATTGGAAAGATGCTTCTGATGGGATCTATGTTTCAATGTCTGAATCCTGCATTAATAATTGCGTCTGCTCTTGCACATCGTGATCCATTTGTCCTTCCAGTCAATAGGAAAGAGGAAGCTGATGATGCAAAAAGATATTTTGCCGGTGATTCCTGCAGGTTGATCCAATCAAGGGAAACTGTAGCCCTTCTGTGCTTTTACACTACAGTTTCATTTTGGAGATTGGCAATGATGGGATGCTAATGTTGGACACCTTTTTCCATTTTAATACAGTGATCACATTGCGCTTCTTAAAGCATTTCAAGGATGGAAAGAGGCAAAACGTAATGGGAAGGACAGAGCCTTCTGTTGGGAAAACTTCCTATCACCTGTAACCTTGCAAATGATGGAGGACATGAGAAAACAGTTTCTGGATCTATTGTCAGACATTGGCTTTGTGGACAAATCCAGGGGTCCTGCTGTGAGTTTTCTATTTCTTCTTCCACCTTCATAATTTGGATATGCTCATGTGCTGGTTTTTTTTCCCCTTCGATAGGAGCACGTTACCTGGTTTCACACTTCATACTGACCTTTAATCTCTCAAAAATCCCTATGATTTCTTAATAGAGTGCTTGTGCAGGCTTATAACCAATATAGTGATGATTTGGAGATGGTGTGTGCAATTCTCTGTGCTGGGCTTTACCCAAATGTTGTGCAGTGCAAAAGACGAGGAAAGCGGACTGCTTTCTACACTAAGGAAGTTGGAAAAGTTGATATCCATCCTGCATCTGTCAATGCTGGAGTTCATCTGTTTCCTTTGCCATACATGGTTTATAGCGAGAAAGTTAAAACGGCTAGCATTTACCTCCGCGATTCTACAAATATTTCAGATTATGCCCTCCTCATGTTTGGTGGTAATATTGTTCCCAGCAAAAGTGGAGAAGGCATTGAAATGCTTGGAGGTTACCTTCATTTTTCAGCATCGAAGAGTGTGTTGGATTTGATACAGGTAATGCCTCTTGTCAATTTCTTGTGTATTTTCTGGTTGGCCAGTGTTCGCTTCTGTTTTCAGTTAGTCCTACAAAGTTTCGGTTGTTGATACTTATGATTATGATGATGATCTGGGTTTTGGCAGAAACTGCGAGGGGAACTTGACAAACTTATGCGGCGAAAAATTGAGGAACCAGGATTTGATATTGCGACTGAGGGGAAGGGTTTGGTGGCTGCTTTGGTTGAGTTGCTCCACAGTCAAAATGTTCATTACTAAATTTTGATTTCCCTTAGCTTGACAATGGTGGAAACTCGCTCCTTCACTGGTGTTCTTACCATGACATTTGTGACACAAACTCAAAAGTATCTACACACAACCACAAGGGTACAGTTATGCAGGCCTGCTGTATGGTTTTAACAGTAGAGCGCTGTAAACATGTTGAGTTAATTTAACTTGCCCTGTGATCCTAGATATTTATTATCATCATAATATACATGAGCTGTTGCCGGTGCCAGTTTGAACTACACTGACGGGCCGTGTCTACACTGGTTCTCTTCCAGTAGCCGCTTGAATTATTTTGAAGTACATTTTTGTAAAAAAATGTTAATAATGTCTGAGTTTTTTGGGGGGGTTTCAATATTTGGTTTCGTTTTTTGTTCTCCTTTCACATTTTGGTTTTTAAGTTTAACATCGTATTAAAATTTACACTGAATATAAATCCATTTTACTAGTTGGCCAAAATGTATTGAATAACTCATTGGTCTCCAGGATCTATACCGTATTTGCACAGAACGGCACATACATTATATGACAATAAAAGTGAGGATTGAAAAAAAGGAAAGAAAGAAAAATAAGTCTGTGATGGTTCTCCAGCAGTTTGCTGATTTGCTTCAAGTTAGGAATATGGGCTTTGACGTTGGTGGTGCAGCTTCCTTCCTATTCGGTAACATCCCGTTAGCGAGTGCAACATCACCATTAGCGACTGCAACATCCCATTAATTCAAAGCCCAATGTTAAAACTCAGACATCAGTGAATAGTGATGCGATTTTAACGCCAAGGCAAACGAACTTGATGTCAAGAAGCTGCACCACCAAACTTTAATCTGCCCATATTCCTGCTTCATGTTAACCAGATGGCAAGCTCGAGATTCGTTGATTTCTTATTAGAATTCCTTGATGCAGATGAAGAAATACCAAAATTGGGCAGGGAAAAAAGAAAAAGAAAATTACATATGATTGGTTTTGAACGTACCCGGTGGTTGTAATGACATTCCTTGTGATGTTGATCTGTTTGACGGAGCGATGACACAGCCCCTCACGCGTGCACTCGAGCTTTTTTACGGTTTGTGGGGGCCTGACAAGACCCGTGGAGTAGGCAGACATGATGTGTCTGCAGCTCAAACAGGAGGCGCTTTTTTTTTTTTTTCGTATACTGTGTATTCGTAGCATTTTTTTTTTCATATCAAATTGACTTTTTTTTAAAAACGGAATATCCGGTCAGGCGGCAAATTCATTGGCGTTGATGGCGGGAAACAAACTCCAGACCCCCGACAAGCACGAAACACATCTTATCAAACTGTTGCCTCTTTTGATATTAAGTCTACTGGAGTGCTTAACTAGTGCAGGATTCGAGTCCATTTAGGTGTCTGATTCTAACCAACTACGGCCGCGCCGTGGATAAGTGACATGTTTCATGCATGACTTTCTAAATAGTATAGTCTTCGATAACAACTGACTCTTAGAGGTGAGTTTTGTTGCCTTGCTGTAGACAGGGGAAGGGGTTGCTGAGATTGCTCAGTTTTTTGAATATTTATCGGAGCCCAGAAGTTGGTCAGTCATTCATAACTTCTGTGGAGACAACCTTAATCGCTATTGCTCATGCACTGTGGCCTGTGGGTAATGGTTAGAATGAGAGACCCCAAGTGGTATTAATTTTTTTTGGTTTGCATCTGTTTCTCTTTTATACAAGAACATGGTTAATTAAGGGATTCAGAATGTTTATTTTCTCAAATTTTGGGGTTCTCCTCAGATTCTTTGCAGTGGCCCTGGCCCCTGGGACTTGTATTCCTCTGTGCATTATTGCATCCCTTTTCAAGTTTAAGATGAATCCGGAAGTAATTGTTCATTAGTATTTCTGATTTAAATCAACTTAAAACTCAAATGTCCTGATCGGCAACTAGCACAACCTTTTCTCCCTCAGGTAGTGGGGATCAGATGGTCATCTATCATTTATGGTGAGAGCATAGCAGGAGTGAGGAGGGGCTTTCTTTGTGTGGGCTGCTTCTTTATAGGTTACACTCAGCTGATCAATTGTTCGTGCAGGGGCCGAAACTACAAAGAAAATACCCTCGGTGGCCTGATGTAGTCGTTTTTCAGTTCTGTGGCTCCTTGCATGGATTCTGGTCTCAACTTTCATAGGTTTGGAGTTCATTCATAATTACACCTTCGCAACTCAAATTTACTATGATATTTCCAATTGGAATATTAGACATTTCATTCATAATATCAATGAAAATATTTTGCTCGTTAGTTAGCTTTATTGAACTCCTGTTGAAACGCAAGAAATTCTAGTACTCAGCATGTCTCACAAAATGTGCCACATTAAATTTATATAAGTGGAACCAAATTCTACTATTACCTTGCATTCGTCTATTCAATTCCTTCCATTCATCTTGAATTTGGATAAAATGAAATAACTAAAAAAGTATGAAATTTGCTTGCAGCCAATATACCAATTATGACTTATTCAGTCAATATCAGTTATGAAAATAATTACATAACTTGAAACATAAACGTGGAGAGTCTATTATTAGTTTTTATGCTAATTTTTTGGTTTTTTTTTTTTTTTAAATTTATTTTTTAAAAATTTTTTTTTTTTTTTTTTTTTTTTTTTTTTTTTTTTTTTTTTTTTTTTTTTTTTTTTTTTTTTTTTTTTTTTTTTTTTTTTTTTTTTTTTTTTTTTTTTTTTTTTTTTTTTTTTTTTTTTTTTTTTTTTTTTTTTTTTTTTTTTTTTTTTTTTTTTTTTTTTTTTTTTTTTTTTTTTTTTTTTTTTTTTTTTTTTTTTTTTTTTTTTTTTTTTTTTTTTTTTTTTTTTTTTTTTAAAGGGGGAGGGGTTTTTTTTTTTTTTTTTGGGGGGGGGTTTTTAAAAAAAAAAAAAAAAGGACTTTTTTTTTTTTTTTTTTTTTTTTTTTTTTTTTTTTTGTTTTTTTTTTTAAAAGATACAATCAATTCCATTTTATTTTTTTTTACTTTTTTTTTTTTCAGTTTTTAATGAGGGTTTACCTCAATTTATCATTTGATAGATAATTTAGAAACCATTTTTAAACAGATGATATCATTTTCCACTTTTTTACTGCTTTGTCTATCATCCAAACTAACATTTCTTGAATTTTTAACTTTGATTGTTACAATCATATGGCCTTAAACTCTTTAACTTTTTTCTACTTTAACACTTAATACCACTATCCTTCCAATCCATACCATTGATGGCCCAAAAATGCAAGTTACCAAATTTGGTCAAGTTTTTACTCTTGCCCTTACCTTACCAAACACTTTCCTAATACTAAACAAAGAGCACAAATTATGTTATAAAAAACTTCACCCGGGCCGCATAATTAACCTAACAATTAGGCAGATCCCTCTTGAAATCGCATATTACAAATCAGAGGCCACAATACATCTATTAATTTACACTCAGAGTCATGCTCATCTCTTGAAAGTTGAAACTTATTATAAATATGCTTATCTATTTTACGAATGATTTGTTGTGGTTGTGGTTCTAGTGTTCTACATTGAAAAACGTTTAGAAGTTGAAGTTGTTAGTAAGGAGAAAGCAAGCCTAGCTAATATGGCAAAAAGAAAAGAAAAGAAAAGAAGTGCATTGTTTAGTTTAACCCGTGTTACTTGGTTAAATTGTGCATAGTTTGCTGCTAGCAACGATCAGCGGTCTGTCCATATATATAATATGGCAAGGGTTCTACAAAGATGGCAGAATGAGCATTAATTCTGCAAAGCCATCAAAATGGTGATTCTGTGTCCTCCATCGTAATGATTCTTCCGCAAATTGGTTCTTTTCAGATTGTTTAGTCTTCTTATCTCTTCTCCCGAGCAGCCAATCAAAGCCCAATGACATGACTCAAGGTGTGACAATACCAAACACATTGACCAGATCAACACCAATAGTTATAGGGATGTACAAGCGATGGCTGCATTGACCCATCAGTTAAGAGATCAAAGGAAATCCTCAGGGTTAATAAATAAATATATAAATAGATATTATAAAAGAAGGAAAAAAATTGTAGCAATTTAAGGAAATCCTCACCGATGGCTGCCTTTTTGAGAGATTTTAATTTAAGTAATTAATTTAATACAATTGAATGGCTGTTATTGAAACTGTAATTTTTTTTCTTTCAGAATGATATCTCCAATCCATACTTATTCCATTGAAGAAGGCGTGTGGCAGAACTTTTGATTATTTAAAAATAAGAAGGTTAGTATTTTTTTTATAAAGAGGTGTGCGTTTTGAATATATAGCAAAGCATAAATTATAAGTTTTGTAATAATTTTAAGAATATATTTTTTATTAAAATAAGAATGAATTTAAAACTGTTTATACATCATATATTTATGACTTATAAACAGTTTAATTTATAAAAAATAAAAATATTTATGTTATATTTAATTGGGTATTTTTTTCAGGTATAAAAAATAGAAAATAGAAAACAACCAACCAGAATGACAAAAAAAATAACAACAAAAGAATGTGATAGTTAATTTCAGAAAATAAAAATTTTAAAACAATCAAAAATGTTATTATGTTAGGAGTCTCTAAATTAAAAATAACATTATATTATTTTTAGCTTTTTTTTTCACGAAAGTAGATATTATATATTTTTTTAAAATAAAAATAGAGAATATTTTTTCTTTTTTAGAAAATGACTTGAAACATCTAATTCGAAGATATATAAAAGACATTTTGCCTCTTCCATTTGAAAAAGCAAATGTTTGGGCAAATTTGCTGAGACATCCCGCGAGAGATGCAGACAAATTTAACTATGAAAATTTTGTAGTTTGACAAAATAATATTAAAATATTAATGCTAGGCAATTTTGTAGTGTGACTGTGATGGTTGGGTAGCCTTTCATTTGGATAAGCAAATCGAAGAGAGAAAATACTAATTATATATTTTGAAGAGTGGAATATTGCCTCCTATATATATGCACTTAATTATACCTGCAGGCTCTCATCAATTCACGGTTCTTGGGTTGCTGTTAGTTAATTAACAAAACCTGTTACTCCATCTGTACAAGATGCATGGTGAGGATCGATCGGTGGCGATGCGGGCATATATTCTAGAAACTCTGGACCGGGGCAAAGTTATACTTGAAGGCTGTGGGGGCGGTCTAGCTAGCTATAGTAGCCACTAGGCAGCTACTACTACTAGTAGTCTAGTAGTCTAGTAGTAGTATACCTACCTACGTAGCAGTTGAAGTTTGAACAATCGCGACGGGTTTATGTGGTCCTTAGCTAGCTGATGATGATGATACTAATTTTGGTATCAACCCGACGGTCCCAACCCAACCAATAAACGATCCGTCCTCCAACATGCTGCCAAACTAGGAGTTGGCATGAGAGGGCCGCGGTCCACTCCAAGGGGTTGCATGTGCGCGGTGGGTTGGTTGGTTCCCAAGTACGTAGCTCTAGACTACTCTAGTATGGGTCGTGTACGTGTGTGTTTTGTGTGGCGACGAAAACGTTTGGATCGATTGGCTGGTCTTTTGTGGGTGGCGGCCGATTCCCTTATTATTATTATTTCGCTGTTTTGGTGGCGATGTTTGAAGTCAAAAACCGCTACCTGAACAGTAATAAAGGTGTCTGTGCGTGGGGTTGGACCCAGCTACAAACTTCACGTCTGCGCTGGCTGTGTATATATGTGGAAGACAGTGTGGGTCAGAGGCAATTTAGCGTAGCAGAGGGTACATCAATTGCCGACTTACTTGGTTTGGACTTGGGAGCCACCCCTATTTAGCCCATGTGGACCACCCAATCCCATTGTTTGGCCAACCAGGCAATGCATGCTTACTTTTAATTTGTGCTGCACCTAATTAATTAAGAATCCTAGCTAGTAGTTGGGTTGGGTTGCCGCGCCGGTTCTGTTGATGGGGAAAATGCCAACTTGGCTTTCTTTTCCTTTTTCTTTTTTTTCCCCTGTAAATCAATCACGTGAGCAAAAGGAGGACCATTTTTTTATATTATTATTTAAAGATCTTTTCATTAACCACGTCTCCATGCACCTCTTGCACGCCCTTCTACTCGTTTTTATGCATTTTAGCTAAATTAAATTTTAATAAAAATTATAATCAAAATGCAAATCTCTCATCTACTCATATTATTTTATATAGATAAATTTAATTAAAATTTTAAAGAGTATACAACTAATAGCATCTCCAACAATAATATGTATTTTATCTGAGAATTTTTTATTTGTGAAGACTATTTTTTTTCTTCTAATTCCAACAATACTTTTCATTTCAATTTTATTTGTATTAAAATAATAAATTTTATTATATTTTTAATATAATAAACTTTCATTTGGAGAGAGAATAGAGAAAAGAGAAAATAATAAATATTAAAATAATATATGAAGGGAATGACTTACTCTTAATGTTTTTAAAATGAAGGGGGGGGGGGGGGAGCGGTTATGCTTTTTTTCTTTTGGGGAGTCAAAGGGGGGTGAAGAGTTTGTTGGAGCTTGTTTTTTGCATTTGGCTAACTAATTCTTGTTGCTTAATATTCTTAATATTTTATAATTGGGATTGTAAATTAAAGCACATAATTCGTTTTAATATTATGATAAAATTTATAGGCTAAATTAATGTATAGTTGATGAGATAATTGCATAATCATATTAATCAATTACAAGACAAATGAATTTCAATATATAATTATAAATCTCAATAATAATATAATATGTGCCCCCCTGTATATTATTAAATAAAAATTTCACAAAATTATTATTTTTTTCAACTCATTAATTTAAACATATTTTTTAATCCGTTATTTAAAAATAGAAGTTGCAATATGTCCAATCAAAAAATAAAACAAGTACAGTACATTGATTTTAAATGTGCTTGAAAAGTCATCATGTGAAAACTTTTGGCCAACGCCCGGACACCCACCCCATTTTATATGAAGAGTTGAAATTTAATCAACCCTCTATTAGCTTAATAATTAGTTTACGTACCTTGGGCTAGCATGTGGATTAATAAACTATTCATAAATTTAGGGATTTAATTAGTTCACGCGGCTATGAGGGTTTTGATTTGTTCACGTACTTTGCCCGAGAGGGTTTTGTTTTTCCCGAGACAACTAATTAAGTAACCTTTTTAATTTATAAGACCAAAATAAAATTTAAAAGTTAAAATATGAAATTTTGTTGATTTTTTTGAAAGGCATTTTCTTTTGGTTTGTTGCGATGATATTTTCCTTTTGTTTTTTTTAATATTATTGGTTTCATAATTTTAATTCGGCATTATCACAAACACAGGCAAATCATCTTAGAGTGGCTGTATATAAGATGGTATGTGGTATGCGGAAATTTAAACTGGGATCTTTATGCTTTATATGGTTTAAGATAATAAAAATATTTATATTTATATATTAAAATATTAATCTTTTACTATTGTTTAATTAAAATTTTAGAAATAATATAAAATTCAATAAATATGTACTATTATATAAATTATAAATTAAAAGAAAATATAATGATAAAAATAAATAGTTGACCAGCCAAATAAAAACTCTCATTTTGGGTCAAAAATTGAGGACCAATGCACATGGCTTATTGCTTGGCCTTGGAGCCCATGTTGGTACACCAAACTCAAAATCTGAATACAAATCGGTCACTTTTTTTTTTCCCTTTTCTGTTCAGTTTATTACTTTATTTATTTATTTTCATTGTTTATGCTAATTCCCCTCCACTTTACTTTATTTAATTTTAAATTCAAAACAGGTATTAAACACAATTTATTAAGAAAGTGGGATAATATCGGTTCTATATGAAACTTCTTTTTTCTCAATATTGAATTTCGTTTCACCCGAAATTCTTCAGGAATTTTCTGCCAAAAAATAAAATGAGGTCAATCATAACTAGGAAGAAAAGACTCTCCTTAATGAACAAATTTAATGAGCTGATGAAGAGTCCGCCTTTGACAAAGCATGCAGATGAACTTGCCGGCCACAGGTCCCTCCCCACGAAGAGTCCGCCTTCTACATGCACCCTAATTATAGTTATCAAAATTGGTTTACTTTGGCATCTACTGTTTTTTCTGTCTAAAAAAATTCGAGTTCTCTTATTATATATATAATTAACGATTAACGTGTGACAACATATAAAAAAAAAATTCAAATACCATTGAATATATATTTATATATATGACGTCTGTGATAGAGAATAAATTTACAAATGATGGAGGCGGAGGAAATTGATGAGATTGAAGATTGAACCATGCAATGCAAGAAGGAGATATATTATGCCGTACCAACTCTTCTTAATTTCTCCATACTAAATAAACTGCTAGTGTTTGGTTCAATTCATATACAAAAGCGGATAGGTAAGTTAATTAAAAGGTAGTGTTGTACAAAACACAGTATATATGTAAATATATATATATATATATATATATATGTGTGCTCTTTTTAATTAACTTAATTTCTCCGCTCTGCGCGCGTTTTTTTTTCTTCTTCTGCTAATTAAATAATTAAAATCAATGCGGAAAAAAAGCAAACAAGGTTGATGACGGAACGCAAGGCGACTTCTTCCAAGCCGCCGCATGCAGCTTGAGAATCTCAGCCGCCTTTTCCTTGGTCCGAGACCCACACCCCACCTGCATCACCAGACACAGCTTCGACACCACCCCAACCTCCGCCATCTCCTGCAACACGCTCGGACTAGCCGACCACTTCGCCACCGCAGCCAACACCCTCACCGCCTTCTCGTTCGCCAACTCCGACACCCTGAGAATCCTCTTCGACACCGCCGCAAGCCCCGCCCCGTGCCCCACCAGCGCCGCCCGCCCCTCCGCGCACCCGCACGCCTGTTCCAGCGCCGCCAGCGCCGCCTCGCACCCCCGCCTCTCCCGGGAATGCTCCAGAAGAAACTCCACCAGCACCGGAACCGCCCCGGCCTCCACCGCCTTGACCCGGTTCCGTCCCCACTGGCACAGGTGGACCAGCAGGTGCAGCGCCGCCCGGGTCGCCTGCTGCGATACCTCGTCCCGCAGCATCCGAACAGTTTCCGCGAACACCTCCACCCGCAGCCCGGCCAGGCTGTTCGGGTCCGCCACGTCGAACACCTGTTTCAACAGCATGACCGCGTAGGTCCGGGTCTCGAAGCCGCCGCGCTGCATGACCGTTACCAAAGAATCCGTGAACCGGTCGTGGCCGTCAGTTTCGAGCAGCAGGAGGGTCTGGAGGCCGGTCTCCGACAGCTTGAGCTGGCAGAGGGCGGTGAGCGCGTCGTCGCGGGCTTCGGCCGTGACGAACTCGTGGTCGTCGTCGTCAGCGGAGACGACGGAGGCGAGGAACTCGACGGCGCCGGGGGCCGATTCGATGCAGCGCTTGTTGGCGTCGCTCTCGGCGGCGATGGATCGGAGGCTCTTGAGGGACGTGGCCAGCGACGCCGTTGAGTTGGAGGCGTCGGAGAGGAGCTTGATGATTTGCGGGCGACTGGCTGGGGGTCTCGGGGTGGGGAAGCGCTCGATGCCGTGGGAGGCGTTGAGGGTGCACCACGCCTGGATGAGTCGGCGGAGGGTGTGGTTGGGGATGATGAGGCTGTCGGGATCGGTGGTGACGACGACCTGTTTAGTGACGGGGCAGGTGTTGTTGGTCTTCTTCTTCCTCTCGTTGGCATCGGCGCCGGCGCCGGAGAAGAGCCATTTCTCGATGCTGTGTCGGTCGTAGGTTATTCCTGTGGACACGGTCACCGGGTCTCTCATGATTTCCAGGGAGATTGGGCATAGAAAGTAGGGAGGGACATCGATTTCTCCCATGATCTTCTCCTTAAACCTTAGTAATTAGTGCAATGAATATGAGCGCCAAAGCGGTTCAAGTTGTTCAATATGGATGCAGTAGCTAGCTAGAAACCAAAATACACAGGAAGGCTTTGTGAATGGGTTTGAATTCCAAATGAGCGATCCAGGGTTTTTATATGTGATTTGTTCATGGTATGGCCGAAATGGGAAAGTCAAAACGCGAGAGATAAACGTGGAATAGGTAAGAGAGAGAAAGAGAGAGAGAGAGAGAGAGAGAGAGTTGGATTTGACTTTTCAAAGGGGACAAACGAATTGTGCGGAGAGGCAGCGTTTACGGCGAGTGCGAGCAGACGTAGAGAGTGCGTGAGGAGGGGCCGACACAGAGTGGAGGCTTTGAACTGATTGATGAAGTGCCCGCCACGATCTGGTCCATCACCGCCACGTCCGACCTTTTGACTTTCTCTCTCTTACGAAATAAATATATGTAAAATAAAATAATGAAGAAGCAGTTCCATTGGCTTTTACCTCTCGTCTCTCTCTCTCTCTCTCTCTCTCTCTCTCTCTCTCTCTCTCTCGTACGTTCCAATTCTCATCTTTCGACCTTGCATGGCCTAATTTATTTCATCCTCTATTATTTATTATTTTATTATTATTATTGTTATTTAAAATTGATAGTCTCGATGACCACATGCACCAGGCATTTGCTCAATACTATTTTACCTATTCTCAACAAGTTGGTAACTCAAATTAAAACTAATAAGCATCCTACGCATTTTATCTGCTGAGAAAATACAAAGTCAATATATATATATATGGCTCAGTGCGTAGGTGTCCCAACCTTTACCCTGTCAAAATATATAATAAATCAAAGTTATAATATAATGTAGGCTTCTCGATTGTTCTCCAATTCCCATTTTGGCGAAATCATTACAGTATTTTTCACGTGCCTGCAGATTTGGTTTGTTAATTAATGAAGCTCAATAGATTAATGTTTACGGGCTTCTGTTTTGGAGGGTTCTAGTTCTTATCGTCATCGATCCGTTATTGCAACCAAAAGAAAAAAAGATGTAAATAAATCCAATAAAAAATAAGTTGTAGAATATTAAATAAAATAATATATCATAGTGAATGATCGAGTTGAGGTCGATCGAGGAAGAGGAGAGGAGACGGCGTTTTGGCTTTCCTTTGCTCTTATTAACACCCCCTGGACACCCTAGCTAGATGTCATATATAGAAGTGACAACTTCAAAGTGCTTTCTCATCAAAATCAAATTGGAATTAGCTTTCTCATCAAAAATGGTTGATTGAAAGTCATCAAGGCTTTCTGATAGAATTGGGAGTGCTTTTAATCGCAACTGAAACATTGATAGGCTCAGAGGTTGCTCCAAAACAAGAGTACTTTCGTATTCAACACAAATATATATATACGTCTTGGGTGATGAAGATTGAAGGGATGATGTGAAATCGATAACCGACCCTAATTAATTTGGTTATCTTCTCCGGTCGGTCGTAATTGGATCTACATCAACGTTGGCCAAACATGTTGCTCTAATACTAGCTAGCTTGCTAGTTGTTGGGATTTTCTCACACAATCCTATCCACGATCATATTATATGTTTACATCAACATATATATAAGCTTGGCCGCATCAAGTTTACAAGAGAAAGAACAAATCTGTTCATGTGAGAATAATATAAGTGGTCCCCAAGTGTTCAAGCCCGATGCATGCACCTTTAATTGCAATCCAATAAGTTAAGTAGTCCACTTGGGGAGCTGCCCAATAGGTTATGGTGTGTCAAAAATATTATGTTATGGTTAAGTGATTTGGAATTATAATATTGAGAAGTTGAAGTTTTAAGTTATGTTTCTTGAAGATACATATGAATTATATGTATAATTAATTACTTGACTTGGGGATCAGTTGGAGATAACGGTGTTTAGCTAGACGGAAAGAACATAGCAGCATCCGTTGTTTGAAGGGATGAAGACACAGCCTTGATAGGAAGGCTGTTACTTCTAATTTATTGCATCGAAGTTTCTTATTTCAAATATATTCCATTCTTCTCAAATCCGGCTCTTTCAAATCCCTTTAAATTTCTTGCAAGTCTTTAACTGCCATATGATTTTCCAGGATAGATATATTTCCCCTATTTTAGGTCAATTATTTTCTAGACGAAAATAATTTTAAATGACATTTTTGGATTCCTTATTATGACTTTTTGTGGATTTAAAAGTATAGTTATTTTGTCAATTTGAAACCACGAGCTTACATTATCAGAAAAGTAATTCAGCAAATAAAAATTCAATTGTGCACTTTTCTCATGAAATACGTTTTCATGCTCAACGATTTTCAATGGTCTATTTTGAAACCATTATTACTTTATTTTCAAAGAAGCTACAAAGTGTTTTTTTTAAAGTATAACATTAATCCTTGAAAAAAAAACCTTTTTTAACTGGTAGCGCTTGGTGCATTAATTGACCAAAATATTGTGATAACTTTTTTATCATTCATAAAATATATCATTAATATTATCCGAATTCAAAAGAATTCATGAATGTAATTAACTACAATAGGCTGTGCTCATTTGACCTAGAAGTTAAAATGACATGACTTATTCATTGTGCAACCGAATTGCATGTGTTGTTTTGCACTGTAGTTGCGATTAAAGTAACACATAAAAGTAGAGACCTCAACAAAAAAAAAAATGAGAGCAAATTATTTGTAGGTGCTGGCCAGCATTATATTAAATTTTCAAAAAAAAAAAAGATTTTTCTTTATCATTCATAAACATATTGTTGATCGAATTAAGGTATATATCTGCTTCGTCAATATTATCTCGCTTTAGACTCGACATATCGGTCAACTTTAAAATGCGTTATAATATTTTTATGCCTCTTTTATCTTATTAATTCTTTGGCTTTTTACACTTTTTTTTTGTGAGACAACCTATCAATACATATCATTATCTCATTATCTGAATTCACGAATTTTATAGAAATTATGTGTGTGATGAGTGATGAATCATAAAAAAAAAAAAAGGGAAATGTGCTCATTTGACTTAAAAGTTGAGGACTATTATTCCCATTTAAGCGTGTGAGTACTATTGTCCTTAAAGAAAGTTATTGTTGGGAGACTGCACTGTATTTGTTTTGCATTGATATCGTCGTTACCATAAAATCACTTGGCACTAGCAAACTATAGCTGGTAACGTTTTAGATGTACAATTGAGAAATATATCCCTCGCCTCACTCTACAGCGCTGCTAACTTTATGTATGTGTTATTAAATTTGGAGTTTAGATAAATCTCGATCTGGACATCTTCAAATGTTATCTATATATATTTATATATATCTTTCAGCTCTAAATTTTTAACTCTAGCATCGCCTATGTATTTTAATCTACTCTCTATAATAAATTATTTTGTTATTATTATTTTAGGTATGTGATATTATTGAATCGAATAAAATCATCAAATAATCTGAATTATTTCTAGCTACTCGAATATATAATATCTTCAAGCATAATAAATATTTAAAAATAAATATTGAGCATCGGATTTCATGGAAAATAATTATATATCGCGGTGCGGTGCAGTCTTCACGGCCTTCAGCGCCGTCCTCGCAGTCAGAGCTGCCTTCCTATACGCACTGTATAGAATTCGATGAGTGCTGACGCCCGTCTCTCGTCGGCTGCATCCAATTAAAGTGAAGCTTCTTGTAATCCTCCGCCGCCCGTGAGAAGGAACGGTGACCATGAACACCGAGACGGTGGCGTTGTCGGAAGGGAAGAGCCACGTACCGCCGGAACTTGTTGTCATCTCCATCGCGAGAGAAAGCTGATATGTTCAGGAATTTCGTAGGCCTTCGGTTATCTCTGTCATGCGGACTACGAGCACAATTTACATTTTAACATTGACTCATATATGTATACATATATAGTTCATATGTTGTTAACTACCTATTACTTGGGCCCGATAATGCTATTACATTTTTTTAACTAATATATATATATATAAACTTAATCGCAGATATATCAAGCTCTCATGTACGTATTCAAAAGCACCGAACTGCGCCGGTGGGATTTGACTATCCAGAGTCATCAATGGCCATATGACTTTGATTCCCCAGCTTATCTACAACTTACTGTTATTTTATGTACAACCACTTAAAAAGAACCTACGTAGATGTCTACATCCTTTAATTTTATAAAACAACTAGGGCCTAGGGGGTGACATGCATATTGTTTAAAACCAAACCCAGTAATAATAAAAATAAATTAAATTTCCTTCTTACCTCACCCATGAGTCCGTAACCCATGATCCCCACCCTGGCCAGTGGCCATGCCAGGTCCTACTGCAATTCTAGATGTTGAGATGTTTTCAATGGGTAACTCATAATTTTCTAATCCGATGATTAATCTTAATAAATCCAACACCAGTCGATGGCCAACAGTTTACCATCGTTATTTAACCTTAATAAATTTTTGAAGAATGATTCCATGTCATGAAATATTAGTCGCCTCACACCACAACCAGCTTCTGGATAGAAATAATTACTTATATAAATAATATCATACAACCTGACCACTCCACTATGAATACCTGTTTTTCTTTTCTTTTTGTTTTATGTGGTGCATGATAGATACAAGAAGTGGTGTGCCACGCGGGCTGCTTTCTAGGCCTTCCACGCCGACTAAGTTTCATGGTTGATGATGAGCACAATTAATAGTCAACTCAGGTATATATATTGCCGTCGTACGTCCCCCAAACCACGATAAATCTGTATCATTAGATTGCCATGCACGTGACGTAACTACCTGTGATAGTGGAGACCGGAGAAAGACTATCTTTCCAAAAATATATGGAAAGTAAAAAACGAAAAAGATATGTATGGAAAAAGAAGGGTATTGCCTAGATTTCTATAATAATTGTCAATAATGGGTATCTGCAACTATTTCCCAAAAACTTGACTTTTGTAATTTATCTATATTATATTAAAATATGTTAATTAATATAGTTTATTTAAAGTCAATTAATTGAAAATACTAATTTATTACAAAAATAACTCATTTTTTAAATAAAATAGTACTAAAATAATAATAAAAATAAAAATAAAAATCGTATAGAATAACTTTAGATTATCTAAAATATTACAATTCATTTTTTATTTCTAAAAATAAAATGACAAATAACTAATTAAAAAATTAAATTATATTACTAAAAAAAACTTTGTGTGTGTAAAAGAACAGGTATAAATATTTAAATGTACTCAAATCGTCGAATTCACTTTTTTAAAAAACACTAAAATATACTATAGATAAATTATATATGTGTGTGTAAAGTATTACAATGCTCGATAAATAATATAAGTAATATAAAATTATAATAGAACATTAATGATGTAATATTAAAAACTTAAAATTTAGTGGATAAATTTTATATAACAATAATATATATACATAAATGAAATAAATTGACCTGATCAATAATTATGTACATATATATATATGTTATCAATTAATAAAATTTATTCCGTCATTTATTATTTGTTATATAATATATATTTGTCTATAAAAATATTAGTAAAATAATTTATTGTAATATTTAATACTTAAAATAAACATAATGATTGTTAAAGTAAACAAATATAGAAAAGAATGTTCATGTAATAAATGTATAAAACCATGTACATTACATATATATGCTGTCAAATAATATATTTTTGTTAACCCAAATTATGTTTTTATAATGTTTTAATTATGTTGTTACTCATTAAAACAACATTTTGTGTTTCGGCATCATATTCATATACTCTATATCAATATTGCCTTTTTCAAAAATTACACAACAACACAAGCGTGCTTTAAAAATTTTAAGGAGAAGTTAAATTACTCTGATAGCATGATAAATTTTTTTGCACGGAAAAATCTGCACCTCCATTTATTCATACGATTATACATATACAAAAAAGAAAGAGTTGTAAGAAACAAACTAAAGTCAAAGAATTAGATTACCCAAAAATAGAGACTAATATAAGGAGAGAAAATCTTCAACAATAGGTAAAGAGCTCTAGCAATTGGGACCAAAAATCCTAATGGAAAATATCTCTAATGTCTAACAACTTAATTATACAAAATTATGTACTAAAAATAAGTTAATCATTATGTTTTGTAGAGAAAAGAATGTAATATCATCATTATACAATATATGAATAAAACAATCTAACATAAATTTAACTCATCTTCGCGAGAATCATTTTCAATGCCAACAATTCCTTTCATGACCAACAAGGGATATTCCCTCTTTGTGGAGACAGTCTTCCCTTCTAAATCATCATCAATAATCAACAAGTAATATTTTCTATTCAAGTACCTATGTAGGACAGGAATGGAATGAAAAATTTATTTCCTGCCTCATGGGATAGAAAGGATAATTCCTAATAGAAATGGGGACAGTATAATGCAATATCACATTTCCGTCTCTATTGTCATCTTTAATTAATATGACCCACTCAAAAATTACAAATTTAGCCAAAACGTTTTTTCCTTTTTTTTTTTTGCTTGGGCGAGCAAACCATCAAACCTGCTCCCTTAATTTCACATATTTGCTCACAAATAAATAGATGTGCAGTCAGATCACAAAGTGATACCATTCGAATAAATCTCACTTCCACACAGCAGGCCTATTATTTTTCTGATGGTTCTAACATAGTATCAATAATATTTCATCTACGTACATAACACGGCCGGCACAACAGTCTATTTCATATCGGAACAACAAATGGACACCGAGATTCTTCGTTGAAGGCCTTTACGGATGCATGTTGGGTTGACCACAATTAATGGACTATCAAGCAACTTGTTAGGACTAGAAAATTTGACCCACAATTTTTTACAATAAAATATAAAATATTTTAACCAGCACTAATATAGAACCAAACATTTTTTACTCGAGCTTATGAATCTTACAATTGTGCCTTGGAAAGTGCATATCACTCTCATTAAGGAGGTCTAATGCTTCTTTGAGTTGTTTTGGTCATAACAACTTATGTATAATGCTTGTGTGGTAGGATGATGTTTCACTATTATTTATGGGATAACTGTTAGTGAGGATATGTGGGTGTAATTGTAGTTGCGTGTGTGGTTCTACACGTAACACATAGGCATATCTTTTTACATAAATAAAATAAAAAAAAATCAAAGCCAAAGATTCAAAGGTATAATTGTATTCCATCACAAATAAGTCATTCACAGAGGTGCACTTGTAATCGTGATGTGGTAATTAAGAAGCTTTATGAGAATATATTCATCTTGTTAGGACTACTATACAGTAAGAATCAAACATATAAGTAATAAATGCGCTAACACTCGATCGATTGGCCGTTGCAATGATTTTCGTTTTAGTTCTTCAAAACATAATTGTATCACAGTTAAGTTAATTAACGCTTGGTTTGATTTCTTGCCGGTTTTTTTTTTTTTTTTGGCTTCGGTTCCCAATTTCCAGCAAAATCAAAATTATAAGCGTGTTTGTGTTGTTTTTTGTGATCCGTTTCCATTGGTTTTTAAATTAATATGCCTTCAATTGCGTTAAGATTTTTTCTCTCCCATACATCATCATTTCCTCATTCTACGACGCCTTCTACATCTAACTGCATTCATAAATCTCAAATCCTACTTAGTTAAATTTGAAATATAAGTTCAAAAACCAAAGTCTTATTCAACAGATTCAAATGAATGAAAGTTAAATTGTACATATACATAGCAAAATAAAGTCAATATATATATATAAAAACGTAGCCACAATGAATCATAAAATTCACGATACAAAAACATATCTTCAAATTTTAAAAAATCGCACATAAACATTAAGGTTAGAGTTTACATACTATATATATTCATCGATACAAATTATTAAAAACAAAAATATTTTACACAATCGGCTTAGGGAATTGATGTGAATTTGATTGATTGGATAATTGTAATTTTTTTTTCTTTTTTCGATTATTTAATATACTGCTACACTGGTTATTTATCAATTACACAATCCTTATTGTATATAATATTATTTTATTACAAATTAAAATTAACATTTTATTGGAAAACAAATAATAGTTCAAAAATATTCAACCTGGAGTAATTAATCATCAACAAACTTTGTAAGCTCTTGAATAATCTAAAGTGGTAGTCTCTAATTAAGCATACAATAATATCAAATATAAAATTAAATAATACCAAATAATTTTACAAATTATCAATTAATTGTTTTTAACACTCGTACAATTAATTTAAGATCATAAAAATATAGTTACAATGGTTATAAATGAACCAACTCATTTATGAACGATATTCACAAACTCTTCATCATAAAAACATAGTCATAATTATTTTCGTTTGATTTGATAAAAAATCATTTATGTTTGTTCATTATGAAATATTATAGAGTTTACGAACATCGTTGTTATATTTGTGAATATGTTTACAAACGTTTATGAACAGTTTGTAAATATCATTTATATTCTTGAAAATTAGTTACGAACGAAAAATTAACAAATCAATTAATATATAGAAAACTTATTTTATTAAATATAAATGTATTTTTATTAAATATAATTTAATAAGCATATACTTTTATATTATTAGTAAATAAAAATATATTTTGACTTATTTGTTTATTATTATTATTATTATTATTATATTTCTATGAACTATATATAGCAATTGTTTAAACATATTAAACAAAGATTAAGTTTGTGATTATTTGTATTTTCATCCTACCGGTTAATTATTTGTACTTTTTTGAATAAGTTTACAATATAGATTTATTTTTTGCCAAATTTTTATGATTTTGTAATTGTGTTTATAAATGTTCATGAAAAAGTTTGTGAATACATGTTCGTAAACAATAAAGTAACGTTCGTGAACATTGTAGTTTAACGTTCGTGTTCAGTTCGATTCGTTAATGAATGGTTATGAATACATTCAAATACCTTATTACTTAGCTGATTTGATTCATTTACTGCCAAATAACAGTGAAATTACATAATTACAGCGATTTGATGATTTGAGCACCAAACGTCAAAATTGATGATTTGGAATAAATCTATTGGACTCGATTAGATCACATCCCAAGGCAAATGAAAAGGGTTGGGAAGAAAAGAGAGAACGGACCAATCAATGCTCAAAGATCCAAAATCATTCAAACACATCAAACTTTGTCTAATGGCCAATGGGGCAGTATCGTGGGCAGCCATTACATTCCATTTCACAAACTTTTGCCTCGTTTACGTGGCCCACTTTTGCTGGACTTTGAATAGCGAACTTTGTTGGACTTTTTGTTTTTCCTTTTGTACGCGTGATGGGCCTAATGGAAGACGAAGTGACCTAAAGAGTGTGAGATAAGGAGGGCGGGGAGGAAGAATAAGAAAAACCTATCATGGCTTAAATCTTAAGCCCAATAATTTAATTTCCAATACACTTATTTTTCAAAAATTAAAAAATATACTATGTAAAATATCGGTTGTTACATTATCTCCACCTGATCATAATTTCATTCGCGAAATTAAATACTTATTCCTTAAAAAGGTAAACCATTAAAATGCATAATTTCATCAAATTGTCATCGCTTTTAGTAATATGATTGTATATATATTTACTTATTTTTTTAGTGTCAGGAATTTCATCAATCTGTCATTTTGGTTGGTATGAGACAAATTCGGTATAATAAATTCAAATACATGAGAATCGTTCTTAATGCATTCTTTAATTGGCACAAAAGAATTATATAGAAAAATAATTCTTAAATAATTTGTCATGTAATATTATAAATCAGGTAATACCCTTGTAGCTAAAGGAAGATAAGTTTAATTTAAATTAATGCCCTAAAAAAATTCCCTATTCTTCATTAGTATAGAATCTAATACATATTGTTGGGATTCTATAAATCTATTTAAGTAATCCAATATAGCAATCGAGGGAGTCTTATACTATTATAAAGAATAAAAGATTACATTTATTAATCATTCTAATTCTGATTTCGTTAAATACCATGATAATAAAAAAGCTAAACTGAGTTGTACTTACTTATTTGTTGGTATAAATGTTTATTACATGTTTATTACCATGGCTGTGAAGCTTATATCATGTTATAAGACATCCAACCAGAAAATGTAACTACAAAACAATGTCACTGGATTGCCAATTGTGAATGATAGCTAAGACATAACTACAAAACTGTGAACTTATTTTGTAAAAATAAATAAACAGTTTTGTATTCCAATAACACACCAACCCAAGACATAAGGCATATAGACATCAAAAAAATAGTTCAAAATGAGCACACTGCACTGTATCTTTTAATGATATACAATTTTCGAAGGTGTTCGTTCTTGAGTAGTATTCAGGTTTGCACGATTGGTATGTTTTTATTTTTATTATATATATATATATATATATATCATCGATCCACGTGCACACACGGATACACGTATCCGGATAGCCGGATTCCGGCGACTCATCCATATGTTCGGACCCTACCTTCCTTTCTGGACTGATGAAGTTGCAGACTGAAGCTGAACACGAACACAACACACACACACACACACACACAGAGCATCGAGAACCCACCGTTTCCAGGTACTTTAAACTATTGCATACAACTTGGGGTCGCTGTTTGGGTTGTCGTGTCTGGGTTCCGATCTGGTGACATGATATGATAGCTTTTGAGGGCCGGCCGTCTCGTTTACCTTTACATTCATTCATCGTCTAGATCTCTTACAATAATGATAATCTGAAATCCTAGGTTTTCACAGCAGGCATAGATAGATTCACGTCGGGGACGGTGATCGGAGGACATTAGAGGATCGCTGTGTCCAACCCGGCCGGCGTCTAGTACATGCCCTATCCACGCTAGTGCTCGGTGCAGCCGTTTTTTTTGTTTTTTTGTTTTTGGTTATCAAGAGAGAAGAAGCCAGTAACTATTATTGATGGGTTTTGTGAGATCCATGTTATATACTTGCTGTGGCCTTTGATCGCTCCATCAAATGCGAGCACACTAGCCCTTTTTGGTTGTTTATTTTGCTTGGCTTGTATTGTTTGATTTTAGCTTTATTTATAGCTGTCACGATAGTTCTAGCTTTATTCAACTTTTGCTATTTGGATATGTAGAACAAAAATTACGCAATAAAAAAGAGATTGAATGATTGGGCTTTCCTTTTATTTTGCATACTCATCTCACATGAAAATCAATTGCAATAATGTTGTTTAGGAAAGAAATGGGATGGCAGAGGAAAACTTTTTTATTCGTCTTTATTCTATGAATCTTCTTTTCACATGCAAATTCATATATCGGAAAGGTGCCTAAGAGAACTGGTTACTGCTATGTCACTATGTCATCTGGAAAGTTTTTGTATCTTATGAAGCAGGAGGTACCTCAATTTCTCCTGCTGTGATTTTTGTTTCTTTTACCCTTGAGAGCCTTTCAAAGTTTGAAAAATTCTTGTTGGAATTTGCTCTTTCCCTCAACTCTCGCCTCTTAAAAACTCATTTATGTAGTTAAATTTCAGTGCAGATAGAATCAAGTACCCTTTACGCTTGAGTTTCTGTCTTGACTTTAGCATCTAAAATCTTATTGCAGGTTGTGTTACCATTAAACTATGTAGAAGACGAAAGTTGCATCTTTTAAAGCATATGTATCTTTCTGAATTTTGATTCAAATATATTGCATGTTTACAGGAGCCATGATGCATAAATAGCATACTCTCTATTGTTCATTGCTTCAATGGACTCTCATGTGAGCTTTCCTGCCCATCCTTTTTTCTTTTATACCCCCCCCCCCCCCCCCCCCTCCCTAAGTGTTTAAATGACTTTTAGTTATTTTACAAGCTTTTCTATGTTTACTGTTTCCATTAACTGGTTCAAAGCTATTAACTCTTTTGTTGCATTCTCCCTAAAAATGTAATGCTATTTTACAGACTTACTGATCAGTACATAGCCCTCAATTCCTAAGTGTAATTCTCGTTAAACGTTAGGCTTTTTATATTGTTTAGGGCTGTGACCTGGCTACAAGCAGGCTTGGTGATCGATCGACCAGTGACGTGGTTGTGAGAATACGAACACAGGATGGCCGGGATGAGTGGTTTTACTCTCACTCCCACATTCTTATAGACAAGAGCAAGTATTTTGCTGATCGTCTCTCTGAAAACTGGCCAACGTGTCAGATTCTGGACTCACGCAGCTGTGTAGAGGTTTTCTGCGAAGACTCTGACTTTGATTACCATGTCACAGTCCTGCGGCTTCTTTACAGAGAAATCAATGATTCATCAGCTGACATTTGGCATGGTGTTAGCAATGCTCTTTCCATTCTTCAAGTCGCCATTGAACTTGGTTGTCAGCAGATAATTACTGCCTCTGTGAATTACCTAGAAGCTGTCCCTTGGGAGGAGGCTGAGGAGGAGGAGATTTTAAGGATTACACCAAGCATGGGCGCACTAGCTGAACCAATTCTTGCTCGTCTCCAACCTGTCAACCCAACAGCTATAGTTCAGATTTTCAACTCAGCCATTCAATTTGCAACATCATCACCTCCTCCACTGCTATATGACATAAAATCCACAGCCCAAGAACAACTTGAATACATGCTCACCGAGGATGATGAGGATGCTCCTATGCTAACCATTGATGACAATCTAAAATCTGAGGTAGGGATATGCGTGAAGAGACTGATAGATGGGTTTAGCGTACTTTTAGATAAATTCCTGTGCCAGTACAGGGAATCCGAGTTTGAGAAAGGAAAAATTCAGGTATTTTGGTCTTACCTATCGGACATGTCATGGGCCTGGCAGATATTAGCAAAGATGGAAATACTGAGGGATTTTGCTAACAACTGGATGGAGGCATCAGAAAAGATAATTAGGGTAGTTTTGCAACCGGCTCCAGCTGAAATGTTTGAAGTGAAGTTGAAAGTCATTGAGGTGGCAGCAAAGGTTTTGGAGGCAATGGCATACGGAACTGTAATTTTACCTACTGTAAAACGCGTTCACATGGTAAAGGTCTGGCTTCCCTTTGTTAGGACGATGAAACCTTTGATTGATGCTGTCCCAAGGGACAGTGAGGTTGCTTCGCTGCCTAAAATGGATGAGGAGGCTTGGCAGTCTTTGGAGTCCTCATTTGTGTCTATTATTCTCGCTCTGCCATCAGGTGAGCAGGCAGAGATTTTGACGGAGTGGATGGGAAACCAGCATGTCCGTTACCCGGACTTGACAGAGGCATTTCAGGTTTGGTGTTATCGGTCCAAGGTTGCCAAGAGAAGGGTGCCAATGCTAAGTGGCGCCAGTACTATGACAAACACGAGCCTTTAGGGCTGCTGCTGGAATTGATTAGGGCCACACGGAAGTTGTCTTTGTATCTGATTTGTAGGCATGTACAGATTAATTAGGATGCTGCTGCTTAGTTGTATGATATGAATGATCTGATTATTTTTATTCTAAACCGAATTTTGGCCTAATTGTTGTAGTAAAACTACTTTGGACATTGGCTTGTTGGAAACCAACATTAGTACAATTGCCCTTGTATTATTTGGACATTGACTTGTTGGAAACCAAGGTTGGCTCATTCATCGTACCATTGTTTGTCTTCTATTATTTTATTTTATTGAAAGGCTCATATGGCTGTTTTTCATGAGTTCGTGTATTTTTATGCTTACACCCCTATAGTTGTAGGACGCGAAGCGTTCATCGCCTTGCTGGGCTGTTTGTTGGGCTCTGATCTATAGAAGGCTGAATAATCGAGGTCCAATTTGCGAGGCGTGTGTGTCTGGGGCAGAGCCAAGGCCCAGAAAACTACGAGATTATTCTAATCAGATGTTGGCAGGCTAATTTATAATTTATCCTAAGACTAATATTACGTATAATCAGGATGGAATAATCTTTAGATAACTATATATATATATATATATATATATCAGATCTTAAAAAAAAATCATAACTATTTAATTAGTTATAATTTCTTGAGTCAGTTATATAAAATATTTTTGTAATAATAATAATACAGTCGTAATTGCTGCTTGTCTTCAAGTATCCGGTGCCGTATCACCATACTAATTGGTACTTGCTTAGTGAAAACAAAATTGTGAAAACCTTTTGCTTAGCGCGCAAAAACAAGATGTAAATTTTGGTTCTTGCGAAACTCAAGATTTGGTTCATCTTGCAAAATTTTGTGCATCCAAACCTACACTTTGGTTCTTGCGAAACTCAAACTTTGTTCATCTTGCAAAATTTTGTTCTTCTCGTGTGACTTAAATGTCTATTTGGAATATTTAATCATGATTTTTAATTTCAAGTAGTAGGCTCAACAAATTTATTGATTATTTTAATAAAATATTATTTTATTATTTTAAGATTTAATACCTTTAAAATGGATACAAGAAACAGCGAATTCATAGAAAAAAAAATAAGATAGTTGAAGAAAGTTTATTTTTTTTTTTTATAAAATAATATTTAGATATTGCTTACATACGTACATTAGTTAAAAAAACATTAATACATTCTAACACAACCACCAATGAAATGAAGAGCGAGATATACAAAATACGATAGAGTGTGAACAGTTTTTTTCCTTGTATTTTCAAGGAAAATAGGAGGGAAGAAAATACACAGGCTTTGGAGTTGCTATTATTCACATGTCTAACAGGAAAGACGACAGGGTGGAACAGTGTTTTTTTGACAGTCCATTTTTTTTCCTGGGTGGTGGGGGCAATTTGTTTAACTTAAGATAAGGGTGGGGACAAAACTTGGTTAAATTTTAAAATCTTGTTGACTTCACGGATAATTATACATAAGTTAAATGGATATGTTCTCACTTCACACCCAAGCGTCATGATTAAAATAACGCCCCAATGCCACTTGTATTATTCAAAATTATGGTTAGGTTGAAGGTTCGTTTTAAATTAATGAAAACACTCTTTCCTTTTACATGCTATTGTTTGTAAATATTCTTTTCCCATATAAATACCATAAACTCTCTCTTTTTTCAATTGAAAAGAGAAAAAAAAATAATTTTATTTCAAAAATATTTAAAATAAGTTACCTAACAAATAAAAAATATATATTAAAATCTAAGAGTAAACATCCTAAAATTAATAAATTATAGGAATTTCTATCCTTAAATTCATATCAAATTATACGTAAATTGATTATTTTTTTCAATTTGAATCATACACATAGTCATAAACCATAATATTAAAAATAAATTCATCATGAAATTAATATTGTAAGTAAAAACACGATATGCTATTCCAATGATATGCTACTATATCATTATCTACAAATTATCCAACTGCGGCAGCGTTCTTCAAAAAATAATAGATCGCATCGCTCTCGAGAACAGAAACCGGGTGCGTGACGCGCGCGCCTGGCTGCTCGTCAATGGGTTTATTAATTAAAGAGCGAAGAAAGGCGATACGTACGTACACAAGTAAAGATTTTGATGATCACGACCCGATAAGCAATTTTTGTTTATTAATCTTTGACCGCATCACCAGGGAAAGAAGCGGAAACGTGTTTTTAGTGATACAATTTAGTCAATGTTATTCCAATGCACCTACGGTTCATTATGGGTTACGACCGTGTGTGTTGTAGTTCGCAACTTCGCATGTATGTCGGATAAAATAATATTACCACTTACGCGCGCACCTTCTTCAGCCGTGTTGGGGTCGTCTCCATTACAGTAATAAAAAGCCAAACATCATTGCATGCACATTGTACAGATGTATAAATATTGCTTGCACATTTAATTTTATATTCGAAAAACAAACAAGAAAGATGGCTCCAACCATTATTTATTGGACCCCATTTGTAGATCGATTCTTTGTATTTTCATTACTAACTTTAATGAAGTCAATTTGTGTCGGCAGCAGTACTGATTAGGTGATGATAATATCACCATGCAATGCAAGTTACCGTGACCAATATAATTTACAAGTCATACTACATTTGTACTGTGTACTAAAAGCTCGAAGATAAACCTGGACAAACATAGAGGTCGACCTTATCATCTGATATGAATTTGATATGAATTATAAGGCGAGGGTGTGGGTGGAAATTGGTGAGTAGGCCTACTGTATCAGAGGATCGTCGTCCCTCCCGTATCTTTCACAACCTCTTTGCCTTCTCGCCCCAGAGGTTCCCCAAACATTCACAAATCTCAATCCAAACACCCCCACTATATACATTCAGGTTGTAGAAATAAATGGATGTGAACTCAAAAGTGCAATGTTTGACTACTGCATGTGAAATCTCTAGAATGAGTTGGTATCAATACACACAAGTCCAAGCTGCATGTTGAAAAAACTTCACAATATCAGTTGACAAACAGCAGCTCTCTCTCTCTCTCTCTCTCTCTCTCTCTATATATATATATATATATATATATATATATATATATATATATTGAACAGGCTGAAGTTCATAACTTGGCATGTGACCAACCAACAATGGAAAGGCTATGCATAATGCACAGTAGATGGTGAGTACGGAATTTCATCCATACATTAATCTCCCCAAGCGTTACATATGATAATGGTGAATCCACAAAATCATCACCTCATCATCACCTGTTTCTTTTAAAGTAGCCATGAATTCCAAACTAATTAAGATCACATTCAAATTCAATCTATATCTACTAATAAGTTGTATGTCTATATCCCAAACAACCAGAGCTTAACAATGCATCTATCCATACCTTAACACTGCAGCTACAAAAATAATATACAGTCCCCACCCATTCCGAAGCTGTCTAGCTATAGCTATGAACTTTAATGGCTCCATATAATTTATGCAGATATATATACTATAAACCTATGGTGAGTAACTTGAATCCTCTTCCCTCCTTAATTACACTACTACCAAAGAAGCAGAAGCAGGTCTTTTGGAACATGGTCGTCAAGCAACGAAGTCGGGCAGCAGCTGTGCTGCAAACCGCTTCTGGCTCTGAACGTTAAGGTCCTCAAAGCCACTCACGGTCGCCGCCGCCGCGGTACTCAGGCCACCGTACTCGCCAGGACCGACCATCTGGATTCCATGGTTTGGGAGATAATTCCGGCGGTCGGAACCCGATAACGGCAGGTTCTCGCAGTGCGGGAGGCCTAGAGTCAAAGACACATTGCCGTTGACATGGGCATTGCCACTGCCGGTAAAACTCGCCGGAAAGTGTTGGGCATCAAACCTCCCGATTTCTCCGATCGGGTACGACCCGAATCCGCCGATGAAATTCGCCGAGTATTCATCCGTAGCCTGCCTCGGGCTCTGGCCGTCTACCCCGAATTTCATCCAAACGACGTCGTTTGGGTTTCCCCCTTGTCCCTCGGGCTTGATGTCCACGTCCGGCGAGTCGGAAGCGAAAAGCCGGGATTCAGTGGTCCTCGGCCTTTTGGGGCTTCCCTGGGAGGCCATCGCGGTAACCCCGGCCAGAGAGACGGAGGCCGCCGTGGAATTGCCGTCTTTGTTGTCCGGAATCGGACACTTCTCCGGGAAGCCGTCGCTGGTGCTGGTCTTGTCCGACTGGTTCTGTTCATGCTCCTTGATCTCCTCCGTGTACATCTCCTCCACCATCGGCTTCCACAGACGAACTCTCGCGTTTATGAACCAATTAGACACCTGATAAATAAAGATGATTGATACTCGATATCATAATTAACCCGAATTTTTAATTTTTAATTTCTAATTTTTAATTTTGGTGGTTGATTGATTATTAATAATTACCTGGTTCCTGGTGAGCCCTGTTTGTTTAGCGAGCATGTGCTTATCCGAGTCTTTCGGGTAACTACAACCAAATTTAGCAGACAAAAATAATCAAACAAAAAAAAAACAAGCAGAGAGAAAGAAAATTGGAGTTTGGGAAAGTGGAGGGCCGGCGGGATGAAATAAAATTAAAAAGAGCGTACGGATGGAGGAAGTGTTCGAAGAGCCAAGCGCGGAGGACGGAGACGGCGCGTTCGGGGAGGCCGCGCTGGGGCCGCCAAGCGTTGCTGTGCTGGATCATTCCCAGTTGGTGGAGGGCTCGCTGCTGGCGGAGCTGGTGGTCCACGAAACGGAGGCGCGACCCCTCCGCCTTGCCTCCGGTCGTCGTCGACGCGTCCTCCCCGAGGCTCCGGTTCGCCGCCGCGATTTGCCCGTCGATGGCGTCGTTCAGGCTCCGGAACTGCTTCGAGATGGTTTTCAGGGCCAGCGCCGTGTACGTCTTCGCCGACCCTATTCCCGCCATCTGCTCGAACCCGGCTATCACCATCTGCATCTGCTGCTGGTACTGCCTGTACCTCTGCTCCACCTTCACCAACAAATGAATAACCGCATATGTTACATCTATCTATCTATCTATCTATATATATATTCTCTGTGATTGTGATTGTGTGTGTATATATATACATATATGCACTAGCTTGTGGGTTTGCCTTAATTAATTACCTCATCAAGCATGGAGACAAGCTTAGCTTTCTTCATCAGAACTTCCTGTCTCCCCGCCGTGGATTGCTCGGGGCAGCGTTTGTCCCCGTCTCCGACGTCTGCTGCAGAAGCCGACGATTCTCCCACCATCCTTCCGTGAGGCCGTTTTGCGGCCGATTCGTTCTTCATTCCGCTACCGACGTTCACGAATTCTTCGAGAAGCAGCTGCGCCGCTTTCAGGTACCTGGAGCTCAACAGAACGCTCTGCATCCCCGACACGGCGTTGGTTATCCCCGACGCCGCCGCCGCCAGCGACGACCCGCCGGGCATTCGGAGGTTCTCCCCAACCTGCGCCGCGAGGGCCTGCGACACGCCCTCTTGCTCCCCGTAGTAGGCCTCATACCTGGCCGGCTGCTGCGGCGAAAGGCTCAGCGACAGGCCCTGCTGCTGCGGGCGCGGACCCTCGCGCTCCCCTCCCCCCGCCGCCGCTTCCATTGGATTCCACGAGATGTACTGCGGGCGGGGCGGGAGCCCGTGATGCAGCGAGATGTCTTGGGGGTGGCCGACGAAGTGCGGCGGCGCGTGAGAGTAGGAGTTGGCGGCCCCGGCGGAGGAGGGACTGTGGAAGGCCAAGTGTGCGGCGGCGGATTGGGGGTCGGCGAATCCGACGTAGCCCGGGTTCGTGAGAACGAGTGTCTGAAGACCATCGGCATGGATTTCCGAGTTTCCGTGGTAGTAGGCCGCCATTAGATTTCAAGAATCGGAATTTTAATTTCTCTGCTTAAGAAAAAGGTTCGTTCCACACTTCACATATATGCAAGCACTAATTAAAAAACATATTTAAAAAAAAAAAAAACAACAACAACCCTCTACTACTCCATGTCTCTTCAGACAATTACATGGTTTGTGTCTTGCTAGCTTGTGCCGCGCGCGTTGCGAGGAGGTTAATTATTTTATACGATGAAGATGTGATTCAATTCAACCCATAACCCATTCAATTTGGAATCAATGGCAGAGAATCGTGGCAGCTGCCTTCAATCGTACAGTTTTCTCTCACTTAAGTCCTGTAAAAATTTTAATCATAAATTCAAGGCTTCATTGAATCCAACCACAAGACTAGAGAACACAACATCTTTTGAGAGAGAAAGAGAGAGAGAATGAGGAAGAAAACTCATGTGATGTCAATATTGAAAGCACAAACATGTGTGTACGCGTGTGTGTATATGAGGAGTCAACCTGTCTGATCATGATATGTGGATTGATGAATGTGTTCATGAGTTTAGGGAGATTGGAGACCCTCTGTCAGATTCAAACCTCTGCAAAACTCTCAGCACGCACTGAAAAGGGCAAAAAAAATTAAAGGATTTTTAAAGAAAGACAGGGATAGGGCCAAGGGGGGGGGTTAAAAAGATACCTTTCTTTATTCACTCAATATCTACATTTTTCTTTTATTTTGGTTTTAGTGACCACTCGTTCTTTTTCTTTTTTGCCTTTATCTCATGACACACAAATAATGGTAGCCCATGAGGGAAAGTGACACACTGCACATTTGGATCAGTAAATCCATCTTTTTATGCATGCTCACTTCTGCTCTCTATCTTTTATTCTTTACGCGCCGAGTGTGCCTGGGGAATGCATCGAGAGTGAAAGAACTTCACTGATTTGACTTCTTATCCTTTCCAAATCATTCGATGCGGCCACAGCAACAAAGAACCTCGTAAAAAAAAAATTAAAAAAAAAAAGAGAGAGACCGGGAGAGAGATGGATCTATATATATATATATAAATGGATAATGGTGTAATTAATTAATTTTTATCTAACTATTTTTAATAAATGTGATAGAAATCTCAATTGTAAAGTGCGGTCAGAGGGTACAAATATACAGACAGACAGGTGAAAAACGAGGAAACGTCTCCTTCCTGCATACCCAAATTTTTGTAATTAAAATTAAATATAACAAAGGAAAAGAAGGACGATGCCGATGAGATCAGGCTTACGTGTGACCAATAATATTAGATGTCTTGTCTTTTTTTTTTGTTTTTCCTTTTCTTCTTCTTCTTCTTTTTTTTTTATTTTTTGTTTTAAAGTTGTTTGGTATTTTATGTGGTTGGATGAATGGCAGTGTTTCAAGATAGATCAATTAAATTGTAAAGGTGTAGAGAACCAACCACCTACCACCCACTTTAATGCCGCGTAACGCTCTAACCACATAATCATCCGGTATTCTTTTTTCTTTTCTAATCAACTTTATAATTATATACTTTTCCAAACCCTCCACCTAAAAAATGAAATGCACTATTTTAAATGTGCAGGTGAACAGTTTTTTAAAATGAAAAACGCACCATTCCACGGTAATGATTATGAGGCTCCGATTAAAGCGAAGTAAAGTAAAGTAAAGGTGTGTTTGCATATAAAACGTTTATGGCTTGTTAAAATAATAAGCTTATGATTTTTTTATACGGGGAAAAAGTATTTAGATGGTAAAGTAATAATTTATATAATAAGCATATAATGTTTGAATGTGATATTAATTTTAAATTAAAAACTAACAATACTCTCACTTTAGCAATTGTTAACTAATAAAAATAAGTATGAGCTATATCCTCAACCCCATTGGGTGTCAGCGGACGGACGGATTGTTCAAACTGCTATCGCGACGAGAGCAGGTCACCGCATAATGTCTAAGGGACGGACTGAAAATGGCTCTCTCAGGTTACTTTGCTGTGTTAGTTTCGAAAATGATGCTTCCTCATATCCAATTATGTAAATATTATTATAACTTTTTTTCGCTAAATGATAATATTTGGTGGACTTTTTATAACATTGGGGGCAACGAATCATCCTAGGAGCTTGATTTAGGAGTACTCATCACCCTCCATGCGTTATTGGCCGGCTTGCTTGTGCTTGCATGTGTCTATTCATTCATACATTAATATGATATTATCGTAGAATAAAAAGAAAAAAAACTAGTAGCGTAACTCTACAACAAGATAGCAGGTGGTAGAATCATTTATTGAGAGTAAAAAAAATGTAGATAGTGTTGTAAAATTGAATAATATTGTATTATGTGTTAAAGCTAGTCCAAAAGAAGTTTATATAGTCTTGATACCCTAATTTATGAAAAGACTTAATTGTTCTCAAATTAAAATTAATTAAATACAATGAAAATACATTAGAAGTTAGATTTAAAGCTCTTTGATATGTCTTGCCTGTGTCATTTTCGGTCAATCTCTTCTTCGTATTTTAAGGTCAACTATCTTACTTCAGTCTCTCTTGCTTGTGAAGAACTTGACCTCTAATTGTAATCAGCATAAAAGGTAATATCATGGTAGTACTCATAAAAATCAATTATGTTGAAAGTACACCAAATGTTCATATTTGTGGATAAATTGATCATGTATGTACTGTTGTTATTTTTTTCATCGCCTTATATATATAGTCCATATTTTCTTTATTTTAACTTATTGTGGGTGTTCATCAAAAATTTCTCCTTTCGCGGAAATACGATGACTTATATGCCATGATAAACACTTTTTCGTAACCTTGTCTTCTTACGATTTTAGTAATATAGACATCTCAAAAAAATTTGAGGTAATGAATATTTACGAATGCTTTAAAAGCTAAATACTTTAAAATAAAGTTTTTAACAAACATTAATGTGACACGTTTGATTTTATTATTTTTTATTTTTATGATCAAAATATGATAATTATTTTCAAATAAATAGTCTAACTACATGTCTTAATATTCTACAAAAACTAACGATGTGTTATTCTTAATGCATGGTGAGAAGCTTTGAGTTTGTAACTTTGTACATATCTTTATATGTGTAGATATCTCAAATATTCTAAATCTTGGGTAAGTATATGTATGGTGGCGAAGATGATGACGACACAAGAGGGACAGCGCATAGGTCACAAATTATTTTTAAATATTTTGATTCATTCTAGTCAGCGTGATGAATTATTTTGAAAAATAAAAACTCACCACCACCAAACATTATATTTAAGTAATTTATTTATAAAGATGTAACAAAAGTAAATAAATTCTAAGCATTATCATCGATCAACTTTTATAATAAAATGACATAGATTACAATTTTTTTATTTTTTTGTCCAAAATGTCGACTAACTCTTTAAATGATGAAAAGAAATAAATTTCTCGTAGAAAAAGCAAAACGAAATGGTGGAGGGGCATGTGCTCCCACACTCATAGACATGGAATTTATTGATTGTTTGAATTATGAATGAAAATATAAATATTATTTATTAAAAATTGAGAAAATTAACATGCAAATAATGTGAATAAACAGACAAATTGACATCGTTTATTTACTTCTTGGCATATCTATTTCCTACAAGAGCACCCTGCTTCTCCTTGGCGTGCTTTTATGACAACAAATATGATGAAACATGTGTCCACAAACTTGAGTTCAAAGTTTGAAATGATTTTTTTCCTTTTCATATGGAAACTCATTTTATTAATTTTATTTGAAGATGTTTTCTACGTTTGATATGTCGTAACATAATAAAAAATTTCATAGTAATATCTACCAATGAAATAAATATAAATTTTAAATTAAAAAAGGAAGAAACAAAGTCAGTTTAGGGACTCTACTCTAGCCGCGTGGTAGTGCAAAATTTCTCAAAACTCAAATACTAATCTAAATATAAAATGAATATCCCTCCGGAATTTCAGAAACGCACAGCCTTTTATATTATTGGGCGGTATTTTGTTTTTAAATAAATGCGCAAAGAGTTGGAAATAATGACCGATATAAATAACTGTAATTTATTTATAATTTTATTTTTTTTCCCACTAACCTAAGATTCCATCAATTACATAACCCATAAAAAAATATTATTCTTTCTAATTTAATTATTAAATATTTACGTAATGTTGTTAGTAAAGCATGGAATAACGAAAGGGGGCAGGGGACTTGCCCTGTGCAGGCAACTAGGGCAGTAGGGCTGCTGCAACACTGATGATTGGATCGTACAATGGACTGAAAAAAGGCCGACACCCAACCCTTTTTCTTAATTTTCTTTATTGGGATATTGCACCAAACAGTGCAAATACAAAGACACACCGGTGTTGAGTTAAAAAAAGGAAAAAAAGGGTCCATAAATATATAGATATAAGGAAAAGTCTAGATATTTTAAAAATAATGTTTTGAAGGTTAAATAAAATTTGACAGCATCACTGATACTTCTATTTTTCAGCAACTTTACATTCATTCATTTTCAGTTGAGGAACGTTTTAGATCGCCATCACCAGTCGCCACCAATTATTATCAAATGCAAATCCCAAAAGAAGCACCCCCGTACACAAAAAATTACTAGTTTTTTTTTTTTTTTTGCATGAAGGAGATAAGAAAGGCGCAATTTGTTGGCTGCACCAAATAAAAAGAAATTTAAAACTACAAAACTAATATTTTTTATCTCATCCAAATTAAGTAAATTTGTAGCTATATCATTTTTTAAATAGGAAAATTTACAAATCAATCACTCCATATATTTTTAAATAATTAATACTAACTTTCAATGTAGACACCATCCACCTTATACACCAAATTCATGAAAGTATGATTCGATAAAGTTTAAATCATAATGTCATTTAAGCTAATTTAACTTAAGCTAGTTAACTTTAATATCACACCATAATAATTAGCTATTTAAAAAATAAAAAAATCATCCACAAACTTTCATTTTATATAAACGGGCGCGTAATTATATATATATATATATATATATATATATATATATTGTAAATAAATAATATTATTAAATTGTGGGTGGATGGATGACATGTGAGAGCATCCCCTAATGTAATGTAGAACGAAGAAATATGTATTTGACTGATTGATTGATGATTTGGACTGAGGCTGGTCTCTTGCACACTGGGCAGGTATTCATTATATGATTTATAACTCATCTAGTGTGGCATTGAATTTCTCAGACATGACCATGGATTTGTGGCAGGCATGAGCCATCAAACCATACGCTATTGAACCAACACGTCTATATTCTACAAATTTCTCATTTATTCATTATTCAATAACATTAATTTTTGTTTGCTTGCGCATCGGTCGATTTTCACAGGCCCTATTACTGCATGTCATATGAAAACGACCTTATATTATTTCGGTATTTCCCCCCCACTGAATACTTTAATAGAATAGAGGCCCGTGAGAATTTAAAATATGGGGACGCGGTATACCTAACTTCTTCTTTTCTTTTCTTTTTTGGGTTGGATTGGGCACCTCAGTTACGATTTCCGCCGCCGGATGCGGGCATTAAATTAATATGATTTTAGTTTTTATTTTTAAAATAAATACTAATTTATTGTTATATTGTATTAATTTGTAATTGTATTTATAATTAATTTACTTTTTAATTTAAATATATATAGTTAATTAAAGTCATATTTAAGTTACTACAATATCATTTTAATTAATAATGATATCATTTATAATATTTTTACGTAATTATTATTTTTCTTCATCTACACTTATTTTATATTTTCTCTAAATTTCTAAAATACGTACTCATCCATTTGAACGCGAATTGATATTTTAAAATTTTTAAAAAAAACTTGGCTGATGTGACATCTTGAAAAAAATTATAAATTTAGTTAAATTTATTTAAATTTATTGCTATTGCTAATTAAAGATATTGCTAACCTTGGAGAAACTTTTTATTTATATTTAACAATAGCTAAGAGTATAACTAACTTTTGGAAATAATCACATATATAAAATAATATTTAGTATATATATATTATAATATATGTAATAAATTAAAACGCTCATGTATATTCTTGCTCTACACATATATATATATATATATATTTTATTGTTATTTTGTCTTTGACCCAAAAAGACATCTAAACTAATACAATGTTCACAATATTACACACACCATCCCTATGTAACACTGGGATACATCTAAACTAATGTGGTGTACAAACTCTCCATATTACAAATTATGTACATAAAATTACATTGAAGACCCCTACATTTTCTAATTACGAGTCACGACGTCGTACCCTCACCGCCCCAGCAACCTTTAATTAATCTGGCTTCGCCCTAAACTCCAACGACGAGAAAGTGATCTTCAAGGCGGTGACATCTTCGTCTTTGACGGAGCGCGAAAGCTAAGGCTAGGGTTCTAAGATCGCAGCTAAGGAGATTAGTATAGATCGGCAGCAATTGGCAGTGACGGCGACGGGTATTAAAGTGCTATGGTTCATATGGGTCGAGGTTGTCGAGGAGGGAGGGAGATGGTCGATGGGAGTGAGAGGATTGCAAAATTAGGCTGAAGAATAATTTAATAATGAAAATTACAAAAAAAAAAAAAAAGATGCACCTTTTTCATATATATATATATATATATATATATATATATATATATATATATATATATATGCATGCACGGGACTTTGGTTGCTTCTAGCTGGTTGTACCTGCTCTCCAAACTCCCTTTATTTTAAGTAAATAATTGGTGGCAAGGGGCCGGGGGCTGGAGAGAGTACTTAGAAAACTTAAGATTTGGTTCCTAAATAATTTGGGGTGAGTCAGAAAGAAGGTAAAAGAGAAGATAACAAAGAACCAAAATAAGAATGGCCCAGTGTTGTTAAAGATACACGTGTATCAATCCTCAAAGCATGCAATACCAAATGATTAAGTCCCATCAACATCAACATTATATAATTTTCAACGATCCAATGCACCCGACATGACAAGAGTTTTTCTTTTCTTTTCTAAATCACAAGAAAAGGTGAATTAATTTATTTTAAAGTATTATTCAGAAATTTGTTCTTTTATTGACATCATAATTGCATTTATTACTTAATTATGCACATATATTCAAGTGGACATTTGCTTCTTCCTCCAAAAGTTATCCATCTTTTATTTGTTGTAGAATAAAGTTATTTTGCAAAGGAAAACATTTAAACACTCATCAAATATCGACATTTGCTTTCGTTTACAATTATTCTTTTTTAAATAAAAAAATCAAATATTACATTTATTTGGATGTTCCAAAAGCACTCATTTGCCTCTTTATAAAATTACCACCTCGTTTCTTAGTACATATTTAAATAAAAAATAAACGCCCACAATAATGATTACTTAATATACTAATAAAAAGTTACTAGGTGAGTCCTCTTCTTTCCATTTAGCTTAATTAGGTTCCACTAGATCCGAGAATGCATAAAATAATACATGCAATTATTAACTCAATTATAATTTAGGAGTCACTAGTGAGGGGCCGTGTTAGTAAGGCGCAAGGGTACGCAGTTGCACATCTTAAATTTTTTTAAAATAATAATAATTATACTTAATACATGAAACACAAGACTCAGGCGGGTTGCAGTGGGAAAACCGGATGGTGGGTTTAGGTGTGCATGTGTTTCGAGTGATCGGGTGAAAGACTAAATTGATCCGTCATTAATAGGTAATTAATTCATTTACCTTTCAATTGATTCATTAACCTTAATATTCGAAAGATTTATTAAATTTTTTACGGATACTAACCGGTAGATATGATGAATTTAGCGGGTGTCAACCGTTATTTATTAGTATATAATTAAATGATATACACTGAAAAAATCAAATATATAAAAAATAAAATAATTATAATCAATAGTATATTATTCTATTTATTAAGTATTGTTAATTATAGATGATAAAATATACCAGATTTATGGATCGTGACATCACCAACTCACAATCATAAATGTCTTACTATATAACTCTCACTTGTTACAATGAAAAAAACGATAATGAACTAATGTATAATAAATAAATGATAGAGTTCATTTTAGTTTTATAATGACGTGTGGTGTGTTAGGTTAATAGCTGGTATGAGCATTCTCACCCGCCAACCGATCCAACCCACCATAAAATTAAAATTTTCAACTGACTCACTCATTTGTATAATTTTTATTCACAAATAACAAATAGGTTCGGATTGAATCAAAAGGATAGAGCAGATTGGGCAGATAGATGCACAACCCTATACCGCTAAGAGTGTTGTTACTTGTTAATTAGTTTGCACTTACAAAAACCCATAAAATTAGTTAATATTTTTTAATTTTAATGAATTAATAAATTTTATCTAATGATTTAAGAGGTTGAAATTAACTGAGAGGAAATACATAAAAAAGGCAGGATCTACAAATGCATAAAGATTATATCCATCAATTACTATGATCGCTTTTTTAAAATTTAATTTGTAATTAATCGGCATTTGATTATTTTGATAGATTGGTAAGACTTGAATTTATATTGTATTTTTATTCATAATAAGTACACACATAAGAAAGTAATTATCTTTTTCTTACTTTTAAATATTATCATTGAATTTAAATTGTGTGGGTAAGTCATGAGTCGAAATATGTGGCAGCCGCAAAAGTCAAAACCATGTATTTCGGCCCGTAGATCTTCGCGGATGCATGCGATGGTTATGCCTGACGATTGAGAAAATTTTTTTGTAGCACATATATAAACAACATTTTAAACAGTAATGTATATATATATAAACAAATTGTAAAATAGCATTTTAAGGAAAAAGGACACCAAAAAATAATGCACTATAAATATATGAAAGAGACAATATGACCGACAACAATAAATGAGCTCCAACCAATGACCCAAACCATGGGGCGATCTCTGGTATGGAAAAACCCTTGGATTACGTTATGGTACGGTAGCATAGCGAAGACAAATTACTGAAGACCGATAAGTTTGGACCAATAGTGTACAATATCGTACAAAAAAGTGTAACTACTGATCCTGCTAATTAATGCAAGTCTGCTTTCTAATCAGGGTATGATATCATGCATATAAATTGATTATTCCTGTATTCCATATAATACGTTACAAATATCATGCCAACCTCTTTTTTTTTTTTTTTTTTTTTTCTTGCAAAGAGCTTGCAAGCTCAAGCCAACAAATAGTATTAGAGATTGAGTGTATATAGAGAATGAAGATTGAGTGTATACCCCTGCAACTGCAATTCACACACAATTATAGTCAAGCTCAACTTGGGGAATCTTACGTTAAGAAGCCTACTATGGGAGACGAATAAGAAAAATAACTAGAATAAGTAATAATAGAAACCTGCATTCCACACTGTAAAATAAGAAATAGATGAAATTATGCCCGGATTAATTTATGAGGTCCAATAATTTCCGTACATAGCACAGGAGCCCATATAAACGCAGAACATTGATCAAGTCACCGAACTATAGTGAGATTATGACCCATAGGGAGCTCCTAATTAAAGAGGGTCAAATTAGAATGTTTTTTTTCATTATCAATATGTAAGATCACTCCTGAACTTCTTATCATCACGATAAATATAATAAACAAAACAATTCAAGATGGGGGTTTTTAGGTCATGGTATGTGCAGATATAAAAGCTGAGAAAGAAGAGCATGGAAGCCTGGCAGTTGAACTTGCATTTTTGTTGACTTCAAAAGTGTAAGGATAGCGTCACCGAAGAACAGGTAAAAAGATTACTACTGATTCTTCTGTAGTGGTGAGTTTTCTAGTTTTGGTAATTTTTATTTGAAAAAAATCTAGAAAGTAGCATCATTAAAGGCCAACAATCAAAGTGTGACATTATGACACATTTTCCAAATGCATCCTTCATGGAATATGTCACACTATTTTCATGTTACTTTGGTAATGAATATGTTCCTGCACTCCTCTTCATCTCTCCATATATTTTCTCCAGCAGTAAGATATCCAATTAATTAGCATTCATAATTGGTGTTATAATTGAGAATTGACAAGCTGTTATTGCAATGGCATCAATTTTTTATGTTCTCAACAACATTATTAATTGTTGTAGCTATTGTCTGCAGGTTGAGGAATATGCAGACACGGCCGGAAGGTGATCAAAGTGCTGTGCATGAAATAATGAATGATGATCAATATGTGACTGAAAATTAAGAAGATGGTATGACAGATATCTGGAAGGAAATGACCTTCGCGCATTGGAAAGTTCCTTGTAATTCCATCAAACCACTGATCTATTAACTTATTGGAGATATCTGGCATTCAATCACTCAAGCTGTAAATACAACCATATTATTGAAGTCCAACAACTCGTATTGTTGATAATCATTCACTGTGAAAAACCTTTTAAAAAAATGGCATACAAGTGTTAATTATTTATATTTAATTTTCACTAGCCTACGTTACAGGAATTAAGGAAGCCAAAAGGGGCCCAAAAACGCACCAGACACAGCACAGCGGTGAAGAATAATGAAGAAGAGTATATGATTCAAGTTATGGATTACGGGTTACCACAAACCAGAGGCAGGGAGGGTGGTGAGGGAGGAGTGACTGACAGCTGCATTGGTATATAATATGACACAGGGAGCCGACACCTGCTGCGCTGCTACTCCTACTCGTGTCTGTCGTCTGCGGGAGAGATACCCGTCGCCTTTGCTAGTGAATGGTGATGCTTCTCTCAATCACTACGGTAATAACTACAGAATTAATTAATATGAGAAATAACATGCCCACAAGAAAACAATTTATCAGCAAAAATATATTCATCCCAGCAACCCAAGTACACGGAGAGACATAAGGCCTCCCAAGCATATAGTCAAAAATCTCACCCGGGAAAGGAAACCGTTAAGGATTATTAATGCTAGAATAATTTTGTAGTGGTTGTCTTGGCAAAACGCTAATATCACAAAGATCAATTTGTAATGAGATTTTAAGGTAAGATAGTCCTAGTTTGGGATGTTTTAAGCTCAAACCTCAAACCAACCTAAATAAAATGGGTACACCTATATTGTTAATTCATTAAGTTTGAATTTAAATCAACTTCATATATATTGTTAATTTTATTATCTTTGTATTGGAATTGATTATGATAAATCACTTATAAATTAGGAGCTACACTAAATGAGGCAGGGGGATGTTGTGCGTTATGGAAAAATGCTAGTTAATATCGCAAAAGCTCTTAATGAGATTGTGATGGTGTCCGGATCGGAAGGTTTTAATTAGTTCAACTTGAAACTAACGCGAATAAAACGAGTAAGACCATGGGGATTGACTCGGGTCTCAATCAGTTTTTGGAATGTATTAAGCTTGTTATAGAAATTAAGAGATATGTTAGATATTTAAAATGTAAGTGTCTATAACAATCAGCTGCCAGCATATATGCATGCAGTATCACATTACAATTGATCAAATACATACATAATAATTGGCAGGGGGTTATAGTAAGAGAAATAGGCAATTTGAGGAGGCAGCTCGAGAGATCGTTGTTACACCAAAATCAAATTTGGGTGGTGAAATTAATACTTCAAATAAACATTGAAAATATCAAATATTAATTATATTATCTCAGTTGATCTAGGCCAGGTGATTTACACTGTTATATTATATTGCATTCTCAAGTATATTGTATTAGTGAATTAGATTAATATTAATTTTAAAATAATTTTTTATTCATATGAATCCGACAATTTTAGTAAGTTATTCTGGCGCTATACAATTTAACTACAAACTTTTGAATTTGATTTTTATAAAATTTGAATTGTTTTTAAAAGTGGTGTAATTGTATGTATGGACCTCCCAAGTATCATATATATTATTGACTTACCGATTAAGACCCAGTATTTTGAGGGGTTAAAGTGGTTGCCAATGCCGGGAAACAAATGCTTTATTCCAATTGGCTGTTCACTTGACTTGCAACTCGTAGGCCTACTTTCTGTGGAATTGTAGGCCTAAAGGCTAAAACAATAGAGTGATTGGACAGCGGGCCCCGGCGGCGGGTGTAGAGAATCGCCACCCTTGCGTACCATCTCTGGCGTTGACGAGTGTACACTGACTACTGTTTCAGACTGTTGCTCTCCTCACGGCATTAAAAGAACTCGCGTACAATTTTCTTTTTCAAATATAATATGGTATTATTTTTTAGAGTATATTTATTTTTTAATAATAAATTTTAAAATATTTATAAGTGATAAGAAATAATTTAAATTTATAATTTTTTAAAATAATAATATTTTTACAAATAACATGTTATTCTTTTATTTTTTACAAATGTTGTCGAGTTAGCAACGGGTCGGGCTCGGGTATCATCCGACTCAAAAATATTTATTTTAATCCGAATTGGATTTGATTTGACTTAGTTCGATGGTTTGAACAGTTCGAAACAGATTGGGTCAGGGTGACATTTTTGAATTGGAATGGGTCGGACAAAGCCCAACCAGGTGGCTTGTCAATTCGGGTTAGAGCGGATCGGGGCGCTTTTGCCATCCGGGATACCCGATCCACATCAAAACGGTGCGTTTTGGGGTTTCTAAAAATAAAACAAATCCATTAGAACGATGTTTTAGTATACTGCTGGCTGCTACCCTATAGAGAATTCGCACTCCATTACATGGGCACCTTTTTATTATTATTATTATTATTCCCAAATATAGTCATCTATCACTCAATCACTTATATATATATATATATATATATATATATATATATATATATATATATATATAAACAAGAGCTACTGCAAATAAATAATAACTCAAATTAAAAATTCACACGTTCTCATTCTTAGATTTTGACAATCTCTGATCAACATAACATACTGATGCTAATGCTAGTCAAACTGATTGCCGATAGAATCACATACATACACCTGAGAGACGAAGGAGAGACAGCTTTACCAGCCGGGGCCCATGGCGGGCGTGCGACACTGACGAGTGACGAGACCTGGGAATGGTTGCAGTGGACTGCTGTGCTGGGTGATGAGGCTGGTGGAACGATGTCTGGTAGAATAGAACAACACCACGACACGAACACGATCTCTAGCAGACCTTATTAGCGACAGCACCAAGCTCTGGTGCCGAACGACGCTGAGTGATGAGCCTGGTGGACACAATGTACTGGAACTGGAAGCACCCATAATGTCCATTGCAACTTCACCCTTGCTGCCCAAAAGTATTCTTCTCCAGATCCACAACTCCTTTGTCTCTTCGCTCGCCTTCCACCTTCGATCTCCTCTAATCCACTCTCTGCATCTACAAAGTAAGTTTCAGCAATGACACACACACACACACATATCATACGATGATGTTTTTACTTAAAAATAAATAAATAAACGAATAACTTGTTGAATCAGCAACCACCTTATTATTGTTCAAATTTAATGTAAATATATAGGTTAATCAATCATAATTATGTTTCTTTCAGAATGAGTTGAAAAAAAAAAAGCCAAAAGTTTTCCGTTTATATAATTTTAGTTTGTATATTTCAAATATTTATTTTTAACAATTCGTCAACCATTTTGCTGAAATCTTTTAAAAAAAAAAAGTAGATGCTTTGGGAGATATGTCACAATTTAGGTTTTTTCACATACCAATTTCAAATTTCAATTAAGCTACTGATGGGTTTATCCTACTTATTGTGTTTGGCCTGTGGTGTTAATCCCATACAATCTCTCTCCATATATGAGTACGAAACGATCATCGATGATTTTATCAGAGGAAACATATGATGCTTCAACAAAAGAGATGTTTCAATTGTAAGCGGCCTTAATGTGGATAATCAATGATTTACCTGCATATGGTGATTATTAGGATATAGTATTAAGGGTGCTTTTGCTTGCCGCCCTTATAATTAGAAGACCTATTATGGGTGATTACGTAATGGTGGCAAGTATTGTTATGTGGGCTATTGAAGGTTTTTAGATGACACCCTCAAATTCTGAACTGAACAAATAGAAGTGAATTTGATGGTAGTGAAGAAATGGATGTTGCTCCTAATATGTTGTTTAGGGATGATAATTTAAGAAAAACTAATGACATCTGGCATGTACGTGAAAATGGTACATCCTCAACAAGTGAAGCAAGTTTAAATGAATAAAATCAAAGAGAGAGCCAAGCATGGAAAAATAGAAGTATATTTTCATTTTGCCATATCAGTGACATCATAGATTGTGCCACCACATTGATATGATGCACACAGAGAATAATGTTGCAAATAATATATTGGCCGCACCATATTGAACCTTGCAGGCAAGACTAAAGATAACTTAAAACCCTGCTTAGATCTTGAATCATGGGGAATAAGACCTGAACTTCATTCTAAACCTTTGGGTGAGAATAAGTTTTATTTACCTCTTGCTTGCTTTACAATGAGTAACAATGAAAAGGCTGGACTTTTGATAGTTTTAAAGGAGATAAAGTTTCTTGACAGTTATGCTTATGCCTATGATATTTCAAGTGGCATTCAACTAAAATAACATAAAATTACTGGATTGAAAAGCCACATCAATCATGTTTTATTTATTGCAACAACTTCTTTCAATTCTTTTCTTTGTGAGGTTCTTTGCCAAAAGAGGTCGTTGCTCCCATAATTGAGTTGTGTGGATACTTCAGAGAAATTTTCTCTAACGGGCTAGTGGTTGTGGTGCTTGGCCAATTTGAATCTCAAGTTTTTGTGACCTTATACACTAGAGAAAAAAATAATACCACCATCATTTTTTACAATACGTGCGAACCTAGTTATCCACCTAGCTATTGAGGTTATTATTATCGGACCCATTCAATATCTGTGGATGTATCCTATCGGAAAGGCTATGTTTGGTTTCCTATCAGAAAGGCTATGTATCCTATCAGTTTGTCACAACTTTGGGTTATCTCTGGTTCTTTCAGCAACAATGATTTTGACACCGTAGAAGCTAGTTGGCTGGCATGTTTTCCACCTTTGCACTTCACTCTTTTGTTTTATGTATGTATATTTTGAAATAAAGGATTATGATCAGACCCATGGAGCTACCATGTAAATCACAGGGTACAAAGAGACTCAAGCATAGTCTGTCACTTAAAGAAAACGTTTTATATATATAAGTTAATCAAAACCTCTACAGTGAATGAAGTACTGTTGTTTCTTTGTAGCTCACATGGAATTTTACTGTTATTCTCTAACTGGGCATTCATGTTCAGGTTAGCCCAGAGTTGTACGGGGACAACTATCCAATGTTCTTCACCTACTGGACAGTAAGTACTATATAGATATTGACTTCTTGTATTGTTCGTCATTTTGTAGCAATGGATATAAATTATTAACTTGGATTTGGATTTAATGATAAGTGCTAATTTTCATTTTCTTCTCAGAGCGATACATACATACCAAACTACTGGATGCTACTACTTACTTTGCTCTGGCTTTGTCCAAACCAATAACAGAATCGCCATTGGGGCATCTTTTTTCATATTCTAAGTATGATAAGAGAGTCTTTCACTAAATCTACAACTGTAATATGCAATATATTTGACCCTCGGTTACTTGATATTGAATAGGAATGCTGCATGCCATCTCTTTACTCTCAGCGAATGAATAGTAAAGAGACTTTTTTTCTTCAATGTAAAGTCTTTTTTTTCTTCCATAGATTAAGTATCCAACTTTATAAGACTTAATGAAAAATTAACTTACTTTTAATTCAAACTTTTAAATCACCCCACTTGCATCATCACAAGCGTTCTAAGCTCAATGCATAAAACTGTGACACTTGTTCTACCGAGAATTGGCTCGTACCCGTATCAGCCCTAGTTTTCAATTGGGTCACAATGGCTTCCTCCATTGCCTCCGGATTGCTCTTCAGTCCTCTACCCAATGGTTTGGCTGACCCTGTAAGTTTTCTTATGTTTCCATGCAACACACAATCACACATTTGTTTTCTTGACTTTGGCTGGTGCTGAGAACATGTGGGAACATTTATGTTTATTAAATACGTTGATCACATGTAGCTAAGGCATAGTTGGATTTTTATTTCTATGCTCAGGCCCAAGAACATATGGTGTTCTTCAAACATCTATGTTTTGTTTCAGCGAGAAGTATGAAAAAAAATGAAATACAAACCCTTTCTGGAAATCTTTAACCACTAATCATGATTTAGTAAGTTAATTATATTTTATGGGCATCCTGAATAACATCAAACCCAACACTTGTTTTTATTTTGTTTTATTGTCTATCATTTATTTTCTTATGTATGCTGTTTCTCTGATCCGCTGGCATTATGTGTGGGTTTAGGTTGTTTTAGTTATGATTAGTATGTATTTCAGGGAATCACGCTTGGGAGTTCTATGTTGAATTTCACTCATGCAGGGGCTGGGCCTACAAAGGGAAATGGGCTGTCATTTATGAAGAAGTTTGAGGTGAGCTGTTCAATGAAACGAGAGTTGGATGTGGCTGCTCCTGTTTTGGTGGCTTGTGTTGTGGAGCATTGAAATGGTATGGGCTAAACGTTCTTCTTTTTATAACAAAAACTTAAACCTATGGGTTTTAGTGTATTTCATTTATAATGGGTTTTCTTTTTACTGGAGATAGAAGACCTGGAGCCCAATGTTTCGTCACTGTTGATGAATTTTGAAAATACGTTTGATCCATATGGTGCAATCAATACACCTCTTTATCAAACAACTACTTTTAAGCAGGAAAGAGTTGGAATTTAATGCATGGTTAGCAGCTTGAGAGTTTGTGTTGGAAAACATTGTACATCATGTAAAGCTGACATGTATACTATGTAGTTATACTACCCAGGTATATGTATTTTGTTGTAGGTATACTATTCATGTGAAAAGCAAAACTATTCGAGACTCAAGACTCAGGACTCGTTGGCATATGTATTTTGTTGTCTTACGTGTAGTTTCCATAATTATGAATACTCATTGAAGTATTTTATTTGCACTCATTTAGCCTGATACAGAAAATGGCCCCTATGATTACAGTGAAAGTGGAAATCCTATGCGGGATGTGTTGGAAAGGTGTGATTTTATTTATTTATTGTACACAATGCATCTAAACACTAAAGCAGTTGCATTATTTAAACTTGAGACTTTTTCACTTCCTGTGTCTTTGTGTCGGTAACATGTATTTTTGTTTAATTTCAGCCTTGTGGCGAAGCAAGACAAAGCAGACTGAGCGTGACCTTATTTTTGGTATTTAGCCATTAAGGATATGTTTTCGTTTTCAAAATGTTATTGTTATTTTCGGATAAAAACAAAAATTTGATTTTTAATTTGAAAATTAAAAATGAGAAAAAAAATTATTTTCATTCTAAAAGTCTCCTAAAATATAAAAAAAACTTTTGTTGCTTTTAATTTTTAATTTTTTATGCTTGAAAATAATTATCATATTTTAAAAAGGAAAATATAAAAGATATAAACAAAACAAGCTCTAAGTCTTTGATTTTGTCCATTATGGGACTATGCAATATGTTTTAATAGGTTGTATGTGCTTTGGTAATAGTGTCTATGAAATTTGTTTTTGCTGTTTATTTTTCCGTGATGGAGTTTGGTTATATTCTTTTATGGTTTATATAAAATTGTAATCTTTTTATTTTCGCTTGACAAAGTTACATGATTTGTTCATGTTGTTTAATTTTTTTGTTTTAATATATTTTTGGTAACTCAACTATTTGGGTTTTTGTTACATAATCATAAAAAAGTTATTTTGGCATGAAATAAAGGTAATATTTATATTTTGATTTATAAGAGATAAATATTATGAGATATTTTGGACATGTTAATTATTTTGAATTATAAGATAATTTCATTTACACATAACACTTGAGAAAACTATTTTTTAATGTTGATTGTTTTTAGTAATATAGATGTATTTGAGAAATCGTATTTGATGGCAAAATTTATGTAAAACAATAAATGTTATAATGTATGATTTGTCATAAAACATAATTTTAACACAAAAAGTGTTAATATATGATTTATTTTCAAAGAATAAATTTCTTAGTGCATATATTATATACTATTTCTTAAACAAGTTGAGCATGTTTTAACCGAGTTGTTGAGTGCTGTTGAGTTTAATCAAGTGAGTTGTGAGTGAGTTTCAATAATAATGAATAATTTTTCACACTCTTGAGCTTAATCAAGTAAAATAATTACATTTTTGAGATAACATTAAGTTATAGCCAAGTTCAATTAATTGTTGAATTCCTAATATTATAAAATCTATTGTTAAATATATTCCATTAACAATTTCAGAAATACGTCATGAGTCTTAGTCTTAAAGCCTCCGCATGTCAAAATTTTCACTATATGAAATTTGTAAAATAGCTAGTAAAATATGTTGTACACTTCTTATTAGTTGATATAACAATATTGACAACCTGATACGTGAAGCGTGATTCTTGCCTGTCAAAATTAAGGAGGAAAAAAAGTACCTGCTTAGAATCCATCTACGTCCTGCAATATTATTGATCTTTATGATGATTGGACCATGGACTTCTTGGAAGCTCTACCTGTCGGACTTGACGCATAAATTAATTTGGAGATACATCCATTAGTCGTCGATCCCCTCGCTCAGTGCAGTGAGTGTTTTTTCTTCTTCTTGTAATTTACGAACTTGTACACCTGTTACCCATTTTCATTCGACCCTAAATGGCTAAAAAATAATCATAATAATGGGGAATCTTCAGAAAGGTAATAGAGCCACTTACCGAGAAATTAATATTTGAATAGAGTTTCCAAGGAGAGACTGACTGGACCTCCAATCCCACTATGTTATTTTATTTTATTGTACTCGCTAACCTACCTTGATGATGCTATTTATTAGTATACATGTCTGTTGATTACGAACGCTTCCAAATGGGCAATGTAAAGGGAAAGACAAAGAAAAAGAAAGAAAAGAAGGGTAGAGTGGAGATGGATGGATGATGACAAAGTTGATATCAGGAATTTTTAAGTTTTGGTTTTGCTCTGCTGCTGTTTTCCACTTTGAAGGTTCCGGCCCATGCCACTTTCCAGCCGATTTTCAATATATAGGCAAGTAGGCTCTAAAATCTAAACATATTTAGCAGTGTGTTCGAGTGCTGATAAAAGAGGCCTCCCGTTTCCCTGTAAAGTCACCTCCCAGTTCCTAGATAAAGAAAAGCTCACCATTATATGCTCTATGCAGGAGACCCCCCCTCTTAAATTTGGCATTCTATTCGCAGCAGTCCCCGCAGAGACTGACAAAAATCATTGTGATCACTGTCTTGAAATAACATGTGGGGATCATCCAGTCAAGACTCCCTTTCCATCCCATGTATGATGTATATATATGGGAGGAGATCGACTATCCTGCAAGTCACCGTTTGTGTCAAATAAATGACACACTAATTAACACTACATGTTCGCTGCATAATTACGTATGCAAACAAACAGGAGGGTTCTTTTTGACACCGTGATGCACGATGATGATGTTCGAGTCCTAATTAATTAGAGAGGATGTCGGCTTACCTGTACGGCTAGAAATTTCTAATTAATTAGCCAAAGAAACAAAAACGAATTAACATATGGCTCAGATCCTACCTATATAATATATATTGTGTGTGGGTGTGGTGTGGTGTTGGCGATGCACTTTGTGGAGGTGCATTTTTCGGTGATGCCAATGCACTATGTATTGTGGGGATGCAGTTTCATATATCATTGAAATAAAATAAAATAAAAAATTATAACTAACAGTTGGACTTTGTAGTTTTTTTTGTTTTTGTTTTTTTTACATTAAAGTGGTTTTTGCCTTGTAATAGTATTCAATATGGAGTCTCGGAAATGCGTGGGAGGCTTCTGCGGAGGCGTATACGCCTCGCGCTCTAATGCATGAGATTCTATCAACAATTAATATGATATATCAATGGTCAGAGTTCAGGGACATACCTAATTGGTCATGATATCAAACCAACGGGCTCCACCTCCACATCAATAAAATGTGTTTTAAATTGTTGGGAGCATATCTTATTTAGAGCTGCAAGCCTGCAATCATCGCGCTTCCTACCAATTAAATAATTATTTAAAACAAGAAATATGATTGAATTATTCCATCATAGCTAAAATAATTTTTAACCAAAATATAAATTAAATTTTAGAAAGTATAGTTAAAGGTAATCTTACAATTAGTGGTTTGGAAAATGTCAATTTTATCTTATTAATTTATTATAATTTTACTAATGTCATATTTAGGGTATTACAATTATTTGATTATAATTATGTAATTTATATTGTATTTTTATTTAACTGGGTATTACAAATTTGTATTCTTTTTTTAAAAGGGGAGAGTAATATTGAAAGTTTTTCAATTTGACATTTATAGCTCCTTGTTCTCCTTTCACCTTATTGGTCAAAAATATAAATAAAATATATAAATTTAATATACTAAAAATAAACACATAATTTTATAGCCAAATGAACACTTCCTAATCCACTTTTGTTCCACAATTCATGTATTAATAAACATACCTATAAAATTTCATAACAATTCAAAAGTTAGTTTCTAAATTAATAAATTAACTACTCAAAGGTTAATAAATTTCATAACAATTCAAAGGTTAGTTTTCTGCTAATTTAACTAGGAAAAAGTGATTAATAAATTAATAAATAATTATAGTTTATTTATCTATCCATTAATTCCAATTAAATTTATATAAAAATTAATTATTAAATTACTATAAAAATATTTATTAATATATAAATATTCAATTAAACAATTAACTTTTAAAACAATAAAAAAATCACTACTAAAATCATTAATCACCCCAAATTCACGGACTTGAATGAATACCGGAGGTTAGTCTCTTTTTTTTCTTCTTTTTTTTCAATAAACTCACTCAAAGCAACACCCACCCCTTAAAAGAGTAAAAGCTTACATTGACTACCTCATTCGGTTTATATAAATCTGCTGTAATCCTGTTTTATATCAAACGGTGACGTTTTGATATAAAAAAACACCACTTCAACGCAGGTCTACCCCCGTGGCGTGTCCACCCCTCGATCCCACCACGTTGCAGATCTAACGTCCCAGATACATCTCCAACACCAACCGATCCTCCCCGCCGCGCCCTACAGCAAGTCTAATGGCACATATATTGGGTTCGCCCAACTGAGCTTTTATCACGATTTGAAGTGTGTAAAGCCTGCCTTACGCATGGGTACACGTACGGTTGTCATCGAATTCTCTCTAATGGCACATATATTGGGTTCGCGCCTTTCCTAACTTGAAAGGTGCATGTGGCTACCTTTTGTGACGTACTGTTTATTAACATCAAATTAGCATTATATATGTACATCCAGAGACCTCAACTGTACGTTCTAAGTATGTATATATCCATATGAGATAATAAGAAAGTTCTTGGAAATTAAGTAGGTAGATATGTGAGATGGATACGGGGGACTCTACAACATTATACCGTTTACTTAGTGCGCAGTCACTCTCAACAGGGAAAGCACTGGAGCAGGGGACTCTAGCTACAACTTTCTTTTTCATTTTGCACCCATCCCATATGGTCCGTTAGTTTTATAGTTTAAAAATGCCAATCCAGAGATCCAAGGAAAGCCCCTCCCTGATCAGCCTTCATCACTATACCAAAATCCCTTTTTTCTCTCCTCCTCCTCTCCTCACATTGACAATCTCAAGAGAATCTGAAGCCAGCTGTTCTCCAAGTATAACCAAAAAACAAAAAACAAAACAAAACAAAATCTGTCCTCTATGCTTGCAGAACCCACCCATCACATGCCAAACTCAATACCAAAATTTTAACCACTTTTCACCCATCTATATATATATATATATATATATATATATTGAGGCCAATGAGACCACTCCACCCAATCAAACCATCCCTTGCTCTTCCTCTCTTCAAGTCAGTTTTCTGGGATTCTGTGCACTTATTCCACGGTCTGGTACTATTTAGCCATGGAGGGTACTCTTGGACCAGCAACCCAAGAAAAACGCACACGGTGGGCTTATGGTATGGGCTGGATTAGAACTCTACCTGGTAATTTAAAGGACTCGGCAGAGAGCATTTTGAAGCTTGGTCGAGATGATCCTAGAAGAGTCGTACACTCCTTAAAGGTGGCACTGGCTCTCACCTTCGTCTCCTTCTTATACTATTTTCGCCCCATTTACAACGGTTTTGGATCCTCTGCATTGTGGGCGGTGCTCACGGTGGTCGTTGTCTTCGAATTCACCGTTGGTAAGCCCCCCCAAAACACAAAACCATAAAATAAAAACGGTTTGAAGAGTTTCGAGTAGGTCCAGTGTAAATATTAATTCTACTGTTTTTGTCTTTTCAGGTGCAACGTTAAGCAAGGGTTTAAATAGAGGTTTTGCAACATTTGTAGCTTGTGCGCTAGGTGTAGAAGCTCATCAATTGGCAAACCTCACAGGGGAGAGCCTAGGAGAGCCCATTCTCCTTGGCATCTTTGTATTCCTTATTGGTATTGTACATAAACACACTTTATCCGTTAATTAATTTCAAGTAGTGTTACTTTTTTTGTTCTTCCTGAAAATGGTATATATAAAATTATTAGCCTCATTAAGTTTTATTTTTTGGCTGTAGCTGCTGCATCTACGTTTGCACGATTTTCCCCACGAATCAAGGCGAGGTATGATTATGGGGTCCTGATATTCATCCTGACATTCAGTTTGGTGACAGTATCGGGTTATCGGGTCGATGAGATCTTCTTGCTTGCCCACCAGAGACTGTCAACTATTGGCATTGGAGCAGGAACCTGCATTATAATATCTGTCTTAGTGTGTCCCGTGTGGGCTGGTGAAGAGCTTCACAAACAAGTGGTTCTAAATTTAGAAATGCTGGCAACCTATTTAGAAGGTATATATTATCTTATCTTTTTCCGTGTATATATGCTTTAGCAACGTAAATATATAATACTTTATTAGCTAGTTCGTGAATAGATAACAATTTACGTACATTACACGCGTCTCTGACAGGATTTGGAAGTGAATACTTTAAAATATACCAGGAGGGAGGAAATACGATGGATGATAAGGAAAAAAAACCATGCATTGAAGTATATAAATGTCTCCTCGGTTCAAAACCCACGGAAGAAACCTTGGTAAGTGATTTTTCTCTCTCTTACCACTATTGGCTCACGTCTTATACTTTTACCTTTTTCGTTGCAAGGTTCTTGTAACCATTTGTATATGATATAAGAAGCGAGCGCTACGTACGTTTGAACGAAAGATGCATGTGAGGCTGCCATATAACATCATTAATTATTCGAGTTACAACCCAATCAATAATAATATAGTCAGATGTTTGTTTATTCCCATGATGTAACACGACCCGATTATTTTCAAGTCTTCTAGAGAATTGATATTATATATATATGCTAAAAAATATATAGTAACTGATCACGATGGGTTACTAAAATGAATTAATTTGTAGGCAAACTTTGCAAGGTGGGAGCCGGGTCACGGTCGCTTCCGGTTCCGACATCCATGGAAGCAATATCTGAAGATAGCATTTCTCACTAGGCAGTGCGCCTGCCAGATTGAAGCTCTTAACGGTTACACTACCTCTAATCACGAGCCCCAGGTACGTACCGCATGCACTTTTATCTATACTTCAACGGTGATTATCAATCACAATACCCTTACGAATATGATGATGATATGTATGAACACGTACAGGACTTCGAAAGAACAATTGGCGAACACTGCATAAAGATGAGTTCAGCATCTGGAAAGGCACTGAAAGCTTTAGCCACAGGGATCCAAACAATGACAGATGTATCGCCTGCAATGCCACATGTGTGCAACTACAAAGCTGCTATTGGAGACCTCAGGGCTGCGTTGAAGTCTGTCTCCCTCGACAACTTAGATCTCCTAGGAGTCCTGCCATCAGCTTCCGTAGCTTCAATATTAACAGAGACTGTTACCCGCGTCGACGATATTGTTGAATCCGTGATGGAGCTTTCCAAGTTAGCACATTTTACAGTGAACCCAACAACAACAACAACAACGCATAAACCGATGCTGGTTCGTCGAGGGAGCATAAAACCCATCTCTGAGGGAGATGGCCGCTCCCATATTGTCATAGCAACACCTGAATAAGCTCCTTTAGAATATTGAAACATTACATGTGGGAATGTACTCAAAATTGTTTATCTTGACTTTATCCGGGTTTCCGCATTGACTAAACTAATCTACTAGATTTGTCGACCCTACAAATCAATCAGACCAATCCAGGAACGGAACGGCGTGTTCCTCAATCGACATGATTGCGGTTTGGTTTGTCCAAAATCTGGCACACGACAGGTCATCTTCATTTATTTCTAAGTCTTTTAGTTGACCAATTAAAAGCTTCCTGTATATTACATTTGCGGAATGGTTTGGGTTATTGAAATAATTTCATGTTTCTTATTTTCTTCAATCCATATACGTGGTCCGAATCCATGTATCCCATATGCTATTATGTTTTTAACAACACAACTAAAGGGGAAAAAAAATTGAACATTAAACCTCTTAACATATTAACATTAACGTTATGTTTGGAAGTTAACGTATATTAACATATTACATATGTCGAATATTGACATTTACATATTAAACCTCTTAACATTTCTGTTATGTTTGGAAGTTATCCTATAGATTTTGTTACGTTAACATTTAGTGATTTATTAAGTTTCAATCTATGTAACTAAAAAATTTTTTGTTAAATTAAAATCTGTCAAATTTAAGTGCCTTATGTTTAAATTTTAATAAATTTTATAATTAAAACATAGATTTAAAATATAATTTATAGTAAATATTACTCTTGCAGATTTAATTAAAATTTTAACTAGCTACTACCAATATTCTAAATAAATGTCAGACTGGTTAGAGCTTAATATTTCTATTATGTTAGTTCAATATATTCGACTTGTTAGGAGTGTGTGACCTTAAAAATGCAATAATGTTAGTAGTGTCAAAACTTAAAACAGCTTTTCTGTTAATTTGTTACCAACTTAATATGTTTACCCTTCTCGACCAATGAACATAATTATAATCCAATTTAAATGTTAAAAAATTCTCGCCTTTTCATCCCCGTACCATTTCAGCTGCAGCAACCTTACAAGTGGCTTGGCATATTTGTGATTTTTTATTATATATATATATATACACACACACATTCATATACACATAATTTTGCTAAAATAAAAAAGTAAAAATAATCTAAGCCCTTCAAACGTTAATCAATGATTAAACTCTTGAATTACTATAAACTCAAATCAAAACCATTCATACATATCAAACGAGATTGAAAGTTCAGGAGGGGATGCAGGTACATAACATTAACGTAAAAGCTAACTTTTCCCAACTACGGACCAGATTTTTGAGCCCTGAGATCAGTCTTTTAACTCATATAATCATGTGATTTAATATAAATATTTCCACCCATACACACATGTACACATATGTATTGCATCCATCTTGAACCGTTGACACACTTGCCAAAAGAACCCATTTCTTAGGGCCTGATCACAGGGCGTTATCTCTATGTACTATGAAAAATTACAGACATCAGCAGAAAGAATGGTACAATCCTATATATTACATTTTGCCAAAAATTAATAAACCCCTTCACACTACCAAGCTCCGAGTATCCCATCGCTCGGGTTATATACAAACCACCACCACCACCAAAAAGAAAAAAAGAAAAGGGGTCAAAACCTACTATGCTCATACATTTACCAAAAGGATCTATGCGCTTACGAGGAAGAAGGATAAAGGATTAATGCTGCTACATTTACCAGCCATAGATAGGGTGTTCAACCTGTGGGGGCAAGAGATTCAAGTCTTTACAGTGTTGCTTGTCATAATCCCTACTCCTTGGAATGGCTCCGGTGCACAGCCTAAGGATTTCATTCCCAGTTAAACAATAATGAGCAACCGCTAATCCTCCATCAACCATCTCTGTTAGGCTAGGCAGTGAAGTAGATTTCCCAATACCCTTCCCATTAGTTTTGCTTGACTTTACATCCGATCCTTCATTTTTCAATATCTTTTCAAGATCAGAGAACTCCATAAATCGCTGGGTGGCAGCTTCCCATGAAAGATTGTATCTCTGCTCTGGTGTAAGAGGTTGAGGGTCATTGGCCAATGCCTCTTTCACTTTAGCGACAAAATCCTCAGGTGTCTTGTAAGTCAAACAGTTGGGAAAAGATCTGAAGAACTCATTTGAGGGATGATCTGCGCACACAACAAATTTGCCCATCGCAAGAGCCTCTGCTGTAGCTGTGCAAAGCACATCACTAACACTGGGATTTACGAAGACTTTGTAACTGCAAACCAAAAACAATTAAGGCAAAATAATGTTAAAATTGAAATTCAGTGTATCCTATAAGTCCCAAAATAATTATTCTAACAGTTAAGAGGTGCTGCCTCCCTAATGTTTTTCCCATTAAGACTTCACAAGATGTCCACTCTCCACAAAAGACGAGAACAGTAAAATTGGTAGTCTTCTGAATGTGGCGGGTCAATCTGTCTAGGAGTAGTTGTATTGAGTCCTCGTGATCATGTTAGTCGTGTAACACAAGAAAAATATGATCAACTGTAAACAAGATCAATGTCTCCAAAGATTGTGGGGGACTCCTCTAAAGAGAATGTCTTACAGGCAATTAGCTTACACTTTCAATCTCTTTCCTAATAATCCATGAAAAATTGACAATGACATAAGGTCTATGAAGCCAATGGAAATACCATAATTCCAGGAAAATAATAAGAGTTAACAAAGATTCTTACCCGTGAAGAGAATCATCTGCATGGTCCCTCCCTTTTAGGAAGTTCATATTTAAATCCAACCTTCTAGCTGTACTTTGAACTTCTTGTGCATCTTCCCCATTCCCAAAGACATCAAGCTTAAATCCATCAAGGTCATTTTTATGCTTTGCTAGCAAATCTATCAATTCCTTGTACCCTTTTGCCCAGACCATCTTACCCAAGAAGTATGCTCCTTCTGAGAAAGCTTGCTGGCCATGTTTTGTTTCGTCAGCCACTTTTTCTCCAATTTTCAAAAACTTAGGATTCACACCATGTACATTACAAATGACAGACTTGGATAGATCCTGAGTGGCAGCAGAAAGCCGAAGCACCTGAATTGGATCCCAAAGAATTCAGCGAAGGATGAAAATCATCGTACATGTGAGGTGTATCCAACAGGTTAAATCAATACCTTGTTGCAGTGTACCCTTGTAACCCAATTGTTTATGTGTTTCACAAGGAAAGCCTGAATAGCACCATTTTTCTCCCTCTTGATATATTCCAAGTAATTTGTGTGGATGATACCAACAACATGATTAAATTTATCGGTCCAACGCCTACCATGATGGTACCAGTTCAGATGTTCTGGTTCTTCCAAGATAGCAATATCAGCATCCTTTGATGGAATAAAATGAGATGTATCTCCAGCAGGTAATATACTTCGCCTTTCTTTCGAAAACTAACACATGGTAAGAACATGTTAAGTACTGATGATTATTTATATTGAATAACAAGGTATGGCATTTTTCAGGAAACTACCTTTCCTGGATAAAAGGATATCTTAAAGTCAGCCTTAAATCCAACCCTTTGCTCCAGCCAGTTACGTATGTAATCCTCCTGCTCTTCTGGTGAACCAAAAGTCACATTATCGGGATAAACTAATTCTTGGTCAGATCTACAAAGCCATGGAACTAATAGTGTGACATTCTGATTTGCAGATTTAGCTAAATAAGCAGCTCGAAACAAAGGATTTACAGCTGTTCCAGTCATCCAAGGAAGACTAGCAGTTGTGACAATGGCAACATTCCTTGTCCTGTCTGATGGATCATGTTTCACAGAGTCGGAATCAAAATGATGGCCCGTACTTTGGAGAACACTTGCCACCCTTAAATCCAGTTCATCATTAATGTCCTCATTCGCAAGATAAAAAGAGCCGCCCACAGAAAGGGAATGTGGCTGAGTGTGCTTCTTGTGTTTGCTGCACAAGCATTCTACTATTTTGTTGCAAACATCTGTCCTTATCAGAAAAAAAAAGCAGAAAAATTGAGCACATATTCTGTCAATATACATTTAAGCTGATTTTTTTTAACTATAAAATGCTAATCAATACACAAACAACACGAAAATAGATTATAAGAAAAAACTGACTTTAACCATTATAATATTCCATCGCCTGAAAATTTTAATTATGAGTCATAAAATGGATACATACCCACATATGGGTTGAAAGAGTATGAAATAGAAGAATTCCTACCGACTTTCAAGAAGTTTGAAGATGCATGGGGTCCTCAAATTCCAAAGTTCAATACAAACTATTTTGATTAAAATGAGACCACTTGAACTTAAGCATGTATATGGAAGATCTAATACATTTTCAAACTTGATGAAAACAGATAGCCATTCTTAACATTTTCAAACTTTTTAATCCATTTATTCAAAAGTGTCTAATTTCGGGCCGACTGAAAACTTTGCATCCTAAGAGAGACAATTTTGCATGGTATGGTATCATGAAACCGTTATATGCATGCAAGACAAATTTCACACATAAGGCATACAGAAGACAGGGAGCAGAACAACAGCTATGGGGATTCAGATAAGAACCATGTTACATTCACCATTCGAGCAAATTCAACAACAACAATCATGCACACTTGCAATCCACTACAAACATTTTTTACCTTCCTAAACAAGCCATACAACTTGAACTTGATTCAGAGATACACACCTAAAGATTAGAAGCCAATACATTTCCCTTCATTTTTTTTTAAGAATCGAAAACACGTTTCCCTTCATAAACTATGATTTCACATTCCATTATAGGAAATTTTGTTGGTCATAGGATAAGCCATAAGGATAGCCACTACCTGACTTGGGAAAAGGCAGTCACTCAAATATTCAGTTATGCATGTTGAAAGCATCGCCAAACAACATCCACACTAAAAAGTAACCAAAATAATATAATGAATACCACAACCATGGCCCTGACATATTTATTAAAAAAAAAAAAGCAAAGAGAACATGGACATAACATAAATCTGGTACTAAATACAGATAAGAAAAAATTGCTACAGATTCTTGTAGGTTATTCATCTGTACCCAAAGCTTGCAATTAGTAGGATTACATTGAAAAAGTAATGTTTGTTGTCTGTGACCATAAATGAAAAGTATATTTCTAAAATAAAAACAGCATCTAAATAAAACTGTTTGCAATACAAGTGTATTATCTAGTTAGCAGGTTGGGAATACTCTGTTCTATAATATTCTAATCTGTTACTTACCAAATTTAGTTGGGTTTATCACTTTTCACAAAACCGTACCACAATTGGTACTTGCAGACCAGTTTGGGATTTTAATACTAATCTGGTAACACTAAGCTAAATCATTCAACAATATATCATTAAGGTCACAAATTTCAATTTCCCATGAGTCATGACCAACAAAAACACATGTGAAAAAATCCAATCGTGAAGGGTAAATAGTTCTAATCCATCAGGATACAATAAGTAGCATCAAGAATAGGAATCTACCTCTCTTAACACCAAGTTGATCCAAAAATGGCTCAGACTGCCTAACCAAATGTGCCAAAAGCTCCGGTACATCCAGTGGTGGTATATCCTATAGAAGAAATTAGCAAGCAGCACAGCACGCTGTTAGTTTTACTGAGTTGGACTCATCAAGATACATATTACAAAGCAAAATCCTTTATATAGCTACAAGTCATAAAGCAACTTATAATTGTCATCAAAAAATGAAAACAGAATAAAATTCAACCATGCAAAATTTTAAAAATCACAGAGAACATATGAATAGTCAAGAAAAGAATCAAAAGATGCACATCTTCAACGGCTATGATTTTTTTTATTGAAAGTAGTAATGGTATCTTTTTTGCTAATTAGTACAATGACTAATAATATTAAGATATGGACATTTTTATTTAGATATGAAAAAAGTCTTTAATGTTTCATTTCAAACCCTTCAGAAAATAATAAATTTGAGCATTGGCATTGAATTAGCCGTTGTCATGTTTACCATACAACTTACATGCAAAAAAAAAAAAAACATTTAGACCAATGTAAAGTAAGTGAACCAGCTCATCAATTTTTCTAACAAAATCATGATTTCAACTTCAGAATTTAGTTCAGTTTCATGTTGACCACAAAACTTAATTGCAAAAAATAAAAAATAAAATCATGTAAACATATATTAAATAATCTCAAAGGAAAGGCACTAACCCTTTTCAACTCCTGAGGATCACTGCAGATTGTTTTCTGGAAAAATAAAAATAACAGTAATTTAGTAACAAAGGCTATACAGCAAAGAGAAACTCAAATCTTCATTGTTTTTTTTTTGTGTGAACAAAGTATGCATACGGGTAAATATACACCAGAGAAACAGGAATATATTGAATCAACCCAACAGCCACATCAGATACTTTTGCTTTATCTTTTCTCATGAACAAAAGCACAAGCTAAGAAGAAGAAAAATGCACGATTGACCCAACTGCCACAAATCTGGCGCATTGACCGCCCACAATGAGCCTCCAAGAGCCGCACGCCTAAATCAAGAAAGGATCAGCAAGGAGCAGGCCCTAGAAGTCGTGAATTGATGGGACACAGTACACCTTCTGTAAATTTTGGTCACGCGAAGAATAAGCACCAAACAGCCAAAAATCAAACCAACCGAGCACAAATTGGACCTCCCCAAACTTCTCCTAGACTGAAGCTACAGCAGATCCGAACTCGCCAAGTGTCTCGCTAGACAGCAGGGGGCGGCGGAGTCGTTGCTAGATTTCCAGAGGTATGTGATTGTTGTCTGTCTAATTTGATTTTGGGGCCAGACAAGGAAATGAGGTGAAGTGAGAGAGACTACGACAAAGAAGAAGAAGAAGAAGAAGAAGAAGAACTTCGAGGAGAGAGGGCCTTCTTGGCCCGGAGAAATAACCAATGGACTAACAAAGGAATTCAAATAACTAATCTATTTTCAGTGGTAGCTAATTGTAGTGATAGCTAATCCCTTTCCAATGGACTGGATAATCCGTAAACCAAATGAGACCTAAGTGTTAGTTGGAGTAATAGAAAAATAAAAGTTCTATGAAATTAATATACTTTTTAACCTTGCAAATCATGGTTTTCATATAAGTTGGTGCACTATATGAAATATTTCATTCCGATTCATATGTTTATCTCATTTTATAATGATTTCATTCCCTCCAAATAGATTCCTATGCACAAGTGTTGGTAATAGTAATAGGAAAATATAGGTTCGGTGAAATTGATAGATTTTTTTAACCTTGCAAATCATGGTCTTCATATAAGTTCGTGCACTATATGAAAACCTTACACCACCTAATGAAATTTACTCCTTTGTCTAGTATTAACAAATTTAAATTGCCAAATTCACATCACTTTCACATTGATCCACCACCAACACTCTTCCTTGCCCTGGTTTCCCAGTGGTGCACTAATCATAGATTTACTAGATACGGCCTTTGCCACCAATTCAACACAATGTAACATTTTCACCTACATGACATCAAGAGCTATATCCTCACACATCTATAACATGGAAAATTATTAAATTTCGTACATCTCCTATTTAAAATTTTAAAAATGTTATTTTTGATATGCTTTTCCATCCCCTGCAAATCATTAAAATCAAAGACAGATCGTTCAGGAGCAATTTTCAGCAGTTCCCTTTACATTATGTTGGCTTTCTAAAATTCAAGCCTAAATAATATTTTCATCGAAATGGTTCTAGACTACTTCATCACAAGCACCAGGGGAGAAAGGTGGTCATGGTAATTTCATGAAAAATGCAAGGAAACCTAGCTGTCAGAGCATTAATCATTGATTTGAGCCTACCCACGTAAAATGAACACACGATGTATCAAATAAGTCAAATACCACCACAACTGACAAATAAACCAATCTATTTAAATCAAAGCCATACTCGTGAAATTTAAAAAAAAAAAAAAGACCTCACATAAATATCAAGAATAAGGGGAAAATGTTTTGTAACTCACCAAACTGGACTTCACTTTTTCCACAAATTCACTATTCTTGAGACTCTCCAAAATTTCGGAACCAGGGCTTCGGGGCTCGAATTCCCTCAACCTCGTCTTCAACGATTTGATGGGCTCCCAATTTTTATGTTCCTCCACTCCCTCCACCTTCGACTTCCATCCAAACTCCTTGAACCTAACCTTCCTACCTTCATCCAATTCTGCGCTGTGAAACCAGCCGACCGGTCCGCTTCTATCATCCACCTCAGCCACAATCGCGTTCTTTATCGCGGACAAATCGATCCGAATACTCGCCCTCGGGCCCCATTTTTCGAGGGCCTTCTTGCTGATCTCCGGCGCGGAGTACGCCCGCCGAATCTCCATCAACTTCGGGCGCAGCCGCTTCACGAAGTCCATGTCCCTCGGCGACGACCAGGACACCGAGGACGAAGACGACGACACCATCGAAGGCACGGGGAAGGCGGGAGCCGAATTGATGAAGTTCTCGAATTCCTTGTCGAAGGACGTCGCGATACGCTTGAACGAACTTGCTCGGTTTCGCATCAAACGGAGGTCGGCGTCGGCGGAGTCACGGACCTCCCTCCAGCCCCTGGAGATGAAGGACATGGCGGCGTTCTCCGCCGCGTGGAGGTTCGAAGGTGAAGATCGAGCTTCGTTGGCCATGGCGGATTCTGACGATAAGGGCTTGGGAATTGGAAGTGGTGATGGTGATTGGTTTGTGGAAGACCGCAGACAGAGAGGGTTTTAGGGTAGAGCTTCGCTATGGCCACGGTCCGTTCGAAGGAGGCGAAGGAGGATACGCAGTGACTGCTCGGAAAAGAAAGGGAAAAACAAAATCGCGTATGGCCACATCGGACATGAGAGCCAGCAATCTTCCGCGCTGATGAGGATGCGGGTCGGTGGGTTGCTGTCAAGGATTTGTCAAAATCGAGCCTAAATTTGTTTTTTTAATAGAATATGCGAATTACGTAATGATTATGTAATATTACAAGATCATATACGAATAAATATAAATAAGCTATGGTTCACATAAATTATTATTTTATAGTAATTTTGTGAGTCCTTGTACATATTATTTATTTTAAAAAATTTAAATAAAAAAATAAGTTTTTTTATAATTATTATATAATAATATAATATATAATAAATTAAAGAGTTAATATTTTAAGATTAGCTAATTAAAGTCATAACATTATAAAAATAGATAGGTTTAATTTTATATGATTTCAATTTTACTATTAATAGTAAAATAGTAAAATTAAATTAAATTATTTTTTTAATAACATTTTGCATTGAAAGATAATTCAAATAAAGTATACCTATGAAGTTTTGATTATTTTAAACTTAAATGTATTAAATTGAAATATAAATATTCATGCGCAAATACCAGACAAAAATAGAAAAGTTAACTAACAAATTAACTTTTATATATAATGTCTCAACATGAATATCAAAGCCATTTCAATCATTGTGTTAAATTTTGAAATCCGGACATCCTTTGATTACATAAATGAATTTAATTTTGAGAAATTTAATATTATCATGTATACATGAATTGTTGAATCAGAATCAAAACATATTGTATTTCATCATTTGATCAAAAATTTAATATTATCACATATATGTTTATTGGATTACGATTTGAATGTATATTTGTTATTGGCTACAGTCCATTCGAAGGAAGTGAATGAAAATACACAGTGACTGCTCGAAAAAAGAAAGGTAAAAAAAACACGTATGGGCACATCGGACATGAGATCCAACAATATTACGCACTGATGAGGATGTGAGTCAGGTCGGTTGCTATCAAGGGTTTGTCAAATTTGAGCCTAAATTTATTTTTTTAATAGAATATGCGAATAATGATTATGTAATATTACAGCCAATTAGATCATATACGAATAAATATAAAAAAGTTATGGTTCACGTATATTATTATTTTATAGTAATATTGTGAGCCCCTTGTACACATTATTTCATTAAAAAGCAAAAATAATTTTTTTACCATTATTATATAATAATATAATATAAATTATAATAAATTAAATAGTTAATATTTTAAGATTAGCTAATTAAAGTCATAAAATTATAAAAATAGATAGGTTTATTTTATAGGATTTCAATTTTAATATTAATTTTACTCGATAAAATTTGAGATAGAATCGTAAAATAGTAAAATTGTTAATTTTGTTTAATAACATTATGCATTGAACGATAGTTCAAATAAAGTATACCTATGAAGTTTTGAGTATTATAAACTTAAATGTATTAAATTAAAATATAAATATTCATGCACTGAGACCAAATACAAATAGAAAAGTTAACTAAACAATTAACTTTTATATATAATGTCTCAATATGAATATCATAGCCACTTGAATCATTATGATAAATTTTGAAATCCGGACATCTTATTTGATTAATTACATAAATAAATTTAATTTAGAGGATTTTAGTCTTATTATGTATAAATTTACGTGCATTGGCATGTGAATTGTTGAAACAGAATTAAAACAGATCATATAAAATTTAATCTTATTACATGTATGTTTATTGGATTAATATTTAAATGTATTTTTGTTATTGGACATGGACTGCTTTGAGCATTAAAGATTTTAAACTAGAACCATATGTATTTGAAATTAAAAAAAATATTATTTTTATTATAATTACTTTTGTAGATCATTATCCACTCACCTCATCAGCACAACACTGACATGTGAAAATAGACGCAGATTTGTTATACACACAAATAGCTAGGCTTGCTCTTTAAGTTGTTTTTATACACCACAATTTTTTTCCTCTAAGCTTATGTTAATTCACTGCAGACATATTATTAATTTTCAATTGATGTTTTCCGTTTCTTCTTTTCACAGGCCCTTACGGCCTTACTGCACATGTACAAATCGTTGAAGATCATGGTCGTATTCTTCATCTGGGGCCATCTTCTTTTACTGGATCATGAGTCTAGGTTATTTTAACGGCCTGCTGTTATCAATATGTTCCCTCCCTCTTCCTCCTCCACGGCCTCGGAGCTGGGATCAAATCCATCTCTCTGGACGGGGATTTCTCGGCCAGGAACTGTGCAGCGCGTTAAGAGGCGGCTGTAGCGATGAAACAGAGGAGGGGAAGGAGGTGGTGGTGGCAGCGGCGAAGGGAGCGGTCGAGGAAGAGGGAGGGCACTGGCGGGTGGTGATGGCGGCGGTTAGGGGAACAGAGGGAGGGCAGGGGCTTTCTAACGGCTCTTTCTAACGCGAGATGTAAAACACACGCCAAAATTAACGAAACGACACAGCATTTTTTTTAAAAAGACCCTATATTGAAAATGCGCATTGTCTCTTCAAATCGGATCCGTATCCGTGCCGTTGTCTCTTCAAATCGGATCAAGTCAGGTAAAACGGTACGGATCGGGACGATCCGAAATGCCATCCCTCGCTCCTAAAAAAAGAAAAGAAAAGTTTTTGTTTTTTTTAAACCCTATATTGAAAAAGCGCAGCCGCTCCTCCCAAGGAAAGGAAAAACGACGGCCACCTTCATCGCTCCTCCACGGCGTCCCTGATCCTCCCCAAGAAGAAGGTCGTTGCTGTAAGTAATGGCAGCTCCTGCAATGAAGAAGAAGACCAAGAAGAAGGGCTCAGAAAATCTCCACGGCGTCTCAAAAAAATCTTCATCCACTTTCAAGAACACTAGCAATTCTTCCAATGACTCCCCAACCCTACCTTCTTCACACCTCCAAGACGAAGTCCCTGATTTCCCTAGAGGTTCGTTCCACATCCAATAGCCGGATATGTGTGCTTATATACACACATGTATGTATTAATGTATATATATATATATATATATATATATATATATATATATATATATATATGTTTGTGTGTGTATACACACACACACACAAACAATATGTACCTAGGAGACGGCGTATTTGTTTGTTCGTTTGTTTGTTTGTTTGTTTGTTGGGTTGACGACTGTGTTTGAACTAACTTCTGAACTGAAGGGGGACGGCCTACTTTAAGTAAGCGTGAGGAGCGTGAAATTCGAGAGGAAGTTGATGCAGAGTTCCAAGTCGTCAAGGGGAGGAAGGATCACTGGAAGAAAAACAAATCATCCATGAAGAAGACCGCAGCCAAATTCAACGAGTCCTGCCCCACCGAGGATGACTTTGGTTCTCTTTTCGGGGACGGCGGTCTTACCGGCAAACTACCCAGGTTTGCTAATAAGATCACCCTTAAGGTATGTATGTATCTAGATTCTACTATCTGTGCTTTACTACTGCTTGTTGCTACTTTGCAGCTAACCCACTACTGCCTCAGGCTCAGGGCCTTTGGTGCCTGTGTCTAATTATTATTATATAATATGTATCAAGGAGCCAATGATTTATTTTATTTTATTTTTTTATTTTTTTTGCTGTGCTTATCTCTACATTTATTACCAACAATTTTCCCAGTGGACTCCTTTGGTACCCCCACCTAGAGTGGAGCCATTAGAAAACGTGACATTTAGTTTCCGTGAAATTTTCAGAATGTTTCTCCTGGAATGAAAATTTGGGGTATCATTGCTGAAGTAGATGAAAAAGACCTCGTAGTTTCTCTCCCGGGGGGCTTGCGTGGATTGGTTCGTTACAGGGATGCATTTGATCCAGTAAACAAGGTTTCATGCTTAACAAATTACCAACAAACTATGAAATGTGTCTGTGAGTATTTGTTAATTCTATATTTTATCGCTGTCTAGGATGCTGGCTCTATTCTCCTCTCTAGCATATTTCATGTTGGGCAACTGGTTTCTTGTGTCGTGTTGCAAGTGGATGACGATAAGAGAGAGAAAGGGAAACGAAAGATCTGGCTTTCTCTGCGTCTTTCTTTGTTATACAAGGATGTCACTTTGGATGGCCTTCAGGAGGGGATGGTATGCAATATCAGTTCTCAAAATGTCAACTGGAAAAATGTGCAACACTCTATTTTTAATAGGAATTAATCTCACAGCTTTCATCGCTAATTTTGTTTGAGATTTTGAGGTATTTAATACGTTTTGCGTTTTACTCCCTTTTTCTATTCGGAGAAAAATGAATTATTTATACTATATCCTATATGATGGGACATCAATTTTGAATTTCTTTAATGCCCATTTTCAGTTTTTTTTTAAATTTTTAATAAAGAAATATTTCATGTTGCCTATGAGGACCAACCTTGTATGTTGAAGAAATCTTCTGTGTTGACGTAGATAGGTAGACTAGCCTTCTTGTTTCACATATTTGTTGTCTGTGATTTCGTTATTTACTGATGTTACTTGTGTTTTTAAACTAGTTGATTTGGCTATTGTTCAGATGCCTACTTTGTGCTTGGGCACATACCACTTTGAGCATGGAAGATTTAAACTAGAGTCATATCTATTTGGCATTTTAAAAATGTTATTATTTTTATTTTAATTATTTTTTATATTAATACGTTAAGAGAATGTATGGTGACACTAGGACGAATAAGATTCGAGAAGAGAATATTTATCGTGTTATTAGAGTAGCTCCAATTGCAGATAAGATAAGAAAAAATTGATTACATTAGTTTGGCTATTTAGAGTATGGAGATGATTGACATCGAATGAAGTAAAAAAATTGAATGGAAAATCAGAAAGGACATGGCTAAAGGTGGTAACAAAAGATTTAGAATTGTTAGATTTGAAAGAATGAAAATTCCTTCGTGTGAGCCCCTGGGGTGTGCTCTCTTTCTTTTCTAAATTTCTTTACCATCGATAGTTCATAAATAGCAGCTTCTTCCTATATGCGCCCTCTCTCTTCCAAGCTAGCCACTCATACCCTACAACTAAACAGATACAAACAGAATCCAGAAAACCATGCATGCTGTGTTGCAGCAGCAGGTGGATAGGCACAACAATGTAGCAATTTCCTTCCAGCAGAGGTGGGGTAATGGCAACACAACACCATGGTGGTGGCGTCACAGCAGTGACAGGCCCTCTTCTCAGGTAGCAATTTTTCTTCTCGTGGAAAGGCTCATCATTTTCAATCAGGGGTGACTTCTGATAGCAAATAATATCTCCATCTTCAAGCTTTAAGAATGCAAAGCGGAAAAAAAGAAGTTAAGTTTTGGTATTTTTTTTTTTGAGAGGTAAGAAAAACTTTATTAAAAGTGAAGTACACAAGATGTGCACTAAGAGAGAAACAACATAAGAACAAGAAACAATACTCAGCTCAAAAGGAATATCCATCAACAACATTCATAATACAAGAAAAACGAGAACAACCTGAGGCAGAGCCATCCAAGAAGAGAACACAATACAAAGGCCTTAAGCTTCATCACGCGAAGTGTGTGATCCTCAAACAGCCTAATATTCTGCTCGTGCCAAAGACACCACAAAATACAATGAGGAATAACACGGCAAAGTGGCGACCAGCAACCCACACAATCAACCCAGCATGAAAATAAGTCAACCACACCCCAAGAAATCACCCAAGGAAGCCCAAACAAACCAAGAAACATGTCCCAAAGCTCTCAAGAAAACGGACAATGAAGAAAAATGTGATCAATAAACTCGGCGTCCGCTTGATACAAGAAACAACGGCTAACCACCACCATACAACGACTGCGTAAGTTGTTCGCCATAAGGATCCTCTCAAGCACCGCAGACCAAACAAAAAACTCACCTGAGGAGGGACCGGATCCTTCCAGACCAACCTCTACGGAAAGTAAAGAGTGGCGTTTGGGGTAAGAAGAGAATATAAGGAATACACACTAAAGCCAACCGTCGGAGCATGACGCAAACACAACTGGTCCAACGCTGTCCGAGAGGGACAACTGGAATACAAAAGAGCAAAGAAGGAGGAAAAGGATTTCAGCTCCCAATCCTGAGCTGGACGCAAAAAAGACACCTCCCAATGCAAGGAATCCTCAAGAGCCTGCAGAAAATCAGCCACACAGCCATTCCCGCCATAAGCAAGACGGTATAACTCTGAGTAGACCTCCTTCAGAGGCACTAGACCACACCAAATATCATCCTAAAACCGAATAGAAGAGTCATCATCCATAACATAAGCCATCAACTGAGAGAAAAAATCCCATCGTGAATGGATAGCCTTCCAACAGCTCACCACATGAGGATCACGCAGGACGCAGGACATCCAATCTCCCTTTAAAGCACCAAATTTCACCACAAGCACTTTCCGCCACAAGGCAGCCCTCTCAAGCCAGAACCTCCAAAGCCACTTAGCAAGAAGAGCCTCGTTAAATCGTCGGATTTGCTTAATAGCGAGACCACCTTGAGCAAGGGGCCAACAAACAGACGCCCACCGGACCAAATGAGGTTAGTACACCGCCACCGCCACCCAGCCCACTCAGTAGGAAGAAGGTATTTTAATTCATAAGAATGTTTAAAAGAGAATAATCTGTGTTTTAAATTAAATATAAGCTTTTTAGTTGTTTTGGTTTATATAACCGATCCTATTTTATTGGAATTAAGGCTTGTTTGTTTGGTTTGTGTTGGTAAATCAATATCTATTGACTTCACCAACCCGTGAAAGTGAGTACAGATTTGTTATAATTATCCATTTATAGTATGCACGAGAAATAGCTAGGCTTGTTCTTTTAGTTGTTTTTTTACACCACTTTTTCTTTTCTCTTTTCCTGTAAGCTTATGTTAATTCACTGATAACATATTATTAATTCTCAATTGATGATTTCTGTTTCTTCTTTTCACAGGCGCTTACTGCATATGTAAAAAGCGATGAAGATCATGGTTATATTCTTCATTTTGGGCCATCTTCTTTTACTGGATTTTGTCCCAGCCAATCTGGTAAACGAATGTTATCCATGAGTTTCTTGTTAGTATATTTCGTCCTAGAATTAAATTTGTAGCATTCACGTGGTCTAACCAACATTTATCATATTTTTGTGTGTTTACCGTAAAATTGGTTGTTTGAGTATAAATTAAATGGAATAAATAAACTGAGACATGTGCCCCCCTTTTTTCTTGGTAATATCATACTTGGAATTTTTATAAACAAAAAACAGTCATTTGGTATTTGTGAGGAATATTTTGGTCCACATAAATGATTTTAACATTTCAAACTTTTTTATATGGTACAATATAAAAACTTTTTTATATGATTTATATTTTTTATTGTTCGTTGCATAACTGGTCTTTGCTGTCATAATCTTATTTCGTAAGCACTTTGCTGCCACTTTCTAATTATTTTCCCCTCCCCATGACACACGCACACACACAGAAGGTAGAGAGATCAAGGTGAAGGTTGGGCAACTCATACAAGGATTGATTAAAAGCATTGATAATGTACACAAGGTTGTTCATCTGAGTTCTGACCCAGATATGTTCTCCAAATGCATGGTATGCAAGTACACACACTGTTACTTCATATACTTGTTAATTAGATTATTTTTCTATGGTGCAGCTTGTTATCTTATTTATTGTTGACGTACTCCTATGCAGACGAAAGATCTTAAGGGTCTCTCGATCGATCTTCTTGTTCCAGGCATGATGGTTAATGCTTCGGTGCGGAGTACACTTGAAAATGGAATTATGTTATCCTTTCTTACATATTTTACAGGGACTGTAAGTATGGGTTTGAGATCATGCTTATAACGTGGGCTTATGAGTCTGGATTATTTTGACGGCCTGCTGTTACCTATCTGTTTTGCAGGTAGACATATTTCATTTACAAAATATGTTCCCTAATGCAAACTGGAAGGATGATTACCCTCAAAACAAGAAGGTTCTTAAGAAATTTTACTCATCAATTAAATTTTATACCTTTTGCTGCTGTCAACCTCTTTTGTTTTAGTTTGATTCTCTGTCGTGCTCACTAAACCATGGTGTAACCGTGTTTTTCTTACAAGTCTCTCCTTTTATTTCATAATAATGATGAAATGCGAACATGGTTTCTTAAGATGGATCTAGAGTAGTACAATTTGTGCCTCTATAACCAAAGCTTTTAAAATCTCAAAGTACACTAAAGGACAAAAGGTTTTTAGGTGTAGAGTCTAGACACACTACTAGTTGCTGGATCAAGTCGACTTGTTTATGGTGTTTAGGTGTATGTTCATCTAGTGCACGCTGCTTGTGTGTGTTCTTTTTATTTTAATAAATTTTCTTTCTTATAAAAAAATAATGGATATGGTGGTATAATAGGATGGCAATTGAACCAACTGCATTCAATGCACTTAAAGATCCTTTCAAGTTTCATCTTTTCAGTTTTGAGCCAAATCGCAAAGCTGTTTAGTAAATATCTCAATCTTGAGACCAGGTATCATTGTTCTTGTAGGGTTGGTTGCCCGTTTCTTAAGTCGCATTTGACATATACTGGTTGTTAGCTTGTCAGTTGCTTAGTTTTAGGTGATGTTAAGCCTTGAATGGTGTACCACTAATTGTGTTATGTAAATGAATAAACTATTTGATTGCATGTGTTGGGAACATTTTCCTCATTCATTTTTATGTGGCTTCAAGAATTTTGTTGCATAAGGGTAGGAAAGAGAAGTGTTATATGTTCAATTCTGCTGTAGAAATTGCTTGAGGGACAAAATGTATCTTAGCTTTCATATTCCTGATGTTTTATTCCCCCAAAATGATTCTTTCTCCCTTCATCCCACTACTTTGTCATTTTCGGGACTACTGACTTTATGCATTTACCATTTTCTATTTTAGAGCTTCATTTTACATATAAATCAAAATATGAGGGTGGAATTATGATTGATTATGTTTCTGCACAGCTTAGATGTATTGTTTCTCCATTTTCTAGTCCTTTATTTCTTGTGTTACTCGAATAAGTTTTACATTTTGATATAGGTTAATGCTCGCATATTGTTTGTTGATCCCTCATCTAGAGCTGTTGGCTTGACCCTGAATCCTCATCTTGTTCATAACATTGCTCCCCCTTCAGTAAGTGTACACTTATTATATGATGTTCGAATAATCTTTCCCCTTGGATACTGCATTATTCATTTTGTCATTAAATATGGTACTTATGGCCACATTTCACCCTTCATAATTTTTGTTTATCAATGCCTTGACCTTGGTATTCAGCTGGTCTTAATTTTTATAAAAAGATTTTCAGTTTCTGTTTTCATTAATTTATTGGTTCCCTCCCAACCGCCAATGGACCTTATTCTGAAATCTTTTGTTTCATGATCTTTCAGCTTGATAATTTATTTAATGTACAGTTGTAGGCTTGAAGCATGTTGATTGCTTGTGCTAATATCTTAAACCTGATATGCAGCATGTTAACCTTGGAGATATCTACGATCATTCAAAGGTTGTCAGAGTTGATAAAGAATTAGGCCTGCTGCTTAAAATCCCTTCACTTCCAGTGCCTACTCCTGCATATGTCTCCGTATGAACATAACATGGTTTCAGTTTTATGGTCATTTGATTATGCTACTCACATATTTTGATAACTGTTTTCCTTAATATTCTAATTCTAATGTATTTTTTTTCATGTTGGCTTCAGAAATCTAACATAGCAGACAAGGAAGTTCAAAATGTAATGAAAATGTTCAAGGAAGGGACTGTGCTTCGTGTTAGAATTCTTGGAACCAGACATTTGGAAGGACTTGCTGTGGGGGCTTTGAAGGTTTCTATTTCCCCGCTCTTTTATTTCACGTTTCTAAGTAGAACTGTTATTGTTAACCGCATCTTTGATTGTTCTAATTTTTATGTCCTTATCTCATTTAAGATGGCAGGTAATTTTTAATCTATTCCTATCTCTTAACCCTGTAGCTATGCTTGTATGATATAATATTTGTTAATCCAAAAATTAAAATGGGGAGGGGTGGCTTGAAGGATTTCCCATGTTTTTGATTAAAACATTTTCTTTTTGGAAGCTGAATGCTGTGTGGTGGCTTGGCTGTGGTTTCTCCACTCAAAGTTTAAGTGAAGTTGCACTAATGGGGATGTATACACAACTGTAACTCTTCATTGTTAAGTTAGCATGTATTGCTTGTTATTTTTGTCGTCCAGTGTTGAAATCTTTCCATAGTCACGAGCCAATTGTCTGTTCCCCTACCTTATCTCCTGTTGAATGAAATCGGTAGTGTGTCTTTATAGATAGTTGTATTTTGTTGGCTCACCCTTGCCTCCGAGGGAATTTTTTGCATCTTCCTCTAGTCTGCTAAGTGATAAAACTCAGGAAATATTCTGATTATATTATTGTCTTAAAACGTGTCCCATTCTTGGTTGTTGATTTTAGTTTTTTGTAGTAAAAAACGGCACTACCCGGTCACATTTTTTTTTTTTTGGAAAAATTACAACAGTGGTTTTAATTTTAAATTTGTTGTTCCTAGTATATAAGATTTGATTCTTTGTTCTAATACATTCCAATTTCTTTTTCTAGTCAGATATCAGTAATGTTTTCAACATTTTCTTTATTCTTCTCTTTCCTGAACTCTTGATCCCATCCCTTGGTTGAATCCTTCTAGATGGACATTTGAGGTTCCCTACTGCCAATATTTGTGTTTCGTGTTTTGGTAAAAAAAATAAAAAATAAAAAATAGTGTTCCATATGTTGCTGATCTATATCATATTTTGGTTCTTGTCCTCCCAATTGACTGGCAACAAATTGGATTATTTGGTCAGCTGTGTTGTGTATCAATAGTAGACAGCGTGTGGCTAGTTCTTGGCTCTGGGAGAGTTCAATTATTTAAGTATTGTAGTCTATAAATGGCATTTGTGATTTTTTGTACATAAAAATTAGCACACACATCCTTTTGGTTCTGGTTATTGATGTGCTGGATGATGAAGATTGGTTCAAAAGCTGGAAGTGATTAGCTAAGAATGTTACTTTTATAGTTTTAGTCTTTTTTGTTATATTTTTTTTAAATAAAACCACATATATGTATACTCACTTATTTTGATGCCCTTGTAGGCTAGTGCCATTGATGGTTCACTATTCATGCACTCAGATGCAAAGCCTGGGATGGTGGTAAGGGCTAAGGTTATTGTGGTTGACAGCTTTGGTGCTATCGTGCAATTCCCGAGTGGTGTGAAGGCACTTTGTCCTCTTCCACATATGTCTGAATTTGAGATTGCCAAGCCTGGGAAAAAATTTAAGGTGATGTTTTAGAACTCTGGATTTTAGGTTTATTTTTTTTAGTGGCCCCTTGAAAGTTTTTGCTATGTTTTGTGTGAAGTGAGGATAGTATGCATGCACTTTGTATTTTAGAGCATCTACAATAGGTTCTTCGAACTTTAAAATTTAGAGAAAGTTTTAAATTTTGAAAAAAAAAAAACCCCACATTAGGTCTTTCAAACTCTAAAATTTATAAAATAAAAATAGAATTTGGAGAGAAAATTTTCATATTTGGAGGATTACTATTCATCTTTCAAATATAAAATTTTAATATATTTTTGTTATATGTGCATTTTTAATTAGTTGTAATAAATAGAAGAGATAAAAAAATATTAAATAAAAAATAAAAAATTATAATTTAGAAGAATAGAGATAGAGGATGAGATGTGGAGGATAAATAAAATATATACTATTCATTCTCTAAAATAGAGATGAAGATTATGGAACTACTGTAGATGCTCTTATGTTGTATCTTGTTGCTGTGTTTTTTGATAAGCTACAGTTTTTCCTTGTTATGTGTGTTGCACAGGTTGGAGCTGAATTAGTGTTCCGTGTTCTGGGTTGCAAGTCGAAGAGAATTACTGTTACACACAAGAAAACACTTGTAAGTTATTTGCTAGTTAAATTATTATTCTTGGTGGTTATTGTATTTTTTGCTTTTTGTAAATGTTTAAATTCCCCTTCCCCAGACCCCAGCGTGAGAGCTTCGGCATTGGGTGCCCTTTTTTTGTTTTTTGTTTTTGTAATTGTTAATATCGTCAACTTCTTTTCTGTCCAGTGCCATATTGTCATCCTCTTCTATGACTAGTGTGATATATTGGTAATGTAGCCTTCGAACTGTAACACCTGTATCTTCACTCTTTCTGTTTTTGGCCCACATTATTCCCCAAGTATTCTGTGTATGTTTTTTTGGCGTTCAATGTGTCAATGTGTTGTTTTTTTTCTGGACAACTTTTCTGGCTAGGATAGAGGAAAGTATGAATTCTTTTTGTTTCACATGTAATGAAATTTCAGAGGGATGTCCTGAAAGGTGGGAGCTCACTATATCATAAGTGAGCTTTTGGTGGTGTTGAAGGGGTGGACAATTGCCTGTTGGCACAGGTAATGGGTTGTAAGATGAGGCACTGTCTTCGACCTATTTGGGTCAGTGTAGTCAAATGCGCTTGCTCTGGCCCTTAAGCGCACGAAGCGTAGTGCTAGGGAGGTCCGTCGCCTGAGAGGGGGCAAGGTGCAACGTCGTTAGTGAAGCGCATGCCTTGCCGCACTTTGTGCACTTTTTGTCAACATGAGAAGTGTGCGCCTCGCTTGCTCGCGTCACACGACCTCTGCTCGACCTCGATGACGGTGATTTGTGCCTCCATCAACGCAATTTGTGCTCAACCTCGACAATGACGATTACCTTTGCGACGATGGCAACTACCTCTGTGATGACGACGATGACGATATTGACCTCTGTGGCGACGACAACAACAACCTCGACAGACAACCTCGGCAACGATGACGGAAGACCTTGACCTCGACAACGATGTCCTCTTCCTCCGTCGACGTGACCTATTTCGTCATCGAAATGGTCTTCACCATTGGAAGACCATTGCAACGATTACTTCATTAAGCCCTGATCACTTAAATTTGAGTCGGTAAATGATTTTTATGAAAAATTATTATTAAATAATAATAAAATAATTAAATAAGTTTAATTAATAACTTAATTATTAAATAAGTTACCACGACATAGTATATAGTTATTATTAAATAATAAAATTATTTAAGCTTAATCTGATGAAATATAATTATATTAAATAATAAAATATAGTTATATTATTTCTTTATAGGCTTTCATGGATCCAGTATACATGGATATATCTAATTTAGTATATAGTTCTATATTAAATAATATATATTTTTTCTGTGCTTTGCTTCACTAAAGCGAGTACTTTTTTTATGTTTTGCTCTTAAAGCGACGAAATACCCTGTGCGCCTTAAATGTGCCTAGCTCTTTTAACTACCTTGATTTGCGGTCCCATCTAAGTCTTAGGGGATTTGGGAGCCAGTTATTGAGCGATTTGAGAGGTGTTTGGTAGGTTGGAAACAAGCTTGCTTATCAGGCAGGGGAGATTGACCTTTTGCTAAAAGGCAGTCTTTTGAACCTCCCTGTTTTTTCCCATCCCTTTTCCGCATCCTAGTCTAAGTGCAGGTATGAGGTCTTAGTTTTGTCACGGCAGTTCTGGCTTGGGTGCCTTGTGGCCAAGTGGTCCCTAAGATTTTTGCTTTGAACGGTGTCTGGAGGGAGCCCAATTGGTCTTTGGATCTTGTAGAGGGAGTGCAATCGTGATATCATTGATAACAAGGAGCAGTCTTCAGCTAGTAAAGAATGAGTTGTTTTGTCCATCTTTGTGTTGGTCGGCCATGTAATTTTGTTACCTTCTCGGTGGCTCGATAATAAATTCTTTCCCTGACAGAAGCCTTCAAATTCTGTGATGATGCTAACAAATAGTAATGTGCATATGATTACTTCAAATTTTCCTCTTTCTGATATCCTTTATTTTATTTTACCGTTTTTAAAAAAATTATTTTCAATGCTCTATTGCGTGTTGGCTTTTATTAAGTTTCCTTTTACAATTTGGAGTCTTGTACACTTTTTTTTTCCCTTTTGTTTTGAGTTTTTGAACATATTTATTGTATGTGTTGCGTAATTCAGATTTGGGTCTAATAAGCAGTAGTGAGGTTTCTGAAAGTCATTTTTTGTGCTGTATAAGTAGTTTGTAAATAAGCTGTGCCTTATTACAGTTCTCACTTCACTGTTCTTACCAAAACCGGCTTTATTGTTCTCCCGTATTTTAGCTATTCTTTGTCTTGTTTTCATATAATTGTGACTTGTGTCTTTTTTGCTTACTGGTTGTCACTTTCAACATTTTCAGGTTAAATCGAAGCTTGAAATTCTTAGTTCATATGCTGATGCCATTGAAGGTTTTATCACTCATGGTTGGATTACAAAGATCGAGAAGCATGGATGCTTTGTTCGGTTTTACAATGGCGTCCAAGGATTTGTCCCCAGGCTAGTTCCAGGCAACCTATTAATTAATGGATATTATATACTTTGTTTAGTGTGACTGTAAACAATGGTTTTCTATTCTATTTACAATTATATGTCTCTGCGAAGTAGATCATTGGAACTATGTGTTTTCGAACTTATGCCTTTCTTAAAGTTTTCTATGTACAAGCCCTCGATATATATACAAAACCTTCTCTTTGGCTCTAAAAACAGGAAAAATATTTCAACAATGTCTGTTGTTATGGTAGAATATTCCTAAAACATGTCCTTCACATGTTAGTTGAATGTACACATTTTGTATTATTTAAGTTGTTTTGAAATACTTTAGTGGAAGACAAAATAGTTGGGTTTGTTTCATTAATTTTAAATCGTGCCTCTTTAATCCAATGAATTTCTAGTATGAATGCTTTTCTATTTATTCTTATACAAATTCCTTTTGAAAATGCGTTTTTCCTTTTGTATTGCTGCTGTGTAACTATTCATTATCCGTTGATAGATCCGAGCTTGGGTTAGAGCTAGGATGTGAGGCTAGTTCAATCTATCATGTTGGACAAGTTGTCAAATGCAGAGTAACAAGTTCTCTTCTTGCTTCTCGGAGGATCAATCTTTCTTTCATCATAAGGCCTTCCTGGTATGCTTGGCTGTTATCATTGAAATGGTTTGTGGGTGTTTATGTTGTTCTTCTGTGAGTTGTATCTGAGATTCAATAAAAAAATGTTTGTGCGCTACTAATCAAATACAAGCATTCTATCTGATGTTCTAGACTTGTTCATGGTGCATTCTGTTACATGCTACATAGTTGTTTGTTTCAGCCCTCCCCCTATGCATCACTGGATGTATATCTGCAAGTTCAGTACCTAATACATTCAATGAACATATGGAATGGAAGTTTGTTTGATGATCAATAATCATGCCATTTTAAAACTTCCCTAAACAATCTTATGCCTTAAGCATCTGGTATTTTTTGAACCCCTGTTCTATTCCAACCCCTTTCATTTGCCGCAAGTTACTGCCTATTGTTGAAAAATCCTTAGTATTGAGTTGCGCTGAAGTTTTAAGCTGTTACATGGCGATGCAATATTAGATTGTTGTTGAATTTGTTAGTTTGACCATTCAAATTGTATTTGCATTCTGGATTCCTGAAGTACATTTTTTTGGGCTTGTTTGTGAACTTTGGTGTATATTCTGTAATTTGTTGTCGTTAAAGGCTTGAATTAAAATTAAATCTCATTTGAGAGGTAACTTTTCTGATTATTTGCGGTAAAACAGAGATATAAATAGAAAACTATTGACTAGAAGTTTACCAAAGATGGTTGTTTTTCTCTGTTTTGGCTCTTTTTTACCTGGTTGTTCTCTGCCCGTTTGGGCATTTCTTGTTGGCTTGGGTCTTCAATAAAGTTCTTACTTAAATAAATAAATAAAACCAAAGCTGTTTGATTATTTGCATGTCGTCATGGCTGAACTATCTATTGTAGTGATGTCTTTGTTGTTTAGTATTGGTTAATTTCATAAATTTTTGACTAATATTTTTTATTGCTGACAATTTTTGTTTGTATATATTTACAGCATTTCTGTGGGTGATATGGCAAAGTTGGGTAGCCTTGTTTGTGGGGTTGTCGAGCGAGTAACACCTCACACTGTAGTTGTGCATGTTAAAGGGAAAGATTACTTGAAAGGAATAATATCTACAGAGCACTTGTCAGACCATCATGGTTTGTGTTCCATTTATTGTTTTCTATATTTGTGTTTTTGTTCATTCATTTATTTAAATGCTAAATTGGTTCTTTTTGTATAGTAGCCCTTGATTATGTTGCATCTCATGCAGGCCATTGTGCTTTGATGATGTCTGTTTTGAAGCCAGGATACATCTTTGATCAACTGTTGGTCCTAGGTATTTTTTGGTCCATATTTCCTTAGTGTATTGAGGATGTACCTTTTTTTGTCAAATGTCCTAGTTTTTGTTTCATTTTATTCATTTTGTGTGTGGCTTTGTCTCACATTTGGGGTTTTCTTCTTACCACACATGCCTTTTCTTTCTTTCCAATGATAGTATATCAAGCTTGATGCTGGGGAGATTTTCTTAATGTATTAAAAGGAAAATACATTTAAAACAAGTGAGAGATTATAATATTCCATTTGCTTTTTTTTTTTGCAGAAATTGAGGGCAACAATCTGATATTCAGTGCTAAGTATTCCCTTATAAAATCAGCTCAGCAGCTTCCACTAGATTTTACTCAGATTCAGAGGCATTCTGTAATCCATGTAAGGAATGATACATTTTGATATTGATGTAATTGTCCTATATTGCCATAGTTTCTTCTTCAATTTTATGTTTTTACTTTCTTTCAACCAGGGCTATATATGTAACATAATTGATACTGGTTGCTTTGTTCGCTTTCTTGGGCGATTAACTGGTTTCTGCCCCAGAAATAAGGTATATATGTTTCACTTTCTTTAATTTCTTTGTGTATAAGTAATCATGAGTCTAAGTGTCTAATTATTCCCTTAATTTCTTTGTGTCTAAGTATTCCCTAAGTATAAGTAAATAAATAAATTTCTTTGTGTCTAAGTATTTCCTTATACCATTTGGATCTTTTGTTTTTTTTACGTTGTTTGAGGGATTGGATGTATGTTTTAGTCAAGTTCTATTTTTCTTTCATTTGTGAGGCTGTTAATGACCGTTCTTTTCGAGCTACTGTAATTTTTTTTTTTTTACTAAAAACTGTCTTATAAAAAAATCTGTCTATTTTAAAATGTGTACATGTATGTTTTTTTATTTGCATATGTTGGCGGGGCTAGATGAAAGGTATTACATCACCATATCATATGAAAATTGACATGTATACTTAATTATTTCTTATTAGTGTATTTTTGCTACCTGTCACCTTCTTTATATGTATTGGAAAATGATTCGTCAATCATTAGGTACACACCATTGTACAAAAGATCCAAAATGATGATTATGATGAAGTTTTATTAAAATGCCATCATTTTTGGTCAATAAATTCCTTTATCCCTATATGTATATATCTTTCATTGACCAGTTTTCTTCTTTCTTTCGAAGGCAGTGAATGACCAAAGAGCTGACCTTTCTGAAGTCTTTTACCTGGGACAATCTGTTCGTGGTTATATACTTGATGTGAGTAGCTTTTAAAAGCCAAGCGTTCTAAAAAAAATCTCATATTGCTGTTTATTTACCTTTTGTTTTCTCTTTGCCCAGGTTAATAGCCAAACAAATAGAATCACACTGTCTTTGAAGCATTCATCGTGCTCTTCAACAGATGCTTCTTTTATTCAAGATTACTTTGTACTTGAAGAAAAGGTGAAATAGCATATTAAGTGTGAACTAAACATTGACTCTTAGAATTTGTAAATTTATTTATGCTTATGGGAGACAGTTATATTCTTGAAGGGATAGTTAAAGTAACTTGTTCATACATTTATATTATGATGGATTAAGAGAAGTTTTGTGTCCTGTTTATGAAGTATTATGACAGTTATATATGATGGATAGTTAAAGTAACTTGTTCATACAAAATGTTAGCCTTTGCTGGAATCGTCATGTCACATTGCAGAACAACTATCCTTGTACGAATTATACTTAAATATTTGCTTAGCTGACACTTGACTAGAGGCAGTAATGTTTGGCACTATAACAAGTGAATTTGCAAGTGAGGATTGTGTATGGTGAAAAAATACGGGTGGAAATAATGTTGCTGTTAGCCAACATTTTGCCAAGGATTGATTTATGTCAAACCATGAATGAAATGAAAAAATTGTAATTAATAGTTGAATGACATCTAATGGCCTGGAGGTACTGAGCTCAGTTGTTTATTAATATGTGTTTGCTGAAATAATATCTAATAGCAGCAAGTTATATTATGGACATCACTTAATATCTAGATTGCTTTTGCGAAAAATGTGATTTTGTTCACCTTGATTGTCCTGTTAAAGATTTTTGTGAGTTTTCATGTAAATAGATAGACTGACACATTTGATGTTTTTATTTCCCGTTAGATAATTATTTGATTGTATTTAAGTGTGTTTATATTTTTATTTAATTAATCATATGTTACTAAGTCTCATCGTGTTGGAATTATGGCTTGTTGGTTTGGTTTGGTATATGTTACTAGCATAATTTTTTTTCTTTTGCTTTAGATGGCTGAGCTACAGTTGTCAGACGTTGATGGAAATGAGTTCAAATGGTTTGAAGGGTTTAATATTGGCAGTACGATTGAGGGAAAAGTTCATGAGGCGAAGGACTTTGGAGTTGTCATTAGCTTTGAGAGGCATAGTGATGTTTTTGGTTTTATTACTAACTATCAGTGTAAGTCCTTATCATATGTATTTGTAAATTTGGTCCCTAAAGTTGTCACTTTCAGTATGTGACTTTTAATTGCTATTTATTTATTTTTCCAGTGGGTGGAACCATTGTCAATGTTGGTTCCACTGTTAAAGCTGCGGTTCTTGATGTTGCAAAGGCTGAACGCCTTGTGGATTTATCTTTAAAGCTGGAGTTTGTTCATAAAGTTAAGGAAGAAGCTTCCAAACGCCAAAGTCACAAGAAGGTTATCTTTGGTTTCTTATAAAGCTCTATTTGTCACCGCATTCCCATTTTGCTCCTCTGGTTATATTCCTGTACTTGCCCTGTCTCTATGGAGAGCTTGGAGGAAGACTTGGCTGATCCCTTACTCTCCTCTTATATGACATACAATATGTTTATGGAAAGAGCAATGGCTAAGGCTGTTTACATTTCTTCCAGCATTTTGAGAATTTGGGCCTAATCTAGAATATTCTTGGACACAGAAGCGCAAAAGAGAAGTTGAGAAGGACTTGAAGGTAAACCAAATGGTAAATGCAATCGTGGAGGTTGTGAAGGAGAACTATTTGGTAAGTGATTGTGCTTCTCTGCTGGGTTGACAATTTATAGTCCACGTTATTTGAAAGTTATGAAATTTTTGTTTCTTCTAAATTTTGCTGATGTTCAATGTAGGTTCTCTCGCTCCCAGATTATAGCAACTGTTTAGCATATGCATCCGTAACTGACTACAACACACAAAAGTTACCTCAAATGCAATTTCAAAATGGCCAAAGGTAAACTTAATTTCCCTCTTTTTTGGTATGGCTTCAATGCTTTTACGCATAACCAATGATTGGATGAATGGATTGAATTTATTTATATTTTTGCTTTGAATGTTACTTTTTTAATCATAATTAGGACTTATAATATTTTACTAATATGATTCCAGTTGTATATATAATTGTTCTTACTGTTGATAGAATTTATTGATATTACGGTAAAAGCTTCAAATTGTATAGATGAAAAGATGGCTGTAGGGTTCTCTGATAATCCAAATAAGGCCCTAATGCAACATTTTGTTGGGGCCTTAATCTTAAAATGTATATTTAGTTGTTTCTGTTCTTTTGTTTCTTGTGTACTTTTCAGCGGCGTAGTCTTGTTTTTATGCGGCCTAATGTTGCTGCTAAGAATGCCTTCGTACCTACTCTTTCACCATTCTTGAAAATAAAAATAAATATTTTAACATCATAAATATTTCAGAAATAATGGTAATTATAAACATTTAAAAATAAATAAATAAGGTCCCTAGTAAAAGTTCACAAACGTTGTTTTGGGAAAAATGAAGGGAATAAAATGTCATATATAATGTGGAGATGTTAGTTGCTGAAAATGCGCATGAATAATAGTGGCTAATATAATTTAAAATCTTGCCTGATTTTTTTGTTTTTGATTTTATTATTTCACGGAGGATGTGGTGTTAGGGAATTTGATAAATTATGTATGTATAACCGACACCTATCCTTGGATTTCTCCTGAATTATTTTTTGTTAATTTCTGGTCATTATCTTTTGTTTTCTCTTGTTGCCTGTGCAAAAATTTGTTCCTTATGGAATTAAAATCTTTTGCTTTTGCAGGGTCCTGGCTACTATCATGGATCTTCCTAGTCCTTTGACAGCAGGGAAGCTTCTTTTACTTCTAAAATGTATTAGCATGGATACAGATACTCCCAGTTCAAAAAAGGCCAAAAGGAAGTCAAGCTATAATGTTGGAACGCTGGTCCAGGCGGAGGTTGATAGTTTTTATGTGTTTTTGATATGTTCTCTTTCTATCTTGTTTATGAAAAGTGCATTTGAGGATGAAAATATCTGATTATATTGTTCTTCAATTTGTCTGTTGAAGTTAGTATTTGTTATTGGTTTTTTTTAAAATAATTGTTTTTATTTACTTTCAGATTACTGAGATAAAGCTTCTCGAGTTAAGATTAAAATTTGGAATTGGACTTCGTGGAAGAGTTCATATAACAGAGGTGAGTGCTTGCTTGAATGATTCAATCCAACCGAGTAAACAAAGATTGTTTATTAACCACCTTTTTCTCTCGTCTTTGGGGCAGTCTTGCGATGGCAATGTTGAAGATCCCTTTAGTAACTACAAAATTGGGCAAACAGTGACTGCAAGGATTGTTTCCAATGCTAACAAATTAGACAATACGAAGAAAAACTTTCTGTGGGAGTTATCTGTCAAACCGACTGTGCTTGCTGGTAAGGGATAACATGAATGGATTTTCCAGTTTCAATTTTTATCCGTCAAACCGACTGTGCTTACTTTTGATTTCTATGTTGGTTCAGATAGCAATGAAACTGGAAATAGTCTATTTAGTGAACCTTTCAATTTTACTACTGGACAAGTTGTTACGGGATATGTGTATAAAGTGAATAATGAATGGGCCTGGTTAGCAATATCTCGCAATGTGAAGGCTCGGCTATTCATTCTTGACAGTGCATGTGAACCTAGTGAACTTCAAGAATTTCAGAAGCGCTTCAACATGGGGAAAACTTTTTCTGGTTACGTTCTAAGTATCAATAAGGAGAAAAGGCTTTTACAATTGGTGTCACGTCCATTGTTTGCTCAGTCTAATGGAAAGCTTGCTGAGGATGGTCACCATATGGTGGATTCTTGCATTGATGATTCAAAAAAAGAGAATGTTATGGCTCATGTTCATGAAGGAGATGTTGTTGGTGGAAGAATTTCAAAAATTCTTTCAGGTGTCGGTGGATTACTTGTGCAAATTGGACCTCATTTTTATGGTAAGGTTCATTTCACCGAACTCCAGGATTCATGGATATCAGATCCCTTGTCTGGATATCATGAAGGGCAGTTTGTCAAATGCAAGGTTCTAGAGATCAGTAATACAGTCAAGGGTACAGTTCATTTTGAGTTGTCATTACGGTCCTCTTTGGATGGCATGAATGAGATAGACTCTTCCAAACTTGACAACATGTGAGTTCTCAAATCAACATCTCATTTCTTTCTATCATCCTTTTTTGAACTAATGCATATTTTTGGAATATCTTAATAGTGCAACATAAAATTGTATTTTGTATTATCCATAATTGTAGCCTTTGGTTCTGATTGCTTTTGTTAGAAACTGCATTTTAGTCTTTGTAGCTGTGTAATAGGCTTGTTTTTGTTGACATTCTATGTTTATTAATCTTTGGGCGTGGTCATACCTGTTAACTTGTTAGTGTTCAAGCTCAAGCTATATGGCTCTCATGTTTTATATGTTCACCGTATATTTCAAGTCAGTTTTTTCAAGGCCATCAAATTTGAAATTTCACCATAAAATGGAAAGATGTCCATAAAATCGGAACAAATGTGTAATTGTAAGATTTTGCATTCATTTGAAAACTAATAAGATATTGTCAAAAGGTGTGAAGAGGCTCATAATATACTTGGTAAATTATTAACAAATGATAATAGTATTATTAATATAATCATTTTTGGTTTACAATGACATAGAGTGCCTAAATACTAATGAAATTATTTTAGAATTATAGGTATCATTGTAATTAAAATTTAAAAAACAAAGGGACAAGATAATTAGGAAAGGACAGGGGCATGACAGACCAAATATTTAAAAATATGCCTGCCAGGCCAGATCTGAAATTGGATGAACAGGATCATTCAATAAAAAGAGGGGCAAATTAGAGTTGAGAACCACTCACAACTAGCCACTAGCAACAAAGGGAAGACTGAGCTGTACTGGCATCATCGAGCATAGCCCCATTGAGTTGAAGTTGGTAATAGGTTGAGGGAGAAGTGCCGTCAAGAAGAGTCACTGTCTATCAGAGGCAAGTATCCTTTGTTCTGGGGCCATAACTAGAAGATTTTGTGGACTGCTGAAAAGGGGATTTTCACACTTCAACTTCAGGAAATTAGGAAGCATTTCCTTGGAATATTAATACCAATGGTTAAATTTTGCTTTGTTTGTCTTTTTTTCCTTTCTATGAAACCAAAAACTGGATGTGTGAAAACAGGCATGGATCGCATGCCATTACTTGTTGAGCAGCAATTTCGGGCAGTTTTTCTACAATTTTCCATAGTTGTCAAAGGTGGACTAAGTGGCCAGGCGAGGCTAGGAGTGCCAACTTGCATACACGAGACAGCTTTGAGGAAGTACAACCTCGGCAAAGGGTCCAAGGCAACCTGGGCTTTTTATTTATTTACTTTTAAACTAACACCTGGACACTAAATGCCATTGTTCTAATCTTTTTTTTAGAAAGATCAGTTTTCAGTGTGAAGAATAACAAAATGGTTGTTTGCAATGCATTCAACATTGTGTTTCAACATTGTGTTTCCTTAATCGGCATGCAATGTACAGAATACAGATTCCAGCGAACAAGTCTCCTTCGTGCTCTTTCTCCATATCTTTCTACCTCTTGGATCTGTTTTTAGGGCTAAATTCAGATTATCTGCTGCTCGGTTCTTAGCCTTCTACAATTGATTTTTTGCAGCTCCACTCTTTAACAGATGATGAGTAATTTGTGTTTTGTGTTGCGTATTAACTTTTTAAAACATGAATTGCTTTAATTTTGAGAGACAATGAGCTATGCCTTTAATTTAACTTGAGAATGAATAATTTCTTTTATTTTGTTTGAATGGGTATGTAAGTTCTTGTTAACGAGGGCTTGAATTTTCACATAATTATAATTAAGATTTTCAGATCATTGTGGCTGTACAATTTGATTGGGTTCTTGTGGTTGTGTTTAGTTCCAGTAACTGTGTGTATATATGTGTGTATGTATAACAAAGTTTTGTAGCTTGTGACTCATGTCTTGTTTTTTATAAATTTATATTGTCTCGTGTCGTTATGAAGATGTTGTTGGTATGGTCTAGTCTGCTTACAACATATTTGAATTATAATTTTATTTTTTTTGGTTTACAGCCTTTTCCCTACCAAGCGAGTTGAAATAGAGGATCTTCATCCAAATATGGTCATACAGGTATTATATTGTTTGATTGTCTTCGCTCAGGTGCTTCATTTTTCTTTTGGCTCTCTATTATGAGCTGTGAAAGGAAAAACTACCATTTAGCAGCTTTGTTCGTTGCGAGAAAGAGAGAGACTGGAGTGTTTCCGAAAAGAGAGAAGAGAGAATACAACATAAATTACTGAAATAAGTTTTAGTTGTGAATATATTTATTGATTAACTAGATTCATATGTTTCATTGAGTTCCCAACATACCCCAAATTTTCTAATCAAGTTTATAGATACAAATGTCAAATATTAATCTCAAATCTTTTGGTTCTTGTTGGCCATCCCTATTTTTTAAAAATCTTTTTAGGGCTATGTTAAAAATGTGACATCAAAGGGATGTTTCATTGTACTTTCACGGAAGCTTGATGCAATGATTCTCCTCTCCAACTTGTCTGACAAATATGTTGAAAAACTAGAAGAAGAATTTCCTGTTGGAAAACTTGTTACTGGAAGGTATGTTCTGTGGGATCACTTATGTATGGATAATATTCATACCATGTACTAAGAAGACTTGGTGCAGGGTATTGTCAGTTGAGCCTTTATCTAAGAGAGTTCAGGTCACATTAAAGACCTCAAACAGAAACGCTGGGCCGAAATCTGAAATTAATGATCTGAGTAAATTCCACGTTGGAGATATCATATCTGGCAGAATTCGGAAGATCGAGTCATATGGATTGTTTATCACAATTAATCAGACAGACTTGGTAAGAAATCAGAATTTCATACAAACATATTTTTACTATTTTTGAATGGGTAAGGTTTTGCAAATGATATATTTACCGAGAGATTCTAGGTTGCCTTTTTTATCTTAAGGACTTTGTCTTTGTCTGACAAGAATGTTATCGTGGTTAAACTAACCCTATTTTTATCAATGACTTTAAGTTTGATGACAGTCAAATTTTTATTATTTATTATTTCCTTTAGAGGCGTTCCTTGTTGGATATCGTTGCTTGGTGCTGAGAAGAAAAAATAAATTTTAATTTGTGCCTGTTTGCACATATTTATTTATTTATTTATTGTTGTATAGGTTGGATTATGCCATATATCAGAGCTGTCTGATACTCATGTTGTCAGCATTGAATCAAACTATACAATCGGGGAAAAAGTTAAGGCAAAAATTTTAAAGGTAAATATTTGAAAAATAATGATGAGTATAGCTTGTATTTACTCTATCTGTATTGAATTTTGTTTTTTTGGTATCCTTTCGTTTCTCCAACTTCTCTCTTTAGGTGGATGAGGAAAGACAACGGATTTCTCTTGGAATGAAGAATTCATATTTTGGGAATGAAATTGACAGTCAAATGACTTCAGACAAAAGTCCATGTAAAACAGTAACTGAAAATGGTTTTACTGATGAGATTCACATGTTACCACAGAACCGATTTCCAGAAACTCGAAGTATGCATATTGACGAAATGGGCACAGAAAGTGTGATCCTTGCAAAGGCAGAATCAAGGGCTTCTGTTTGCCCATTAGAAGTTACTTTCGATGACACAGAGCACTCTGACGTGAATCATATTCCAGTTGAAAGCCAAGAACATATCAATGTAATTGTCGGAAGTGATGCCAAGAACATTAGAAAGGCAAAGAAAAAAGCAAAAGCAGAGAGGTGAGTCCGACTCCCACATACATCACTTTGTTTTTGAAGGGGTCTTCTACTTTGTTCTTCTGGACTGTTTGTTATTATTTTGTTATTATTATTATGTGTAGGGAACAAGAAATTATGGCTGCTGAGGAGAGGTTACTGGAACATGATATGCCAAGAACTGCAGATGAGTTTGAGAAACTGGTTCGGAGTTCCCCTAATAGCAGCTTTGTCTGGATTAAGTACATGCAGTTCATGCTCAATTTGGCTGATGTTGAGAAAGCCCGGTCAATTGCTGAAAGGTATCTCAAGTGCATTATTTGGTCATTTAGTACTTTTTAACTCATCAAACTACAAAGACTCGAGTTGCTTCTGCACTCTGCGTGATACATAATTTAGTAATTTATTTCTCCATAAGTGACACAGCAAGAGATCAGATCCACCTGTTTTGGAACTATCGAAGCAGAGAAAATGGTTTTAATAATTTGAATTTTTTCGTTGAAGTGCTTAAATGTCAGTGAAACTATGTAATGAAGCAAAAGACAACTGTGAGTCATAGTTGTTAAAAGCGAATGTGCACCCAATGTACTGATGAGTCATAGAGAAAAGAGCAGAACAAGTATTACATTATTAGAAATCATCATCTTGGCTGTGATTTGTTTTTTGTTTTTGTTTTTGTTTACAAGACACAAGCTTCACATTTTAGCGCATTTGGCTGACATATGTTACTGTTATACTAATAAAGGAACATATATTCACCATGAAAATGTACTAATAATATAGAAATTATAAATACATGATGTAATACGTATAAGGAGATAAATAAGATAATTATTCTATAGACAGGTATAGCAAAAGACAACTATGTTTGAGTCATAGTTGTTTATGTTTGATTTTAATATATGCAAGTCACCCATTGTAGGCAGAAGTTATAAAAATAAGAGGTAGAACAACATTTCGGCAGTGGTGTATTAGGTTGGTGCAGAAATAGAAAACATATTTTGTTTCATTAACATTGAAGATGAATTACAATTGTACTGGATTGGGAGAACTCGTTTCACACTTTCAAGTTATGTTGGTTTAAATTACGAGTAATACTTAACAAATGTTGTAACCATGTATTGATTCCTTACTATTTGAACACATTTCTCTCCTATAATTTTCGTATTTTTTTGCTATTGTACTTATATTTTTCTTTGTTGATTCTATCTGCATTGAAGGGCTTTGAGCACAATTAATATTCGGGAGGAATCTGAAAAATTCAATATATGGGTGGCTTACTTCAACCTTGAAAATAAATATGGGAATCCTCCTGAGGTATAATAATAGAGTATGCTAATTATCTATCAGAGTTTCCATATCAGTATGAAGAGCTTTCAGACTTAATTTGTCTTTCCCTTTTCAGGAAGCTGTAATAAGTATATTTAAACGGGCACTACAGTTTTGTGATCCTGAAAAGTTGCACCTTGCACTTTTGGGGGTGTATGAGAATAATCGGCAGGATAAATTGGCGGATGAGCTGCTTGAAAAAATGACAAAGAAGTTTAAGGGTTCATGCGCGGTATTAATGCATATATATTTGTTTGTAATTTTTTTGTCTCATTCATAATGGTGTTTGATTGCAAATATCACAATTCCACGAACTTGAAATACAGGTCTGGTTACGGCGCATAGAGTGGATCCTGAAGCAGCAAGGGATTGAAATTCAGCCTGTAGTGAATCGTGCACTCCTAAGCCTCCCCCATCATGAGCATATAAATTTCATCACACGAGCAGCTATTCTTGAGTTCAAGTACGGAGTTGCTGAGAGAGGGAGGTCCATGTTTGAAGCCATGCTACGAGAGTTCCCTAAGAGAACAGATTTGTGGAACATTTATCTTGACCAAGTAATTTCTCCCCCAACACATTCACCAGCCTAAGGGTTTCTTCCCCTTCATAGCATTTCGTTTCCCTTTATCCTTTACGTGCTCTACAACTGACTCTCAATTAAAACAGGAGATCAAACTTGGGGATCAAGACATTATACGTGCATTGTTTGAAAGGGCAATAAGTTTGACCATTTCATCAAAAAAGATGGAGGTAGAGAGCAAAAAACATATTGTTTTTTCTTTTGGTCTTTATAGATGTGTGATATTTTGCACTTGCTTTGAAACGATCATGTGTGTACTAAATACTGATCTGTCATGCAGCCTTTGTTCAAGAAGTATCTCGAGTATGAGAAGTCTCTTGGTGATGCGGAAAGAATTGAATCTGTGAAGAAGAAAGCGATGGACTACGTTAATGCACACTAGTTGGCTGGAAGACAGATGAGCACCAGGGGTTTGCATTGAACCAGATGAAGGCATTTGTAATGAATTTACAGGCACGATCGAAAAGAAGTTGCCAATGATAGTTCGCAGTTCCATTGTGACAAGTTTTGGTTGAGCGCAATATAGGTGTGCTGTTGTAACTAGTTATCCCTCTTGTTTTTGCAGCCTATGTAGGAAGTGGGAGACTGACAGATGAGAATACGGAGTGCTAAATTCTCATTTAAGCTGTTGTACATAAGGAAAATGAGAATAACATTGCATCAATGCTTTATTTATCTTGTCCCTGAGACTTGAGAGGTCCCATCCTTGTAAAGCTCAAAATTTTGGTATTCTGTAATCTATCAGCTTTATGTGTAAAAACTATATTAGATGCCGTTTGATCTTATATTCTTTAATTTGTGGAGATGAACTAATAGTTTACTAAAATTAGTGTGCTGTGATCGGTGGGCAAATATAGTGAATTGATACCCCATATGAGGGTTTAATAAATCTCATCAAAGGAGTTTTAGTCTTATGAGATTATAGATTTAAACATAGACCATCAACGCGACTCTTCACACCTGCCGTCGGGGGTTGGCTGTGCTGGGTTGGCAAAAATCAGTGGAATTAATTAATAATAGCGGCCATCAAACAGCCAATTAATAATGTAATCCTAATAACACTGGTTTAATAATATATTATTTAAATTTAATAATTATTTGACTTGAGACGGGATTATATATTTGATGAGTAGTTCTTTTATTTAGTATGGTAATATGTTTGGTTCTAAAGGTTAAAATTAATTAATATTGTATCACGATAACTGGCATTAAAATAATTATATTATATAAAATAAGCTATGCTTATTTCAATTGGTTTGCATCTCGTATGCGGCGATGGCTTGCATGCAACGTGAATACTCCCAACAGTAGCGACGGCTCTACCTTCGTGAGGGTTAGTTCACACGGATCAATTTTTCTCTCCCTCTGTCCTTCAACAAGAAAACAGACTTAATAATAAAATAGACATGTGCCTAAGTGACACTGGCGGCCTGAGAACTACATACAAAGAGAAACTAGTGCCTAGGTATTTCCAACCTGCTCAGAGGTGAAGACCCCCCTCAAAAAGCAAATAGTAGCAGACCCGTTGATCCACATTAAGGAAAAGAGTACTGGGATTTAGCACAGGCGCTAACTCCCTAAATGGATTACAGCATGAGATTGAAGCGAGCTTTAAGACGTTTACAAATAAAAAGGCGTTGGATGATTAAAAGGCATTTAAATATACTTACTGAAAACACATGTAACAATGTATAACAGTGTAACAAGGACTCCTGTAACAATGTAACAATGTAGCAATGAAAACTGCCCTCTTCGTGAATCCACATTACATCAGGATACAAGGACTCCTATAACAAAGTAACACTCCTATAACAGTGTTACACAAGCAGAACCGCATTAATGCAGCCATCATTCTCTGGGTTATTAGTCACTTGAGCATATTTGCCTGCACACATTATCAAGAGCAAAGCAAAAATTACACCAATGATTAAAAACGGCATACATTACAAAGATGCAGATAGAAGTTACAACATAATTAAAAACGGCGAACAATATATAAATCGATAAGACCCGCTCCAATACTTACCCCATACAACTTTACCGGCAGGTGTCACAAGACCCAACTCACTAACATTCACCTACAATTAATGATTGGTAATTGGAATCAAGTAACAATAATGCAGTTTATTAATCTCATGGATTATTAGGCTTTTTGGGGTGGTAACAATAGAAAATTTAGGTACCTCAATGATTGTGCCCCTGGTCAAAACACCAAGGGAAGTATACATGGGACCGTTTGGATTTTTCTTTACCCCAATTATCTCAAGATTGAAAGTACACTTAAGCTCAGGATGGGTCACATGGGCCTTGTTAAATCTCAACCCTGAAGGACGAATGATCCGCTCAAATTTGGGATTCTTTCTAGTAAAGGAGGGCCCCACAAATGTCGCTTTGGTGATCATTCTTTTCCACTGCTTAGCTGCAACAAAAAAGAAGGAAAATGGAGTTATCGCACATATAATCAGAGATGCATTTGTGTGTGCATACATGAGGACTCCAAATGAAATCTTATAAGTACTACAGTTTGGTATTTGTAGCATGAATAATAGGTCAAATATTAAAACAAAACTGAAAGAAGATAAATTTATTTCTCCATATAACAAAACAAAAACAAAGCTAAAAGTATTTCCAAGTACATAGTTATAAAATAATATCAGTAGACTAACTTTTTCGTTTTCCAGTTCTATATACTTTATACATCTCAGCTTCAGCAATGGGTCTAACCTGAAAAGAAAATGTTTTAAGTCAGCAAATGTCCCAATCTCACTTTTGCACGACAAGAAGATACATTCATGGTGATCAGGCCTAAAAGAAAGCATACAAGAAACTAGCAGATTTAAAATATTGCTGAAGGTACGCTCACCTTGGGTAAAGGAACGTCCCATTTTCCAGCCCTATCTTTTCGCTTTTGCTTTATAGTGTTGCTCAAAATCTTTCCAAAACATTAATGAATATCAGCCATTTGAACATAACAGTACTGCATAAGCATGATCCCATACCTCTGGCCAAAAGCCAACAACAAAAAGTATGCACATCAAGAACATACCTTTTGCCGTGCAGTTTCATCACGATCCATTAGAAAGGCAGGGATAGCTCCTTTATGATCATCATTATCAACTTTGCGTCTATTTGATGATTCTTCATGCATAGACAATCTGGTAAAATAGTAATAACCGATCAACAAAACTTAGTATACAATAATGAGTCATACATAGGTAACCACAGCTCATCATACAAACGAGAGAAATACATTGGAATGATATGGAAAGGGATATGGATTGTTTATCACAAGTAATCAGACCGACTTTGCAAAAAACGCAAATTCATACAAACATTTCTTACTAGTGTTTAGTGGGTAAGGTAAAATGCTCTGTGCAATGATATATATATATATATATATATATATATACACACACACACACACACACACACAAACGAACAAAAGAAACAAACTCAATCTCCACTTCGCCACTAACCCAACAATAGAACATAAAATTGAACATCAGTCAGTCCCGTAAATTGTAACCCTCTTATTAAACAATATAAAATCCACAATATAAAACAGTCGTCGGTTGCTCTTACTGATATTGAGTAAAAAAATGAATTGTAACCAAAAAAAGAAAAGAAAATGACACTCACGTTTTCTTCATCTGAGCCTTTTCTGCATAATTTTTCTTTGCAATCATTTTACCCTTAATACCAATAGCCTGTAGCATGACAAATTTATATATATATATATATGGAATACTGAAAAAACCAAAAACAAACAAGTTTACGGGGGGAAATAGAAAAAAAATAAAATAAAACCTTCTGCGCCTGAAGAGAGTGCTTATGGGGCTGACGAGCCTCTTTCTTTCGCTTGCGTTCGAAGAAGTCATGGCGGAAGCCATACCTCTTCTGATGCAGCTCAATGTAATCTCCCTGCGGCTGCACAAACAAACAAACAACAATCGAACAGGGAAATTAGCGTGTTTGGTATTGGTTCTCAGAATGCGTTTTCAGTTTTTCAATACCGAAAACAAATTTTTGAAAACAAAACGTTTTAGAGTTTTCATTTTTTTCAACTTTTTTTCCGACCCTGTACCGCCGCTGACACCCGCCCACCCAGCCGGCTGCTGCCCACCCCCAACCACCAACCCGCCGCTCCTACCTCCCCGCCAACCCCCAGCCGCTGCGCCCTGCACCTGCGACGCCCCCGCTGCCAGATCTCCTCCTCCCCCTCCCCCCGCCCGGCTGTGCCACCTCCGGCGAACGAAAAACAAAAACGGAAAACAACAACAAACGTTTTCGATGACAGATTTTCGAAAACTGAAAACGAAAACGCGGTGCCAAACATAGCTTAGCGAAAACAGATGCGGATAAACCGATTGCAACGCAGATGAGGCACGCTGAAATCGACAAAACCCTGGCACTGGAGTGTAGGCGGCGGCTTACCATTGCGATATTAGGGTTGCAACAACTGAAATTTGAAATTTTGGAGACGACCAACCTGTGCGTTTTTGGTGATTCATATACGGATATACCTAACCGGTGCGGAGCTTGCGGGTCAGATACCTCTACCCGGACCGTACATGCACCCCGTCGCGAGGCTATGGCCCAGGCCCATCGAATGGATACGTCATATATAAATGGGCCTGCTAATTATATTTATAATTATAATTATTTAATCACTTTTTTTTCCTTCCTTTCATCTAACTTCACTTTCATCCAAATTACGTGAATTTAAAAGTATTTTGATTGGACAGTTTTTTATTTTTAAAAAATTATTATTATTTTTGAATATACAAATTTTAAAATAATTATTTTTTGTTTTTTATTTTCTATACCATCAACAATTCTGTACTATGAAACCAAATGTTCGCAGACAAATTGATCCGACTACTTTAATTGATTAAATTAATTTATATAATATTACTAAAATTGACATATAATAATATAATATATATAATAAATTATATAAAATAAAATTAATACTACTTATTTAAAGAATTAAAAAAATAAGATTAACTAATTAAAGACAAAAAATTATAAAAAAAAAGGTTGGTTCGTTACAGTTTTATAATAATTCAATAATAAAAAAGATATATAAGATACGTATTTTTTATAATTAAATAATTATAATAAATAGATAGTTTTTTTTTCAATATATTAATAAATATCGTACTGAATTTCATGAAAAAAAGTTAAAATCTCATTTGATAAGCTCAATCGAGCATACTATTTAAAAAAAAATGATAGGTCCGAAGTAAATCCACTCTTACTTAATAATAATATAAGTTTAAAAATATTTTTTTAAAATGATGAATTTCGTAGTTGTTTTAACAACTACTTAGTATTTAAAGAAAACACTTAAAACAGAAAGCCCGATAATGACAAGCTCTTAATTATAATTTATATTATTAAAATAATATTTTATTTATCCTATTTTTATTTAATAATATATTTTTACGATTCAAAGAAAAGTAGAAGTCAATAACATGAAATAAAAGGTTAGAGAAAATAAAATCTTTATAATTTAATAATTACAGAAAATAAAACAGTAATTATAATTATAATTTAATAATCATACCAACACTTTTTTCTCCCGACTCAACACCATCAACGCTCTGTTTGAGTAACCATGTATCCATTCCTTCCTCCCCCGCTCTCCATCTACACGGACTACTCCTTTGAGGCTGCCAAAATCCCTATGCTGCCACCTGCTCTTCTGAAACTCTCTGCTGACACCTTCTACGGCGGCCGCTTCTTCCAGATCGAGCCCTATGAGGACGCCTGCCAGAGGCACCATGTGCTCATTCCTCACCGCCATCTACATGGAGGAGTCTCAGGCCATCCTTGTCGACCATGCCTGGACCTTCCGTCTCCCCGATTCTTACGACCAAGTACTCATACTTCCCCTCCTCTACGTTGTCACTCATGTTTCTTGGATCTTGATTGCAATCATAGGAGCCTTCACTGTTTTTTATTTTAGCATCTTTTATACACAAAATAAGTGGAAAATCGAAATTCGATTTTGAATGAATAGAGCGAAGAGTGAGTAAAGGTGGTTCCATGGTGGGTTCAACTATTCTATAAATTCCTTCACATAGGATAGGGAAAGTGTAATGTGTTTTTCTGTTTTATCAGACATTTACTTCCATAGTGATTGATGGTTTTCTAATTTTTTTGCATATTGAATTATCCACTTCATGTCACATGAATTACCATTGACTATTCACTTTTATGGCATAAAATAAAACCTTTTGATCTTAAAAACCAATTCGCATAGTTTCTCGAGAGTTAAGCATACCCTCCTCGGTGTATTACTATGTTCCCTTTTACAATCATTTGGTGCATCTTTCATAACTTTCACCAATACCTTGAAATTGTTCCCATATTTCATAAATCCTAAAATTTGAAGAACACTCACACATGAACACTCTTATTTTTATAAAATTTATATTAAGACAGAAATAAAAAATAAATAAATTGAGAAAAACACATTATTTAGGCATGTTTGTTTTTTTGTTTTCTGATAGTTGTTTTCAAGTACATCAAATGTAAGATTTTTTTTTTTTTTTTTACATTTTAAAAATAATTATTATATTTTAAAAATAAAAATAAAAACAGATAAAACAAACATTTACTTTAACAATTCATAATTCTCTCTTCGCTGAGGAGACACAACCTTTTTATTTGCAAAAATTTTTTATTCTCACTATACAACACCACCGTTCTTGCAAATATATACATAGGAGGTCCATACCATGCTCGGCCGAAGACCCATAGATATAATTGCATGCCCCGCACCACCGTTATCAATAATTGATTACACACATTTTTTTAGTGTTTCCACACATGCACAATTATCTTGTGCTGTCTTTATTTGCTCCATATTCGCATATACATTTATTTTTTTGTTTTACAATAATACCTTTTCTATCTCTAAAATCTCATAAATGTTGGAACTCATAAACTAATCACAGAACACGTGTCTTTACCCCCCGAGCTTTGCCTTCCTATTTCAATATCACAATTGAACAAGTGCAAATTCAGTGCCTATGTCCTTCGGCGTCTCTAACAAGTGCAGAGATTGCTTCGGCACCTCCGCACATCTTCAATTGATGGAAGCTTTTGCGTTTTACTGGATCGATAGATTGACACGATTGAAGAATGATAGAATTGGTTTTTCTCGCAGATCGATGAAAAGAAATTGACTTGGGTCATAAAATTTGTTGACCTGCCTACTATTCTTAAAATAAAATAAAATAAAATAATAATAATAATAATAAAAATTGATTACGTGTCTGGTTTATCATCCGAAGAATAAATAAATAAATATATATGTATGTATGGCACTGGATAAATATATATATATATATAAAAATAAAAAGAAATTGGACACATAAATAAATGAGGAGCGCCTCCCCCGCATGGCCATGCTTGAGGCCCAAGCAATGAAATAATGTCAAGTTTCCAATTTGTTTTACATTCCCAAAAATTCACACCGCCTTAGACCCTGACCTATAAAACCAAACCACGCCTCCTTCACTGTTCTGTTGTTCCGTTCCCCCTTCTCTCCCCCGAGTCAGCGACGACCGACCATGACCGGTCCCGTCGCCGGCGCCGGCGCTTCCCTGCCGGTCGTGTTCTTCAACGGCGACAGCGAAATCGACGCCGGCGATGTCGTCATCTTCCCCAGCCTGGAGTTCAAGGCCTTCCAAGCCATCATCAGCCACAAGATCGGCATCTCCCCCCATCAGATCTCCATCTACCTCGACCACCCCGCCAAGAAGCCCCGCTCCTTCTCCGATCGCCGGAAGCGTTCCCCCATCACCTCCAAGGTCAACTTCGCCTCCGTCCTCCGCCACCGCGACTCCTTCTTCATCGCCGTCCTCAAGAAACCCCGGACGGAGCGCCGCCGCCGCCGCAAGCACCACCACCAGCACGCCGAAGAAGCCCTCCCGTCCGAAGCCGATTCTTCGAATCCGGAGAAGCTCGTGCTCCTCCGGCGAGGCGAGGGGATGCCGTCCCCCTTCGCCGGCTACTTCTCCCCCCTCTACGGCCAGATTGTGCCCCTCGACTACTTTGGGCTGCAGAAGCAGCGGGAGAATTACATGAATGCCATGGGCTCCGCCATCGGCTTACGCTCGAGCTCGCCGATTGCCGCCAGACAGAATCGGCGATACGCGGCGCCGTGCGAGGAGGGCATTCACACGAGGAATCGGTTCGTTTGCGAGGACTGCTCCAGGGCCAAGGAAGAGGGCAGAACGGTGCCGTTTCATTGGTGCGTTCTCGACGCCGTCACTGTCGGCTTCCGCTCCCTCGCCGGTCCAATCTCTCGACCCGTCAAATACTCCCGGTGAACGACCATATAGAGGAAGAAAAAAAGGCCGGGCCGACCCAGATGTCGACGTGACTGTGGTGCAGTGGTGGTGAGAACACGCGCGCGCGCGCACACACACACACACACTGACACACATTACATATATACATAGAGATAGATAAAGCATATAGTTTAGATGATGATGCTTCTTTTGCGCGCAAGCGTTTATGTACGGATTATAGGAGTTGAGGCCAATAGAGTGGTGGTGTTTGATTGCCTTTGCTTTGCCTCCTAGAAATTGAGGGATCTTTGCATTTTGGAGCCTCTAATTGAAAGATTTGGGACTTGCCCTATATTGGTTTCTCAATATCTACATGCCTTGAATATTGGTTTCTCAATTACTACATGCCTTGAACGTTCAAGAGGCAACAGAACAGCTTTGGGATTTGCTTCTCTCTCTCTCTCTCCTCTCTCTGTCTCCACACCCCCCCCCCCCTGGACCCATTAGCCAGAACAGAGCAGCCAGGCCCAGACAGAGGGGGTTCCAAGCTGGAATTCAAGGCATTCAAAGCAGCTCTATTTTGATGCTTCGTTTCCATGTGTGGCTGTTTTTTTCTTTCATGTCGTTTGGCGTGGCATTTAAAGTGTGGTTACTGTATGGCCCTTTACGCGCTTTTTAGAGTTTTATGCCAGTAGGAATTCATTGATTATTTGGCTTCCCCACTTGAAATTGGGTTTTATTGTACAGATTTAATCCACCAGAAGGTCTCTTTATTTGCTTTACAGACTGGTATAGACTTATTAATTTTATTCAATCTGTTTATTCTTCTCAAAATTTAATTAAATTTCTTGATACTGGCTGGCTATGTCAGAAAACCAGGATTTTATTGAAAAATGGTGATGATTTGTGAAAATACAAATATACCCAAATCAATAAAATAGCGGCATGTTATTAAAATATTTTAGAGTAATATCTGTGGCTTTCACCAATCATCCTCCAGCATTTCTAATCCAAATCAGGGCCACAGAAGTTGGTTTCAGCAAAAATAAAAAAAATAAAATAAAAAAATTCATGGACCTTTCCTTAAGTTTTGACATGGAAATGGGATTTTTCAACATTTTGAGCGTTAAGTCAGATTCAACCCTTTGTTCTTCGCAATGGGAAACTGTAGAGCTGGAAATGGGGGACACTGATAAATTATGATGATGCCATATATATAGATTTAAATGGTAAGATTACGTTTTTTATTTACAAATTTAATTTATTTTCCAAAAAAAATCGAAGGTGTGACCATCCATTATTATGGGCGACAAATGGGAATCCATTTAAATTTATTGTACAGATTTAAATGGGTGTGTTGAATTTAAAGTGTGATTTTCTTTTTTTACATTACTTTTTTCCTCTACCTCGTGTTAAAATCTTGATACATTAGATTAGGCTATTAATTCATTAGTCTACGTGGGCTTTAATCAGATTCTAATGTCTTTCATTAGAATGTGTTCACACATTAGACTTTGACTCATTAGAATATAATATCACACAAGCTTTCAATGCAAGTCAAGGGTCCGATGATGTTGGCATTGCTTGAATTTGATTTGTGAAATATATATGGATCGTTATATATATATTTTTTAAAATAAATTATTTTTAAAAACCGTAATTAAATTTAATAAATTTAAAATAATTTAGGAATGATAGAAATTATCTGAAATCATAATTTTTTTAAAATAATTATATTATATTAGCAATGAAGATTTTATTTCTTTTGGACTGTGCCCGCGTCTTAGCTGTCGAGGACTCATTGTTGCTGCAACTTTATCTGATACATATATGTACCAATTACCGCAACTTATATAAGGAAGGACACGTAATCACATCATCCCTCAAGTTAAAATTGTACAAATTCTTGGCAAAATGAGATTGAGGTTATTGATGTAATGATCACTTTTTGTTGTCCAAATCAACGGCGGATCAAAGATGGGGGTTCGGTTTAACACAATAAATAAACCATGAAACTCTGATAGTATATATCATTGAGAAAGGATATTTTAAGGTGTTAAAATGATACATTCATTTGTGTCTAATTAATTAATAATATTTATTTATTTATTTTAATTTACAATAATAACTTTAAAATATCAAAAACAAAATAAAATGATAAATTAATATTTTATAATACCTTAACTTTAAAAAACCATCTATTTAAATACATTGATTCGTCATTTGTTTATGGTAGATGTATCTGGTTTCTTCCATTCTACACGAACAGACAAATATGGACCCCATAAACTATTTCAAAAATTATTGCTTCTTCTGAACATGAACATGGAGAAATTTCTACTTATACGTCAGCTGCTGCTTCTTTGGACTTTTTTCAGTGAATTATGGTTGTTGGGCTTTGGCTTCTGCTTGGTGGGTATTACCATGTAAGTTTGGATAGTTGGGCATTTATTCATATGTATGTTTTCTTCTGTTTATATTATATATTTTGTTTTCTAATTATTTGTATGTTGATGAATGGCAGAAAACCAAGGTTGTATTGTGAACATGAAGATTGTCCGATCGAACTATTTCATCCTCTTGAAGATTGTAATGTCAACTCATCCCTATCCTTCACTCTTCAGTGCATAGATAGAATGTGTTCTTCAAGAAGTCTGGCGATTGATTTCTATTTGAAAATATCAGTGATGCATTCTTTTGCCATTTCAGATATGCCAAGTGGAAGATATAAATATTGGAGGCCTGATAAAAGGATTTGTTGTGCACTTCCATCGGGCTAGAACTGTCACTGTTGAAACCTCGGGAATAATAAGCACAACTGTAACTGTAATGGGTATGCCTGAGTCTAATATTCTTTCACTAGAAGTTATCCTACCCTTTAACTCACACATTCTTTTCTACTGAATGTTATCCGAGAAAACTGATGGGACATTTTGCGTCATTTTATTTTGCAGACTATGGCTATAAGTGTGTTCTTAGCTTCTTGCACTGGGTCAATCTTTGTTTTGGATGATTCTTACAATGAAAATCAAATAATAATTTTATAATGAATTATATTTCGGTGTTCATACAGGCTGCACAGGTGGAAAATGGCAATGGTAGGGGGCAGTCAGAAGCAGTGGTTTTGGAAGTGGCGGTGGACATGGTGGTAAAGGTGGGATTGGATGTCTAAATGGAAGTTGTGCTGAAGGTGGTATTTCTTATAGAGATGCTAATCTACCTTGCCAACTTGGCGGTGGAAGTGGTTCTGACAAATTTTCTGGTTCAACCGTGGGTGGCGGCATCATAGGTGAGTATTTTTTGGGTCACAGTTAAAAAAAAAAAAAAAAAAAAAGCTGGAGTGGCGATCACATGAAAGGGTGAAAAAAAAAAATAAATCTCATGAACCATATTAGTCTGTGGTTGCCTTCATCTACACAATCAAAGGGCACACAATCATGCAACAATCAAACAACAATAATCACGTGCTTTATGCATCATGCTTGCTCTAATCCAAATGCAGTTTCCTGGCAAATGATGCATCTCAGGCTATTATTCCACCTACGGTTTAGTTACAGCTGCTCATTGGCCTGCTATTTGGATCAATGTTGTATTTACATTGCAATATAGTTAGAAATGTTGCCAGCATTTTCAGCTGGAAGCATTCTTTTTCTTTAAATGCCAGTCCGCATATGTATTATTCTTTAATTTAATGCCCCTCACAGGCTTTCAATTAATTGTCTTATAAAATAATATCTAAATTGTCAATTGTTGGTTGGATATGGGATTGAAGGTGGAATGTACATTGTTCTCCATTTGTCTCCCCATGGGAGCTTAGCCTCTTTACTAGATGGTTTGTTCACCATTTCAAAGTTTCTGCAAAAAAAAAAAACACGTATGAGCTAAGCCAATTGATTATTTGGTTTTTCTTTCATTTTGTGTAGCTGCAGATGGGAAGGAGAAGCTAAAATGGAAAATCAGATACAAGATTGCCCTAGGATGTGCTGAGGGACTTGTTTATCTTCATGAAGGGGGTCAAAGGAGAATTATCCACAGGGATATCAAGGCTTCCAATGTGCTACTTACGGAAGACTTTGAGCCTCAGGTAACAACCCCTCATTATTGCAGCACTCTAGAGACATTTGAATTATTTGATATATTTATAAAACATGCCTAGCTCTGTAAGGTTCCCATTAGCCCCTATAGAACGTCATAGTGATATCATAATAGCAATTATAGCAACATCTATGATGAGCTGAAATTTAAATGCGCTCATGTAACTTCACTTCATGTTTATAATTCAGATTAGTGATTTTGGGCTTGCAAAGTGGCTACCAGATCAATGCACTGACCTTACTGTCAACGAATTCAAAGGAACAATCGGGTTTGTAATTCTATTATCCACTAAGTGTTTTCATTATCCATAAAAGATTCTTCTCTGTACCTTGTTGGAAGTATTTTTCGAAGACATTAAAATCAAACCAAACCAACAAGCCTTAATCTCAATAAATATTAATTATGTCACAGACACTAATATATATTAATTATGTTTTTGATTTTGGTCTTAGCTTAGTTTAGAACAAATAAAACAATCTCTGTATAAGCTTGTGTATGTGTGTATATGTTCTCACTTCAATAATGATATCTTTTATTAAATCTGAATTTTGAATCTTATTATGCAGTTACCTACCTCCTGAGTTTTTAATGCATGGCATAGTCAACGAAAAAACTGATGTATTTTCTTATGGAGTATTACTGCTAGAGCTGATCACTGGTCGCCATGCTCTTGATGAGTCACACAAGAGCCTTGTGATGTGGGTAAGCGTGTTCCAATGCAGTCATTGGGAAAATATTGACTTGGGGTTCCATTGTGTTTTAATTTTGAGTGTTCCTTTTATTTGTTGCAGGCCAGGCCTTTAATTGAGAATAACTGTATAGGCGAGCTTGTAGATCCCTCCCTTGCTGATGCCTATGACTCAGACCAGTTGAACCGGCTGGCTGTGACAGCCTCTTTGTGCTTAAGTCAGTCTGCTTATCAAAGGCCTCAAATGAACGAGGTACGTATTGATGGTATAAACTCTAGGCAGACTACTTGGAATTAATTGGAATCACACGTTGAACTATACAACTAAGTGGTATAGTAAAGCGTGTTAGTAGATACCAGACACCAATGAAAAGGGTGCCATAATGGCTACAAACTCTATTCCAGCTCTAGCAGTACAGACATTGTATCTTTATTGATCTGGGTTTGGTTTTTTTCCCCCAGGTTGCGCAGTACCTCAGAGGAGATAAAGGGTGTTTGGATATTGCCTTACAAAACCACAAAGCTTCCTGTCACCGACGTGCATATTCTGAAGAGTATTATGACGCAAGTGAATACCCAAACAACCGTTAAAATGATGTCAGTGTACAATTGCAGCGATTATAGCCACGGAGATCTGAACTGATTAAGCAAGTTTTGGCAGGCTTTGGATTTTTTTTTTCCCCTTTCTTTTTTTCTTCCATTGACAGTTAGGAGGAGAATGGTTTAGGGTGTCTAGATCCCAAGTACCATGTTATTTATATTCATTAAAGGGCCTCAGCTTGACTGGCCTTTACGCATTGTAAGAGGGAAGGACGGAATGGATTCAGATGCTGTGACTATTAATGCAGATTGATTTGATTGTTCATAGTGTGGATATCATAAATAGGGATGCAAAGTTTTATTGGATGAACATTTCTACAGTTCGTATTCCCGTTTCCTGCTTCTGGAAATATGTAGTAAAATGAAACTCAGACTCCATGACGCATTCTGAACCCAAACTCGTCCTTGGCATACGACTTTCTTTTCTTAATTCATGTTCCCATAATTGGTGAAAAAGTGTTGATGACATGTGATGATTAGCATTTTCAATTTTAATGACTTGATATTTTGCTTTGAGTAGGACATAAGGCGAAGCATTCCAGGTAACCTGCGCCCACTGATGAAAAATATTCCAGCATCTTCTATATACAGTGTGAGATCAGGGCCTACACGGAGCAAAGCTGTTAGTATGTCTGACTCTCCTCTTGCAACGAGCAGTAATGCCAGTTCTGAACTGAGCGTTAATAATAATGCCATTAATTTAGATGGAAGCGAATTAGACTACGATCTTGGCAGCGACAGAGGTGTCCAATCTGCTGCCAACTTGCAGGGTAGGTGATATTTCAATTGATTCGCTTTCCAGTAACAGGTGGTGTTTCTGCAATGAAGACAAATTATAACAATATATGAAGGCTTATTAATATTTGTAGCCAAATTTGCTAGAAATGAAAATATACATAATATTAGTGTAGCTAATATTTGAATGTGCGATCAAGAAAGAATAAGATTCAAAGTAAAAATATTCGTAGTATTGTAAGGATATCTTTGATTAAAGATAAAATGAGAGAGAATCGATAACATTAGTTTAACTATCTAGATATAGGTTAATAGTTGCACATGGTAGAAAGTTGAAGAATATTGATATTGAACAAGATAAAAAAAAATTAAGATAAGATTATAAATGACTTGGATGGTTTTAAGGCATTGCACTACTTGTTTAGTTAGTACTTTTACAATGTTGCTTCAGGTGGTCGCATTTATTTGTGGATATTTTCAGTACATCCAAAGCAAGAAGGTTCAAAACTTAGATGAAACATTGGCATATGAGCTCATATACTAAACCCTTTGGCTTGTTCTTTATAGTTGTGGCGGTGGAACATGAGAATTCTGATTCATTTGGGTGCAGGGATGAGAGTGAATGGTAGATTTTTCCAACAGGATTGGTTTTGGAATCTGTCCAATCATGACTCATCAATCGGCATGTTGCCAATCTTGAGATTCATGACCAGTCAACGTATAGTAATGACTTCTAGATGTTTTTGGCAGTTTTCATCGCCTTGACCAGTCAACGTATAACGTTATTTCATTATGGTCCTCCAATTTGCGATAGTGTGGGTAGGTTAGTCACACTACAGAGAAAGAAGCAAAAAGAAAAGGGGGAAAATGGAGTGTTTCCAGCATTCATTCTTTTAATACCCTTTTTAATATTGAGCAGTTACAGCTATTTCTCCAACGTATATATTAATATATTTTCTATCAATATATAAGCCTCCATTTTCTCTTAGAGGCTATTTCTCATATGTTTGATGTAGTAGCTATTTATGGAGGTAGTAATGTGCGTAAGGGAAGCCATATAGGATGTAAAAACTTGAAAGAAATTAAACAAGGAACAGTTTCATTTCTATCATGGAAAAAACATTGAATTATAATGTCAATACTAGAAATTATCTGCCAAGGTGGTATTGCATTTGTTGGATCCCTGCTGGTGCAATGTTGCCCGTGCATTCTGCTAATGGCACCACAGCTCAACCTTGTGTATGAATAACAGAATTTATCAGAGTTCTTTCTTGCATACCAACGCACATATAGGAGGGCCCACTGTACTATCATCCATTTTACCTTATCCATATCACTCTGTCTTCAAAACCTTGGGAACTTTAATATATGGGTCCTCATAGCAGGGGACAGCAGCTATCATGGACTCCCTACATATGAATCAAAATAACTCAAACTGAATAATTAAATAGCAACACAAACAAGTACATTTCCTACAAATCCAACCTGTTTTCAAATGTTGTGGGAGTATCATCACGCAAATTCACACTGCCAACATCTGTAAAACCAAAACAGAATGTTGAGAAAAAGGATCTACGCATGTGTGTGTATGTGTGATAGAGCACCAAATCCATTTGCCGTCATGTGGAGGCCAAAATGGCTATGGTTCGTTAAGTTAAAAGCTATTTTATTTTCTTAAATAAAAAATCAAAATAAAATCCATTCCCATCACCCCAAAGCTAGCTAGCTTCAACAAAATCCTATCTACGGGTTTGGCTAGAATTATACTGCCAGCAATTTCTGAGGTTCTTTCATTTGATTCGGATGAGGATAAAAGGATTTTCCATGTTTTAAATATCATATAAAATTGAAAAATGAAAGAAACGTTAACTTACTAAGACAACCGTTTTGGCCTGTTAGTGTTACAAGAGCAAATGGGACAAAGAAATTTATAAATGCTAGCCCAGCATTCCCCAACTGATTTGATTAAATTCTACATCAGTGAATGAAAATTCCACTGTACTGACCAATACATTGCCAGGAATATCAACCCGCAGGATCCTGGCCCAAAACTTTTCACTAGTTACAATTCATGCATGTCACCAGGAAATTTTCACACCTGTGTAACAACCATAGTAAGACACCCATGGTTAAGTTCATTTCAACAAATTGGTTGGTATCTCCCATAATTGCAAACCATATATTTAGTTTTGGGTCAACTCCACCACCCAAATGTAGCATCTAAAAGCAGCCTTTGTTCAGTAGCTATGCCCTCAAGACAATCATATCAGATCGTTCCAAAAATGGGGTCAAATGAATTTTAGGGGTTTATGTGCTGATATTCTAAGGTGGGTAACCAGCAGCATCCATGAATTCCATATCATTTACAACCTCATTACACCATGCCTGGGTTAGCAACAAGAATTTCTGCTATAGCCCTCAACACTCTTTAGTTGAGTATAATAATAATGAAGTATTCACAAAACTACCATCTAAAGTGCGCTGCGAAAGGGTTTCACTGACCTGCTCTTATCGCAGGCTCAACACTATGAAGATCAACCGCTTGAAGCTGCCCAAACCTGTCACAAAAAAATGAAAACAACCCACGAATGCTATAATTAAGTTACAAAAAAAAAAACCATTCATTTATTTTAGAGGAAAGATGGAGATGGGATAGATAACCAATCCACTACTTGTCGAATTTTTGGAGCAAATTCCTCAACCTGAAAGGAAAAAAAATCTTCTTATAACAATCGAAGGTAAAACAATCCAGATTAACCTTAACTATTGTCTCAACAAAAAGGGAAAAGAGAAAAAAGAAAAAAGAGGAAGGGTTTTGAGACCTCCTGTGGGGTGAGAGTGATGCGAGCTGTTTGAGCCAAACGAGGCACATCGGGAGGGTCCAGAGGCGACCCAACGGAGTAGCTCCTCCTTGCGAACATGTGCCTGATCCTCAGCCCCCGACATGGAATATATGATTGTGGGGGGCAGATAGTGGGTGGCAGTACTCGACTCACCAAAACAATCGCTCTGCCGCCGCCTCCCATTCCTCTTGTCGTCTGTGGGTGAATTGAATGAATGGAGGCGGTGGTGGTGAATGGTGACCTGCGAAGCACGGACACGTGAAACATCAGTGTCGGGCTCTTCTCGACACGCTTCCGAGTTCCGACACGTCCGGGACACGCGAGAAACGATATCGAACAGCAGAGTATCTGGACTAAATCATGGTGGCATACGGCTGCTAACAAAAATAGAATGCTCATTAGTCATTAAACACAAATGAAGAGTCTGTTTTAGTGAATTTTAATTATTTTTTAAAATAAAATTAATATTTTAAAAATAAATATTTGTCCACGTTAGTCATAATTTTAGTCATTAAACACAAATGCTCATAAGTCATAATTTTTTACCCAGGCACGCTATATGTTTCATTGCTCATAATATTATGAGACAAATCATGTGGGCATAAACAAAACTCGCTCTGACCATCAATCCGATGGACGGATGGATGGATGGATTACTCATCACTAATCAGAGCTTCCGACTGTTCCTTTATTTTAATTTGACAAAATAAAACCTGACATCAACAAAGTGGCTTCTGCGTTCACTTTTTCTGACTTTCCACACTCTATATGTATATACTCGCTCCAATCAAACGAAACCTGACATCAACAAAGTGGCTTCTGCGTTCAAAATCCAATCAGACGGTTGTGATTCCAGAGTGGGTTCGAGGGATGAAGAAATGGCCCAGACAGAGAGAGAGGGATGGCAGAATGAAGCCAAGAGTTGCGATAGAGTGGGGTACCTCACGTGATCGTACGTACGGTCATCTCTCCCACGTCGTTGCTGCCACACTACCCTTCTCTCTCTCTCTCTCTCTCTCGCTCGCTCACACAGTCACACACACAACAGACGCACACTTTAATGACTCTTGACACACTAGAGACTTTGAGAGGAAAGAAAGAGGCGTAACGTCATTTTGAATCCCCAGTCTTCCTCTCATTTTCTCTCACTTTCTGCCACAGAAAGAAAAATGGCGGGGTCTCCTCCCAATTTGGACGATGGAGAGCTATGGCTTCCCTCGGACATCTTCTTCCCGGACGAAGCTCCCACTAACCTCAACTCAACCTGCTTGTTCACGGACAGGGCGGACAGGCACCCCCTGATCTCTCGCCGCTTTGCCCCCAGAGTTCTCCTCCACCCTTCTTCACGAACCCCAACTACACTAGCCGCCCCAAGCTCGGAGGTTCTTCGCTCTCCTTTGTTCCTCCTATTTTTGTCACTTTTTTGTGTCCCCAAATTAAATTTCAAGGACGTTTATTTGGGTTTTATTTACTTAACCGCCTTTTTTCCCTTTTTTTGCTGAAATGTGCAGAGGATTACGGCGCCCACTGGGTCATGCGGTGTCAACGGAGGCGTCTGCCTTGGTCAGAGTTTGATTTTTCCGGTCACCGGAGGAGCAACCGGAGCACACTACGCCCCCCAGCAGCCGTTTTACCAACTGCCTCGTCCTCATCGTGTTAGCACCACAAAACAATACCACTCTGTGTCACGTCTCATTTTTATTTATTTCCTGTTTTACACCGAATTTGTTTTAATTTATAGTCATTGATTATGTGAAGCCGTGGTTTCGCTTGCTCAAGCTAATTAGTTATAGTGTGACCCATGTTCTCTAGATACTGGATTCGCTGTTGGTAACGTAGTGTCATATCCGTTAATATATATATATATATATATATATATATATATATATATATATATATATATATATATATATATTTGGTAGTGCGTGAGTTTTTGGGCTTCACGGTTACTGCTAATTTCATTTTAATCATGGGTTTTTGTGTTATGGGTGAAAGAAATAAGCTTTTTGTTCCCCAGATTGAACGCGTTATGGGACCATGGGCTTGTGGGGCTTTGCAGGCGCGCTTTCGTTCCTCACGAAGAGGACATCCAGGAATCAGTGGTCTCATGAGAGGCTCTGCGGGTACGGGCGTGTTCCTTCCCCATCCCCGGGTCGTTTCCGGGGCCAGCAGTAAAAGCGCTGTAATTGATGCCAAAAAGAAGAAAGAAGGTTAGTCATCATGCCCGTTACCGATTGGTGATTCATTAAATGTTATGTCATTTCATGTTCTACTTCGCTTTTCCTGCAAAAAGACTCTACAGTATACGCACGTGAGGACTGCGCGCTATTATTGCTTTAGCAACCATACGCTTTGTGAGTGTATGTGTGTGTGTAATGTGCTGGGTTATTGAAGAGGAAATGTGAATGCATTGTGCTTGTACAAAAAACGGATATCTGGACTTCTTTTCAAAGAGCATGGATACTCCACTCCACAGTTAACGCAGGAAATGCATAGGTCAAAACGACGCATTCTCCCTTTTAAATGCTTATTCTATTGTGCAGTGACGTCATTTTGCGATTAATAATAAATAGTCCAATATTCATGCAATTACTCAGACTAAATATACTTGCACTTTTATAATAATGTGGTGTTACAATTCATGCCAGAGAATGGGTTAATCATTCATTATTAGTGTGCAACTGCCGGTGTGTTGCCCATTATATATAGACACAAATATACCTATTTATGGTACTTGTTATCAATTTTGCAATGTTTATAAGCATGTTTTTGACAGACCTACTAGGGCTGTCGTGATGCCCATAAATTACATTTATGGGTTTTCCTTAATTAACCTATAAATGGGTAGATAGGATCAATTCCACGAGAACACGGTGGCTAATAGGTTTGAAGCTAATCAGTAACTTAGGAGAAGAAAATAATTTGTTAATCGAAGGGAACACACTAGTGTAATCTTAGTGGAATTGCAGAGGAACAAAGGGTATACAATTGAAGACTCATTTCTCTGTGTAGACTCCTTAGCTTATTATTGCTAATTTAGTTTATGTAATTGATTGTTTGATTTTATAGTAATTGTTAACTCAACTTTAAGTATTAATTACCACCTCATCTCCCAGTATGGCTCATGTACCTAGGCTAAAAGCACCCTATGCATTCCCTAAGTTCTGTTTGTCCTGTATTTCTATTTCAACTTAGCACTCCATAGTGAGATGCACCCAATTGACCCAAAAGAAGTTGCAGAAAAAGCATCTGTCATGGGAGAGAAGCTAGAGCGTGAAGTGTCCTAGGCTTGCTTTAGCACGAAGCTAATCTCCTTGTCTTCATCTCCATGGTGCCCCATGGACACCCCTAGAAACCTCGAGTTAATCATCAAGATCGAGAATAGTAAATAATAAGATTCAAGGACACCCCTAGAATCCTCAGGAGCTTTACAACTAGCCAACTTAAGGGTTGATTAAATGTCAGGTGTAAAATAATGCAGGGGGACCATACTTCAGATACTTTTTTTTTTTTTGTTCAAATATGTCATTTTAGGGTTTTAAGGCTTCGGCACTACTTGGGTTAGTATACAAAAGCCCCTCTCTTTTTCCCTCTTTCTGTATGAGTTGAGTTCAACAGCTAGGGTATGAATTAGCCTCCATTACACTTAAAATTATGGGGCATGAATTCTTCACTTAATAATTGTCAATTTGTTATGACAGGTTTGGGGAGGAACAAACAAGAGGACTTGGGCTCTGGAGAGAGGTGTGCTCTGTTTCGAGGTGGCCCGGGGAAGCCAGAGGATTGCCGTTGCCAGCAACTTCCTCCTAAGATGGGTTTGCCTGCTCCATGACTCGACCTCACTCGCATGCTACACCTCATATATACTTGCTCAAATGCAAGGCTCCCGCGCGTTGCGGGCTTGTCTTCTTCATGTTAGGACAGTTGCTTCTTGTTGCTGCCTTGGAGCCATAGTATGTAGTCCAGGGAGGCGTTAGTTAGTTTTTGTTTTTTTGTTTTGTTTTTGGGTGAATGTGTGGCTAGTTAAGTTTGATTAATGAACTATAATATTAATAAGCTGTTGCTTGTTAATTAATGTTTCCCTTAGCGTCAATCAAAGTGGAATTATGGTAATTTGTGTATATCTATATCATGAACTATGGTGTAGGTCTATATGAAAAATGTATATATAACAGAAATGCTTTATATATATATATATATATAGTTTTTTTTTTAAAAAAAGTTAAACATGGTTTTAACTAGAAGTGGTTGTTAATGTATATATAAAAAAAATGTTTTGTGGGTAAATCTCAAAATTAAAATTTCATCATTTAACCAAAATTTCAAAACGCTGAAGGGTATGTCATGTAAGGGTTGATAATTAGACGTATTACTATTTTTATCCGAGCAATGTAAGCCGAAAGCATGGTTGATGATATTTTTTTAATTACTAAATATGAAAAATGTCATTAATAAACTGAATCAATAATGTAAACAAATTTGGAAGCAAGTTTTGTTTTTGTTTTTTTTGGGGGAAAAATAAAAATGTGATAATTTTCGTTTCTGATTGTGGTGGGATTTTGGGCTCGCAATGGAATGTTGGTGGGAGTAATCCAAGGATGAGACGGGAAAATCCAAACGTAAGCAAGAAAATTCGAACAGCCTCTGCAATGCCATATCGCTGAATTGAATCGTCTCTCACCACCCACCACCAACCACCCACCATCTCTGAAGCCAAGCAAACAAACACACGCACACACGGACACACACGCCCAGAACCAGAGAGAAGAAAGAAACATCAAACATGGGGGTTCCTCAGGCCATTGAAGTGCTGGGCGAGAGAGCAGCCTTCATGAGAGAGTCTCTGCAGAAGAGCCAAACCGTTACAAGCAGCATGGTCTCCATCCTCGGCTCCTTCGATCACCGCCTCTCGGCTCTCGAGACCGCCATGCGTCCCACCCAGGTTGGTACACTCTCATCTACGTACATTCCTCCTGTCTGGCAGCGTTGGGGACCTTGATTCGTTCGCTGTCGCTGTCGCTTTTCTAGGTCAGAACCCACGCGATTAGGAGAGCTCATGAAAACATTGATAAGACGTTGAAGGCCGCGGAGGTCATACTTGGCCAATTCGACCTCTCGCGCCAGGTTTTTTGTCTTTCTCTCTTCTGTTCTGTTTTTTTTTTCTTGCTTTGCTTCTCTGTTCATATGAAATCGCTAACCATATTTATTACGTGCATTTTTCTTGGATTTAAAGATTTATTTCTAATATTGCTTTGTAGCGTCTAATATTTATTAATCATTGAAAGATATGAATAAATGTTTGGTGATTGTAGCATGACGTCATTGTCCTTTGCCTGCCTTTTCCTGGGAGTGGAGACGTCTTCTTCTCTTTACACTTCTTCTGAATTTCATTTAGTAGTTCAATTAGAAGGTTTAAGTTTGCGGGTGGTGTTTTGTGTTTAAAAAGAAAAGCATGCTTATAAAACAAGCTTTTCTAAACATGTGTTAATAAATAAAAGTAAGCTCCTAAAAACACACTCCCGCACACGCGCATAAACACGTCGTTTAGTATTCAGTGTTTGACGTTCGAGTAAAATTGCAGGTGGGTAGTTAACTCATAAATGATTTAACTTTTATGATATTATTTCTCATAGTTTCCCATCATCAGTCCTACGTTATTTATGTTACCGGGAAAAAGCATCATTTTATTTTGGTTTCCATATGTATGAAATTTGCAACCTTTTCAGTGCCCCCCATGTTGTTGCCATCTACGCTAGCTGAGCAGTTCAACCTCCATTAAGTTGCCACCTTGACTTCAAGTTCTGTTACATTATTGCCGCCCCTTTTTGTCACCATGGACACCGTCACTGCTGATATTGTAGCGTCTGCCATTCATTTCAGTAGACTAGGGCAGAGTTATATTGTAGTAGGAGCGGAGGGTTGGTGTATTTTACTGACATTTTGAGTAAGAATTTCAGAATTCAATATCTAAGTTAACCCGCATACCGAGGGCTCCCTACAGGTTATGGTAGCAGAGCAGAACTGCTTGTTTTTAGACTGGTTTCCATTGCCATTTATTGTTATGTGACAAAAGCTTTCTGCAGGGAATCTTTTTGTTTGGGTTTGTTTGTTGATAACTGTTCACAAGCTGAATATTTTGGGTGCTTGATTTCATCTTCATGGCTTTGACGTTTAATATCTAAAATTGTTCATGATAATCTACCGCATCGTGTCTTCTTTCTCAATGTAACTTACATGTGTAGGCAGAAGCTAAAATACTCAGGGGACCACATGAGGACTTGGAAAGTTATCTAGAAGCTATCGATCAGCTCAGAAGAAATATTGAATTTTTTAGCAGCAACAGAAGTTTTAGAAGTAGCGATGGGGTGCTTAATCATGCCAATAATTTGCTTGCAAAGGCTATTTCAAAGCTTGAAGATGAGTTCAGACAGCTTTTAACATCTTACAGGTTTGTTGATTTATTATGCATCCATTACTGTCATTGATTTGTGACTTTCTGGGGAGGTATATACCATTTGCTTGTTCATGATTATGTGTCTTATTGCGTAGAGCCCCTGTGGTAATGCATGGTTACTCTAGTTTTAAAGTCATCCATTTGTATTTCAGCAAACCTCTCGAACCTGATCACCTTTTGGATTGCCTACCAAATTCTCTACGCCCGGTGTCAGGATCATCTGGTAATCAGGGTGATGCGCCTGGAAAACACTCTTCCACGAATAACTCTGAGCATCCCAACAAAGGTTTAGAAGCCGTTGTTTACAAATCTCCAACTCTTATTCCTCACAGGGTCCTTCCGTTGCTACATAACTTAGCTCATCAAATGGCTAAAGCAGGCCATCAACAACAATTATTTAGAATCTACAGGTACAATTCACCTTGTCTTTGATTAAGTAAAAAACTCTACCATTCAAATTTTTTTTCTCGCTATTATTTAGGAACTTTAAGGCGGACCTTGGCAAAACATTTTCTATGGTTATTATTTCGGAACTTTAAGGTGAACCTAAGTGACTGCCTTATAACTTGGAGGTCACATATTTGAATATCAGACAGGTCTTTTATAATTAAATTAATTGTGGGAGAAGCATGCATTCATATTGGCCTATGTTAATTAATTTTTTTTGAACCTTGTCACTCGTGGAAGCTTCATGTATCGGGTTTATCCTTTTATTGTTTAGAAACTTTTAATATTTATTGAACTAGAATTTCAAACCGAATAGATCCATAAAAAATGTCACTGGAATTTTTTTAAAAAAATTCTATGCTTGAATTTTGTCCTGCGAAAGCTGAAGAGAATTGCTTTTTAGAAATTTTAAACATGATTTTCAGTTGTATGGTTTACTTATAAAACCTAGAAACCAAGCACATCAATTCAACTACTGAAATTAATTTAACTACTGGAATGATTCTAATTTACTTTAGCATTTTTTCCTGTATTTTTTTTTCTAATGATCTATGGTTTTCTCCGTCCACCATGTCAAATATATATTGAAGATTTATTTTTAGATTAGTTTTGTAATGGGTCTCATTGAAGATCTACATTTTTACCAACAAGAAGTTCCTATCTTTATTGAGTGGATGTTGTCCAAAGTGACAGAATATTTTATAGAAGCCATCTGGTGATCTTCAATATGCAGGGAAAGTCGTTCTTCAGTTTTAGAACAGACTCTTCGAAAATTGGGTGTGGAAAAACTTAGTAAAGATGATGTCCAGAAGATGCAGTGGGAGGTTTTGGAGTCTAAAATTGGAAGTTGGATTCTTTTCATGCGGATTGCTGTAAGAATTTACATGGCATTGGTATGATCGTTATTATTTTTATTCCAACCATTTCACCATGCCTCAAACAGGTCAAACTGCTGTTTGATGGGGAAAAGAAAGTGTGCGATAAAATACTTGAAGGTGTCGCTTCTCTCAAGGATCAATGCTTTGCTGAAGTTACTTCAAATAGTATGGCTGTGCTACTTAGTTTTGGAGAGGCTATTGCCAGAAGCAAGAGATCTCCTGAAAAGCTATTTGTGCTTTTAGACATGTATGAGATCATGAGGGAGCTTCATTCAGATGTATGTTGTCTATTACTTGCTTTGTGATTAATTTCTCATGACACATCACCCTACCTGGCTTCTTACAAATTCTTTTCATTATTAAGCGATATATATATATATATATATATACTTTTATAGCAATTGAGGATAAATATGTAAACCTTGTCAGATATAAATGTTAAACTATCAAGTGATTTAAATTGTTGGGCAGACAATGTTTTCCCTTGAAAAATTGACTTGGAATGTAATTGGAAGGCTATTCCAAAAGTTGTTTCAAGTACCTAGGAACCTATCCGTGGAAAACTCAAGCCATTTGATTGCTGTTGAAACATAGGTGAAATCCTATGAGAAAAGGATGGAAATGCAAACTGTTTATTTTCAATTTGCTGTCATGAATATCCAAATGCGATCTGTTTATCATTTAATCTTTATGTTTGATTCACCACGAAACACATGCAGTTAACAAATATTAATTGATTTATCTAAATATTCTCTATTTGTTCTTTGGAGGACTTAAGTACAGATTGAAACAATTTTTGAAAGTAAAGCTTGTGCTGAAATGCGAGACACTGCACTAAGTTTGACCAAGCGGCTAGCCCAAACAGCTCAAGAGACATTTGCTGACTTTGAAGAAGCAGTTGAGAAAGACGCCACAAAAACAGCTGTCCTCGATGGAACTGTCCATCCTTTGACTAGCTATGTAATAAACTACGTGAAGTTTTTGTTTGAGTAAGTTAATATCCCTGTGTTTTTAACAGCTTTGTGGGATATAAAGGCATGCAATTGCAACGATGTTGTTCACCTCTGGTGATTTTGAACGCGGACATTGAACTTGCACAGCTATCAATCTACACTGAAGCAACTTTTTCAAGAGTTTCATGGTGGTGATGCTGAATCCCAGTTAGCTTCTGTAACAACAAGGATCATGCTAGCACTTCAGACTAACCTGGATGGGAAAGCAAAGCAATATAAAGATCCAGCTTTAACTCAATTATTTCAAATGAACAATGTTCACTATATTGTCAGATCTGTTCGAAGGTTTGTGGCATTTCTGCATCCCTCTACGAAAGATGTAATTTTGTTTTGAACGACCCACTTCAATATGCATTATTTTGTAGGTCAGAAGCAAAGGATTTGTTAGGGGATGATTGGGTGCAAATACATAGAAGGATTGTTCAACAGCATGCGAATCAGTATAAGAGGATATCTTGGTCAAAGGTCCAGATTCAAAACCGAACTTAGTGATAGGTTTTGTTTATTTTTCAATATGGTTCCTGGATTTATTACTGTGGTTTGTGTTGTCTCCTTTCCACAAAGCCTTCGCCAGACTAGCGATTTTAGTTAATTGCTTCAAATTAAGATTCTTTTTTTAGCAAATATAATCATGCGCATCACATTATTTGATTTCTGAAAACATATTACTGGTTGAAATTGTGTGTTTTGTCATGTGCATCTCCTTGACTTATCCGGGTACACTTCTACTTCTATCACATTAGCCAAGAGAGGAAGGGTAAAGTGAAAGCGAATAAGAAGCTAATAGCAAGGGCGTAGTTCAACTTCTAAGTTATAAATGTGCATAAAAAGCGAGAAAAATATCAAACTTGAACCGTATCACATAGGATACTTAACTTTTTTTTTTTTTTTTTGAAAATCTAAGAAAGCAACACATCCTGTTGAAGTGTTTATTATCTAAATCTCATCAGCACGTCTGTTCTCTTGTATGAATTGAAACTTCCTTCCCTTGTGCGCCTCTGTTGATTGGGCTATTTCTTCATACAAGTTTGTAAATGAAAAAGGAAAGGATTTGTGCAAATGCAGTTGATTTTTGTAAATGGTGTGCACTGGTTTGCAGATTCTGCAGTGCGTGTCAGTTCCAGGGAGTGGTGGTAGTGCCGTTGGAATGGATGGGGGTAGCAGTGGAATTACACGAGCAACGGTGAAGGAGAGGTTCAAGACCTTCAACGTCCAGTTTGAGGAGCTGCATCAGAGGCAATCCCAGTGGACCGTTCCTGATAGCGAGTTACGGGAATCTCTGAGGCTGGCTGTTGCTGAGGTCCTCTTGCCTGCATATCGATCTTTCATGAAACGTTTCGGGTATGTGTGTTGGTTTTGGGAGCTGTGGAGGCCTTTGCATTGTATATTGGGGTTGACTGTTGGTGTCTTTTCAGGCCTATGATTGAGGGTGGTAAAAACCCCCAGAAATACATCCGATTCACACCTGAAGACCTTGAACACATGCTGAGTGAATTCTTTGAGGGGAAGACCTGGGATGAACAGAAGCGATAAATATATGCAACAGGACCTTGGACTTTGTTAACACGATGTTTTGTTCCTTCTCATTTTCTTTTACTTTTGGCAGCATTCTTAGGCCTAGCATTGTAATTTCCTTTTGTAGTAAGTGGTTCATTGCCTTCACATAATCGCTTATTGTTGCTTTGTTTCTCCTTCACCTGTCTATTTGTTAAATTGATCTCATTTTATTTTTGGGTGAGATAGAAGGAGTATTATTAGTAAGTAGTATTAACTGTGTAGTACCAATAATTTCAGTATTAATAGTTAATAAATCTGACGGTTGCAGGTATAATATTATTTAAAAAACAATTAAACAAAAAAAAACATAGGATTGGACCAGTAATGTAATACACTAAAGTCACTAATACAGCAATATATTTGGTTTATCCATTTTTGGACGAGCGGTGGGATAAATGTTAAACTGTTTAATTTTATATTATGTTAAAAGGTTAATAAAGTAAATTTATGTTTTAAAAAATAGTATCCAATCTCACATCTTGACGTGGATCTGTTCAAAAATACACAATGAGCTACAGGACCACCTCAACTTAACAAAAATTTATTTGAATTTTAGTAAAAAAAATAATAAAATATTCTACACTGAAATCAATAAAGCTACATAAAATTTAGCCGAAGAATTCTCTCCCGTCTCTCTCTCTTTCCCTTTATTTTTTGTTTACAAATTCTTTACCGGCCCAGTTTTACTCATCTTTCCAGACGGAGAGGAATACTTCCCCCACTCTACTCCCACAATTGTTGGCTGGGTTTTGGATGGAGGTAGTTCCTGGAGCCACGTTTGGTGTTACGTATGTCATCAATAGTCTCCCCTGGTCTTCTCTTAGCGAAGTTGGCCTGTCCCCATTTTGGCATTGGAGACGGTTGTTTGAGGGAGGCACTTGCAGATGGCACCTCGGATGTTTATTGTGATGCTACTGATGGGGTGGTTGGCATTGGTGATAATGCAGTGGTGACGTCGGATGAGGCGGAGGCCTCCGATGATGTTTTGTCTGGTAATATAAGTATATAACTGCTCCTGCTCTTCTGCATCTTCTGCCACCATCTGTTTTCCTGTCTGTTTGGGTCACCTCAACTTCTTGGGAGCATGGGGATATAGATGAGAAGCTCCTGAGAGGGTGCAAGTAGTACACTCCAAAGGATAAAAAGGAGTTATGGGGCATGTAGTTAGGTGCTATTTTTGTTTTGAGATTGCCTGTACCAGAACTTGTTTTGACATTGCTTGCCCCGGAGATGACATCGTGCATTTAACTAGTATTATCATAGGTCTTGTTGCAAACCAGTTACCGGTGTATGCTTACACCTTCATTTTTATGTATTGGTTAGAATATTATGTTTGCAACTATAAACTGTCGGGAAGAAGATAAAGGAAATAAAAGATTAAACAAAGAAGAAAATAATGCAGAGTTTGAGACTTATCATCCATTTTTCCACTTCCCTTACTTGACTCTCTTCATGTGTACTTGAAAAAATTTCAGTCTGCAAATTATGAGGGATGAAAGCTTTCTTTGTTGTAGTTTTTGAGTGTATATATTTATTAAAGTCTGTATTGAAAATAAATCTTTTAGAGGTGAGTCCCTTGAACTTATGGTTAACTTTGTAACTTTGTTTTACAAATATTAGCAAAAACTATAAAAAAAAAATTAAAATGATAATATTAAAACTTTATTGAAGGCTGTTGTTTCAACAAAAAATAATAGCATGTTAAATTTAGTTAAACTTAAAAATTAACTAACTATTTTAGCTAGACTTTAAAGAGTCCATGCTCTTAGCCTTTCAATTGTCAAGCTTCATTTGATGTTGGTTATAATTATTACTTTTTCATTAGATTAGTAAATGTTGATTTACACACATGTTCAATTTTAGATTAGTAAATAGTGATATTGACACTCGTTATTTATTTAATGAATTTTCTAAAGTTGATGGGTCATTTGATAATTAGAAGAATTAGTTACTGGCCTAGTGTGGTTGATGATTAAGCCTTCGAACAATCCACACACTCATACACACCTATGCTATTAAGGATTAATATAAGCGGTCATAATTTATTTATAATTTTATTTTTTTCTTAATGATCTAATATATTGTTGTATTATTTATGTAATTTTTTTATTCAAATTTAAGTGATTAAGTTTATAATAAATAGCATTTATAGCATTTTCTCCCTTTTAATTAGCAACCCGAAATGTCCAATTAAATATAAATCATGAAATTATTAGTTATTTGTAAATCAAATGCACTGCACATTTAAAAAAAATGGTATAATATAGACAGGCCAAAGTGTATCCATCTGATCTCTACTACTTTTGACCCATGTTGGCAGTATGAATCTCTCATTGACTAATAACGGACAAAGAAAGCTGGCAAGGCATTAATTTAATCTCCAGATAGAGTTTCTGATGATTCCCGCTTCTCAACAGAAATGGCTGTTTTTAGGTCTGAATGAACATGAATGACAGCTAAATATAGCACACCATTGCGTCATCTCACACGCTCACTCACGCCTCTAACCTTGTATTAAAATTCACCTCTTCATGCCCTTTTCTTTTACAATTCCGTTTGAGCCTTTCTTAATTTGTCCGTTTCCTTTCACAAAATTAATGGGTGCTCCAGCGGCAGAAGGTGGATTTGGCACCGCCCCGGCAAAACCGAGCAGTAGCGACGACCCATCCATGGGCTACCCTCCAATGACCTACCTGCCGCCGCCGGGGGTGTCACCCTCCACTCCGCCGCCGTATGGCAGCGCCCAACACCCACCTTACGGGGTGGCGCCGCCTGCTGCCGCCTATACTTATTACCAAAACACGCAGCAGCACTACCCCCCTGCCCATCACAACAACAGGGCTGACAGCCGGTGCGACAACTTCACCCGCGGGATCATTATGGGTGTGCTGTTCATTGTTCTGACCAGCTGCATGATGAGCCTGTTCAGGTGGGTAGTGGTGAGGCCGCAGAGCCCCGTTTTCCACGTCAGCAACATGACGGTGACCGACTTCGACGTCTCCAGTAAGAGGGCGGTGAGCGGTACGTGGGACGTGAGGCTGGCGGTGAGGAACCCAAGCGCGGAAATGAACGTGACGCTGCAGCATATGAGCAGCAGCCTGGGGTACGGGAACCTGTACTTGTCATATGGGGCGGCGAGCCCGTTGCGGTTGGAAAAGGACAGGGAGGAAGGGACATTGCAGGCGACGTTTCCGTCGACGACGGTTGAGCAGGAGGCGGAGCCGGAGAGGAGGTCGGAGGAGTTGGAGGCGTTGCTGGCCAACTTGGAGAAGGCGAGGGGGGAAGGGGTGGTGAAGGTCAGTTTGAAGATGGCTTTCTGGGGCAGGTTTGTGGGAGGGTGGGCAGATAGGGATGTCGCCGTTAGGGTGGTTTGTCAGAATATGGCAGTTGTTTTTCCGGCCGGCCCGGGTGGTAATGGGTCACTCCAACCGGGTTGGCCCTCCGACTGCCTGGTTTGGCTTTGATTTTTTGTTTTTTTTTTAATGTGTAAGATAATGCCGTGTTTTTGGGTTTGAAAAATTTCTTTCTTTTTTTAAAAAAAAAAGTGAAGGGAAAACTTCTCTTCTTGCCAAATTTAAACAAACCAATAATTATTATTTCTATTATTTCGGATTTGCTGATAATGGAACTAATTAAATTTGAAATATGCAAGCATGGAACTTCTCTTCTAGGCTAGAGAAACAAGCCAAAATTGAGGGCAAAGAAACAAATAAACGAAAACGGCTAAACAAATTAGTTTAACATTGCCCGTTGGACTATTTTTGTTTATTTTATAAGTAAAAGTAATAGAAAATATTTAGTAATATTTTAAAAAAAATATTTATAAAATAAATTTATATTTTTTTACTCAAAAATAAAAATTATTTAAAAATTATTTCTACAAATTATTTTTTAAAAAAAATAATATTTAAAAAATTAAAATACTAATACTATCCATTTCAATCCTAAGAACCTGAACGTCGGGGGATGAGAGTGTGACTGGCATGCGAGTGGGGATGGGGAATCGAGGGGGCACAGTCGGGGGGGGAGGTGCAGGGGCGGCGCTACCCTTAAAAGTATATATGAGCCATTTACCCTCATTAATTGTGTCTAACATAATTAATAAATTTATTTCAGACAACCAAAACTTTATAGAAAGAACCTAACCTGCACTTACCACATTAATTGTATCTAACACAATTAATAAACCTAATTTCAAAAACAGTAAATGCATTTTTATTTGAAAATTTCGACCCACTTAATACCATGTGCTTTTTATATATTCCGGCTTACGCTTGCTCCTATTTTCCATGCAAATTTGTGTAATAACATTTGGATTCCAATGTATTATGTTATATTTTAAGATTATTCCCAGATTTGATTTCTCCATTTTTATTTTTAAACTTTTTTTTGTAATTTTTTTTTTTAAATTACTACATCTCATTCTTCATTCATATTTCTATTCTTTTAAATAATATTTATTATTTATTATTTTTATCTATAAAAAGTTTATATGAATAAAAATATATATTAACAAATTATATGACAAGTATTTTGGAGATGAATATGTGGGAAAAATTTATTATTAATGTTTTATTCCTGTACCTCATTTAAGAAATCTCCTGTGAATGTTTTTTTATAAATCTGTGAAAAAATTATTATGGAGAAAAAATAATTATGTGAAATCTAAGTGATGCTTTTAGGTCACTTGAGCCACCAAATCCCAAGTCTTCCGATTTGCAAATTAAATTCCCCATTTTGTTAGGTCCTTCTCAGCCGTTGGCAGGCAGCGATGCCTAATTAAGTTGTACCTCTGCTTGGATGGCTAATGTTCAACTTTGCCATGGTTGTTCGATTATTATGTCCTAGCTATAACATCATTTCTAGATAGGCACATGTGGGGTTGTCTCCGTTGAGACTCACCATATATATGTCAGATCTTCTGTTGCCGTTGCTGCCCGTCAATATTCCCTTCAATGTACAAGTTTCATCCGGTAGCTTTGTCATCTTGAAAGGACATTTTCTTTGGGATTCAAGTATTCTTCGTCATTATCAAAAAAATGATTCAAGCATTGAAGTTGAACGTGACAGTCTAGTCTTTATCACAACACAAACTTATCTACTCTAAACTTTTAATACGCACGAATTTATTTTTGATAGGCGAAATTATTTCTAGTTTTGCTCTTAATTAAAATGCGTATGTGAAGACTGACTCTAAAATATCTGCAACGGAAGATACTAGGCCATTACATTGAAGCCTCCTTCTCTTGCAAGTTTTGGTTAGTAACCCAAAAAAGAAAAAAGAAAAAAGAAAAAAGTTTTGGTTCACTGATGCCTTTTGTAGATGCTTTTGCCTCTATGCTAATCCCAATCTATTCGCATATAAGCATGGTTATGTTCAAATTAAATTAAGGAATGGAATATTTGTCAAAACTATCTTTATTAATTTAAAATTTATTTTTTAAAAAATAATAATAATAAAACATATCATAAAGTTTTCTTTTTATTTTTTTTATCTCTTTTAAAAATAAAAAATAAAATTGACAAACCAAGCAAAAAACTTTTTTTTCTTTTTTTCAATATATTTTCTTTCGATCACTTTTTTATTTACTTTCTTTTCACCCTTTTTTCAGGTATTGCCAAGCAAAGGTAAATGAATGGTTATCACCGACTGATGAGTGTGTGTGCAAGCTCTTTAGATGAATTGTTGACTTGTTTCCACAATCGCTTAAGCCTCACGTTTTCTGAGCTCTTGATGATTGCAGTGCACCGGCAGAGGTGAGAGGTGTGTGCGCACTGCGCCTTCTTTTTCTCTCATGCTTTTGTTCTACGTACCCACTTTTGGCCGTTTATGTGCTCAGTTCGCTGCACCTGCCCGCGCGCAAAAAAAAAAAAATGAAAAACAAAAAACATTTAAATTATCAATTAACGTAAAGTCGTCTATACCCTCACGGTACGGACCTGATGCAAATAAAAAATTATACCAATACAGTTCTGAGGTTTTAAAAAAACATTAAAACAGTATAGTTTATTAGTTTTAACATTTCAAATCCCGCGTGTCCAAAAAAAAAAAACATTTAAATTACCAACTAACAGAAAGTCTCCTATACCCTCACGACATTACCACGGTTATTTTTTCGGAAAAGTGCTGAATGTAAAGGCTACATTTGGTACGGATTTTTTTAAAATATAATTATTTTAAAAAAAATTATGAGTATAAGTAAATTTATTTAATTCATAAATAAATTAAATTATTTGAATTAGTTATTTTCAAAAACAATACCATCTATATTAAACGGATACAACAACTTATTTTTCAATACAATCGGATGGCCTTAGTAAAAGAATTGATACTATGTTTGTATGATTCAAAATATTATTTTTTTAAAAAAATATATTACATTAATAGTACTTATTTGTTTTTTTCCTGAATTTCAATTTTTTTATTCAAATTTTAATTTTAGATATGGCAACTGTTTTTGAAAATAATTTTGTATAAATATTTTAAAATTTAAGTTTTTTTTGTGAAATTTAATTTATTATTTTTTTAAAAAATACTTTCTTTTTTTCTCTCCTGCACCACTTTATTCTACTTCTTACCATTTTTGTCGAATCAAATTTAAAAAACAAAAGGAGAAAAGAAAACACACTCCGTAAAATTTAAATTTTAAAGTTAAATTTTAGTGAAAATTTAAACCATAAAATAAAAATACAAAATCAAAAAGACGCACCAAATTAATATACCATTAATCTCTCACAAGTCCTCTCTTGCAAGCCCGCTCGATCACTAGCTTTCATTCCTTTCGTATTCTTATTACATATATTTAAGAAGATTGAAAGATACATGGAGCGACCAGCAAGAGTCCACTGCGGCCCCCAGTGCATGCAGCACAGGTGAGAATGTAAGAAATAAGAATCGTCTTCGAAGTCGGTCCGTGACAGCAATTCATTTCTCGGAACGTGTTGTTTCTTCTGTTTGTTTTCTTATTTTATTTAAATTTTTAAACATGTTTATTACTGTTTATTAACAAGCAAATCGATACGAATATATATGCCTTAAACTTAAACTATGATGATCATGATTACGATTATAAATACAAAATTTGAAAAATTTGAAGGAAAAAAAAAATCACACTACAGTACATTAATAAATTATAACCTCATGACATGCTATAAACGTTTGTAATGCTGTGAGCCCCTGCTTAGTAAATTCCAATCCCCATCGAACGGTCGGGCGGATTAATTGGCGCACCCTTGGTGGTCCACCCTTCACCTGCCTGAAGCGGCGCTTGAATTTGCGGTCCGTACGTCGTCATATGTCATCCAACGGTCGAGAGAGAACGGAGCCCACGATTCATGAACTGGCAGGCGACAGCAATTCGAGGGCGCGCGATAACAACTGTGTTCCGGCCGCATCGAATCAGCGCCTCGTTGGCCGAAGTGGACGGATGAGCATTCAGCCGCCTTATTCGTACGATTGTTATTTATTTATTTAAATTAAAATGGGTTATTTATTAGATTAGGTGGAGTACCAACAATTGGATAAAGTTAAGATAATTTAATATAATGATTAAGGTGTTATAGTAATTGTCTTTTAATTATGACGTATTATATGATCTTTTTCCCCTTCGCCCTTGTCTGGCTTATGACGCAACCGCGAGTGCTATGTACGCGCGTCTGTCCATACAGAAAATATGACAACGAGGCTGACGCCACGTGGCATAGTTTCACTGTTTTGTCGGTGCGTGGAAGAAATAATAATAATAATAATAATGAAAATAAACAGCATTACAATTTCCCCGCCCCATACGAAATTCTTTTATTACACATTTAATAGTTAGCTAACAACAACTTTGGTTTATATAATAGAAGCCAAGTATAAATGTTTACACAGTAATACAGCAACAGCGGGACCCTTGAACGTAAAGGCGATTAAATCAGGTATTATTTATATTAAAAAAAGCCAATGTTATCGGTATTTAGTTTTGCTCAAATCAAATCAGATATAATCAACTCATTTTATATTTCTTAACATATATTCATAAATTTAGATATAAATTTATAAAATTAATTTCATGCCATTTTTCTTTGGAAAAGTATATTTGTAAGAGATCAACACCCCTAATAATGTTTTTTTTAGTTTTAATAGCCAGTTTAAAAAAAATTTTAAAATAAACTTTTCAAACTTTCTGCGTTTAATAAATTTTAAAATAATAGAAACTCTGAAATTTAACTAAATACTATTCACTTTTTATTAAAATATTATATTTTCTCACATATTTACTTTTCTATTTCTTTTTTCACATTTACTTTCCCATTTAAAAGAATAAATAAATATTTAAAAAAATAATATTTTAATTAATAAAGGTTAAAATAAAAGATGTTACAAGTATGCTTAGGTTATTAAAATAAAAAAGATATAATTTTGAATTTTAAAGTCCTTTTTAAATATAAATGAGTTTTAGTACACTCTAAATAAGTTGTTTAGAGCATTTATTCGTTATTTTCTTCTAATTACAATTGTTTCACACGAGAAGATTCAAATTTGATTCGAATTGACAAATAAATTGTGAAAATAATATGATTCCTAAATCTAATATAATAATGCAACATTTGATTCGAATTGTCAATGTTTTGGGTTTTATTTGGAATAAGATTCAACCATCTACATGTTACACAGGTATGATGTTTTTAAATTTGATTATCGAAGCAACTATTTTATTTTATCATTTTTGTTGTCCTCAAAACATATATAACGCATCCTTAAATTAAAATAAAAAAAACGCATCATTTACTTTTTATTGAAAAAAAATGAAAGGCGAAGTTTTAGCATGTGTAGTGTTTCTACTGTTTCTCGGTCAAGCTCTACGAATTGACAAAAAACAAAACTAAAATATACGGAAAAATACAACCACCTACTACATGCCTCAGACCGATTTATAAAATTTCACCCAATCTACTGCTTTTATGAAGAGCGTTTATTTGAAGTATACGTATATTATAAGCCGGGAGAGTTGCGCATATGTTATTGATTTAGTAGTTACTACTAAAATAAAATTTATGTTGAAAATGCTATAAATAATGGAAGTAGAGAAGTATTATATTTTAAATTGGTTAGCAGTGTTGAATTAGTTCTTTTATTACACTTTTAATAATTTGCTGACCACTCTTTTATCTGTATAATAAAAGCCACTATAAATGTTTACACAGTAACACCGCAACAGCTAGCCGGAAGCAAACTTGAATGAAATTAAACGCCATTAAAGCAAATGTTATTTATGTTCAAAATAAGCTAATGTTAACTTACCCAAATCAAAATTGAGACAAAATTGAAATTTGTTTCCAATTGTTGGAAAAACTTTAATTATTTAGTCTGATTCCCAAATGTAATATAGTATTAATATTCAGAAAAACTTTGGAATATTGATACTCACGATTAATAGTGAAAGTATAGTTTAAAATTTTAAAAAAATAAAAGATTGATCAAATATTAATTTAGTTTGACATTGCTTTTAAAAGAGTACTTTTACTTATTTTCTAAGGAAGTAGTAAAATTTGATTGATAAACTTTTCAAAAAAGTAATTATAAAGTTTTTTCACTTTTATGGTAAAAAAATAAAAACGATTTAAGGATTGATTTACAAATTTATTTTTTCAAACAAAAACTTTAAAATTTATAAAATACCAACATTAATTTTATTTCAATTTAAATTAAAAATGCACAGGTTTAAAATTTAATAATTCAATATATTTTTATCTTTTTAAACATCTACAATAATTTTCTTTTTGATTTATGAAATACATATTACTTATTTTTATCAACTTAATAAAAAGTACATTTATCATCGATTCTTCCGATGTCGGATGAATAGACAACATTGGATCAGCCTAGATAGTACATTTAAATTATGAAGTGTTATTACGGGCAATATTAGTTAGTACGATCAGTTAGTGTAATATTTTTAAATCGAAACATAGACTTTGGGTTAAAAAAACAAAAAACTAAAACAAACCAACAATTAAAAATGAAAAAACAAAATATTATAGTTCGATTCTAAGTTTTTTTGTCTATCATTAATGCTCACTTAAGAAAAATCAAAAGTGACAAACAAAATATTAATAATTTTATAAAATGTATCTCAACTAAATACTACAAACTATATATATATAACCACAATGGATAATTCAAACATTAATATATACTACAGATTGATCTATTAATACATGCACAAATGCATTAGTGTCCCCCATCTTTGATGCAATTTCGAGGAAAATTTTGAATTTATGAGGCTACGACTGTCAACGAGTAACCGATGTAATTTTAATTTTAAAATTCTTGTATTTTTAATTTATAGTGTTTAAGTTTACTCAGTTTATTGATCCGAATTTGTAATAGCTTTGATGTTTTTACGTAGAATGTTACCGTAAATTTGATTATCTAAACAACTGCTATCCTTTTACAATTCTTGATGATTTTAAAATGTATAACGAGTCCTTAAACTAAGAAGAAAAAGGAACACATTTTTTTTAATTAAGAAAACAAAGAAAAGTAGGTTTTCAGGTGTAGTATTCGTATAATTAGGTTCTTCTACAATTAATACGTGATATAGGCTATTAAAACTCTATCATTTTAATATTTTTTCAAAAACCATCAAAATAACATAATTTTAATATATTGTACTATATAATTATCTTGAGTCGAATTTGTGTTGTTCCGTACGCGACCAGGGCCAGCCGAACATTAGTAATTAAGAAAACCCAGGCTCATGGAAATAATAATAATAGTAACAACAACAACAATAATAATAATAATAAATAATGAGTGTAGGTTGAAATTTTTTCTCAAGCGCTTTCAGAAACTTGAGCTCATAAAATTTAATTTTTCGAATTGAGCTGAACCGTGCCAAGTTGACTCTTATTTATTTATTTTGTGTAAATTATATTAGTATAAAACATTTAATAAAAAATTTTAAAATGCAATTGAATTTATTAATACTTAATAAATTTTATTTTTAAAAAATTTAATTATAAAATTTATATATAAGTTTATTAAATTATAAAAACACACACCGATACCAACTAAAAATAAATAATATATTAGCTAATAAACAAATAACTAAGGTTTTAATATTAATTATATATCACTAATAAACAAATAATCTCATACTCCTAATTATTAATATATTACTAAAAAATAATAAATTAACTAAAATTTATATAGATTATATTTTATAAACAGAATTAATCGCATATAAACGAGATTTAAACGAGATTTATGTACTTACTTATTGAACCAGTCAAAAGAGTTTTAAACGAGATTGATTTAAATAATCCAGATCCAAGAGCTCTCGTCCATTTTGATCGAGCAAATCGAGTATGTATTAAGAACCAATATAACAAGCTCTAACAATAACAAGTGAGCTTTTATAGTATCGAGATTTAGACACGCGAATATTGAACAAGTTGTTAAGTGTATGAGCTCACTCACGATTGTAATTATAAAATTTTTAAAAATTAAAAGATTAATGGAAAAATACGTTCACCCGGATTTATAAAATTTTACACGTGTAATAATAGTGTAATGATTGCATAATGAATGAGTAATCATGTTAGCATGGAAACATATATCAAATATTGAACAAATATAAACGGTCATTCATTTAACGGCAATTCTGCAAGTTGACTGCCCATTTCTCATTTTTACTAAATTTACTGCTTGTTTGAAGTGGCTTTTAATATGTTATCAATTTTGTAGTTAAGGAGTTAGTTGGTTTTGCTTGATCAATGAGCTCATCGGCCATTTAGAAATCCCCGTTCTTGCCCTCTGATCCGTGGAATCACGATTCCTTCCAAGAACCTTCTTTAAGGCAGGTCATCATCTAATAAATCCAACCACATTTCCCCATCCCTCGCGCGTCACATGATCACATGGCACACCTTAATTAAATCGTCCCATGCATGACACAGACACAGCCTCTCCCCTTCGTCGCTGCATAAATTCTTGCACACTCCTCTCAAATCTCTCACTCCAAAAATATTAATTAAGAAGAAAAAAAGGCCTCCCCCTATAGCTGCCTAGCAACGTACGCGAAGTGAGGCCATGTCGAAGGACTGCTGCAAACCTGAATCCGGCAAACATGAATGCCGCAAACATGACTGCGGCAACCACGGCTCCGGCAGGAATTGGAGGAAGATTATCATCCAGGGCGTGCTAGTGGTTGTGGGTTTGCTAGTCCTGACGACCCTCGTATTCGTCATCGTATTGACCACCCACCGTCCCACGCCCAGTATCACCCTCCAGGACGCCACCCTCTTCGCCTTCAACGTCTCGTCCCCGCCCAACACCCTCACCATCAACATGGAGGTCACCCTCTCCGCCCACAACCCATACCGCGTCGGCATCTGCTACGACAGCCTCGACATCTACGCCTCGTACCGCAACCAGGAGATCACTCTCCGCGCCCACACTGGAAACTTTTTTCAGGGCCAAAAGGACACCAACGTGTGGAGTCCGTTCCTCTACGGCAATGCCATCCCCGTCGCCCCCTACTACATCGCCCCGCTGTGTCAGGACCAGGCCGCCGGCATGGTCCAGCTCGTCATCACGGTCAACGGCCAACTCCGTTGGAAGTTAGGCAGCTTCCCTTCGCGTGCTTACCACGTGCACATCACGTGCGACGCCATCGCCAGCTTCGGCGGCGACCCAGCAGCCTGCCCACCCACCACCTGTGGTCGGGTCGTCATCGCCGACGGTTTGAAGTACCAGCTGGACCATCGCTGCACTGTCAGGGTCGACTGATCAGACCTTTAACGCGCGCCGTTTCTGGATTCTGCCGCTCTCGGTGAAGAATGTACTTGGCCCACGATACATTACCTGACAGGCGACAGCAATTACAACATGTACGTGTTCCGGGTGCCGAGAATCAGCAGCCCCGTCTTCGTACGATGGCAATCGTTATTTATTTATTTTGATTATAAATGGCTGTTTAGGTTGTAATAGAGTACTCAAAGGAGGGGGAGTTACACACTTACACCTCCACCCTCACGTACCAGTGCCTCCTGTATAATCCTCCCTCCGGGCAACACTGTCACGAAGGGGTTATATATTTGCTATATGTGACTACTTGCTAAGCTTGACTTATTTTAAATGCCCGCATGCGGCATATGGGTATTAGTTAGGTATGATTCTTATAGCATAATGTTTCTGCAAATTTCATTACCCGAATAATTATATATCTTTTTTCGATTTCTGTTTGAGTTTTCTGTTTTTTTTTTTTAAACTATAACATGTATATATGCTTGTACTGTATATGAACAAAAGATTGGTCGGTCAAAGATTGGACACGTCCTTAGTTTTTGATCGAGCCGAGATCGATCATCTTATTGATTGGTAGGGTCGGACCAATGTTTTGAATAAATATCAACCGTGTATTTTTTTAAAACACATTACATCAAACGGCTAATATCAGTGTCCCAATATTTTAATCCAAAACATTTTCATGATCCGGGCCCCATCCTTCTCAAACTTATGTACTTTTATCTAAATACTGAATAATATTATACTTGTATATTTAAATTTTAAATTAATATAAATTATTTGTTTATAAAACTTAATATTATAATAGTTTTATTATTCTACATAAAGTATAACTCATCTGAAATTGTTTTTTTTTTTTTAAAAATGGTCGAACTTACCAGGGGTTCGTTCATAATGAGGTCTTATATTATAAGCCAGCAAGTTGTACATGTGTTATTAATTTAGTAGTTGCTGGATAGTTTTGTGTAATCATCATCCATCATTCGTGAATTACCACTCCTCCCCGCCGATATACCACACAACACACACAACAACAACCACTCCCCCCCCCCCCCCCAATAATGTTCCTTTAAGGCAAGTCCATCTAATAAATCCAAAATCGTTTACCCGACCCGCACACGGTCACATGGCACCTTAAACGTTCCATACAAACAGACACGGTCTCTCTCCGTCTCTCCATCGCAACATAAATTCTTGTACCCTCCTCCTCAAATCTCTCACTCCCGCATATTAAATTAAAAAAAATAAAAACTCCTACTGTTAATCTCGGCTTTGCCTAACTAGCGACGCAAAGCAAAGCCATGGGGAAGGACTGCGGCAACCACGGCTGCAGGCGGAGGAAGATTCTCCGGGGCCTGTTTGCTTGTTTCATCGTCCTGGTGTTCCTCGTACTGCTGGCAATCCTCCTGGTATGGGCCATCCTCCGTCCCAGCAAACCCAGCTTCATCCTCCAGGACGCCACCGTCTACGGCTTCAACGTCTCGTCCCCGCCCAGCTCCCTCACCACCAACCTCCAGGTCACCATCGTCTCTCGCAACCCCAACGATCACATCGGCATCTACTACGACCGCCTGGACGTCTACGCCTCGTACCGCAGCCAGCAGATCACCCTCAGCACCCACATCGGACCCTTGTACCAGGGCCACAAGGAGATGAACGTGTGGACCCCGCCCCTCTACGGCAACGCCGTCCCCGTGGCCCCCTACTACATCGCCCCGCTGTCCCAGGACCAGGCCTCCGGCACGATCCAGCTTGTCATCAAGGTCAACGGCCGCCTCCGGTGGAAGGTCGGCACCTTGGTTACCGGCGGATACCACGTGCACGTGACCTGCAACGCTTACGTCAGCTTCGGTGGCCGATCCGGAGCATCCTCCTCCACCGGTGGTAGCGTCCTCATCGCTGACGGCCTCAAGTACCAGCTGGCCCAGGGGTGCTCCGTCAACGTCTGATGATCAGATCTTTAGCGCCGTTGCTCGATTCTTCCACTGTCGGCGGTCCATCTATACGTCTACTGAGGTCTATAGTATGTTGTCTTTTTTTATTTTTATTTTTAATGTGGTTCTCAGTCTTTTTGTATTTTTTTTTTTCCGCTATGTTGATGAATGATGGTGATGATGGGTGGGCGGGTATAGGCTTGGGGATTAAAGGTCTCTCATGTCTCTTCTGGGTTATTGTAAATTTTGCTGAAAGCATGACACAGATCCGATAAGACAAATCGTTATAGGCGAGACAGATAGCAAAATTACAATTACAATTTATATTTTACAAAGGATTGAGCTGGTGTAATCCTTGTTTTCCGATAATAAATTAATGATGTTGATCAATCATTTTCCCCCATTTCGTATGGCTCTATGGACGAATGTTGTTGCGCTGTCATGTTTTTTGTTGTTTTTTTATATTTTCTGTAATTATATCCAATTCTGTGCGAGGCCGCGGGGGTGTGTGCCTAAGTGTGACTTTAATGATCACCTTTTGGGACTCGCAAAAGTTTTCTAGAGAATTCATCATCATTACTTTAATTAAACTCTTGTTGAAATTTTTTGATTTACGGTTCGTTTTTTCTTTTTTTTTGCTATTATATCCAATTTCTGTTCGTTGCTTTGTTTTTAATGTCAACGTTTTTATTAAAAAATTGACAAAAACTCTCATTTGCCCGTTGCTCCGGTTGACACGCTATATATTAGCTTCTTCTTTAAAAAAAAAAAAATTAAAATTTGATGCGGCAATGACGACGGAATGGATTATTAATCATCAAAATCAAAATTTGGCACCCCTAGACTGAGAGATGTGGGTTTTACTGGGGAGCAAGACAATAATGATCTCGCATATTTGGAAATCCATTGATAATTATTTTAAAATTATTTTAATATTTTGTCTCATTTAATTTATGTAGAATTTAGCCGTTAATTTGTTATAAAATTTTAAAGATATGATATATAGTACATACATATTTAATTTTGTGGTCGTTTTTAAAACAGATATACTAAATGAAACGATAACACAACTAGAATGTGTGGAGGGTGAGGATATATAGTTCAAAATATATCAAATTTTGTGGTCGTTTTTTAAAACATATAGTTCAAAATATATCAAATTATCGTATCGGTGGCCTTGCTTTGCTCACCAGTAAAAAGAAACGATAACACAAGTAGAATGTGTGGAGGGTGAGGATATGATGGGATGGGGAATTTTTAGAAAAATCATCAAAATTAAATACTAAATGAAGCACATGATATTTTTTTATATAATTTAGAAAAAAAAAATTAAAATGTTGATGAAAAAGAGTGTACATAAGTTTTCTTAGTTAGAGTATTACCATTTAGCCTCTAAATATTTTAATTTTTTACCTTTTAACATATGTATGCTTATCCTACTAAGTAGTAAATAAAAAATAAAAGAATGGGGGGGGGGGGGGGGGGGGGGGGGGGGGGGGGGGGGGGGGGGTCAAGTAGAAATAAAAAATAAATATGTATAATTTCAAAAATAAAAATAAAAAATAGCACTTGAAAATATAAAAATATAAATAAAATATATAAATAATGTAACGATGAATGTAGACCTGGTCTTAATTTTCTCTGTCTATTCCTTTTTTATTCTAGTACAAACTCAAAACCTACGCATAGCATGTGCAATTAGGGTGCGACGCCTGACAGGGTTGAATGCCTAGATTTCAGTGAACATTACACCGCGTGATTATGATATGAGTCCACACCGACCCGCAGCCGGGTTTGCAATTGCGATTTCGCAGAAACGGGTGGCGGGCGGGGCTTCGGTTTGTTGGGGGTGGGGGCTGCTGAATTATTGGGTTCGTGAGTTGGGGTGGGGTCATCCCCCACGTGGCAGAGGCATCGATTCTCCCATTTCTACTCCTCTTTCCCACCCACCAATAATGATGCTGCCATTATTGAAAGCTTCTTTTGCAATTAATTGTTTAATATTATTTTATTTTATCAATTATTTTCATATGCACACGAAATAAATTCGGGTAGATATCACTGTATTCAACAATTTAATTTCGAATTACCTTGTAAATTAGGAATTTTTTTTATAGATTTATATATATATATATATAAAATATTACATCAAATTTAAATTTTAATATAAATAATATTAAAATTAATATTTTCCATTTATTTGGAGGCCTATTCTAGCTCAACCCGCCATAGTAAAAAAAAAAAAAAAGTAAACAAATAATATCGGAGTCTTGGTTTACCCAACAAAGCTAACATAGCGGCTTATTCCACGTTTGTAGTTAGACAACGAAGACATGATGACACGTCAGGTTGATGGTTGGCAACAACAGAGTTGGTACGTCGGTCGGACCCGCTTGTGTTCATAACCAGCGAAGAACAACAGCATGCCTTTGATCAGCCCGTTTCTCATATCCTACGTTTTCATATTTACAAATCAACTCATATGATAACGTTAGAAGTGACATCGATTGGGGAATATGAGTCACAAAAGCAAAATATCCATTAAACAAATACTTATGGACGGTGGTTACATGTGGGGTGTTGTTTTGGTTTTTCTAATATTTTATTTTATTGTTGATGACAAGTGATTAATTTTTTTAAAAATAAATTCTGTTTAGTGAAATAGAGAGAAAGTGTTTTTAAATTATAATTAGTTTTTAAAATACAATTCTATTTTAAAAAAAACTGAAACGTGTAGATCCAATGACTCATCTCAGAGTATTAAAGGAATAGATAAGTGTTGTAATAAATTTAGTAATGTTTAATTTGCAGGTGAGTCATTTGCTGTTTGGATACACTCAGCGTATTAAGAACATTAATAGTGGACTAGTTAAAAAATTTAACATATTTATTTATATGGAATAATATTAGTCGTATATTGTACTTGAAATTTGTATTTTAGTTATAAAATTTGTTAAAATTACAAAATTTGAAGCAGTGACTAGTCAAATTTGGCTAGCTACTGCTTCGAAGTTTGTAATTTTAATAAAATTTGTAATCAAAATACAGATCTCGAGTACAATATGTAACTACTATTACTCCGTGTAAATAAATATATTGAATTTTTTAGCTAGCCCACTACTAGTACTCTAAGTATAGACTTTTTAAATTTTTAATTAAATTTATATATAACAAGTTAATATGGATCATGAATTATACTCAAAATTTATGTTTTAACTCTAAATTTTATTAAAATCTAAACATCAAGACACCAATTATAATTAGAGTTGGTGTTTTGATATTTGAATTTTAATAAAATTTATAATTAAAACACAATGTCAAATATAGTTTTTTATTAATATTATTTCATATATAAAAATTTAATTGAAATTTTTAAAAATTTACAACTAATACTATTAAAAAGTTACTATATATTCATTCCAAGATAAAATTTGTATTTCAAAGGAGATGATCTTTATTGGGAGTGGGATTGCTTTCCAGTTTCAGTGTGTATATGCATATTATATGATGACACGAATGATTGTACGCTTACCGGGGTTAAGCTAAAATTATATTTAATTTATCAAACTCGGATAGCAATTCATTAATTTTTTTACTAAATTTTTATTTTCTAAATTTTCTAAATTTTTATTAATCTAAATTCATGTAATTCTGTCTCGAATCAGACCCATTAGATCAAAGCGAGTGAACGAGAGATGAGGTCCTACATCGCCACAACCAACAGAAGCAGTGGGAGAAGGAGAAGCAAGACGATTACGGGCTCATCCACCCCTGTCCACTAAGACAACAAGGCGTTGTTGTTGGCGCCGGAGCTTCTCTCTCAAGGCCAATTCATGTAGGACCACGGAACCCACTTTTCCCCTTGCCTTTCCTTATCTTGAAGACGAACATATTTTGGGCGTCTTGCTTAGTTGAGCTCTCCATTGGAATGTAAGATCGGCTTTTCTTTCATTCAACTTAGCCACGGAGGAGTTCCGATTGCTGCACCACTCTTTAATTTCTACCTTTCTATCAGATCCTCCTTGGTGTTCTAGATGGATGCTTCTGCGTTCTTCTCAACCAACCATTTTTCGGTGGACCTGTGGATTATGAAAGAATATGCCGACGAATCATCATGGGCCTTGCTGGGAAGGGGGGAGAGTGGAGGGGGAGGGCGGTCGGCGGGGGGAAAGAGGGAGAGGTGATGCGGGAAGACGAGAGGTTGAAGAGGGAGAGACGCAAAAGGAGAGGATTTTTTTAGTCTTTTAAGTGTGAAAGATAGATGATATGACATTTTACGGGTTAAAATTTTAGATAAATTTTATTAAAATTATTAGTAAAATTATATTTAACTCATGATATAACTATACTATTAAAATATTTTTTTATTAAAATTCAGTCAATATTAACTATAACTTTTTCCTATAGCCTTAGAGTTGCTCTAACGAGCAAAATTTGCTCAAATACTTTGAATGGGTACAATTAAATTGACTTAGAAAAATGGGAAAAAAGTTTTCATTATAGTGCTTGTTACGTTCCGTGTTTCGTTTCCAATCTTTTCCTGTTGCCTGACAATGTTTGGTGGGTAATATTTCGGGTACGGGCTACCCAAATCACGTGGGAAGAGAAAGTTTTTTTTTTTTTTTTTTTTCATTCCTCACTCGTTTTTAGGCTTTTCGTGCTATCATAGAGGCTTGAATTATGTTATTATCAAATAGTATAATTTTTATGGAGGTCATCCATTGTATGATTTATCTAACATTTATCTCTTCAATTCTATGATTTTTTATTGTCCCTGTATTCTTTTCTGCCTTTTTTAAATCATAGGCTTATTTGGTGGTGCCTAAATATATCAAAAGAAAAAAATCAGTCAAATCAATTATATCACGTGGATGTTGTGTTTAGTGATGAAAATATATGGGAAGATAATAAATAATTTCATTATTTTTGGGCCACAATTTTTTAAACAAAGGCCACAGACCATCGGTTTATGGGCCGAAAGGAGACTGGTGTTCACTCACTCACCTCGGAACTGTAGATTGTAGTTTACAGAAATTCTATCGACAGGGAAGGTCCTCAAACTCGCCTGCGTACTTTCATGACCACTACGCCGTATTTGGTTCCAGATCTACTAAACGAAACAAACACAATACCACCAATCTCAATTTAAATAATGACCGGCGTTAAATTATAAAATTAATTTAAATAGCAACAATAACTACTAATATTTAAGAAGGACCTTAGAGCATTCACTATAAACTCTCTATATGTATTTTTTTATTAGTTTAAAGAGCTAGTTTGATAAAAATACCTTAAAATTATACTTTTCAAACTCCCTATTCTAACAAAAAATTTAACAAAATGAATAGTAACTCTTTAAATTTAACCAAATACTATTTACTCTCTATTTATTAAAATATTATATTTTCTCTCACCATATTTATTTTTCTATTTCTTTTTTCTCTTTCCACATTTACTTTTCTATTTAAAAGAATAAATAAATATTTAAAAAATAATATTTTAATGTATAAAATGGTTAAAATAGAAAGACTAAAAAGTGTTCTTGGGTTGTTAAAATAGAAAAGATGTATTTTTGGTTATTTTAAAGAGTTAAATTTGAAGAGGCTATAGTGGATGCTCTTAGGGAGCTATCAAATTTAAGGAACATTTAGGTGATCATTGAGTAAATAAAAATATATAATTAGTTTTTTATATTATGAAATATAACCATAAGAAAAGGGCTGAAGATATTCTTAGAATACATACACTAGAGTTAGACCTCATGGATGCACATACGAAATTTAAAAATTATATTTCATTTATTATTTGTATTTGATATAAATATTTAATTTTTTATATTTTTAATTTTTAATCTTTCAATGCAATTTTTAGTTTTTTTTAAAGTTTGGTTTTTGTTTTTATAATTTCAAATTTTAATTTTTAAAATTTAAGGTCATCAAAAAGGTTTTTAATATTGTTTTAGTTCTTAATTTTTTTTAAAATTTTAAATGTCGGAGTTTTATTCTTTAAAAGTTTTGGAACTTTTAAAAAGGTTTTTAAGTTATACAAAAAGTTATAATCTTTTTTAAATTTTTTAATCATTTTAATATTTTTAAAAGTTCTCTTAATTTTGTTTTCATAAGTTTTAATTTTTTAAAATGTTTTGAAAAGATTGTAATTTTAGATTATTTTTTAAATCAGATTTAAAGGCATGCTTTTATTTTAATTTAAGTATGTTTGGAATTCTTATAAATAGGAAAATCATAATTTAATTTATTTAAGGGAGCGAAATTTAGTTAAAATCTAAAAGCTTACGTGAAATAATTATTGAGATCTAATTATCTAATTAAAATCGCTACTCAAATCTAATTACTTAAGGAATCAAAGAAATTTTAAAAGGTATAAAATATTTGAAGTCAAAATACTTGGATATAATTATTAAAATAATTAATAATTAAAATATAAGTTAGAAATGGATAGAAGAAAACTTTCCCTGAACTGAGCATGGCCCAGTTTGAGAATACTTTTGAAAGACTGCAAAAAAGTACTTGGTAAAATTAAAATAAGTACTTATACAAAAGTTTCTGTTTTTTTTCCCAAAAGCAGAAGCAATCCAAGGGTTGCTTTTTAAGTTGTTTTTTTCTTGAAGGCAGTTTTTTAAAAAATGAAATGACAATATTATTCTCTCTCTTCATTCTCATCTTGTGTCAACGAAGAATGCGTGCACATGAGGCCGGCGGATCGGGGAGAACGAGGGGCGGGCGGCGGGGGGACAGGGTGGCGGCGGGGCAGCGTCGTGGATGAGATCGGGTGTGGGCGGCAAGGGGTGGGTGGCGTCGAGGGCAATTGGGATGGGATTAGGAAGTGCATGGGGGAGGGGGCGGGTGGCGTCGGAGATGGGGGAGGGGGGGGGGCGGGGGGGGTGTGTGCAGGGGGCGGGATCGGGATGGGGATGGGGGTGGGGTTGGCGGAGGGAGGGTGTAGCGGGATGGGTGAGGACGGGTGCGACGGGATGAAGAAGGGAGGGATTAGGTTTTTTAAAAAAATTATAATATAATTAAAAGAGATATTTATGACTTTTGCATTTTCATAGCACTTTTGTTTTTAATTTATCAAACACCTATTACCTGTTTTTAAAATTTAAAGCACTTTTAAAATTATATTTTAACAAACACTCACCTGCTTATTTTTACAACAGCTTATTTTTCTAATACAGCTAAAAATAACTTTTTCTAAAAACACAGCATTACCAAACTAAATCCATGTCTTTCCGTTCCTTAAATTTTACCCGACCATCGTTTATAAAACTATTGTTAAATAGGCTTTTTTTGCATGAAGGTTTAATTGTTGGCGTGTGAGAGGAGATGAGGGAGGGATGAGAGGATAAATTTTGATATTATATATATATATATATATATATTACTGCCGACTCGATAGTACTCTGATTACTGTTCAATGTGAGCATTATGCTGATTAGTGTTTGTTGTTTATTTTTTTAATTTCCTGTATAAAATACACATGCATGAATATACTATATGTCTGTATATATACATATATATATATAATTTTATTATAATATGAATGTGAGACTAATTTAAATTGTGTTAGATACGTTCAAATTACACTTTCATATATATATATATATATATATATATATATATATATATAGAGAGAGAGAGAGAGAGAGAGAGGGGGGGGGGGGGGGGGGGAGTTCCAAAAACGCTGAACATGTACGTATTCACAATAACTTTGTTTATTTACGGAATCAAACACAGTTATTTGTGTTATTCATCTAATATTATCCTATATCGTCTGTAATCAATTTTAAATAGAATAAAATGATCTTTTGAGGAGGAATTCGTTATATGGTATCGCTATTTATTGATCTATAAGTTTATTTTAAAAAATAGTATATATACAAAGAAAAATGAAATATGAATAGATATATTTAATCCAGTTACATTGATCTAGTATGTTTAGACCTGGGTTACATCACATGGATAGCCTTAAAAAAAAAAAAAAACTATGACAACTCGATAAAGAAGCAGAACTGCAGAAGCGTTGAAACTCCAACGACCAATAACCAATTCCGTAAGTATCCTTATTTAGCCTAGTTTTCCTCAATAAATAAAATAAAATCATTCGAATATATCTTTAACTTATTGCCAATATCTGAGCTAATTATACTTTGTATTTTGAATATGTACAGTACCACATTAATGTTTCCTATTACATAAATATTTATTCGAATGTGTAGGGGACACGCGTTAATTGCCCCAATGAAGACCTTAGATCGACTCTTACGCGTGATTACGTGGCAGCACGCTCCCATGGCCCATGGCCCATGTCCCATGGCCATTGTCCCATGGGGTGAAGCGAACTCATCCACCCCGCACCGGATTCGTATCCCATGTAGTGTACCACCGTTGGCCCCGCCTTAAACCCTCCCACAAAACCCGCTATTTATATATTATAAATCACCGTTGCTGTCATCCCCATCCCTCCCATCTCTTCTTCCCTACCCTACCCTTCCCTTCCCTTCACGTCGTCGCAATTCGCAAACATGTTGAACAGCAGCCACTACGGTCCGTCCATCCCGCCGCACAAGTCCTACCACCACCGGCGCCGCGGCTGCTGCGGCGACTGTTTCGGCTGCTGCTGCGGCTGCATCTTCAACCTCATCTTCAAGCTCCTCGCCACCGCCGTCTTCGCGGTCGGGATCGTCGTCCTCGCCCTCTGGCTCGTCTTCCGACCCAACATTGTCAAGTTCCGCGTCGCGGACGCGGAGCTGTCGGAGTTCGCCCTCGACACCACCAACACGCTCCGCTACAACCTCAATCTCACGCTCACCATCAGGAACCCCAACAAGCGCGTGGGCATCTACTACGACGTTATCGAGGCCCGGCCCTACTGGGACGGCCATCGGTTCGGTTCGGTCATGCTGCCCGCCTTCTACGGGGGTCACAAGAACACGACCGCGTTGAGCGCGCGGTTCCGGGGTCAGGCCTTAGTGCCGCTGCAGGAGTCGGAGAAATCGTATTTCGAATCGGAGAAGGCCAGGGGTGTGTTTGGGATCGATGTTAAGTTCTACCTGCGGATAAGGCTGAGGGTGTTTTGGGGAATCAAGAGCCCAAAGTTGAATCCCAGGATCAAGTGCGATTTGAAGGTCCCACTCACCCGCAATTCTTCTTCGCCTTCTGCGGGCAGTGGTTTCGAGTCCAAACGGTGCGAGTTCGATTTCTGATGACTGCATCCCCGGCCGATCTTTTGAATCTTTTTATTTATTTCTTAAGATATACTTTTCACATCATTCTTTTTTCTTTTTTTAAATATCGACCCTTTTATTCTTGTTAATACATAGTTTTAGCTACAGCTATGGAATCGATTCTATGTTCAATGTTCCTACATAATATGATAATATTGACAGATGATTATTTCTTTTATTTATGTTTATTGTTTAAATGGTTGAGTGATGTTTTCAAAGTGGAGTTTAGGGTTGTGTGTGAATCCCGCACTACCGGCTAATATGGCAGCAAGCTCCAATCACGATATGAATGGGCATTTTTCTTCTTTCTAGATCACACACGCAACATTATCAATTCTATTGCAAATCAAGAGAGAATGGAGAAAATCGCCCTAAAATGCCTAAAATTGCACTACAAATCTCAAATCTGTCCTCTGTCTCAGTCTGTTCTCACGCAGCACTCACGGCTGCTGTTTGGTGATTCACTATGGGAGGCAAGTTTTTCATGGGCCTTGCCCACTTTGGCGACCAACGTGGCCCAACACCAAGAGGTTTAGTTTTTTTTAAATTATTAATAATAATTACGACTGCAACTAATTTTAGGAAAAAAAAAAAAAAGTATCGGTGCATTCAAATTAAAAATGATAATTCTATTATTTCCTGCTCATATATAGTTAGGTTTTCATGTATAAACCTTCATAATATTTCATGTTTTTTTTTTCCCTTTCCATTCAACATCACAGTGTCTCTCGTCTATCCTCTCTAGTCTCCATGTGCAGCAACTCGAGGCTCAAGCCCATTTCTAGAACAAGACAACCTCTGATCGGATTGCTCCCTCTGCTGTTTGGATTGACCTAAGGAGAACCCTTGGATTGGAGGAGGAAGAAGATGAGGGTTTTGGTTCTTATAAAAGGGAAGGATGGGGAGAGAGGCTCGATTCGTGGTGGCCATGGCTCAATGGTCTAGCGTGAAACCCAATGGTGTCGCTAGTCGATGTGATGGAGACAGGACGAGAAAAGGTGAGAGATGCGTTACGAAATTATATCCCATGTTGGAAGAGCGAAAGAAAAATCAATGAGCTTATATGATAAAATAGACCTAAATTATCAGAATACGTTTTAAAGTCGGGTGGGCTGATGTGGCAAGTCCAAAACGAAAAATATTATGACATACAGGTAAACTTGTGCCTTGACCCCGTCCTAACAAGTGGTATTAAAGCTAGATTGTTCCTATCAAGTGTTTCATTATATTGTAAAGTTTTCAGATTGAATGGTATAAAGTATATTGTGGCGTGTGTGGATATTATATTGGAATACAAACCCTTATGTGCATTGTAGTTCGATGTTTGATAAGGAAGAGATCGATGAGGCCAAAAAAAAAGTAGCTTATAACATACAGGTGTAGCTTGCGCGTTAGCCCAATGTGTGTTACACTCGTGGGGGGGGGGGTCCGTGTTGGAGAAAAAGAAATAAAGAAAGAATAGAAAAAAAAGAGGGAAAGGGATGGTCGGCTGCAAAGTGTGGCCTTAGGGCTTGTGGCTATAAGGTGCAACAACAGGTGAGTGTTGTATGATTAGAGGATCGGGCACGGGTATTAGTTGCCTTGCCTTGTCTCCGACATCGACCTATATGTTGTCTTTATTAGTCTTTCACCACTCTGACTCAAACCTACATGGACAATTTCAAGTTACCCACAAACACATCACATTGTCATCTCTACAAAGAACAATGCTAGTTAAAAACCTTTTACACAAACCTCGTCGCACATACTTAATGTTGTAATATCCACATGTGTGTATAGGAAGATTTACGCAAACTAACAAAGAAATGCTGCATACCAAAACTAATTTACATAGATAAAAAAATATTGTAAAAATTTAAGTGCTGATGACCAATATTATCATATTGTCTTTTTTCCCAAAATAGCAAAAGCCTTTCTTTCAATTATAAATTTCAAATAAAAAAGTAAATATAAATTTAACAGTAAACAAAAAAATACATAAATATAAAATTAATATCAATTATTTGTCATGATTTTATTTATGTTCACGAGGGTTGTTAGTTTAATGATATTTTTAGTTTAGTAGTAGGAAGTGATATCATATTATTTTAATTAATATAATAATAAATTATAAAGAGTAGCCCATCCGTTAAAAGGGTAGGGTCACAGAGAAAAAACATGGGCTAATTATCCAAATCCAGGAAACGGTCCCAATAAAAATCCAAAACAAACAAGAGCCCAGTTTTGGACCTCACTGTTCACGGCCCACACTGCATCTGTGGGCACCTCTGGTTGATCAGACTCGCAGCGTAGGCGCGAGCCCGGTGCTGATCAACTGATTTTTCAGCCGCAACAAGGATTGACTCGGTAATTACATGCGAGTATCGGTGATCTTCTTTCCTAGAATTTCATTAACTAATATTTGATTATTCACAAGGATGGTTTGAAGTTCGACTCTTTAAACTAATAAAAAATATTTATTTATTATTTTAAAATTTACTTTTTGTAGTATATATTTTAGTTTTTTATTTCAATAATTTACTGTTCGATTAAAATATATTTTCCAAATAAAAGAGGAAGAGAAAATAAGAGTGAGAAATTTAAAAGAAAAAAGATACAAGAGAAAATATAATTATTTAAAAAAATAATGAAAAAGTAAAATTTTATATTCAAATAATTATCATTCATAATTTTAAATGTTTTGTTAAAATTAAAAGATTTAAAGTAAGGTTTTTTAAATATTTTTTAAATTACTTCTTCAAACTAACAAAAATATTTAGATAGGCTGAAGTGGTTTTGCTCTACATATTATTTTTAAATTTATCTCTTTAAAATAACTAAAAATATTTTATTATTATTTTAACATCCGCTTTTTATAGCACATATTTGATCTCTCTGCTTTAATAATTTATTTTTAGTATTTTATTAAGTTATTAATTGTCAAATATTTTCAAATCTTTGAAAGTGGAAAAGGAAGAAGTAAATTTTGAAAAGGAAAAGCAGGAAGAGAAAATATATTTGTTTAAAGAGTAAAAAAAAACTCATTTGAGCGAGTCACAACTCTGCTCACTTCATTTTCGTCAATAGGCATTCATATCACCGCTTGCCGTAGAGGACTGACTCTAAATGAGAGCAAACGTTACCAATAAATTGAGTTTGTTTGAATATTTGAACCATGAATTTTGAAATAATTTGCCATATTAGAAATAATTCTGTTGATATCTTAGAAGAAATTTTAAAATTCAAACTCTAGTATGTAAATTTATATAAAAATAAAATTTTAAATACTCACATTAAATTAGAATATATGAAATTTAGATTATTTATACAATTTTGTTATAATAAGAAGGAAAGATCAGTTTTTTATGAATGTATAATTTTGTTATAATTTTATTATAGTTAAATAAAAATTTAATCTTAACATTAATCTAACATGTAACATTACTAAAAAAAGAACACGCACACAATGACACAATGCAATATTTAAGACGAGAAAGAAAAAAATCACAGGAGCGATGGTGACAATGTACGCCTCTAGGACTCTAGGGGTAAAGCCGTGGAAAAATCTATCAATTACCACGTATTCCAATGTGAATATCCACTTTAACTACTCTACGCGCTTCTTCTTCTTCTTCTTTTTTTTTTAAGAAAAAGATCAAATTTAATTGAAAAGTTTGACGATAAAATTAAAAAAACTCTCAGAAATTTTAATAATGAATTATATAACATTGGTTTGGACCACACACAAGAAGTAAAACGAAAACTGGGGTTCCTCCATATTAATATTATAAACATAACACCACGTACGACTAAATTGCTGCAATTCAATTCACAAATGGTAAGGGGCAGCCACCCAATCCCAATCCATTCCCATTTGCCCATACAAGAAGAAGAGCATTGACGACGACTTTGGATGCCCCAACAACACAAACTTTGCCGTCTTTGCGCATCGAAAGTCTCCATGGACCACCCCACCTTCGTCAATCTCTATCCCAATTTTTTTTTTTTTAAAAAAAGGAAACAAATATCTTTAAATCATAGCATAAGTTTTCAACTGATATGACGACATATAGTTAAATTACATATCACTGATGATGTGATGTAAGTTTTAATTATATATCCTTACATTAAAACTTTATAATAAAAGTGTATATATAATAAAAGAGTTTTGCAAATAGTCTTCAAACCCGTAGAAATTCGAATCGACCCACCAAAACGAAATGTGTTTCTTCTTCTGAAGCAACCGCGTCCGTCCGACTCCGACTCCGCATAACGGTCATATCCCCCCACCCAAAGTCCCCCACACGCGTACACGTACACGGCTCTTACGTGATCAATGCGTTGCATTGCACCCTATAAAAACCCTCTCACCCCCACACACATTCTCGACACCAACGCCAGCGCACACGCACACGCACACACTCTCTCTCTATCCCCCCACGTAGGCAAGCAAGCAAGCAAGCGCTCTCTCTGAGTTTTTCAAAATCCAGATCTGATGGCGGCGGCATCTCCGTTGACCAACAGCTACTACGGCCCCTCCGTCCCGCCGCAGAAAACCTACCACCGCCCCGGGCGCGGCGGCGATTGTTTCGGCTGCTGCTGCGGCTGCATCTTCAGCCTCGTCTTCAAGCTCCTCCTGACCGCGGTGGTGGTGGTGGGAATCGTGGTCCTCGCGCTCTGGCTCGCCTTCCGACCCAACAAGGTGAAGTTCCACGTGGTGGACGCGGCGCTGTCGGAGTTCGCCCTGGACGACGCCACCCACATGCTCCGCTACAACCTCAACCTCACGGTCGCCATCCGCAACCCCAACAAGCGCGTGGGCATCCACTACGACCGCATCGAGGCCAGGCCCTACCTGGAAGGCCAGCGGTTCGGCTCGGTGTATCTGCCCACCTTTTACCAGGGCCACAAGAACACGACCACCCTGGAAGCGCGGTTCCAGGGGCAGTCCTACGTGCCCCTGGAAGGGTCCAAGAAATCGGACTTCGAAACCGACAAGACCAAGGGGGTGTTTGGGATCGACGTCAAGCTCTATCTCCGTGTAAGGCTGAGGGTGTTCTGGGGAATCAAGAGCCCAAAGTTGAAGCCCCATATCGAGTGCGAATTGAGTATCCCACTCACCACCGCCAATTCTACTTCCAACTCTGCTTTTCACACCACCAGTTGCGATTTCGATTTCTGAGGAGGATATTTTATTTGATTTGATTCGATTCTGGGCTACTAGATTTTTTTCTTTCTTTCTTTTTTCTGGTTATTATTGTTATTCATTTGTTATTTCTGTGATGAGACTTTCTTAGTCTTTTTTTTTTTTGGTTATTTTATAGTGTTATATATGTCCCCATCCGTGGGAGTGAGTATATTTATATATTTTATGTCTGATGTTTATATATATACATGATCTACAGATTAGATGTCTCTTTCTTTTTTATTCGAGTAATTTTATTATTGTTATTTTTGTTTTCCGGAAGGCTGGGTATGGTGTATGGGGTTCCAACACTTAACGAAAGAAGAAGAAGGAAAAAAACACACACACCATATGTCCTCCCTACTAAGTACTAAACTAACAAATTAATTAATAAAGTAGATAATTTAAAGAGGTAAGTAGCATGCATTAAAAGGGCAAGAAAACAACTGCCCCCGCAAGGAAAATATTACATGTACGATTGACACGAGTTTCAAACATGATATTATTTTGCTCCCATCAAACAGATGTTACGACGGATCACAGTTGGCAACAATTGTCTCTTTCAAATAACAATTGGCCTCTAAAAGAGCCTTCGTCGAAAGAAAAGAAAAGTCGCAATCTCGCAATGTAGAAAAAGGATTCTCAAATTGCTGTCGCTGACAAAGACGATGGCAACAACACCAAACCAATTCATTCCAGTCTCATCTCATGGAACCCGACCCAAGTACAACCTAAACACCAACGTTACATTATACCTACGACTTAATGAATAAATAATTGTTGGAGAGTTCTATGTTCCAAATTAATGAATTTCCAACCACAAACCTCCTTAATAATCAAATTGCAGACGTAAGCTTACGGAAGTTTGAAAAGTTGATTGAATTTTTGTATAAAACCTTACACTTTTTTTTCCTTATAATTTATTTATACGATAAGTCATAGCCCGTTGGACCAGAACCTTTCACGGACTTTGGATTCATCAAATCTTGTCCAGAAACAAAACGAGCCCAAGTCCATCAAATCTGTTTCACCGGTGCAGGACCAGCGACTTAAAAAGACTTCACCTGATTCATGATTTGTCTGCTACATCTGGTGAAGAAGACATCAGGAGGGTGTTGTTGTTGATATTGCTCATTCTAAGGATGCACAGAACATGTAACCGAGCATGAGATCCCAGGTGAACATAACCGTGGAAGAACATGGCATTTCTTCAACCCCAGACAGACTTCAAAATTTATAAAGCCCGGGAAACAAAAGGTACTCCTTTCTCTGGCTCCTTCTTTTCTCAGTATTTGGAACCCCCGTCTCCAGGATCATAACTGGGCCATTGAATCCAATATTCATGGCAAGGTTGCCTGTCTAGAAGGGCAGTTGGGGTCTGCGCAACATGAATTGTAATCCCTTTAAGTCGCTTCTCGGCAGCAGTAGACCGTTAGCTACTCGTGGTGACGTTCAGTCGCTATAAACATTTCACTGAGCAGTTGACTACATTGTTTTCTATGCTGGAAGATCTGCATTGCAGCCTGCAGGATGGTCTTTAAAACTTGAAGGCTTCTGTCTGTGGTTCCCACTTCTAACCCTTCAATTGATGACTTGCCTGATAATACCGAAAATGGGGAGAAGATCGTGCAGGAGATGCAGAAGGAGAAGCTTGTGCAAGAAACTATAGCGATGTCTGTGGTTAAGAAACAAGGGGAAACAGTTAAGGAGAAAGATACTCAGGCTACTCCAAAGGGTCAGAAGCAAAAGAAAAAGCGTCGTGCTGGCACCCATCCATCCCCTAATGGGGAGAAGAGAGACACTTTTAACAGTTGAAGAAAAGAAGGCTGATTTCCTCATAGCAGACAGTAGAAACAAACAGCTACTATGGTATGGCGTTTTAATTCGAAAGGCCACACAAAGACATGAGGGAAGCTCAGAATCTGCACCCACATGGAGAATGTATCCTGGAATTCTAAATCTAATAGGAAAATTAGAAATTCGTTAACATTTTGTGTTAATGATCAGTGTAACAAGATTTTTGATGAGGAAGTAAAGCTATCCAATTAGGATGTTGATAATTTTGTTTTTCCTTTGACAAAGGAAACAAGTAGAGATGCGAAATCTTTTCCTCACTCGGAGAGGTGTGAAATAATTTCTTGTATAAAATGGATGGATATTCCATCAGCCAATGTGCTGATTAAATCCATTGTGGGACAAGTTAGAGGATACAAGGCATGGAGTGATGTGCCAATTGTATTTTATTCCTTTTGTAACAGCTTCTCCACACTTCATCTTGTTGAAGTTTGTAGCGTTGAACAGAGAAGTGACAATATTAGATTCCCTTCAGGATGTGGAACGAGATGTAAGATTTGGAAAAATAAAAGTCTTCATTGAAAATCTTCTGTTGCACTGAAGAAAATCCATTTTTTTATGAATCATTTGGAACACACGCTTTTAGAGGGAAGCTAGCTTGAGTTGGTAAAAAAACAAAAACCAAAGGAAACAGTTCCACAACAGCGATACTTGAAAATCGTGGAGCTTGTATCTGTTTCTTTATGCTCTCTTTGCTCAAACTTAGAGAAGGATTTTGGAAAAATGAAAATCTTATTAAATATACTAAGGGGGATACAAATCTTTTGAGAGTTCAAACTGGGACATTGATTTTCAAGCACTGTTATCGATTGATAGTCAGGAGAAATTCATTAGAGGTATTGTTTTTTAATCCTTTTGTAATCTGACCATTTATATGTGGATTGTAGCAAACAATTTACGGGTAAACATGTTCATTTCTTGTCTGAATGCGGAATAATTTTGAGCTGAAAAGAAACAGATGAGATGTTTGAGTTTTAACTGAGTACAGAAATTTGCACTCGAATACTTGTTTCCAACTTGGAAGAGTTTACCGATCCCAGGAAAAGAAATACTTGGGAGATGAAGTCAATACTCTGATTAGTCTTCCCAATTTAACGAACTAATCAGTGCACGGAGATGAAGTCCAATCTTGAGTAAGCGATCCACACGTAGAGAGGAGGACAAGGGGAAGTCTGTGCTCGAAGAATAACCTGACTTCGACGAAGTCATCATACTTGTGATTAGTGAATAGTAAAGATAACATGGCAAGCTTTAATTTGAAAAGCAACACCTATCTTTAATCACGCAATGCTATCTTTGATCCCCACAAATGCAACAAAGGTTGGTGATTGTCACTTATGGCAACTACTGATTTCTCACTACCTATCTTTGTATTGGTTCACACTCCTGCTCCCTTGCACTGGGTCATGCCTTTCTCGCATTCTAGTCTTTCTTCATTTTCCCACCACTTTTTAGTATGCAAGTAACAATTTAAACTTTTAATTAACCGATTCAAAAATCTTCCAATATTAATATCACACTTGAAAGACGTAGGATTGTCTAGTCTTAATTTAAATTATTCGTGGGGCTTTGTAATTCATTTGCCAATGTCTTCCACTTTAAACTCTTCCTCGTGAATGTAACACCCAATCCCAACCCATCTGCCTCCTCATCAAACGTTTCATCATTGGTCGCTGTTGGTCATCATTGATGATAGATGACAGGATTAGAATTCCTGCAACTAGTTGATAAAGCTCTTCGCCGTCATTAGCTCTTCGCCCTTGTTTGCTAATCGATGATAAAGCTCGCAACTAGTTGTTGATTGCTACCAACTATTAAGCCATATTTTGGGTTGATACCTGCTATTGTTAATGTTTTCCAAATAACACGCAATTTCTCATTATTGCCTTGGGATTATTTACTTCCGGAATATGCAATTTCTGATCATTGCCTTTGATATCAATTGAACCAATGTATCAATCGATTTATGTATTATGATCGATTAATTTAAGAGACAATCATTTTAAATTGATAAAAACAAGTAAAACTCAAAAAAAAAAAATAACTTATCAAATAATTAATGATAATGTGCGGTCAGAGATAACAATGGAACAGCGAGTATTGAGTTACTTCGTTTCTATTTTTGCTAACGAAAATATGTTTATCGCAGCCAATCCGAAAATTAAGCAAAATATAGTAATGGTATAAAATTTTAAACTCAGAAACCTCACCCATGCCACTCTAACATACCATCAAGTTAATTCTATTTTATTATTTCTACTTATATAAATAATATATATATATATATATAACTTATTATATCACATTTATTATTTATGGCTCTGATACCATACCATTGGAGAGTATTAAAGCGACTATTAGTGATAATAGTCACGCTTTATGTAAATAATACCTCTGATACCATTGGGGCGGGTTGGGTCCCTATGCGAACGGGACAAATTGTCTCCCTAGTCACAAATTCAAACACAGCTATTCACAAATTGTCTCCCCACGGCCCACGGGAGCTGTTATAATAGAATTTTTAAAAAAGAGTAATTAAATGTAAAAAAAAATAAAAAAAAATAAAAATGAAAACGTCGTAACACCCTTGCCGAGTAAGACAACCGATCGCCCCTGTTTCTGTTCCATGTAGCAGAGCCGCAGGAGGTAAGAGACAGGCCTCTGTTTGAAGTACGCGTATAACGTACAGTGTGAAACATGGCAAACGTTGTTACCCCTGTTCGAGATAATACCTCCTCTGTGCGGAATAATCAGTCTCGATGAGCCACCGTTGGAATTAAGTCGCAACTGGTTCATTCACATCACCTCGATCTACAGGCTCACCCCACATCACTCACGTACGGGTGTGCCCAAAAGGGAACGCAACCAAGACTGTGTCTCACGTACGTAATAATTCAAAGCCATACTTGATTCTTAATATGCGGGAATTGGTCAGATGATCGAGTCTGTTGGTGCAAGTTATGGAGAATCTTGAAGATATGATCAAATCAAGCCAGTGATAATATTCTTTTAAACCAATTGTTCAAATTAAATATTTATAATTATGAGCATATATATAAGAAACATACATATATATATATATATATATATATATATTCACCCGATAGCTCGGTATAATAAATTGAAGGGTGGTGGTGATGTTTGGTATAATTGTAACTCCACACCCATATAATATCAAAATCCATCGATACCCTCCGCCCTCTCACGTTTTTATATGTACTTAGTAGATCAAACAGTAATGAAAAATACTTTAAATGGAGAGGTTGACGTTTGAAAACCTTAGAGCATCAGGTGCAGTCTCTTCAAATTTTTAGTTAAATTTACTTATATGAAATAATATGAGTCACAAATTATATTCGAGATTTATATTTTAAATACAAATTTTATTAAAACCCAAACATCGAAGCACCGGCTATTTAAATTTAACCAAATTTAGATAATTGGTGTCTCGATGTTTGATTTTAATAAAGTTTGTATTGAAAACACAGATCTCGAGTATAATTTGTGGCTCATATTACTCCATGTCGATAAATTTAGCTAAAAATTTAAAGAGGCTACACCAGATGCTCTTATAGGAACTAAAACAGAGGGTTTTGGGGTTTAGAAGGATGGAGAAGGTAACATCGTCGTAAAATATATATATTTTGAAAATAATAATAATTTATGCATCTCATTATCATTGAATCGATTCTTATGCACATTACTTTTAAAAACATAGTATAGTATTCTGATAAATTACTTGCAAACTTTTACTTTATTAAATTGTATGCCACCTCACTACTTGTAACATTATCCTTATATTAATCGGTAGAATAGATCAACAAAACTACTTTTTTAAGTAATGAAACTTTATTAAGCTTTAATCGCATTTCAATGTGATGCGGTAACTTTATCGGGAAGTCCACATACAAATTAAAAAAACGAGGATAATTGAGACATGAGCCATATTTCAAATGATATGATGATTGATGCACCATCTTTTACCAATTGAGGTCAAGTCACTTCGTCCATGTAATGTAATCTGTGGTAAGTCTCGTCTTTATTATATACATCTCCCATCTGCACCTTCTTTTTCATGCGCTTGCGAATTGACGTCAAGTCTTCGTCTATCCATATCCGTGTGGTGAGCAGGGAAGAGCGGCTCTTTTTCTTCTTCTTTTTTTTTTGCATAATTTTATTGTTTTTATATACTTTTCTTCAAATTTTCTTATCATGATATCTCAAATCCAATGCTTTATGCCAAAAAGTAAAACAAAATTTCAACAGCAATTTAAAATCTATCCGTTTCAAATTAGGCATAGTGGTAGGCATAAGCATGCCAACTAATTAACCGGTGGCATCACTCGTAGATTATGGATGGTTCATAGGATTGATATTAGATTTACTAAATATTTTTTAAAATTATGTATATGTATCATAATACTAATCATATATTACTATCAAATATAATTTGAATACATGTTTTAGCTAAAAACGATTAATAAATTATGCTATAAAATAAAGAGAATAACAAAAATAAAACAAAATTTATTTTAATAAGAATAAAAATATATATTGAAATTAAAATTGTAAAATAATTTTTTCATATGTATGTTTTTTAAAATATAGTGTTGAAGATTTTAGCAATAGAAGATTAAAAGTAGAAGAAGGAAGATGATGATGGGTGTAGTTAGAAGGGTTGATGGGCTATACTGACACAAAAGCTGCGGGAGGTGGATGGATAGTTGGATACGAGCCACAAGGAAGCAAGGAGCTCAAAAAGTAAGCAGCTTTGCTTAAAAGGTGCACCCACTTTCTGCAATTAATTTGAATTATAATATTTATGTGCGCTTAGTTTATCATAAAGTCACGTCTTTAATTGTCTTTCTATCCTGCTCCGCTTTTGAGAGAAAATTCGATTCCTTCAATACCCCCGGCCCCCGCCCAATTAAAGTATTATTTAAGTTTGCTTTCCTCATAAACAGCCAGTCACCAACTAATAATCATTCCATAAATTATTGCTTCCCGGGTAATCCGACTTGAATAAAAGTGTAATATTTATTGAAGCAGAATTTACGTACGTACATAGCTGTAGAAGGAAGGAAAAAGAGCTATATATCAACCGATATACTTATATTAACGGATAATTAATAATTCCTTTTAATAAATCAACGGATGGATATATTTTTTTATGGGTATATATCAATTTTTACGTGTAATATAGAATCCTATTTCTTTTAGAAGGTCAGAACCAATCCGTTAAAAATGAATAAAAAAACTTTAGTTCAAGTCATGTAACTCCTATTTTTATGGTGTAGCATCTTAAATATTAGCATTTTTTATTTATAAAAGTAATTTTTTTATTTAAGATATTTATGATTCGGGGAATGTGTTTAGGGATGATAACGGATCGGGTCGGGCCCGGGTACTGCCCGACCCAAACCCAACTTTTTACCTTGAAAGTCATGTAACCCAAATCCGATCCGACCCGGGAGTTTGGGTAATTCGGCGTGGATCGTGCCGGGTCGGGTCGGGTTATTATTTTTTGCCTTGAATTTATTCAAAAATCTCGGGTCGGTGTGGATCGCACAAGACCCGGGCCGATCCAATGGCTAGTCGGGGCGGGTTATTTTGGGACAGGGCGATTTTGTCATTCCAGAATGTGTTTTGTCAGCTGAGTATTTTTTAACCTTTAATTAATCATGTAATCAACATCCAATTTGTAATTATTGACATTCTAATTTTCTTTTCGCGTTGATGGGTGTAAAGGGGATGTAGCCAGGCTCTATAAAGAGGATTATAGTAAGTTGTACAAAATTTTTTTAGTAAGAAAAAAATCAAGAATTCTCATACCTCAAAAAATTGTATAGATAGTTTAAAAATAATAATGAAATGAATATAATGTCCTTAACTAATATTAAGCATGATGAAGACATTATTTTTTTTATATACCCTTAATTAAAACTCTACAAATTGAAAACGATCCGGGCGTCCACATAGTCGAGGAGCCCAATCTCGTCCGTGGACTCTAAATCCTCAACACTCTCATCATCACCGCCGTGATGATGATCATCGTCATTATTACAAATTGCAATATTCAAATCCAGAGACAAAGAATTGCTTGTCTCACCAACTTCGTCGCCATCATCATCCTCGGATCGCTGCTTGTCACGTGGCGAGCATGCTCTGGACGTGGAGCTGAAGCTCTCGCAGCTCAAAATCACAACCGCGTCGCTCAACCAAATTTCTACCCCATTCACACCGTTAATCATTCCTCTTTCTGCGGCTCTCTTTATCCCCTTCCGCGAGAACTGATCCGCCTGCTCCACGTCTTCCAACAAGAACACACGATGCGGGCTTTCCGACACCGCCTCCTCGAACCTCTCCAAGTACGTGCAACTCTTCTCGTCTCTACACCTTTAGTATTAGTAAATCAACTGTCACATTAGATCATTAAAACATATAATATCATAATATATATATATAATTAGTTCTGGGCATGCATGATGCTCCAACATATATATATATATATATAGATTTTCACATATATATATATATATGAAATAAGTAATTAAATGGTTAATTTTGTATACCTTTTATTGCCACCGATCAGGTCCTCGGTCGAGTCCGCCCTCGTGAATGTGGAGAAGTGACTAAGAGCAATGGCGACGAAGCCGGCGGTCGTCGCGGTGCCAAAGACGAGCCTGGCTACCTCTCTGGCCGTCCTCTCCTTGGACTCCGCGTCCGTGCCTTCAAAGAACAGCCACGTGTCTGCCCTCCCTTCGGATCTCCCCTTCCTCCAAGCCGTGCCGGAGCGGCACTCCGACACGGTGCTCATAATGTGGGAGAGTCTCTTCCACGGCACCATATTCTCCGTTACTGCCACGTCACCGCAGCAGGATGAAGCCGAGGTGGGGGCTGATGACGCACCAGTGTGTGATATTATCACCGGTGACGACGTGTAGTTATTAGGCTCGGGAATGTAGAGCCTAAAAGTGGGTGGGTCTAAGTCCAAAGCGGGTGGGTGAGGTCCGGTTGGGGGCGTTTGGTGCTGCCTCTGGTGGGCCCGGCGGCGTGAGCGGCGGTAGGATGGATCGAAGGAGAAGAAGCCAGAAGTATCGGAGGAAGTGGGTGATGATGATATTGGAGAGCATGTGAGGCTCCGTTCAGTCTCGGAGTGAACTGAGCTGCATATTGAATTCCATTTTTTGCAGAGATCTCTTAATCTGTCGCAGTTCTTTTTCATTATATATACAAAATAGACAAAAAAAAAAGGAAAGAAAAAAATTATAAGTGGTTATTAGCTTTTTCATTATATAGACATAAGTAACGTTGTTCTGATTTATAAATTAAAAGGTAAAACTTAAACGACCTATGATTAAGTAATTAATATATATATATAGTAATTAGTATATATAGTAAAATTATGAGTAATACATTAATTAACCTGATCATTAATGGTGCTGGTGCTTATTAGCGTCTGGTTTTGGTGCTTGTGTTTTTGGAGCCATGAAGGGAGGGTCGATGAAGGAGTGGGCGTGGTGGAATCGGAACTGTCGCAGCAGGGGCAGCTGGTTTCGCCGATGTTTAGGCTTCGGGCTTCACTCTCGAAGTTGGCCGAGCAATCTGCGCAGCATGTCAGTCGCTTCTCCTCATCTCCAGTGCTGCCGCCGCCACTCACCTGGAAACGGGTACTTGACGATTTATCCTCTCCGTCCATTCTGCTGCTAGTGGATGGGCTTTGCGAACTGTTCCGACCCAAAAAGGAGAAACCAACAATAATAATAATAATAATAAAGGTGCATATCATTAATTATTAAAAATAAGGTTTATTTGATTGGAAAAAATAAAGGGTACGGTGGCTTGTTATATTTTCTTCAATAGTTATTTTTTTATAAAAAATTTAAAAAAAATATTGTTTTTGATTTAAGAGATTTTTATAATAAAAATAATCTTTGTTGTTTTTTTACCAAACGTACGTATACTAATTAATTAAGGCCGTACGTGAATAAATAAATTATTTTACCTGGAGGGAGAAGAAATGAGACTCAAATGGAGGGAGCCAGCGGGTATGATGAGAGGTTGGAGACCCAAAAGGGTCTCCAAGGAAGGATTCCCGCTCATACATCTCATGTACGTCTGGAAAGTGGCGATCCCCATTACCCGCCACCTTCCACCACCACCACTAGTACTACTCTCATCTTCTACTTCCTCATCATCATCGTCTCCTCCAATTTTCCCACCAATCAACTTCTCAATCTCGGAAAACATGTCCCGCACCCGACAATAACTATGAGTGTTGTTGTTATACGTACAGGATGACGTTGTAATTTGCTCCGGCAACTCCGTCATCCACTTGAGATCGCCCAAATACAACACCGCCTCTGCCGTCCCCGAGCACCGCCTCATTGCTACCACGCTCTTCCTCACCTCCCCAATCGTCCTCTCCACTCCGTCCCTAGAAACCAGCGGGACCATGGGAATCTTGATGAACCGCATATTCCTCGCCGCCGCAGCATCGTGCCGGAGCTCTCCCTTCTCCACCTTCTCCATCGCCGCCCTCGCAACCCTATCCATGCTCCCCACGCACTCCCCAACAATCACCGTGCTTCTCCTTCTCCCAGACCCCCTCCTCTTCGTCATGACCAAGCTCTCTACCACGCTATCCACGTCCTCATTCCTCAAAACAGCGCCGTCGCCGCCGCTCGGGTCCTTGCTGCCCTTGTTATTAACGGTTTGAGGTGGAGGCTGTACGGCTTGTTCTACGTTTGTTTTCACCTGGGGACTTAAAAACCCAGCCTCCTTCATGACCCGGCTCACGCTGGGGTCGTCCAGGATGGAGATGATGAGCTGCTCCAGCTCTATTTTTGCGGGTAGGAGGGTCGGGTGTTGTTGGGCCTCGGCGGCCGGGGGAGCCCGATCCCCGGCGCTGGTGGGCCTGCGCGCGTTTGAAGGCCGCCAACAGAGCATTGGAGATGGAAGGGACAGGGTGAGACGTCCCGGGTGGGGCCAGCATGGTAGTAGGGCAAGCGGCGGCAGCGGCAGTGGGGAGGCGGTTGAGGGCAACACTGAAGCAGAGCTCGAGGGCCATACACTGGCGGGGAAGGGACTGGGATCGGCGGCAGGCGGTCCGGAGGTGGCTGTTTGGTGTAGAGAGCATCGTGGTGGCCACGTGGAGCGGAGTCACCTGGGTGTGTCCGCGTTGGCGGGCCAGAGTCACCGATTGCTTCACCACGGCCTCCGCCTCCGCCGTGAGGGCTTGCGGCACCGTGCAGCAGTTTCCGAGCCCTCCAGCTGCCCTCATCTTCAAGGATATCGGTTGAGTTCAGATGAGGAAGATGATGTGTTTTCTTAGTGCAAGGTTTTTGGGTGTCATAACTCAAAGTGGAAGCAGGGTTGAGGCTCCGAGGTAATTAGGGAAAGGCTTTTATGGTGGTGCTCGTGTGCCTTTCGTGGGAGATAGGTTAAATAATTTGTTTTCCTCTTGGACGATTTTGTAGCGGAAAGTGGAAGCCATGTGCGGACAAAGTAGTATGAATGCTCTCATTGCTCAATGGGAGGGTGGGGCTCCCCTCCTTTTATGCAAATTATTGTTACTTTACAACAATTAATGTATTTGTGTTAACGCATTGTGGTTGTAATGAAGAGAGATATACATGCATGGGGGTGTGATTGGACTTCCACCCTCCATCTGCAACTACATGTATAACATTTCGTGATGATATATATTCTCCTCCTTCCAACTGATGCATTATTATATCCTCGGAGGGAGAAGTGGCTGCCACATTAATGAAATCCATCTTTCTCTATAAAATATAGTACAAAATAATAGAAAACTCCAAAAAGGAGCAAATCGAAGACAAGTTATTCGTGGTCATGCTGCTCGCATGAAAGAACAAATGTCATCTTTTGAGAACAATATGTCTGGCCAACTATTATTGAGTAGATATCATGGTCCAATAATTATATAGTCAGGCTATATCAATACCTTTATCTTTTAAAAACATTTTTTAGTGTTTAAATTGGTGCTCATTTCCTTTAAAAAAAACTGGTCTCTGGACTGGATTTACATTAATATTTGTTATATTTTAAATTATGCTAATATTTTTAAAATTTATTTTGGAAACCATGATATTAGAATATTTTGAGACAAATCTATTTTAGCACAATATTGGTCACCCAACATATATATCTATAATTATTGAAAAAGCACGACTAACTAGTAATTTTCTATATATTCCTACTAAAAATAATATATATATATATATATATATATATATATATATAGACACACACACACACACTCGCATATATGGACGATTAATAAATAGAAAATGAAAACAGTAAAAGCAATTATAATCAGAGTTATTTAACCATGATGAAACAGTTTAAATCTTAATATTGTTTAACTATAATAAGTAGTATAATAGATAAATAATTAAGTAAAAATATAATTTGTATCATTAACGATTATGATTACAATGCATTTCTTATTCTCCTTTTCTATTATTTATTAGCCATATATATAAACCGATTTAAGCTAAATTAATAAATCATGGAGTGCGCTTGTGATGTCTAGCAATTTAATTAGATATAAAGAACTAACATATATGTAGACTAAAACACAATACAAAGAAGTGTGGAAAAGCAAAACAAATATAAGTTATTATAAAACAGCATGTTTGTATTATAAAACAAGGTGTTATGGGTTAACAAATAATTAACCGTTTGACGACCTATATGTTAAACAATACCCATATATCTACAAATCACGCTGTCAAAAACAATCGACCTTGCACAAAAAAGTGACATGGCCAATAGCAGCCATTAGTCATCATTCTACACTTATAATGATGCGGCCTGTACACGTATTTCATTTTTGTCCAGCTATGGTGTCTCCCCAACAGTGATATCATCGAAATTCTAAACCCAACGACAAGAGCCACCAGACCAGACACCAGGGAGTTGTGAGTTCGCAATAAACCCAATGACCATAAAATAGATAGGTGGGACTATAGGTTAAAGATGGGAGGGGTGGGGAACAGTACCGTGACCTTCTTTCTTCGGGTTGATCAAAGAGCGACTAATAAAGTGGTTCCTTTGAGTCAGGATTTTACCCTACCTACTTTGAAGCTTTGAATTGAATGCATGGGGATTTTAAACACCACAAAACAATTCTCTCTCTCTCTCTCTTTCTCTCAGTCTCGCTCGTGTATAAAGCGATAGAAGCTCTTTTGGACGGATAGGGGACCCTCCTGATTTCTTCAAAAAGAAAACGCAAACAAAGCAAATAGCGGGCGGATATGTGCGAAAATAAACTGATAACGAACTCATGTCGTGGGAACGGCCCTCGCTTGATTTTGATTTTTACCCTTATTTCCGCGCACTTTCTTTCATTTTCACCTATCCAAGTAGCGAGAATAAGCAAGTAACGCTGTCATGTGGGCTTTAATTTCAAAAAAATAAATATTTTTTTGTGTCGGACGATCATATTTTTTTTTTCTGATAAATTAATATGCTGACGTATCGTTATTTAAAAGATTATCATATTATTTATTCTAAAATTTTTATCTAAAAATAAAATTTTCATTCATTCAAAGAAAACGCATATTTACTTTAAAAAATTATTTTATTTACGGATAGAAAAATTTTCATTCATTCAAAGAAAACGCATATTTTCTAAAAGATACTAGCAAATCAAAAAGAAATGGAATGCAGAAAGTGAAGAATGAGAGATAAACACACAAATTTTATGTTAAATCCTTACAAGAAAAAAATCATGGCACAAAAAAGAAAACTCCACCATAATTCTTTAGGTATAAGAATAGAATTATAAAACTTATGTATAACAATACACTTCTCGACATATCAATAACAATTATTTTAGGAAAACAAAAACAAACATTGTTTTTGATATAACTCAAGCCTACAAATTTTTGAAAATCTAAAAAATATCTCGACATGAAAACACTCTAGTCCCCATTTCCTGTTCAAATGAAATTTACTCTAGCATCGGCTTAATTTAGATAGAATTAGTTTGTCACATATTGAGATCCGACCATAAAATTAGACTTCCCAGTGGATTTAGAAAGTTGGTGTTTTTGACCGATTGGTTTTCTAGCACTCTCATGACATTTCATATACCAATGTGCTAGCTAGTATTTACATGGGAAGCAAACTAATTAACGAATGATTTTTACTTGAATGTCCTTAGGCAGTCAAAAAGCTTGGCTCTTTAGTTTTTCTCAAAAGACACATACAAAGAGATCACATAATTGGAATACAAGGCAAAAGCAATCAAGCAATGCTAGAAAAGGAGTGTTTGAACGGAAGAAAGGAATAAACAAACTTTAATTTACTCTCCATACGTACCCTTCATATTCAACCCATCCCATATGTCCCATAATTCGATAACGGTTCATTGGAATTTGGGTTTGTTTGGGACCCGGGTAGATATGTCCACCGTGAAGGTCATCAAGGTGTGGGAGCTGGTACCCTTTTCCTGAATTCACCAATACTCCTTTAATTTTTCATGCAGAACATATTGCTATAACCACTGTTCTAGTTTTCCTTTGTTTATTTTTTGAAAGAGAAGGAAAGAGCTCTTTCTCTCTCTTCCATAGCTTCTTTCTTTCGTTAAAGTACATATATTAAAATAAAATAAAATAATGGCATTATCTACTCAAAAGGGTCTCAGTTTTTTGCTTTTGAGCTTCAAATGAGCATCTTCTTTTTTTCCTCAAACCAAACCACCCCACCCAACCGCCCCCCCACTGTGGGAGAGGCATCTTGGGTTTTATACGTGGCCATGTGGGCTAAAAGCAATCTCAGAGAGATGGGGCAGAAATCATACTCAGAAAGACAAAGATAGTGAGGGGGAGAGAGAGAGAGAGAGAAAAAAAAGGCATGAGGTGTACTGCGTCCCTAATATAGCATTTGGGTGCGTTAGTGACTGGCTTTATTGGTGAGAAGTAAGCAAAGTTGCTCCAATTTTGACATGACAGCAGCCTTAATAATGTGAAAGCAGCCAAGGGAATTACGTACCAGTGTACCACAAACTCCTTCCCCCATAACGTTGTGCATTAATTATTTCATGCGCGTTAAAGCATTCATTTGTTATTTATTTATTTTATGGGAATATTCAATCCTTTTTTATCAACATGCAAAAGCTAGCATCATGAGGACATAAAGAATTAGTGCGCTTGCCAGAGCCATCCCCCAAAACTGCAGGAACTTGCAGGGAGCATGTATTTTTCATATTTTTTTATATATAATTGCTACCGAAGTCAGTACGTAGTGCTGAGTGTTTTATGGGAACGACACAATGATTGTCCAAAGGTTTTATTTTGAATATTAATTAAGTGATATTAATTTGAACTGCTGAATCATCTTCTTATTGGTTCAACAATAAAGGCTCTACTAAATGGATTGATTCATCCCGTAAGAAGGAATATGCCAGTACAGGGGTTCTTTTATATATATATATATATATATATATAATATATATATATATATATATAATATTCTTATATACAGTCCACTGGCTTCTGGGCTTCCAAGTCACATTAAGCTGGTCAACATGACAGAATGTGTCATGTGCTCTCTAAAACGTGAGTACTGAATGTAGATATGGGAAAATGGTGAAGGTGAGGAAATTGTATGAAAAATTATCTTGCTTGCTTGGTAAGCATAGAAAATTTATGAAATTTGAACAAATTAGCCTGAAAAAATTGTATAAATCTTTTTCACCCAAATTGATGTGAAAAGATATGGGAAATAAATAGTATTACCAAAAATATCCTTATTAATTTTATTTTATTTAAAAATATTAAAGATAAAATTAAATATATATATCATAAAGTAAGTTTTTCACCATTTTTTCTATCTATTACCGATCACTTTTTTTTTCAAGTATATATATATATATATATAAAATTAGTAGTGTATATTATATTCAATTGCTTTATGCTTGTATCCTGGCATGTCTTGGTTGTTTTCTTGTGTTTTAGCCCAAAGGTTAATTTATCCCTATAGCTTGGTGAGGGTTTTTCTTTTGGAGGGCGGGCTGCCACTTTTTGTATCTTTTCTTTGTCTTCATAAAATAAAATGAATCTATATTTTCTGAAAAAAAGCAATTATATATATATATAATTTCAACTGAAATGAATTCCTGATCCATCACACTTCAACTCCTAATAATTACTAATATTAAGGCTATGTTTAGTGAGGTTGAATTTTTTTTCAAAGTACTATTCAAATAAATTTTTATTATTCTTAAATAATTTTAAATTTTAAAAACAATTCTATTTTTAAAATTATAACATCATAACAAAGGGCCCTAAGGTCTCAAGAATTGTGAAACTTGATTCCCACTGCATTGCGTGCACGGGGAAACAATATTAAAAGTGCAGCTAGCTGTTTAGGTGTTTGGAAGATCCTAATAATTTGAAGAGGCAAGCTAAGTACTAAAATATATGGTCTGGCCCTTTCGGGTTTTGGTTTAGAAACAAGACCAGATACAGAATGTATGACCCCATGCATGCATTGTCACTTCTCACGAAATGTTTTCTGGTATGGATATCTATTTCCGGACTTCCTCTTAACTTTTATCACCCTCCTTTGCTTGGGCCAATCGCTTCGTGTTATTGTGTTTGATTCTGCTACCTCTACGCTTGCACGGCCTAGTAGATGACGTTAAATCGTAATGTACTGTGATCCAGTAAAAATAAAATTACTGTGATATAGAAGGCCCGCGAGGATTGAGGACGTAAGCAGAAACCCAAACGAAGATCTGAATCTCTGAGGGGGTTGGATTGGGCCTAATCCGACAAAGTACGTGAATTAAAATCATATTTGGACCTACACTGTTGAATTTGGGAGTCGAACTGATTGGAGCCCAACCGACAGCGATTCTCAAAGAAATAGAAACAGAAATTACAAAACAAAACCCAAAAAAAAAACACACACACACACCCACACAGAGACAGAGACGCACGCACACCGACCACGGTCGTATCAGATGGTTGCCGAGGTGGGGTTCCTACCGCCGTCAGATCATTCACACGTGCATTACCGCCGCACGATCAAAGCTGGCATTAACTACACCAGTCCCATCCCGCATGGCCTACGTGCTATAAGCCTATATCAGCAGCAGCAGCAGTAGGTAGTGATTGGTGTGGTGGGATAGAGTGCCATCGCGCCAGCACAAATTTGGGGTGCGTCGTCGGATTGTCCGTGGGAAAAAGCTGGACACCCACGTTAATTTTATTATATTATGGTTTGTTTTATTATTGTTCTGTGAAGTGTGTTTCGTTGTTTGTTGCCTTGCCTTGCCTTGCCTTGTTGGGTTCTTTTTTGAATTATTATATCAGCAATTTACGAAATAATGTGAAGAGACAGCAGTCAGTAACTGCACGAGTCGAGCTTCGAGCCAGAAAGTGTAATGATTAGGGTGTCAGTTGCACACTATACATACATGGTGACTGCCGGAACGTTTACGTGCCCCGAGTAGGTACAGCTGAGCATTATAGCCCACATTTATTACTTACCATTATAAAATTAATAAAATTTACATATATTTAATTAAATTTTTATTTCTATTTTCTCCTTCTTTTCTTCATTTGCAGGGAGCGTCCTAAATCCATCTCATCATCCCACTTTAGTTTGTTAAAATTATATAATAAAAAACGCTATCAGTTTACAATAAGTATAGAAAATAACTTTTAAAGCTCCCCTGGAAAATAATAAACACTGTTGTTATTAAAATCGCCGTATCTTATCCTCATATGTTTGATGTCTCAATAGTATTATGAGTAAAGATATTTTAAAACTGATATTATTTAATTAATTTGAATATATCTAATGATCAAACCATAAGTTATCAATCCCCGATTTAAAAATATTAATTATTGTATATAATATCTCCTTTCCTTCGCAAATTATGATTCATTCCTAATTTGTTTAGCCGCACGAACCGTGTGTTTACCACGATAATGCGATACGACAATTCGACAAGACGGTGACTGCGTGCATATTAATTCCAACCGTGATTTATATATATATATACTTGGTCCATGGGGCGCCATGGAAACAACATATGTTCCTTCTCTTTTCGCACATTTGTTAAAGGGTTTGTTAATGATATCTAGCAACTTATTATAGCATAAAAACTATTGGTAATGGGACTAATTCTCCTTAAAACCCCAATAATCTACTTCAACATACACTAGCTTAATTTTATTAATTAAAAACAATTTTGAAAACAGGTAATTAACAATCAAAACATTTTGTGGACTTCGTCCACAGAACAAGCTTAGAGTTCAATGGTCCTGCAAATTATTTCCACACTCTTCTCTCCCTGTACCAACGTTAGTCTCACTGTTGAATTGTTTGGTCAAAAAAAAAAAACAAATCTCTCATCGACCCATGACTATTGTTAGGTTCTTCTCTTATTTTAAATTTGGTCAAACGAAGGAATCAAGTTAAAAACCGTTTAAATTAAACCGCTAATAGAAGCCCATCACTTTTTATTTTATATACGCATATGCGTGTTAAATCTGAAATTTAGAGAGGCGGGGAGGCGGTGGAGAGGGCTACCACCTTGTGCAAGGGAGCGGGTGTGAGGGGAAGGGAAGGCTGAGAGTGTGAGCAGCGTGTCGAAAGAAAAAAGAAAAAGTTAAAAGTTTTAAATAAATTAATATTTTAAATGAAATAGTAAAAGTTTAAAAAAATTATTATTTTATGTTGTAAAATTGAGTTAATTATAATTTTAAAAAGATAATATTTAGTTAAATTATAACTAAATTTTAGTGAGATTGAATCCTCTTATCTAACGTTTTATTTTTAAAATAATATAACTTTTATCTCATTGCATTAATACTTTTTAAATTTGTGAATATAAGATTTAATTATTTTCAAATAGTAAGGATTAAAAAGTCACAAATTAATAAAATACTACATCGGTTTTCAAGAGCTCTTAAAATACCAAGTCATACAATAGTATTAAAATTAATTTTATTTACCTCATATTAATTTAATTATGTCCACAAATTAATATATATATATATATATATATACATATGATTTAGTTTACCCGTTAATCAATTATTATTATTATTTTAATTGTTTGTTTTGGCAAAACTGCGGAAGTTTCTATAACGAAATTAACAATATGACTCGTGACCTCTTCAACTTGTGCAATTATCTTAAACTTTGCCATAAGGTGCGGTGCTAATTGCTAATGTGACATTGTTATCCTAACCAATTCAGCTGGTAGATTCTAATTAGTCAAAAAAAATTATCATTCAGTGTGTGTATAAAATTTTTTATAACACACTGTTAATGAAACACAAAGTCTAAATTATATACGCATAAACCAGATGGTAAGAAGGAGTTTGGCGAGAGAATTGAATATAGGGAATTTGCCAGTTGGCACGGCTTGCCTGCCCGGATCCATGGATCATGGACCGCACGAATATCCGATCAACAAATTAATTTCCGTTGGTATTCAATATATCATATATATTATGGTGTCATTAACAAAACCTATATATATAACCTATATATAGTTACCATATATATATATATTAATGCAGGGTGGTTGCCGCGGTTGTATTCATCATTCCATTTATATATATATATATATATATATAAAGAGAGAGAGAGAGAGAGAGAGAGAGAGTAATACTACTTCAAGCTAAGATGAAACTGTAATGTAATTCTTTTATATTTTAATCAAAATAATATTATTTTTATTAAAAATATATATATTAAAATAACATTATTTTAATAAAAATACAAAGTAACTACCCCAATGCTATCAGACTATAAAATGAATTTTTCAAATATTAAATTCAATGAATTTAATATATCCATTGAATTCGTCATTCCATTGATATAAACACAGCGTTAATTTGATGTGTTTGGTTGATATGATTGAAAACGCAATTCCGGAAATTTGACAGCTGGAATTGAATTTATTTTTTTTGAAAAGATGTGAGCGAAAACATTTTTTTATTTTTAAATCTCAATTAGATGTTTTTATCTGCTTTATTAATAAGATTTATTATTTTATTTATTTTAATAATTTTTATGATATTCGATTTTTTTTAAAAAATCCCTTCTCAAAATAAATTAATACCATATACGATCCTTTTAACAAAATCAAGATTCAAATCTAACTTTAAATAAATTCCCAAAAATAAAAACATAAAACCGAAAACAAGTAACAAATATATTTTTATATTTCTTCGCACTTACTATAGATAGCAACTTTTAGTTAAAAATTATTTTTCTTTTAACTTAATTTAACTTCTTCCTACTCTATCCCATATTACCTCATTTTTACCTCGCTGTGCTTTTCAATCAAAGTTGGGATTGTATATTTGCATTAACTATTAGGCTAACCATGAGAATTAGTTAAAAAGATTGTACTAGCGTACTTTTTTCTTTACGATACGAAGAGTACTCATGATGATGAAATAATTAAATATTTTAATAAAATTATATATATGAACTAATGTTAATTATAAATTTAATTCGATATTGTGTTTTAATTAAATTTTTTATCAAATATTAAACTTGCATCAGACAACTAAAACACAAATGAATTTGTGCTAATATTACTTTATATATATAAATATATTGACATATTAACTATTTCACTCTAAAGTCAATAAATCTGTTATTATTCTACTAGAATATTAATTTTAAACTTTATTATAGTAACATTAACTTGGGTTGTAATGTTCCCGACAATATAACAATTTGAAGTGTAATTATTTTAAGTATTATTTGTGTGATTAATTTATTTGATTGTTGATACTTTTTTTACTTTGTAAAATATAATTTAGTTTATATCAAATACAAGAAATATATATTATCGGAAAGACCGGTTTAACATTTCAGAAACATCCAAAATTAAATCACATGTTTTGGGAACCCATGAAAAAAATTTAAATTTCGTATTTTTTTTTTGTTTACAGTGAAATAGAAAACAGGTGATGGGCGGCCATATACCTATTTTCTTTTAGTTTAGAAATCGGACAGCAACCAATTTCTTTTTTATATTCATGTCTTCTGAATTGCGGTAATGAACCCCTATGGGGTAGCCCTATTGGTGAGTGATTAAAAAAATGTTAAATTGGGACTTTAAAATCTGACCTCCGGGATAATAATGCTGTAATAAATTGTAACTTTTAAAATAGTACTAGTTTCTGATTTAGTATATTTAGTGATCAAACCGTCTAAATTAGTGTTATCAGGTGAGGATAGCACTAATATTAATTTATGTAAGTACTAGTGAACGAAACTGAAGTGTGGTAAAAATTAATGAATCAAATTTAAAAATTATGCATACCCAATCAAATAAAAAAGTAATAAATTTTCATGTTTATTAATTATTTTATTTTTTTTCTAAATTAACATTTTCTGCATAATTTAAAAATATTATATAATATAAACCATTGAAAGCGACTGATGCTCTAGGCCAATAATATGTCCAATTTACTATACATATGTTCATTCCCGTACGGGTAAGTCGCTGGGTGTATTGTTCAGGATGACGAGCCTTGAATGCGATATTTCAAAAAAAAAAAAAAAAAACCGACAATCGGGAACTAGAAAGACTTTTTTTTTTCTTCTCATCCTACTAACTTTATTGGCAGTTCAGCACTGCTTGGAGTTGTCAATAGCCTTTTGTGTGGGCCAATGTAAGTCTTCAACTCCTGGGATTTTGAAATGTGTACTCCCCAGCTGCCTTTTAATTTGATTGCAAATTGTACTTGTTTTTTTTATATTTGTTTTAATACAAATATAAAACAATTTTTTTTTTTATATTGGCCTTCAATATATCCAAAATTTTCATTGACACAATAAATAAATAAATTAATTAAACACAAGCTGAACTTAAATATATCCAACATTTTCATTTATATAGTAAAAAGAAACAAGTGTCCAGTGGTTAACGTACAATTGACAAGGGAAAACTGACAAATTCGGTGTTGTATAATTTAAAAAAAAAAAAAAATCTACTTGATGATAACTTACCCGCTTTGTGCCTCTCTGCACATGAACGTGGGATGACATATTCCCCATAAGAATGAATTCTAAATAAATAATATAAAATTTTAAAATAAAATATTGCCATCTTATTTCTTGATTTCAAACAAATTATGGATTAATGAGGCGATAACAAGCCTCGTTTTTTTTTTTTTCCTTCCTATTCTTTTTTTATTATATGATCACATCCAATACTAAAATCAAGTCCAACACATTTTATATTATTTACGTTCAAAGAATAAAATTATAAATTTATACTTATTTACGTATAAAAATTACGATATTAACTCTACTGTATATTCTTTATTTATATATTATTTTATTATTTTCTTACTTCTTTCTCTCTACTCTTTTCTCGCCTCCACCCGCCGCTCCCTCCCATTTTCCATCTCCTTCGACGCCGTCTCACTCTCATTCCCGTTTCTCTCAAACCCATCGACGTCGTTGTGTAACAGGGGCCATCCTCAACCTAGGCTAATGCAGGCGACGCACGGGGCATCCTCGACCTGGACGTACGGCGACCTTGTGGACGATGTCCTTGATGTTGGCGTAGGCTTGGGGCTGGCCTCTAGCCATGAGGGAGGGAGGGGCCATGGCGGGTGCCCTCCTCGCCACTATGGACACACTCATGTCGAGGTAGGGGAGGCTGCAGACGAAGGACTGCGCGAGGCGGCGGCGAAGGATGATGACGGATGGGGGTGATGATTTACAGTTTCATCCTCCTTTGGAGGAGGTGCGGTTGTAGACGGAGATTGGGAAGCCCTTCTCGGCGATGTTTAAGGCTAGGTTTTACCCCATCACCGGCAGCCCCGCCAAGCCTATCCGCAACAGATACACCGGCGAGGCCATCGCCGCTAGCTCCATTATCTTAATATTTTAAAATAATATTTTAATAAAAATAAAAGTAAGTTGAAAAAATAGCTTTAAGTTATATGTGTAAATAGTTATGTACATTTGAAAAAAAATTGTGCGTGAAAAAAATACATGTATTTTTATGTTTTAATATATGTATTTAATCTAAAAAAAAAATTATGTTTTGAGAGAGAATGTTTTAAAATTTAAATTTAATATACATTAAAAATGTAAACATATGCACGTATGTGTAACAAATGTAGCCGAAATTTATTCATCATGGTCTATTGGATTTGGTTTCACCAGGAACTCGAAATGGTTTTGAAATATGTCTTTAAACCTCTGTTAACCTGTTCCAAATGAAAACTAATGCCCCTCATTGCTTCCAAAAGAAAAATAATGGTAATGTTTTAGGGAAAATTGGTAGGATATATGGAGAACACAAAAGCTGCTGCTTCTTCTTCTTCTTTTCTATTTAATAATGTCAAAATCGGGACAGCCCATTTAATATCAGTCAAATATCAACAGCTCGGGACCTCGGGTTTAAAATTAATAAAAACTTCCCTAATTTAATAATATATTCGAATATTAAAATTTGAATTATCTTAGTGGCCGCTGTAACATATTTTATTGTCGGAGAGACACACGAACACAAAAAAAAAAATAAAAAAATCATTATATTAGAAGCTGGTTCTGGTGTTCCAATGCCTGCGTGGACAGCCAAGCATCGGTCTTGAACTCATCTAGTTCCGAGGTTCTCTCTCTCTATATATAGAGGGACAAAAACGTTAACTTAACCAACCCATCAACTCAAGGAGAATGGCAAAGATGGAGAACACGCGATCAAGATTCAGGAGGATTTGTGTATTCTGCGGTAGCAGCCCAGGAAAGAAAGCATCATACCGAGAAGCTGCACTTGAGTTGGGAAAGGAAATGGTACTGATAACTTGAACTCTTCACTGCCCACCACTCTAGCTCTTTCCCAATTACAACCATTTTTCAATCACAGATTTGAGTATAGTGGTGGTAACATAATGTTTTTCAAACAAAATTTAAAATTCCCTAAAAGCTCTAAGCGATGTTTTCTGCCCATTTCATGTTTCTCCACAGCCTCTCTCTCTCTCTCTCTCTCTCTCTCTCTCTCTCTCTCTCTCTCTCTCTCTCTCTCTCTCTCTCTCTCTCTCTCTCTCCTCTCGGTTCCTTCATGTTGTCATAGTACCAGTTCGATTCAGTATACAAAATAAATTTTTTCCTTCAAGTATTTCCACAAATGTTTTTCCAATGGGATTTTTCGTCGTTTAAATCAAAATTTTTGTTGGTAATTAGTTATTTTGCGGAGACACCTTTCAGGTGTTTATAATTTTTTATTTTACTGGGAGTCGTCTATCTGTGTAACAACTAACAAATGAGAGAGAGGATTCAACGTGGGGCTATGATTGTTTAAGAATTAGGGTTCATCCGTTCATCAGGTTCGGCGTGAGTTGCAATCTGTCAGTCAGTCGATCAGCCACACCTTGCATGATGATGTTTTGTTTTTTATTATGTTTCCTTCATTTTTCTAAACATAGCACCCAAAAAAAAAAGTGTTCATCGTTTTTGAGAAACCAAAAAACGTTGGAATGATTACTTTTTATGAGCGAAGATTTGACACCCTACTCTCTCTCTTTTTTATTTTTATTTTTGTTTATGGGTTCTTTCTTGAGATCTAAAAATCAATTACAGCTCCCATGTAGTGATTGTTGCTCTAATAATGTTATGTGGTGATTGTTAATTTCAATGTGAAATTAAAATGCATTATGGATCATTTGGGTTTGTGACACGTGTTTAACGTGGGGGGTCGTGTTTCTAATGTACTTGTGAAGGTGGAAAGAAGAATTGATCTTGTTTATGGCGGTGGCAGCGTGGGTCTGATGGGTCTCGTTTCTCAAGCAGTTCATGATGGAGGGCGCCATGTTCTAGGGTTTATTTCCTTTTTCTTTCTCTCTCTGTCTCCATTTACTTGTGTGTTTTTTTAAAAATTATTATTATCATTTAATTTTATTATAAAGAATGTTTGTATACGGGATCATTAATTATTTATTTGTTGGAAAGGCCGATATGGGCGAAACTAGAAATGGGACCTTTCTGTCAGGATTCTAGAGTGCAAAATATTGTTTGGAAAAAGGACTGCACGCCGCGCGTTCGTCCCATACCATTATGCCTGCTTTTGTTTTTTTATTGGCAATAGCTGTCATCATATATTTTGCAATGGGAAGTGCTTGTTTCATTTAAAAATTATGATTATTTCATTAAAATTATTCATCAAAATATGGCTATATATTATTTTAACTGTAGAACCTCCTTCCAACTCGGCCTTCAAATTAAGAAACGATATCTATTTGTCACTGCTGGTTCCATGAATTGTTAACATTTTAGACCATTTTCATTTGGCATGTGTTACGTTTTCTTGAGAGCGAGAGTGCATGATATATATTACAATGCATTGGCTCCGATTCATGTTTATTTGTTTTTTGTTTGTTATGTTCGCAGAGTTATTCCAAGGACCCTAGTGCATAAGGAGGTAAATGGATTTTTCTCTGTATTTTGTTTATGAGTTTCAAAACATTTTTGAACAATCAGCTCCTTTAATCGTGGAGTACTGGAGGAGCTATAACCCTACTTTGCTAGCGTGGTGGTTGAGACACATGTTGTGATTGATGAAACGTTTCAGAGAGATAGGAACAGGGAGGTTGAGGAGTAATTAATTATCTAATTAATGCATAGTTACACAACATTTACTCATCTGATTGATTGATTTTCGCAGCTAACTGGAGTAACCGTTGGTGAGGCGCGAGCTGTAGCCGACATGCACGAAAGGAAAGCTGAGATGGCCCGTCAAGCTGATGCTTTCATTGCCCTCCCGGGTATGCGTTTGGCCTGATCAATGCTCTTGTCTCTAATTTTGTGAATATATATATATGTTTTTTGTAATTATTTTGAATATATTTCAGGTGGGTATGGTACTCTTGAGGAACTCCTTGAAGTCATCACATGGGCTCAACTTGGAATCCATAAGAAACCTGTAAGCAAGCTAATATTATATTTGTTTGACACGCCCATAGTAGCTTCTTATTTTTTTTTTTCTTCTCATATCAAGTAATCAAGTTGAAATTAAATTTTCTGTAAACAGTGGTCAAATTTTCATTAAGTAATTTATGAATTAGTTTAAACTGTGGGTTTCATTTCTTGTTTTGCTGCAGTGTCAATTCTGGCTTCCATTTTTTTTTTTTAAATGTTTGTCATGTCGGAATTATGCATGCATCATGTTTCCCCAACTTCTTTTTAATTGAAGTTACGAGTTCTTTATATATATAAACTATGAAATTGGGTCAAGCAACTCCATAATCAAATTAATATCAACATTTTTAAGGGAGGGTGTGGGTTAGATGGTCAACAAATGTTATATATTTCCTGTCTGTAATTCTTTTTCTCGAATTCAATTTTAAAAGTGTGATCATTAACTTAATGAATGTATATATTTAATTATGCACAGGTGGGTCTGTTGAATGTGGATGGCTTCTACGATGCCCTGCTGTCTTTTATAGACCAGGCGGTGGATGAAGGGTTCATCTCCGCAATTGCTCGCCGCATTGTCGTGTCAGCTCCGACAGCTAAGCAGCTGGTCAGGCAACTCGAGGTAGGATGCATGATCCTGCTTCGTATAAAATATATACTACTACTACTACAGTACTACTACGTATACGCATGCAAGCGCATTATATATATATATATATATATGCTTGTGTTTTATTGGCGGTGTTTGTGGTTGTGTGGCAGGAATCTGAACCAGAATACGATGAGGTTGCATCCAAGTTGGTGTGGGGCGAGGTGGAGAGCCACCCATATGTGCCGGAGTCCGGCAGCGTGACAACGTGATCGATCGACCAGCTAGCCCGTATATGTGATATGCACATAAAATATTGTTTTTGGATTTTGTTTACGGGGTCGCGCGTCTCTCTCTCTCTATCTATATGTATGTTGCTCGGTTATGCGGCCATTAAGAAAATATTGGCCTTTCGGGCCGGGTCTTAATTACCGCATTCTCTTTTCCTGTGGGTATGGTATGGGGGAATTGGCATCCTCTTTTTTGTGAACACAAGGTATCATCAGATGCATGTTCCCTGCAAGTTATGCGATGTGTGTGTATATATATATATAGTTCCCATTTCGAATAGGAATTCCACTAATGTCGGCACATTAACATGTCCACTAGAATGAGATTTTAACTTTTTTCATACCATTTTTTAACCGTAATATATTGAAAGTTTTAAAGAAATTTACTGAAGACTAAATATTATAATATAATCATAATAATAAAATAAGTAACAAGATAGCAAACCAAGACTAAAAAAAAAGAACCATTATCGATTCCTTAAAACAGAAGGTAGCGTTGGGAGGGCTGCCGGTTGGAATTGAAGTTATCACCCACCACATGTGCTCTCCATAAATATTTTTGCAGTGCGCACGTGTGAGATCATCTCTAACGTGACCATTCAAATACGGCTTTAACCAGCATTTTTTTTTAAATGGGTAGTGCAACTGCTTTTGCGAGAGAGTTACTTCCTATTAAGTGCATAATAACATCATCAAATACGCAATTGCCTTCTGCTACTTTCAAGGCCGTTGGAAAGCTAGGGTTCAAACATACCCTCCAAGTATTTATTCCCACAAACTGCTGCAAAGAACTGGATGACCCACCAAAAATCCAAGAGCTTTTTTTTTTTTCTCAACACTAGGCTAATAATACAAAACTCCTTCAAACCGCTCCAAAGATGTGGCAACGGTCTTCAAACTCCATCTGACTGACTGACTATTTGATCAATTATTATATTGCTGCGAAGTATTCTTTGCTGAGCTTTGGGTCTGGCCTCATGGACTTCTCCCCGGGCTTCCATCCAGCGGGGCAAACCTCATCAGGGTTCTCCTGCACATACTGCAATGCCTGGCATTCCAAAACACAAATTAAACAGCTGAAGCGCTTGTGGTGAATAAAACACAAACAAATTCTGATATTTGGTGAACACTGAAATCCTCCAGAATAAATACCTGGAGTGTTCTCATCGTCTCATCCACACTTCGGCCAATCGCAAGATTATTGATGGTGGAATGTTGTATAACTCCCTCTTTATCGATAATGAAAAGTCCCCTCAGCGCAACTCCCTGAAACACATTAACCAAACCAGGCAAAGAATGATAATATCATCATCCAGTTAAAAATTTACAACTTCATTATATGCACAACATGCAATCTTCTTATATAGAGTGCATCGTTATCTGTATCACAAATTCCTAGATGGTAATGTCCAAACTACAAAATTGACTATTTTCCCTAAAACTTTTTTCCCTGGTATTCAAATTAGCGAAGCCTCATTTTTTTTATAAATAAGAAAATTTTATTAAAAAAAGCAGGAAAATTAGCGAAACTTCATTTGGGACAATAGTTTGTGCAGTGTGAAGTTCCTGGAACAAAATAAAATGCAATTTAATTTATACACAATGCATACACCACTCCAAACATTTAGAACTAATTGGATTACAACATATAAGTTCTAGGTTCTCAGACGAATTGTTAATGCAATAAAAGATACAAGTAAAACCGACAGTGTGCAGTGTCAGATACAAGGAAGATTAGCAAAACCTCATTTGGGACAACAGTTTGTGCAGTGTGAACTAATTGGATTGTACTTTTTTTAATACCTGATCTGGAATCAGTACTTTGAAAGATTTCGAAATTGATTTGGTAACATCAGAAATCAATGGATACTTCAAATCACCAAGCCCGCCAGACTTTCTATCTGTTTGAACCCATGCCAGATGAGAGAACTGCATGAATAATAAAAACATTCACACGATGCGACAAAAAGTTCAAACTTGGGCATAGAATATAACAATTTAAAATGATAATAGAAAATAGACCATCCATATAAAACTCCTAAGTTTGTATAATTAAGTAGCTTCATAAATGTAAAGGTAAAGAATTAAGAAGCCACACCAGTCAATAACTATATAACACGTTGACAAATTAAATGGAGATCATTTTTGAGAACTGGGGAAATGTATACTTAAAAAGAAAACAAAGTTCTAATTTTAGCTCATACATTGAAAACAAACATTTCCGGCCTTCAAGTTACATAAAACAATTAAAGCTGCCACTAACTTAGTACAAAATAAAATGCGGATACAGATAACCTCAATCCAACAATAGCATATTCACTCCATAATCTGCTATGCGTTTGCAGCAGTTGTTTGCGTAACAATCACTTTAAATAAAAGTTAAAACTAACCTTTAGTTATTTTTGCAGTTGGTTGGATTCGCCATGCCAAAAAAACATCATACATACAAAAGCAGTCACCAATGCACAATATGAGAAATTTAAAAACCTTTAAAACATTTTCTACAATATAGTGACTTGATATAACTACAATCAACATGTATTTTGTAATTTGTATGGTTATAAGCGGCCAAAATGCCACTAGAATATAAAACCCTTTGGCCACAGCTTCTCCCAGTTAAAAATAGTACAATAATTTTGTGACACCAAAAATAAAAAAAATGAAGGGAAAATGGCAGTCATTGAAATAATAAAGATCATAAACAAATGATGTAACAGAGCATCACTGGTTGGCTCCACAATTAAGACCATAAACAAATGAAAATGGCACTCAAGATTAGACTATACATAAACTTGGTCATTGCAAATTTCAATAAAGAATTGATCATGTTAAGGTAGGTGGCATTTCCTAATGAGTCTAACTCGTTGACAAGAAAATTTCCAAATAAAGAACTAAAAGAAATAAAACATTACGGCTTCATCAGGGAGGAAAATATGTTTAGGCATCTGAATAACAAATAAAAGGAGAAAACTTACAACACTGTCAGTGGAAACACCTAATATTTCAGTGTTTAACTTCTCGAAATCTGCATATCGATCACTGAAAGCAGTGATCTCTGCAATGGAAAGGGCATGTAAGCATAGTTTAGCCCTCGGGAGTGTCCACATCAAAAAGTACTACATTTCAGATTCAAACTCACCAGTGGGACAAACAAATGTAAAGTCCAGCGGGTAGAAAAAGAGAATCACATATTTTTTCCCAATATAGTCTGAGAGTTTAACCTGTTATAACAGAAAATCAATTAACAGTCCCATCCATGTTTTGGACCAAAACCCGCTCATCAATGCTAACACAGGTGCCTTACAGAGGCAGTCAACATTACAACATGAATATGCATGCTGGAGAGGCTTGAAACGAGGAAATTAGTTTTAGTAACAAAAATGTTTATACACGGAAAATACCTTAGCCAATAGTTCAAATGTTGCGAAACAGAACTGGCACAAATCATTTTAGTGTGAATACTTACAAATGAAGAAAATATTGTTAAGTTTATGTATTGAACAGAAATGCTTGAAACATTGCACCAAAGTATAAAGTTTGCAATCGAAGCATGTTGTCTCTAACTTTCTTATATACAAGATACCGGTAGATTTTTATGTAATAATAGGCCCACTAAATAAATCAACCATTATATTAGAGCATATACGGGTACCCAAAAATATATGCAGTACAATGCACAGGCACAGCCTTTTTTTTTATATAGTTCAAACTTCTAATGGAGCTAGCAATGATGTTTTGGAAATGAGCAACAGTATTAGTACAACCTTGATGAACTCTTGATCAAAAACAGCCTCTGCCTCAAAATCAGGCGCTGAATTCCCGACCAGTGGAAGTTCACCCTGCGAAGAAACATGGCACACAGAACAAACCCACATGAAAGAAAACATATTTAAGCACGAGTTGAAGTATATTTGCACAGTACGGATAGATAGATGTCTTTGGGATTTTGGGAATCAATGGCAGGTGTTGATAAAATAAAGAAACAAGGAAAGAAAATAAAAACAGGGAAGCAGCGAGGAGCGTGAAGTAGTAGCTCACCGCCTTGACGACAAAGCTGCGTCGGGGACGGCATCGAGGGGTGGAGAAGGAGCGAGGGACAGGGGTGCGGAGGGGGCTGTGAAGGAGGCCGCTGAAGGAGGAGTTAGGTTGGGTTAGGGTTTGGTGGAGGGAGGGCTTGGGAATGGAAGATGCTGGGGTCGCACAGAAGGCTCGAGGGTTGGGAGAGAAAAATGATGCGGTGGAGGCGAGAGCAGCTGTGCAGGCCATTGCTCTACGCGCACACACTCTCGATCGCGTGGTCTACTCTACGGTGGAGAAATGGCCGGTGGGCGGATAAGTACTGAAGTAGTGTGAGAAGAGTCGAGTCGAGTCGAGTGTGCTGCCACAAAAACATACGCGAGATGTGTGGTGAGTCTGGTGACTGGAGAGGCCCGCCAACCGTGCGTGCGCAGATGGGTGTTATTGCATAGCATTAAGCCATTAACCTTACCGTTGCAGCTGAGCATGTCTCCAAAGTTGAATTGGGCTGACATACAAGCCCAACAACAACATACAAGCCCAACAAACAATACTTTTGAAGCCATGTCAAACCTCTTGTTCTTGGTGGGTTGGTTTGACATTACTTTTCAAAATTTATTTTTACTTGTAAAATAAATAAATAAAATTTTATTTGATAAATTTTAAAAAAAGAGTAATACTACGTATAGATATATTGTATAGGTAATTCGCACATGAGCATCTTTATTACCGTTAAATTGATATTATTATTTTTAAAAACTTTTTTATTCATACCAATCTAATGACATAGAGAGTATTTCTACACAGATTTCTTATACAATCTACCTGCAAATAAAATTTTTATTTTTAAAAAATACTATAATAAAAAAATCTATTTTTAACGAAAAAAAAAAACATAATCGGTTTAGAGGTTATTTTTTCATTAAATACTTTTGAAATTTATAAAACATCAACATAATAATTAAAATATAAATTTTATTTTATTCTAAATTTTAAATAAAATAAAAATACATATTTAAAATTTAAGAATTTAAAATATTTTTATCTTTTTAAATCTTCATAATAATTTTTAAAAAATATATCAAATACCAATATCCATCCCTTTCATTAACATTTTTTTACTAATACAATTAAAAGTTATTTGCTTTTCTCACGCTGAAATTTCAAAGTCAAACTTATTATTTCACTAAAATTTAATTAGAGTATCTTTTATTTTTATTTTTAAAATATAATAATTATTTTTAAATACAAAAATAAAACTACAAACAATCATAAAATATTTTTATTTTAGGAATCATCTAAAAACAACAACAGTTGAGCCATGTAAATCGTCAAAAAAAAAAAAAAAAAAAAACTCACATGCTCTCTCAATTCCCCAATTCCCAATCTTCTTCACGTTTGCAACCTTATCCGATCCCTTCTCTCTCTCTCTCTCCCTCTGCAACGCCAGTTGAGCCATGTAAATTGTAGAGTGTAGACGACGACGACGACGACCAGAAGAAGCGAGGCCGGCCCCAAGAACAATGCACGAAGCTCACCCCATTGCCAAATCCACCGCTGCCTTCACCTCCTTCCTACCCGACCCCTTCGATTCCCTTTCCCTCTCCCGCCCCATATTCATTAGAAACCTCCGCTTTCCCATCTCCGCCGCCGCCGCCGCCAAAACCCTCATCGCCCTCACCCCAAAACCACCCCCACAGACCCCCTTACTGCCCTCCATATCCCCGACACCGACACTTCATCATCCCTCCGACTCCGACAGCTTCCAAGAAAAGATGCTCTACCTTGAATCCTACGGCATCGACCTCTTCCGCGTCGCCGCCCTCCACCCTCCCGTCGTCTCCGTCCCCCTCGCCCACATCCGATCCACCGTCGACTTCTTCACCTCCCTCAACTTCACCGCCGTCGACTTCCGCCGCATCGCCGGCATGTGCCCCGAGGTTCTCAGCCTCCAAGTATCCGACCTCACCCCTGTCGTCACCTTCCTCCTCCGCGAGGCCCGCGTTAACGGCCCCGACCTGAGCCGCGCCGTCAGCCGCCGCCCCAGGCTGCTCTGCAGCAGCGTCGAGAAGCGCCTCCGCCCCACCCTCTACTTTCTCCAGAGCATCGGCCTGTCGCAGGTAAACCGCCACACCCATCTTCTGTCCTGTAGCGTCGAGGATAAGCTTATTCCTAGGATCGAGTACCTGGAGACCATCGGGCTGTCCCGGTCGGATGCCGTCTCCATGGTGCGGCGATTCCCCGCCCTATTTTGCTACAGCATTAAGGAGAATTTAGAGCCCAAATTCAACTACTTTGTGGTGGAAATGGGGAGGGATTTGAAGGACTTGAAGGAGTTTCCTCAGTACTTCTCGTTTAGTTTAGAGAATAGAATCAAGCCTAGGCACAGCTCCTGTGTGGAGAAGGGGGTGTTTTTCTCTCTCCCTGTTATGTTGAAGTTGACTGAAGCACAATTTTGGGATAGATTGAATCTATGCTGTAACACATCCATGCCTTTGAGAACATCCCCACTTTGGTCCACTGGTATTCAAATCAATTCTCTATAGTGTTTATATAATGTCTTTCCTTGTTTGTTTCAAATCAACAGCCTTGTTGTTCTCTCATCGTTTTAGTTTCCCTTCAGCTATCTCATCCGTAAATATTAGTACGATACTGCATAAATTTTATTTAATTTTTTTTTTTTTTGTATATGGGTTCTAATCAACATTGAGAATTTTTGACGTTTTTTTTTTGCATTCAATCAATGAATTGTGGATAAAGTTTGGAAAACCCTGTATCTGTTTTGGAATTTCTTAGGCCAAGTTGATGCATACATAAAAAAACCTAAGCCCTAGTCATCATGAATAACATTAAGTTTTTAGGACGTGCTGAGAGTGGCATGCAAATACAAACATAATGTGAGGACTGAGCTATGATCTTGAGACTTTTGTGGTTTATATTTCTTGTTTGATTCCTATCATGATCAATAATTCACTTCATGTTGTCTAACCTCAAACCTCAAACCTATAACCATGTCAGTATGTGTCTTTGAAATTGCTGCTTAGCAAAACACAGGATGGTTTGAGGAGTTATGTTGTGCTTCAGCTGCATTCTTCATAAAGCCCACAGGCTTTTGAAGCCATATAATATATTGCCACAAACCGCAAATCTGCAGCTGAGTTTTATTGAGACTTTGTAACAACAATTCTATTGAATATGTTATACTCTCTTTATTTGAGACTCTTATCGACAAAAAGTGTGTTTAGATTGTGTGGCTATGGTTCAATGCAATTCTGTCTAATTATATGCCTGCGTTGTTTGAGACCGTTAAGATTATGTAAACAAATATATTTGAATTTATGATTTGAATAAATAGGTGTGTCAAATAGTTTATTAAATGGTTTTACTTTATTCAGAGAAAATAGGTGTATCAAATAGTTTTTTGATTTTTGAATCCTAAAAATAAAAAATATTTTTAAAAAATAAAAATAAGTACGTAGGGTAGGGTCCTAATATCTAAATTCAATCTCTAAAATGTTTTTTAAGAACTAGGTATTATAAAGAGCTTCTTAAGAAGGATATTAGATGACAATATCCTCCCATTTTTTTTTTTTGAAGAAGAAAACGTGTTGCAAGAGCGCTAGCAATCCTTGTATGTTTGCATCATTAGGGGGTGAGTATTTTGTATAATCACGCTGACTAGAGAGATTTGCTTCAATTTTTGGTTTCCAACAAATGTAAGCTGAAAATTGAATCTGAATTTTAAACAACTCGAAAATCAAAATTAAATATTCAATTTTATTTTGATCGTTTTATTTTAATACGAATTAGCAATAAGATATTTTAAAATTTTAAGATCTCATATATTGTGGGTTAACTAAACGTATTTAGATTAAAAAAAATGTCAAAATCAATGGTTCACAAAATCCCACTGACCCGTTGATGGGCAAAGGGTGTTGCGGCATAAATAAGGGGTTGATGGATTTTTATAAGGACGCATGCTAGCAGCATGTTTGGTTGGCATGAGAATCATTTTAGCTACAAGCTCAAATATATCTTATGGTAATAAAATTTTTATTTTATTTTAAAGTTATTACCAATCAAATGAGATGAGTTGCAGTTTGAATACATAAAGTATAGTGTACGTTTAGAGTTTCATGAGTCGATTATTAAAACTGATATTTATCTTACAACTGAAGAGTAAGCCAATGAATTTTAGTAACAAATAATTTTTTCTCGAATAATAGTATTCATAGATTTTATTTTGAAAATATTTTGAATGTAGAACATGACTTCATTTTGACCAAAGTTTTTTAAAAAGGTTTTAACAGATTATGAAAAAAAGAAAGAAAAAGAATAATTTCTATAATTTTTTTGATCAAAATAATTAAGATTGTGTATTAATTATCTAATACACAATACATCGTTTCATGTGGTTGGTTTCAAAATACATCGTTTTAACTTTTTTAAAAAAAATCTGTTTTTCCTTCACTTTTTTTTAAAGTTTTCAGTTTGATTTTTTGGTTTTAAATGTTTAAAACTTTTATTTATTTATTTTTATATTGTATATTTTTGGTTTTAAAAGTTTTTTAAAAGCTTTCAAAGTTTAAAAGTTTTGTAAAATTATTATTTTGTTTTCAACATTTTAAAATTATAAAATTGACTTCCATGGTGTGAGTTTGAATTTGTAATTTTGTCTCTCTTTTTTTCCTTCTTAAAACAAACGGTAATATCGTTACTTTCTGCTCTTGTTTACTGTGATGGCCCATGACATTTACAAATCATAAAATATTTAATTACGGGAAAAATCACTTCGTTCATTATAATAATTTACGAGTCATTTTTTATTTAAGTCGATGCCTGGGCATTATAATCATAATTTAATTTAGTGCGAAACTTACAATAATAATGGAATTAAGTGTGAATATGGTAAATAAAGTTGCTATCCCTGTACATATAAAAAAAAAAACTGTTGAGTAATAAAATAATTAAAGTTGGACTAACATGCGTCTTTGAATCTTCGTATTATTAACTTTATAATTTGAATTACATGAACGTTGAGAAATGGCCATAAATAAGCGGCTGGTGATTGAGACATTAAAGACGGACAAACGGCAGGCGCGGGTCGTCTCGTCTCGTCGATCCCAACAACCCTTTTTTTTTTTTGGGCAATGGGTTTCCAGTCAAAATTAATTTTTCTATATCTGACTTTATATTTTTGTTCATATTTTTAAATGTTTGCATCGACGGCCCATGTCTATTGCGTAATTACATATTTTCCACTTTCTCTTTCGTTTCTTGTTGTTTTATCCACAGCCGTCTCCACGACTTTTTCTCCTCTTTTACTCTCTTTCTTTTCTTTTCTTTCTTTTTTCCTTAAGGGAAGGGGAAGGGATCATGAAAATCATCGTGCTAATCAATTTTTATTCTACCGTGATTCATCGGTAGCGGTTCATTTTGTCTATACATCCACTATTGTTGTTTATACCCAAAAGTTCAATGTATTAGGATGTGAATGATGAAATAAATATATTAAGAACCTAATATGAAATTCAATTAACAAAATGAAGATATTTATTTTATTTTATTATCACTTCTCTCTCCTTTGTTGTTCCTTGTTCTTTTTTTCATAATATATTAAATAATCTAACGTAAGATAATGAATATAAGTATTTTAAATTTATCAAGTATATTTGATAAAGATTTTAGACCTAAACGCTCAAATAATGAAAACTTTACATATCAAATTAATTTACTTGAATTCCACTATCAATCTATGATAAATGTCTTTTTCACGTGGGAATTGTACTTAAATATTAGTTGATGATGAAATGACATAGAGTAGTCAAGCAGTGTGTACTGGTAAACTTAACCAAGCATGAAATTATAGAAAAAGTTTGTGCATTAAATTAATGTATTAAGCCTAAAATATGCATCAAAATAGTTAATTTACTCGAAATCAAATATAGATACTCGAAGGCAATAATAAAATAAGAGACTATCAGTCACTCGAAACAACATGATTAATTTACTCGAAATCAAATATTAGTTATATGAGACAAATGGTAGGTTTTTGAAGGCCAATGACCAAGTGAACGAGTATTTAAAATGATCAAGACCAACAAGGTTAGTTAAGTGTGGATCAAAAAGATATTCAAGGGCTATGTAAAGTACAATATCAATTTACATATTTAAAAAAAAAATTGAAGTAAATCATTCAGTTGTGATACGTAAAAGTATATTTATGAAAATTTGGCATTATCAATTCATAAGAGTTTTCATTATATATGGTGATAAATTATGTTTATATGCCATTTATTTATTTTTAAATAAACGTGTACAAATTTAAATGAACATATTTATACCTCGTTTAAAATTTTAACAATAAATGTATATAATCTTTTTACAACACTTAGATTAGTATATTTATAGGAATAAACATATAAAACATTATCTTAATCCGTGTAATATCAATTTAATAGACAGCTAGACTATTATTATATATCATAAAATAATAAAAATATATACTTCTATTTATGTTAAAATAACTTCATATAGAATCAACACAAGCACATACAATGAACTATACATGTGTTAATATATGTACCTTTTGATCTAAAATAGATTATGTATCATAATTTATTTTCTATTAATGCACAATTGATAGAATTTCATACACAAGTTCACATGCTTTGATCAATTATTTGATACAGATGTTCTTAATTTTTATTTTTTTCCCCTTTAAGTCCACTCAAATGCGTGTAATTTTTCACCGTGCTGCATGCATCAAATACCAAAGGCATAAATAGGGACCAAATTGCATCCCCAAAAGTTATGGGGATCAAAAAAAAAAAGATATAAATCATTTATTTTTGGGCTCCTTCCCTCCACATAATCGAACCGAAAATTCCCTCCTTCCCTCGTGTTTTGTTCTTCCCCTTTTCATCCCAAACCCCCCTCTGTCTCTCTCTCTCTCTCCCCTCCCCCCACGCTCCACCCGAAACCTATCTCCTCAGATCTTCACTTTCCTCACTTCAGTCTCCTTTGGATCGTTATCGAGATCACCATTTCCGTCATGTCCGGCGCTCGAACCGCCAACCGCACGGTGGGGCCTCCAGCCTCCTCCTCCACCGCCGCCGGTGGTGGACAGATCCTGCAGCCGCCGAGGCGCCACATCACGTTCTCGATGAAGCCCCCCTTCGGCGATTACCACCGATTCACTGGCGGGGCCTCCACTGCCTCCGCCACGGATCGTGAAGTGGAAGCCATCGTCGTCAAGTCCCCAGTGAGTTTTTTGTGCTTTCCCTACTTCACTATCCATGAATCCACGCTTTGATGAACTCTGCCGTTCATATTTCCCCTCCTTTGGGATTTTATTGTTTATGTTCTCCCTGTGACAGTGATTCGGCCCATGACATATCGGAAGCTATTTGTATGATCCTGATGTTTTATCGGTCTCAATTGAATGCGTTGATAGAGAAGGCCGCTAAATATTGATTAGTGTTTCCATGAATTATGATGTACTGCACTGTGTTGCTATCAATAGTGTTTTGTTCGATAAATTAACTAATTGCTTCTGTCATTTGGAAGAATGGTTCACATTTCTTCACAAACGTTTTTTTTTAAAAATGTTTTAAGGGTTAAATTTGTATAAGCAATCGGATTATTTTTAGTGGTATTTTGATGCTACTCTTTGTCTGCTATCTTAATATTACCTCATTGTATCAATAAACATTCATAACATTGGTTGAAAAATAGTAACAATTACTGCCCTACATATATGCTGGTGTTATTAGCAACTGAAGCGAAAGAGTAGATTGGACGACAATGACTTTGAGTCGAGCAACTGGTCTGCCAGCCCGGGATACACTGATGCAGCAGTTAGCAGTTCATTCCAAACACCTACTTCTAGGAAAGGAGGAAGCATCAGGTCAAAGGCATCAAAATCCAATGGGCCTGCACCTCCGATCCCACTCTCGTATGCTGGTAAACTTGATACAAACACACTCTTGTATTTGGAGACAAATTGACGTACCCAAAAATCTTCCCTTAATCACTTGGGTTGGTCATCCAACACGAACTTTACTAAAATGACTACGTTGTTGACAAAATAATCTTTTATAGGATGCATATAAATTTACTTCCTGGGTATGTCGTCATTTTCTCAGCTAGTGAGGAAGGGAATGATTTATATGGTGTATTCTGCAATTTTCAGGTTCCCCTTGCACTCCTACTCCATCTGGAAACTGTCGTTATGACAATTCCCTAGGCAAGGCTCCAAAACGCTTTCCTATATAATGATACATCCGATGCTATTATACAGCACTTGTCATATGTGACATTGTGATAACATTTTCAGGTCTTTTGACAAAGAAATTTATAAATTTGATAAAGCATGCTGAAAATGGTGTCCTTAATCTGAACAAAGCCGCAGACACTTTGGAGGTTATTGTTTTCTTATCACCAAATTATTTTTTTAATTTGCACAACTTAGTATTCTAAGTATAGAGTTTGCATGCAGGTGCAAAAGAGGAGGATATATGACATAACAAATGTGCTGGAGGGAATTGGTCTTATTGAAAAGAAGCTTAAAAATCAAATCCACTGGAAGTAATCTCAAAATCAATATCATTGTCACATTTAATAGTTCAATGGCAATTTGTCTCCATCAAAATTTACTTTGAAATTTGAGTAAGCATTTTGAAGATCGTGATGGCTTATCGTAGGATTTTTTTTATTTAATATTTTAATAGGGGCATTGATGGATCAGTGACAGGGGAAGTTAATGATGATCACAGCACATTGCAGGTAGAAAATTGGTTATTGATTTATCAACATGGGTGCAAAATGTCTTTACAAGACTTTTATTATATTAATTTTTGTTATTGTGTTGTCTTGCATCCATTTGGATGAAAGGAAGGGAAAAAAAATTCCCATAAGAGCTTTTCTAGATTTGTATTGATCTTGTCATCTTTTGTGCAGGCAGACATTAAAAACCTTTATATGGAAGAGAGCAGATTAGATGATCAAATAAGGTAAGTATGTAAACCATACTGTTTATTCCCGTGTCAACGTGTTAGGAGTCAGTATCGATCCTTTGCAAACCATTGTTGATCCTGATGTGTCAAAACTGCTGCAGACAAATGCAGGAAAGTTTGAGGGACTTAAGTGAAGATGAGAACTATCAAAAGTATGTTTTCATTCCCACCATCCTTTGTGAATATATATAGATTTTATACAGACAAATATTCATATTGCAAGCATTTCAGGTTGCTTTATGTGACTGAAGAAGACATTAAAACCTTGCCCCGCTTTCAGGTAGCCTTTCTGTTTAATAATCCTTTATATTTGCAATGATTTCACAAGTCAGGAAGTAAATATTTGATGCTTTCATTCAAGCAGAATGAGACTCTCATAGCCATTAAAGCTCCTCACGGAACCACTCTTGAAGTTCCTGATCCTGATGACGTAAGTCCAGCGCCATGACATGTCTGTGGTTCCAGGTTCCTCATATTATTATTATTATTATTAATCGGCATTGCTTAAATCTAACAGGCTGCAGACTATCCGCAGAGGAGATACAGAATAGTCCTCAGGAGCACAATGGGCCCAATTGACGTCTACCTTGTCAGGTATGACTTACATTATTTAGGGGAAAGTGGGGAACACATGAATATTTATGCACAATTATGACTTATCACTGGTTCTAACATGAAATGCTTTTTTATTGTTTGTTTTATTCGAGAGGCTGTAATATTACGTATATCTGTTTTTGTGTGTGCGCGTGTGTACTTCATCACTTTTCTATTGTTCTGCAGTCAATTTGAGGAGAAATTCGAGGAAATGAACAGCACTGGGCCGGATTTGAGCTTGCCACATGCTTCAAGTTCTGAATCCAGTGAGAACACAACAAATGATGGGGTTACCATGGAGAGCCAAGGGAAGGACATCGAAACGCTTGTACCAGATGATCATAAAATGTCTTCTGATCTTAATGCTTCCCAGGACTTTGTAGGTGGCATCATGAAGATTCTTCCTACAGATATTGATGTAAGTGTTATCTTTATATGATTCCAAGTTATTCATATTGTAAATTTTCTTGCAGAGCAGCAGTGTTGCTGATAATATTAGTTAAATTTGTAAATGTAATTAACTTAAGGTTGATTACATGATATATGATTTAGGTAAATCATCTGGACTGATTCGTACTTGTTTGTTTTTTTTAAGAAATGTTTTTGAACTAACAAATTCTGCAAACAACAAACAAGAATATACGAATCAAATCATTCTAGCTATTTCATAGAGTTTGAAGTAGTGCACCTCTAGACAAGAGTTTAATCTTATATTTATGCAGATAAGTCTGGGATGTTAATTATTGCCGTCATTTTCTATTTCATACACTGTAAGCATTCCAATATGCGACTTCTTCTTCGTCATGTTTCCGCTATTACTATTTCAGAGCGAAGAAGATTACTGGCTTCTTTCGGATGCTGACGTTAGCATTACGGACATGTGGAGAACTGACTGTATCCTCTAAAGATATTCTCATTTCTGCTTCTTCCTATATTTCTTGTGTGTGTTTTGACTGCTGGATTCCTTGAGTCCCACCACAGCAACTGCAGCTGATGAATGGAATGGGATTGATATGCTGCGGGCAGATCTTGGAATGGCTGATTTTGATTCGCCGAGGCCACGTAACCCATCTCGATTCGGAGAGGTGCCATCAACTGACTGATTTCAATCTTGCACAATGAGGTAGGCAGGCCATAGGCCTATAAAGTTGGGTATCTACATATGACCAGTTTTGCCCATCTCATCCCCCTTTTAGCTATCATCTAGAGTTGAGATAGATTCACGTGTCCCATACAATTGAATTTAGGTTGAGCTGGGGTTATCACCACAGTGGAATTTAGTCGACAAAGCTTGGTGGTTTGCAAAGATGAAATAACCCTGTTAGGTCGATGTTACAGGGTAAACATTTTGGGTGACCTCCTCTTTAATCGTTGCTCGCTTTCATCGTCTCCGGACTTTATGTTTTTTTTTTCTTTTTGAATATTGCATTTTGAAATAAATTTTAAATTTCGTTTCAATCCAAAAAAATCTTGTTCAACTCGTATTTTCAAATTGCTGCCCTGCGTCGTCGCCTTATTAATTTTTTTTAATAGTTTGGTATGATAATATTATTTTTATTCAGATTATTTTAAAAAAATTTAAAAGGATTATTGTTTGGTGTGGTAGTATTATCTTTTTAAGGTCTGATTAAGAAATTTTTTATTACCGGGTCGTCCAACTTGTTGTTACTTGGGTCAAGTCAATGGGCTCAAGCTGTAGTGATATGATGTCTGGGGAACTGCGATTCGTGACAGCCACTTATGTCAATAATTGATATTTTTTTTAGTCCCCGCTCCATTTTATATGTATCCATTACATCACTTATCACTTATCAGTACCATCGAATGCCTTGGTTCTATAGTTAGTATATGCCAAAAGTAAGCGATCATGAGAAAATTCGATTGGTGTTCCGACATTAAACGCCGGGGCAATCCTTAAGAAAAAAAGAAGGAAGCAAGCTGAGCATGTGCTTGTAAAGAATGGAAATTTATGTCATTGGACGGTCCAAATTGGCTTGTCCAATGTCCATTATCAAACCAAACATTGTGGCTGTCCCACTTATCTTGGAGGCCTTCGGCCGCGACAACCGAAAGGCCTTCGGCCTTGTAGGTTCGCTCGTTCGACTTGTCTTAAGTGTGGTGTTCGCATCGGAAGAAGTGTTGACGAAATTTCCTACCACAATGTATTCTTGCCTCAAAACAATCACGCAATGTTCTTTTTAGTCACTCGTGGACCGCAATCTTATTCCAAAGAGAATGCAAAGTGGCTAAAAAATGTTAATGTTTAAAAAAAAAAAACAAACGGGGAAGAGCCACTTTCCTCCTATTATTTAAGCTTATACAAGTGTACGTTAGGCCCTTTTCTTGCCAAAAACAAGACCTCAACTGTGGAATATCATGGAATTGTAATCTAGCAACTTCTAAATAATACATCTGTGTAAATAATGGATAGAAGTCAAACTTTCATATCTTCCTCTGCAAGTGTATCACTTCTCCTTTTTCTGACAGAAACAAGAATGAAAAATAATAATTTATTAGATCTCTATGTATGTATATATATATATATATATATAGAGAGAGAGAGAGAGAGAGAGAGAGAGAGAGAACTATATAAGGCTAGTTGTTTCTGGCAAGGCAATAAAATTTCTTGGTAATTAAAAGATAGGTATGAGGGATGAGGACATGAATTAACCATTCTAAAAAGGGATCAGTGCTGACCAATCATGATTATCATACATCACAATTAAGTAGGCAATATCTACGCATGTATGGAATTATCTAAGTCCATAAAAATTAAAATTTTACATGTACAACATCGACGTTGATTGTGCGCTAAGATATATACGATTAATTTAGACAGTTTTACATTAAATGTAACAATTCAGATTTAATATTTATTTATTTGTATTCAAAGTAACAAAATTATAATTAAATAAAAATTAAGTGACTCAGATTAATGCATATTTCACACGTCATAAATTATCAATATATATATATATATTGTAGGCCAACCCTCCAAACAGCTGCGCATAAAAGTAGCCACCTCTAAAAATAGTCCCGCAGGACAATTATCGCTAAATTCGAGCACCGCCATCAGAAGTCACAACTACGGATCAGTGACAGGGACCCGAGCTAACGCAGGAGCGATGGAGCCGCCGGGATCGGAGGCGGCGCTCTCTTCGACTCGCACTACTCAACCCAGTTCAGCGCGAAAGCCGGCGACGGTGCCGGCGCTCAAGCTCAGCCTTCCAAGCAAGCTCCAGCACATCAGCTTATCCTCCCAAACTAATGGCTCCTCCACCGCCGCCCCCGCCACCTCATCGTCGTCGTCCTCGTCCTCGTCCTCCTGCTCGACAACGTCAACCTCTCCTTTCACGGCGGTCGATTTTGAGGTCGTGTCTCTCAGATCCTCGTCCTACACGTCCCTGAAGGACATCATTCCCTCCGCCGGAGTCCAGTCTCCGACGCCTAGGGGTGGCGGCAGCTTCTACGGCTGCCAGATCTCCATTCGCAACCGCCTCGTGAAGCAGGCTGCGTGCGCCTACCTCCTGCCCATGTCGGTCCTGCCCGCGGATACCGGCCGACGCCTCTGGCTCAGTTTTTCCGGCCGCCTCTTCCGGAGCACGGCGTCGGGCTGCTTCGCCTTCCTCGCCGACGTATTCGGGCGGTTCCTTCGGGCGATTCGGGTCCTTCGGACCCAGCCGCTGTGATCCGTCGCGGCGACGCCTGGTGGGGTCCATCGGGAATCCTCAATTCCGCGTTGTTTCTTGTTTGACCGATGCTTGTATGGATAATACGACGGTTATTATGAGACACGTGTCTCCAATCCATTTTGCTAAAAAACTTCGGTCCCCAAAAACATTGGAAAAAAAGAGGTATCGATTTTTACTTTCTCTGTGTAAAAAAATAACTTGTGTTCGAATATACTCTTGGCCTAGTATCCTAGTTAGAATTGTTTGATATGTGTATTCGGAATTTTAATAATTTATTATTTTCAGTCATCCGGATTAAGGGCAAAGCTTAAAGCCTTAATCAACTGCCTTAATTATCATTAATGAGGATAGTTATCAACAATTCAGTTATTTGGCTAAAACCGTAGATCTACCTATAATTCGGAATAAGGATCTTAGGTTTGCCTAAATACAATCAAATATGTGCATATTGGTATTTGCTATTATTGGAATAGCAATATATATGAGTGTAGTAATATAAGCATGTTTGTATCCGTTTATGTGTTTAAATATAGAATAATTATAAATTTATATTTATACATAGTATTTATACTTTCATTAAAAATATCTCATGGCAATCACGGCACAAAATTTAAGGAAAACAATTAATTAATGCGACATAACCGCCACTTGACAAAGCTCTAAATTAATATTATCAATAAACACATAAAAAAATCAAGAACAATGCAAGTGTCGGGGGAAGTAGGATGGGATGGTTAAATGAAATCGGTACTTTTTTTAAAATTGGTTACCAAATGGGTATTTTTTTTTTTTCAAATATTCAATGATCCAATCTTTCCTCTCATGTCGGATAAAAATAGTTTTAGTATTTTGACCCAATCTTTTCTGTATCAAAATGGAAGGTCTTGACCAAGAAATAAATGAACACTCCTTTACTCAAGAGAGGTGACACATTAATAGGAATTAATATATCATGTAATTTGTAACTTTTGTATTGATATAATATTTTATTATAATTAAATAAATCTCTAAAATTGTATTGACCCTAAGTACTGCATGGATTATATAAATCCGCTGATGATAACGAGAAACAAATATTTGTCAAAATTGCCTAAATTTTCTTTTAATTCCCCTATTGCCCAAGACTAGATGTTTTGGGGCAGGCAACATCTCACCTACCAATCAATTGGATTTGGATCTATTGGCCAAGTGGATTTGTTGACTTGTTAGATTTTAAAAAAACTCACGTGTCCTCCCATCATAGTTTGCTATTAGTTCTACATTATCATCAACAAGAAAAATTACAAATTTGGTTTAAAATGTTATTTTTTAACCTTGTATTTTCGTTTGATTTTCATAAAATAAAAATTAAGTAAATATTATTATTTAATTTTATGAATATCTAATATATTAATTTTATCAATTTGATAACTATTAATTATTAACTCTTTTGTTCGTGTCCAGGTAACTCGCCATTATGATTGTTATGCATTATAATTTTTCCATGATGGCTAAAGCAATATATAGATTAAAAAATATTTTTTTTCTAGTGTGAAGGTTCTCTAAGCATACTCTCATAATGAATAATACTATCTAAAATTGAATAGAAAGACTTGAAAACCAACAATTAGAATATAAGAAATTAACAAGAAATAATGGTATTTTTTTGATCGCACTCACGAGAAAGTTGGTTATATGAAAATTTAGAGGTGGTCGATGAAGGTCGACTAAAATTTTAGATGACTAATTTAATTGATTAGAACGTAATGTAATCTGAAGAAATTGTATGTGATCGACTGAAATTTTGAATGACCAATTTGATCGACTAGAACATGATCTTTGATTAAATACAAATAAAAATAGCCGAAAGTATTGATTTTATTTTATTATTCCGTTTAAGTATATATTTATGGTAGAGAATATAGCTAGAATGTATTATATTTTCTATGGATATGTTTAATATTTCTCGACATTTTCTTCTCTCTACTCTCCCTAAATCTAATAGTAATAGTCTGATCCCATCGCACTAGCGCAGCAGAGACAGAGGGTGCACGACATTTCCGTCGCCAATCTGGCCAAGCCCAAGCACTCCACCATCGGATCCGCCTCTAATTCCAGCCATCTCTCCAATCCAAATCCTCCAGCTTCGATCGGCACCAAGGTATGGTCGCGCATATACAGGAGGAGAAAATTGGGGTGGAGGAAAAGTCTCTTGCGAAAATAAAATTGCATTTTGTGGGTTTCAGAGAGGAGAAGAATGAGGTGTATAGTGATTAAATGGAAGGAGAGAGACCGAGAGAGCCATAAATCTCAGTGGTGCAAGGGTTGGATTATTTTAATTAAAAATAATATTTAGCCAATATAATTGATTGGCTAAATTTAATGACTGGCTAATTAAAAACCAAAATCACTGCAGCAAGATTTGTTCTTTTCAAGACTCTATCGCTAAAGGGGGACTGGGTTGGGAGTTATTAATTAGTAATAAATTGCATATATCTAGACAAAGCAGTCGGGACAGCACAAAATCAAAATTAATTCACTAGTTTAAGCAGGTAGCAGCTAAGCTATATATATATGTGTGTTACCTGAGATTGGTGGGGAGGGGTAGCAGCAGCGGTGGAGGCGGAGGCCGTGAACTTAGCAGACTGAGCGGCCAAGGAGTGCAGGAGGTGGGCGACGGTGGTTTGGCCATGTTGGGTGAAGTACTGCCAGTAACGGGTGATGGTATCCACGGCTCTGGCCCTCAACTCCTCTACCTTCCTGTCAATGTCTGTTTCATGCTTTGCTACGTAGGGCCTCAACAACGATCCATACACAAAATTCGTTCCCTGTTTAATACGCTTCATTTATGCATTAATTAATAGGCTAGTTCACGTTGAATATTAATCTAACAGTTAAAATTAAAGATTATTTCTTCGTCATGCTATATATATTATATATATAATGTCTATTTTATAATCGGGTCAACCTCATATAATTGGTACTTACTCTGGACGAGTGAATGAAATTAAATCTAAACATATATATGTCATGAGTTGATATTTATGAAAAAATATATAATTAATCTCATTCAATCGCCCAAAAATAAACTAAGCCTATTAAAGACCTATCATGCTATAAGGTGAATAGAAATGGAACAAATAAAAGGTAGGGATGAAAGTAGCGGAATGATCATTAACAATTGACACCCTCATCATACAAATAAAAAGATGGATTGTAAGTGATACGTACCATTGTCTTGGGGTACCACAAGTAGACGATGAGAACTAGTTTCATCTCCCCATACATGGGCAGCCTACAAAGATCATAGATCACATAGAAGTGAATATATATATATATATATATCCAGAATCATCCATTTTAGAATACATAAAGTAATGCAGTAACTGCCTCTTACCATGAAATGAATATATCTCCAATCCTTTCGAAGGCAGTGTAAAAGGCAATGATGATCCTAAAAAAAAAATGTCAAAATGAATCATTGGAGCATTTGTGCGCGGTTGCACATGTATATATGAAGCTATTGCGTAAATAAATCATGAATTTAAGACCCGCACGTACCAATATTGGCACCAAAATCGAAGCTGGTCAATCTGCACTTTGTTTTTTTCAACAGCTTTAAAGCACTCGAATGCAGGGTATGCATACCCAAGAATTAGCCTGAAATCAAAATACCAGCGTTGTTACCCATGTCAGATCATCCATCATCAAGGACAACATTCATCCATGTTTTTAAAAACAAAAAACAAAAAATAAAATAAAAGACGGTGGGGGAAAGAAAGGGTAAGAGGAGGATATGACATACACAAGACATCTGGTGAGGAAGTCTCCCAACATTTCCCCCCCTAAGTGTCAGATTATCAGAACTCACCAAGGCAATCAAAAACCCGAAACCAATTACCAAAATCTATCTCCGCATCCAATCTCAAGGGAAGGAGGGAGGGGGCTGAAGGATCAACAAATTGAGATAAACTAAATTAATTAATTAAAGGAAGGATGGAAAAATGGCAACAAAATGTGAAGGGTTAGAGAAGGAAGCGGGTGTGATTTTTAAGAAATGAAGGATGAGATCTCATATTCTGGGAAACCGCGAGATCGGATGGAAGGACAAATTTATGCGTAAATGATGGTTCTTAGATTCATAATATAACGAATTGCGAAGAACACATAGGAGAGAGAGAGAGAGAGAGAGAGAGAGAGAGAGAGAGAGAGAGAGAGAGAAGTGCAATTTATGATGTCTTGTCTTTGTATCTCCAAACGGATTTTTCGTTTGGCAGTTATGTTTGGTTATTTTTGTCACACTTGACATTTTCATGCCAATTGATGCGGGCCTATCCCAAACCCAAACCCAAGCCCAAGCCCAAACAAAAGAAAATGTATTGTTCTGTATGAGCAATTTAATCAGAGGGCCTGCTTGAATCCCGATGGAGGCGCTACAGGCCTTAAAGACAATCCAACAACATGAGACGTGTGACTCTCGCGGCCTAAAGGAAGCAAAACCAAATTCGTCAAATTGGTTTTTTTTACTAGTTTCTTGCCGACAAGCCCACGAAGCAGTACACACACATTACAAAATAAATAAATAAATAAATATTTAGATTTTTTTTTGTTTTGATATCCACGAGATTTGTTATTCTAACCCGGAAATATCACATCACCCACCCCCTCACTTATTTTCTTCACCCATTCCTATCCTTCATTCTATACCGCCTTATAAGATTATCATCTACTTGTTAGGCTTTTGATTGGTTTTAATTTCAATTCTATAAGTTATATATATAAAAATTTATTTATTTGTTATTATATAAAGAAATTGTATTCTAATAGTTTATTGAGTTCATTCAGTCAAAATGCCACGCAATCTGATTTTTTGAAATATGAGTTGTGTTAACTTTCTATATCCCCCCCTCCCTTTAACACTTTAACTTAGTGTCAACTAACTTGCTTGCTATGCTAGTGAATCGATCACAAAATCCGGTATTAAGATGACGTGAGTTGTATGTATGAGAAATGAATATCGAAGTTATAGTGAGTCGATATTGACAAATGAATATTTAATTGCTAGCGGGTGATAAGTTCAAAATTTTACCCTCAAATCAAATACATAAAATAGACTTTTGAGATTGCATTTCAATAAATATTTACTTTAAGAAAACAAGTCCCCACCTACTCTATCTGAACCGGTACCACCATTCACTACCACCTTTAATAAATTTTGAGTCATCCGATTTTTAAAAAGTTTATTTCAAAGCTATAAATTAAAATATTTAAATTGTGCGTGGGCAGCCAGACACCCAAACTTAAAACAGTGACCTGGAGCTTCAGGCCTGTTTGGTTTTTCGTTTTCCGTTTTCAAAAACTAATTTTAAAAATTATAATTAAAAATTATTTTTTATTAAATTGAGAATGCATTTATTGTTTGGGCGTTGTTTTTCGTTTTTGTTTTTTGTTTTCATTGATGCCGTGAGATGAGACATCACAACTAGCGTGGCGGTCGTGCAGCGGCAAGGGAGGCAGCAGGTGGGAGATCGCACGGCAGGGGTGGCCATCGCTCTCAGATGGGCTTCGTTGGGTTGGAGGGGGAGGTCGTAGATCGGCTGTCGCTGGGTTGAAGGGAGGGGTTGCAGATCGGCGTCGCTGGGGAGGGAGGTCAAAGATGGCCGTTGCTGGGTTGGAGGAGGAGGTCGAAGATCGGCCGTCGCCAAGGAAGGAGGTCGTAGATGGCCGTCGCTGGGTTGGAGGGAGAGGTTGTAGATCGGCAGAGGGAGGGTGGGCAGGCGTTGCAGGGGGGCAGCTGCGGCGGCAGGCGGCGAGCGAGCGTTGTAAGGGTCGGCGGCGGGCGACGGGCGGCGTGCGGCAGTTGACGGGCGAACAGCTAGCTAATAATTTTATAGATATGAGTTTAAATAATTTTTTATTATTTATAGATACTCTTAAATTAATGAGATATATTATTTTTAAAAAAAAAATTATTTTCAAAAATAACATCTATAATTACTTCATTAATCATTAGTGTGTCTTATTATCGTATCGTAGCAAGTAGCAACAGGTCGTGCGAATTATATATTATTGCATCGTACCAACACGTCGTGCGAATTATAATTTATTTATGGCGATTTGCTAGTTAATTGCTGTGTTGAACCGAAAGTCATTAACACACGCGTGGCCAAGATCTGCCTGTCACGCCTGTGAAATCACAGCTCCGCTACTCTATCATGAGGAAGGGACCCCACAGCCCTCACATGCACGATTAATAGAGCCGTGGAAACACCCCCTGCCCACAACAGTCAAATGAGTGAATGAACTCAACTCCACGCATACGCAACATAGCTTTAACATTAACAACCTCTCTCCGCCTCCTCTCTGTCTGTCTGTCTGTCTGTAGAACAAATGTCCGGCAACCGGAGGCGGCTCCGCCTTAACACCGTCGCCGTCAGCATCGGCTGCGGGTGTCGGAGGCCAAAACTCTCCGACATCTTCCGCCCCAAAAAATCGATACCCAAACCCCGCAGCTACGAGAAACGCAGCCTCGGTTCCTACGACTGCTACGGAAACGCCGGCGCCGGAGCCGACTACTCCTCGCTCTCTCCGAACACGGAGTCCGACGGCGCGCTGAGCGTGGGAGGCTTCGGGAGGGTCGGCGGCGAGACGGTGGCGGTGGAGAAGGAGTCCGAGGATCCGTACCTCGACTTCCGAGGCTCGATGCTGCAGATGATTCTGGAGAACGAAATCTACTCCAAGGAAGATCTGAGAGAGCTCCTGAACTGCTTTTTGCAGCTGAACTCACCCGACAACCACGGGATTATTGTCCGGGCCTTTACGGAAATATGGAACGGGGTGTTCGCCGTCAGGACAGCTCGTCCCAGCAGCCGAGTCAGCAAGCGTAGGTCACGTGAGTTTTACGGGGCGCACGTGCAGTAATCAATCAATCCGTATTGTTGTTGTTATTGTTGTATGATCTCATTCCCCTATCCGATCCCTCCCCTGTGTGTGTGACTTCTTCTGTTCTTCGGTTGCACTATATATATATATATATATATGTGTGTGTGTGTGTGTGTGTGTGTGGTGTTGACTTTGTGTGATTAAGGTAACTGATTGCTTGGAAATACGCATCAGCTGCCATCTAATCTAACGCTGTAATGTAATATCACGCCTTCCTGTTTGTTTCCATATATCAGTAGTGTGTTCCAAAAGTGGTGTCAATTGACGTCAACTCGTCGTGCATATATGTCCTCGATTAGCCAACAAAAACAAAAGCAAGAAAGGCCTCGCTCATGTGCACGATCGCGATGCATGGCCCAATTGTACGATAAAAATTAATCAACAAAACGACGCATATTGAGTCTTCTACACCTGAGTATGTACATGATTTATTCCGTGTACTTGCGTGATTCAATGTAAAAACAAAAACAAAAAAACGAAATAACTTCTGGAACGTTTTTGTTTTTATTCGGTCATGGTCTAGTCAGCCGCCCACGAGCCTCCACACCCACAGGAATAACTTGGTTAAATCAAACCTTAAGATAAATTATTTATGCCATATGGATTTTTTTTAAGTATACTAGTTTAATATAATAAATATTAATTCAGGGGATATGTGTTTTTTAGTAAAATTAATAGTTTAGTTAGAGCACTGAGCCTTGATCAGTCTTGATCAATATAGAATAAGTTTAGGTGCATTCGATTGAATATATATATATATATATATATATATATATATATATATATATATATATAATATAAATTGATGGAAGCCGTGAAAATTTCTTTTGCAAAAGAATTTTATGACATTGGTGATTCTTTTAGCCTATGAAGTAAGTTAGATATGTGACAAAAAGTGGAATTGTTGTAAGACGTCAGGGAAAATATGAAAGGAAATATAATTAAAAGTTAAAATATAGGCTATTAATATGACAATGCATTTTATAACTGCGCTAATGTAGCGAGTTCATTAATAAGACTATGACATACACAAGCCTGCATCTTAACCTTGACTATAGCATACGTATTTGCATTCTTAATTATTTAAGTACAAAAATGATATGAATGGTATGCATTATATCTGTATCAATTTACTTATTTGAGTATATATACAATGTTGTTTATAATTACATATTTAAATAGATAATGTAAGATTTCAATTACTCAAGTGGTTACAATTTTCACAATCACATTATAAGCATCTAAATTACAATAATTAGACTAAAGAAACATTCACATTAAATAGTTGATTATAAGGCATGCTTTTATATGATATCTACATCAAGTTTTTTTATTACATTAGTAATACATGCTAGTGGAAATTAAATTCCTCAACATTAATCACCAATTAAGTTATACGAGACATCTTCCCAGTTTTGATTTAATAAGTTAATTCCATTTTAAATGCCTCTAATGTTTTTTTTTTTACATAAATGGACACGTTTCCATTTTTATGCAATGATAATAATAATAATTAGTTTTTTTAAATACACACTTATATACTTAACTTGGTTTGAAAAATATATAATTTCATTCGATAACATTAATTTTCATCTGGCAAAATAGAAAACAAAAACGTATTTCTAATCATTTTAGTTGGGAATTATTAAAATTATTAATATATCAATATAAAATTATTACGCTATGTTATATTTAAATCTCTACACAATTAATAAATTAGAATCAAGTAAAAAATCATATTTTAATTAATGTATCATATCGAAATAATTTACTTTTTTTATAGATAAATATATATATGTAGCCTAACATAGACTAAATTAATGATAATTGTTATATCAATAAAAATTAGAACAACGAATTCACGTAGAAATAAATATTTGTAAGCTCAATTTACATCATGAATGCGTATATGTATGAGTATATTATATATATTTATAATTAGAAAAAAACTTAATGTTTCTCATGTTACAACATGATTCTATTTTAATTAAATCAATTTGATATCATTTATTAAATGTTAAAGTACTTTAAACATGATAACTTATTATTATTATTATTATTATTATTATTATTATTATTATTATTATTATTATTATTATTATGTTTTTTTACAAAAGAAGTCGCTTTTAAATATAATTAAAAAAACACTGAGTCACTGACACAATTGGAGCTGAAATGATGCCCCGGACCAAAGTAAATTTGTGGTCTAATCGCGGAGAGCCGTTCGTTGTTGTGTTGCGCGATTGAATCTGAAAATGCTCTTTAAATATTATATATATAAATGTGTAGTTATTTTTAGATAAATTTTACTTTGATTTGATTACTTTATAAATATTTTCAATTTTCAACTAAATTTTAAATTTTAAAATTACTTCAGCATTATGTTTGTATATTGTGTTTAATCGAGTTATATTTTAATTTTTAGTAGATTTTCAATGGTAATATGTTTTAATTATTTTATTTTTTAAACCTTTTTAGTAAATCAAGTTTTTCAATTGCTATATTTTAAGGAATTAAGAATTATAATATATTTTTAGCAAGGCAGTAGGTCTGTATTGTTTTCTTTTTTAATTGATTATTGGTTACTTTAACGATATATATATGCTTTTATTATCTATAATGTTTTTGTACATTTATTTTTATTAAATATATTTTTGATAAAATTATTTTATGATATATGATGTTATTATATACATCTCCTTAATGTTTTTATAATTATTTTAATCATATGGTTGCGTTGTTTTTTGATATGATATTACAAGTCTACATGTACGTGTGTATCATTAAATATTTGATAATGTCCGCAATATATTTTGTTGTTTTTTAATTAGTCAGTTTTACTTTTTCTTGACATTAATTTCTTTAAATACGATATTTTAACAAATAAAAAGTTGTATAATAATCGCATTTATTAGGGTATATATATCTTGACTCCCTATTCAAACGTAGTGATGCTCGGACTCTCTCAACCTGCAGGTCTGGGTGGTGACCACTGAGCAGGCGACATATATGAGCGTTGGGTTTTGGATATATAAAATAAATAAATAAATATGAAATTGGAGAGACTCAGATGGGTAGATAAATGGGCTTTAATGAGAATATTAATGAATTTGCGTGACTTGACTTTGTGCAAACCCCAACACACCATTAATCCCACAGCTGCAGGATCGATCGTCATCGCCTCGTCCTCGTCCTTGTATGCATTATATATGCTGCGCTTTTATGGTTGCGTATGTACACTACCCCCACCCACGCCGACGCCGCCCAGACTCTCTCTGCACCTCTTTGATTATTCCATCAATGATGTTTGTCAAACCAGCACGGGAGGTTTAATTTCAGATCTACAGAACTTGGCCATATGGGGGGAGACTTTTATGCACTGCAGATATTCAAGTGGCTGGCCCATGAGTCATCATTGCTCGCCCAATTTTTTGTTTTTCAATTGAGTTTTTTGGTTTTCTGCTGTTTCTGCCCGCTTCATTACTTATTATTATTAAAACTTGTGCTTTCAAATGAGTTAGTATTTATAAACAACAACAACAACAAAAAAAAAAAAGTATCCACGCAACAGATTATTCAGACTAATGGGTTTTATATTTATACTTTTATATAATAATTTAAATATTATTATCTAAACATTTTTATAATTATTGATTATAAATTTTAAAATTTTAAATGATATTTGTTATTGCAAATTAAATGAATTTTGTTAATTTTTAAAATCACAAATGATATAAAAGTGTGATTTGTGCTAAAATTATTTAAAGAGTAAAACTAATAAGTAAAGTAGAGTGAGGCCGAATGAAACCTTTCTCATAATACATGAGATATGATTTTAAAATTTAAGATGACCCTGACTTTAGTGGTAGGTAGAATATCACTCCTAAGTTAATCCCGTTGTGTCATTTATAAATAATACGTTGAAATACAATTATATGTAAATTAAAATTCTCATTTATAAACGATGGACACCATTACTATAATTATAATTAAGGACATAATATCTATCAAAAGAACTCGTAATCTAAACTTCATACTTACAATCTTTTAGCGCATCTCCTACGATTCTATTTAAATTATCTCAAAATATGAAAAAAAAAAATCACATATAAAAAATTATTTTTTAACTTGCAATTTAACAATAATCATTAAATTACTTGTACGTTTATTAAAATAATAATATTATATTTTTCTATCTTCTGCCCTTCCTTCCCATTGATCACGAAATGCAGCACCGACACCCTTACGTGCCCCACATTGCACCCCAGCGCCACCATGCAAGTGAACAAAAAATATGCATTTATTTGTGTAAATCTGATGTGAAATTATTTTGAAAGGCATAATAAACCTTTCCTCAAAAGAACAACTTTCTATCGATAATATTTTAATAAGCCATATACTGCTCATCGCCCCTGCATTAATCACAGTCATATACTTCTTCATTATCTCACGCTCAATGAATCAATCATCTACTATCTCTATCCCCTGTCATTGGAGTTAAACGTATAGGCAAGTTTCGTATAAATTTCAATTTCTGTGTTTTATTTTTTAATTATATTAAAATTTACATTAAGTTATAATTTAAATTTTTTTATTTGATAAAAAATATATATCTATATATATCTCTATATATATATATTTTAAAAATAATCTCAAAAAAATATTTAGTTTTTTTGTAATGAATTCAAATAATAAAAAAATGGAAAAAATAATTAGATTTTTCAACATAATTGAATTTACACTTAAAAAATAAAAAAATAAATTAAAATAGCTTTAAAAAGAATTCATTATTTTTAAAGATATATTATTATTAAATTATATAAACCCACATTGGGCCATTATTTAAAAAAAAAATTCTGATTTCATTTCAAACAGTCATGGTGACAAAGTAAAGATAAATTTTGGCCGGTTAATTTTTATTCCACCTTCCTTTTATTAGAGCAATTCTAACATGTTCTCTATTTATAAATAGAGAATAAAATTTCAAATATATGCTCAAACATATTCTTCACGTAACTTTTTATTTGTAAAAATTTTTACGGTAACTTTTAACATAAAGACATACCATTCGTTATCTACGTATTATTATACTATTTTCTTAAAATTTTCTCTCCACTCTCATCTCTCATTATCTATGACGCCTCATCCCAACCGACATAGGCACCCCCTTTTTCGTCGTGGATCACCATGTCTTTGTTGCCGGCCGGCGATAGCGGGGGAAGGCGACACCAACGGGGAGAGAGAAGAGAACAGCGACGGCGTAAGGCGTGAGTTTGATTTGGGAAGAAAAAGAATAAAAATTTTAGTTTAATAAAAATATATATAAAATAAAAATATATTGTTAAACTTTAAAAACAATTTTTTACATGGGAAGTTTTTTTTTAATGTAGATACTTTTATGCTCTCCAGCATGTTTGTTTGCTTTTATCACGTACATCATAGGCTCTTTAACAAGGGGAAAGCCATGCATATTAGAAATCAGATTTATTTTTCAAGCATTGAAATTTCTGATGAGTATTTATCTTTTTTTTTTTTTTTGGTCCAGCCCATTAGCAAGACCCAATCACTACATAACAGCCCTACAATTAAACATCTCTGAAATCAAAGATAATTTCTTAAATATTTGGGATATATTGTTGAAATGGGAAGTTAAAACCTGCGCCTCCCTTGACAAGTGCCTGATCTCTGGGCTCTCGTCAACCGTTGAGCTGCCTCCTTCAACTGATCCCCCACCTCAACCACCATGGTTGATGACAGATGGGCGCCGACCAAGGCAACAAGGGCCGGCGGGGGCGAGCGATGTCTGAGCCAGCAGGGCATTTAGACGCGGTGCTCTGATCCTTCCTGCTCCCCTGGGGTCTTGATTTGACATTCTCTTTATGCATTGGCTGGCCGACGCGCGCCGAATTGTTGATGGGGTGCTATCAACGATTCAATTAATTCAACGCCTTTTATTTAATTTACTTGCCACTATTATCTAGCCAATAAATAATAAAAATTACACTCAAACTCAAAATATTATAATTAAATTTTATAATATTAAATCAATTAACAACATATAGTTTAACTTGAGTTGAGGTAAGCTAAACAATTCACCTAGGCATAAAATTATACATGTTGGCCTCGCATCTGATTTATTAATTTTCTCAACTGAAATGACGATATATATGGTTGATAAATAAAATTATAATATGAATAATTCAATCATGATCAACTATTCTGATCTTCACTGCATTTTTTTTTATTAACTCTCTCTCTATATTTAAAATTTATATTCGAGATTAATTTAATTTAATTATAAAAAAGTATAAGAAGAAAAAATCCCTGTTGGTTCCACGTGAGAGAGCGATGTTATTATTTCATTTTCATTTGGTCGCTATTCATGAATTGGCATGTCAGTGAAGGACCGTGGACCTTCAGAAGAAAGGCCCGTTTATTGACACAGCCCACAAGATGCTAAACACTCGTGAGCCGTGATAGTTTGTGCCCTATTAATTTCCATAAATGAGAGTAAATAAAGGTCAACCCAAGGATCAGAGACTCTGTATCCACCCACGTTATTACTGTTTCGGCCCATCATGCCATGCCAGAAAACAGTGTAGTTAGTGGGTTTGAGAGCCCATTGCCGTGTGGTTCACATACTCTAATTGTGACTCATATAAAAGCTTTTAAAGGAGAAAATGACAAGTGTCTGCCCACACACACTCAGTCCTTTGCAGCTGCAGCACTTGTTTTTATTTTTTATTTTTTATTTTTTGGATCACATAGAAAAGAAAAGATAAGAAGCACTGACTTAACTTTGGTAAATATTTGTGCAACTAAAAAACTGTTTTGTTAAGAATCAATAACAAAATCAAAAAAATAATAACAATTTATTCATTTGACATACTCTTTCCCAAAAAAAAAATTATTTATTTTATATAAACCAAATATTATATTTATATAATAACCAGAATATGTCATTGACCTATCCAAAACCTCTAAATGAAAAATAGAGTACGTTGTATTTAAAATTACGATATATATGTGTGTGTGTGTGTGTGTGTGTGTGTGTAAGTGTATTTGTGTGTGTGAATCAAACAGGTCACTCAGGTACACCGTGGGAGGGACTAGTTCTAATAACATTCATTGCAATTGATTACATCTTCGATTTGGATAATATTATATCACACCAGCGACACACACACTTAAATCACAAGCTGATATAAAATTGTTTTCTCCGCAAAATAAAGAATAAAGGGTAATCCATAAACGAAACATATGCAACCACGGTATATCGAACATGCTTAAAAACATGCCCGAATCAAATATCATTGGAAAAGACACTTTTAACCCGACACCAACAATGCAAACAAAGCACATGAGTGCTGGCTTTTAGAAAACACACACACACAAAAAAAAAAAAAAAAAGAGTAGGATTGTTTATTTCACCAATGGAATTGATGAGTCTTAAAATCCCTTGCCGCAAAATTTGTGGTAGGGGTAGTTATATATGGAGATTACCCAAATTCGCAATAGATTCCTTATTTTCTTTGACCAAAGTGAGGATTGGGCTTTGTCATTCACTTACGGGATATACTGATGTGACAACGTAAGAGAATAAATCACCTTAAAAACTTGAATATCCACGGGAGCATAACCCTACCGTATTTGGAGATTAAAGAATCAAATACACATAATATAAAATTTTGTTAATGAAAAGCGTAGTTATAAAATGTGAGTGATCAAAGCCTTATTAAAAAATATATCTTAATCAAATTGGAATCCGATCAAATTAACATGTAGCTACCAAATGCTACCCCTACTTCCAAGGCATGAGGATGAGTTATACTTTATGGGCTCGAAATATAACTGTTTTTGGATGAATAGAGTTTTGTCAATGGTAATTGTTGAATAGTTTTTTTTTTCCTATTATTGAAGTATACATATTTAAAGTTTAATTAATTTTGTTTTGGATATAATAAATTTGTACAATAACCTATTAATATACAAAATATTATAAATATTCATTTTTTATTAATATCCATTACCAATAATACTCTTCATGTTATTTTAACCCGGGACATAATTGCTTAGCTTGTGTTGAATTTATAGAAAAAGGAAAAAAGAAAGAAAAAGGAAAAGAATAAGCATGTATGGGCTCAATTATTTTAAATTTTCCTCTAGATCTGCATCCAATCAGCTCAGCTCATGTAGGACTTACTATATTAATTCAAAATTGCAGACTGTGAGATTTTAAATGGTATTATGCAAATCATGTATTATATTTAATTTTTTATATATCAATTATCTGTGAAAGATGTTATGACATATCAACATTCAGATGACAACTCATCTAACTCATTCGGTTAGTTTTTTAAATCCTTTTTAGTGATGATTTATTCAATGCTCTATATCATTTAACATCTTTTTCAATATATCTCTTGTACTATCCAGCTAACAGGTGAACAAGCTAGTTTTGAATTGTTTCTATGTGTTTTTACCATTTATTGAAGCATTGCATGAAGATAGAAGCTAGAGTATTGATTGTATAATAATCTGAGTACTTGATGGGTATATAGAGTGTTTAACGATAAAACATATCAAGTAATAAATATTTATCAAGCAGATGAATTGTCATGTGAATGACTTGATCATGCGCACACACACATGAGAGCTGATAAAATAGAAAAGAAGAACAATGAGTGCAATTATGATTAAATCCATTCAATTATGATTATACGGTTCAAATTGCACTTTCATTTAGTTATTCACTTGCTACAACATCCATAATTAAATGAAAAGTGCTATTTGAACTATTTGATGGCTCTAAATGCATTGTGCTCACTAATATATATATATGTGTGTGTAGTCATGTTATATTAAAAATATGATTATTGTAAAACCTTTTAATTTAGGATGTTAGATCAATATTCAGCAACTTAAATTAGATTTTCATTTAAATATAATTCTGCTATAGTGAATCACTATTCCTGAGTTATTGTTAAATAAAATCTTAATATGAACGTAATATCTAATAACACAAAATAAAATTATTACAATAAAAATATAATCTCACATTCATATTTTAGTAAAACTATGTATATATAGGTGATATATGTAAAAGGAACATAATTAGCTCAAATTTAATAATCAAATAATTTAGATTACACTTTTATTTAACTATTTATTCATTAATATAATTAAATGAAAGTGATAAAATGTGATTTGAACACACACACCCTCCATGTATATATATGATTGGGGTTTGAGCATTTGGAAAGTTCCTAGAAGTTGGGAAGAATCTTGGCACGGAGGCTGTAAACCATGCACCAACCCATTTTTATACATGAATTGCCCAATATGAAGCCAAAACTAATCAAGTACCCAAAAAAGGGTAGTCGGTCATTCTTATTATATATGATGAAGCCAAAACTAACTACCCAATATGAAGCTTGCTGCACTGTCTACCGCGAAAGCTGATACGCGGACCATCCCCTACGGAGAACTCCATATATCGTCTCAAAACTTGTGCTACCAGCTTTCGAGATTTAAAGCCTTGTAGTATTGTGATTTTTTTTAATCTTGGGACCAAATACGACGATTTCTAAACATAGTGTAATAAAATCTTAATTAGAATAAAATAATATACAGAATTATATATGATATAATACAAAATTTTAGAATATTAAATAATTAGGACCTTAAACTTAATTCGATAAATGTTATTCAATGACAATATATATATGTGTGTGTTGGTTAAGAAATACTGAAATTTAGTTTATTTTTGTAATAGTAATAATTAAAATGTGAGCCCACTAGGTAAATGAATGAATAAAAGGTCATTTCAAATAGCTTATAAAAGTTACTGTTTATAAAAATATTTTTTTTTAAAAAGACCTGTGATATATTCATAATTTATATGTTGTAAAAATAATCAAAATAATATATACCAATAGTTTCATAAAACAAATGGAAGCACAACCAGTTTTAAACGGTTCCCTCCCTCCTATAGTCCTGACTTCTATGGCTATGTGAAAGTGTGAGTCACTGAATTAATGGCCCTCCCTCACCTTTGGTTAATAGCCGCAGAATATGGCTTTGAAACAAAGCAACATTGAACGACAGCGCAGGTGGTCGATTTTTGGAATTACGTAATGCTGGTAGGCCATACAGGCAACGCCAGAAGCAATACCAAGGCACGGGTTCCTCCGCGGCATATATTTCTGGGTCAGAGCGTTATCTCCTCCGCTTTCAAGTGGATAATCGAGCCATATTATTATTTGGTGTCTCATGTGTTCCTACCAAACTGATACCGACTATCCAAATTCAAAATCTATGGCCATCCCTCCACTTCCATATCACATGCACATTATTGTATTCCAAATATATATCATACATCTATGTTACGCAAAAATTTAAGAGAGCCCCAACTGGGTTGGGGACCTTGGGTCCAAGACTCCAAGTCCAAAACACACACACACAAACATATATATATATATATATATACACACACACACACAGTCATAATATATAAAATAATGTCATCTTCAACTGTTGAATTTATATTTTACAGTTTAAATTTGAATTTTATTTAATTATAATTTATTACAATTAAATAAAAATAAAAACTAAACTGTTGAATTTGCATGGATTCATATTTAAGAATTTTACAGTAAAAATAAGGCTACAGAGTATAATATATATATATATGCTTAAATGAAAGTTTGTTTTAGTAGTTGAGTTCAAACATTACTTAAGTTTCTAGTCATTAAACTATTGAATGGGTCATATTTATATAAGATTAGAGAGCTGAATCCTGCATTCATAAATAACTAGTTAGAAGTATTGTTTCCGAACATTAGTTTGTTTTTTTATTTGATGACTGATGTTAGTGATGTATAGTGAAAAATTAAGGACCTCGGAAATAATTAACGAGGCCTAATCAGGATTCGCTGGTCGGTACGCAAGTTGTCTTTCAGCCAATCTAACTGCATCTGTACCATGATTGGCGTTACCTTTCACGTGATTGCAGCATGCTCGTACAAAATCACACGTGCGTTCCCAATCCCATTACAAAAGTGGTAGCAACACATGTTACCCAAAACAGAACAAAAATTTAATTACCAAAGAAATCTCACTAATTCATCAAAATTAATGTCAACCCACGTCTAAGTCCCTCCTCCTTTCTTTGCCCTGATCACGTGTACTTTACCAGAGAAATATCACTAGTTAAAATTAAAAGTAACCCACAACAAAACAACAACACCCACGACAGACAGATGCCACATGGCGATGTCATTTCGTGCCCAGACTAGACAATGACGCCCAAAATTCACAATTACTTGCTTCTGTTAACAATTATATATCTCAATTAATTAATTAATTAATTAATTAATGTTCTTCTCCTTCTTCTTCTTCTTGATCATCATCCTCTCCTAATGTCAGAGCAGACACACAGGCGGTGGCTAAAGTAGAACAAGAAGACGATGAAGGGAAATTAAAAACAAGAGAAGTGGAAGAACAGTACGAGGACGAGGATGAGGACGAGGACGAGGACGAGGACGACACAACAGCAAGACCAGCCAGCAAATCCACAAACGCCCCAACGATATAGCCATGGTTCTTCTCTCCGTTGACCTTCAGGTAGCACCCCAGGAGCTCCTCCAGGCCCTTCCACTCCTTAACCCCATGTGCCTCCACCATCTCCTCCATGGACCTCCGGAAGTCCGCATGCGGGTCCGTCGAGTCAATCGTCATCAAAGCAACGCCGCCGCCTCCGCCCTCGTCCTCAACCGCAGCTGGACCCAGAATATGGCGGCCCGTCTCCGCAGGCTCGAAGAATAGCCGCTCCGACCGCAGCCCTCGAATCACGGTCTCCTCCGAGTCTTCTTCGTCTCCCGCCATTCCGGCCGAGGACTCGGACGACGACCGCTGCGGGTGTTCCGGCGGATGGCAGGTGGTGGGCGGAGAGTGCTTCGCTGCAGCTGCGGCGGTGGAGCGGAAGGATAGGGTCCTGGGGTGCTGTGTACAGGAGGGCCATGGCCACGGGGACGACAATGAGGTGGCCTCCGAGCTCTTGAAGAAGAAAGGCAGCAGCCTCATTTTCTTGCCCATTTAATTTGACGGTGCGAGGAAGGAGGGAGGATGAGAAAGCGGAAATAGAGTGGGATTTTGAAATTGGGAGTGCCAACGAAGCCGTTGCGTGTTGCGTGTTGCGTTTTTGGTTGGTTGTGCGGGAGTGTGTGTGGAGGGCATTGATGGCAGGTCAGAGAGAGAGTTGAGTAGCAGAAGAGTGGCTTTAAAGATGCTCGGTGAGGGGGGTGAAGATGGAGATAGGGGACCGGTGGGGTTTATTATATGCGTACTAAATTCACTGTCCTTGGTAATAAATGTACTTCAGTTGTTTCAGAAAACAATATGTAGGTATGGTTTCATATAGAGTAAAATTTACATAGAGTGCTTTTACAAAGATGATAATTTTGTCCACTTTATTGAGTTGAATTTGACTCTTGAACGACCTGATATTTTTAAATAAAAATAAGATAAAAAATAATATTCGGACCCGAAGTGCTCAAATTAGCGGGTTGGAGCGAATTTGGAGCGGACTATAAAATTTCGGAACAAATTCGAATCGAATAGTATTTGAGTTCAACCCAATCTGTTGTCATGTATATTTTCACCTGTCTAGTCTTTAGGTAATCGGTGAATAACTATAATTATATTAAATTATTGAGGGACAAAGGAAAATAAATATAATTATTTACATAAATTTTATGGTATATTACTGAATCGATTTTATGATTATGGGGACATATCATTAATCATTTTTGGTTTATATAATAGTAAATTGTTCTTGGTTGGAATATTTATATTTTAAAATGCTTTTCTTGCACTGGGGCTTGGTTTGAATATTGGTCCTGTGAACTTATTACATCATTACTCTTGGTTCTGGTCTTAATAGATACATGAAAAAGTAAATTAAATAAAGTTAATCAGTAAAATCTAACATTACATGGGTGGGTAAGAACCGTCGCACATGGCCCTGACTGGTAAAAATTCAAACACCGAGATTTAAAATCCTCGCTTTACTCTAATGCTATGACATTTTGATTTTTCCTACAATGTAAAAAGAATTGAAAGTAATTTTCATCCATGAATATTGCGTTCACTGATAATTACTACGAAATATCAACATTTCACGATAATGCAATCATGAATAACAACAATACCACTCGGATATGGATCATTGCGAGTGTCATTAACACTCACAACCCATACCCAATTTACCTTTAACGGTTATTCAATTGCTTCCCATTTGATGCAATCTTTAATAACTAATAATGTCATGACTAATTTTAATGTCTTCACACATCATTAATCAATGAAGCAACTTTTCCTGATCTTATTACTATTGCCGGCCAATTAAAATTAAACACAGCTTCCGTTTGTCAATAATCATCATCTTTGTCAACATGTTTGTCGGATTTTAAACTCCACTGATCTTTGTAAGTATCAAAATCCCATCTTTCATAAATGATCAGATAAAATGATATCACACCTAAAATCCATATATGAAAAGATAAAATAATATCACACTTAAACTCCACTGATCAGTATGCTTTGCTTTGAAATCAAAAGATTAGATTTTTTCATTGGATGAATAAAACTCTAACCATCATATATTAAGGTTTATTATAACGTTAATGGGACCAATAACTTTGTCTTCTTTTTTTCGGTGTCATAAGTACTCTTGAGAAATTTAAAAACTTTTAAGTTTAGATTTGTCGCCCTTGCATTTTTAACTATTAATCTAATAAATAAAAAAATATTTATCTTCAAATTTCTTCTAATTAAATATAAAATATTTAATCTCGATAAACTCTAAAATAAGCCAAATCATCTTTGATAATGAACTAGCCTTATTCACTAGCAAATTTATACCTGTTCATACAATATTCTATTAATTCCCGATTCACATACCAATTAAATGCTTCTATGACAATTGTGCACGAAAAGACCTGTACAAAAGTAGGCGAGAATTAATTTTAAAACTTAAATATAATTCGGTCATTAAAAATTATATACATATTTTATATAAAACCTAATTTTATGAAACTGATTTAATTTTCATAATGGTTCGTAGGCCTTGTGTTCCAATCCCGTGCAAACACCCCAGTGGGGTAGTCTAAAAAAACAAAAATGAAGATCATTATATTCTTCATAAAGAATTTTAGAAAAAAAAATGAAGTAATAAAAAATTACACATTGTCTACCTCATCATCAGAATTTTTATTCAAACTTCAGTGTAATTCAACAACATTAATAGTAATAATAATAAATATTTTTTATTTTTATTATTTTAAGAAATACTAATTTTTAAAGTCAAAATGTAGATGTTTTATTGCTCGAGGTAGACCAGAAACGGCAACTTAAATGAAGTGAACCAGTAGTTAATTAATATTTAATTGAATATTACGAACCAAACATTGAAATTAGCCAATGCCAGGAAAAAAGGGGCTGTAATTCATTTACGAGTGTCAGCACCTGCATTTATACCATCAATTTGATTATAAAACAAATTTGTTCACAAATTTTATTTTAAAATCAAAATTCCCTTTCTTAAGGAAAGGAACGTAAAAAATTAAAGATAGATTTTACAGTACATCAGACAAAGCACCGCGCTGTGTAAAAAAGACAAAAACAAAAACAAACACCAACAAAAATGAATGATTTTTCAGTCCATGGATGAACCGCACCCACCTGCACGTGCCTAACGCTACACCACTATGCACCAAATAACCTGCGTGCCAGCAGGTTACTTTCCACTGTATATACACACAAAAACAAGAAAATTCGACCATTTCCATGCAGATTAACACGTTTAACTTTCAGCACACAATACCTAAAAAAAATCCCATTAATCAAACAGAATCCAGTAACATGGGGTTCTGGTGAAAAGGAATACAGGAAAAGGTAAACAAAAACTACGATGGGGAGGGAATGTCAGAGTAATAAGAGTATTTTCGAGGCATGCCCAGTATATGTTTTTGTACTTCCACAAGATCAACACAGCATTACAATCTTCATATTGCAGATGCAATAAAGTTCCAGCTTGATTACTTATAGAAGCATAAGAACTAAAAGTAGGTACCCTCGGGTGGCTGAACCAGCTTCCTGTTGTGTGGAGCTGCCATCTCCTTCTTCAGCTGTGTCAATATATCCTCCATGGTGTACTCTCTCTGCCAGTTGGCCAGCGGCCCAAACTTTTTTGATTCCACCTGCACAAAACGAGCGTCATCTGCCATGATCAAGTCAAGTCTCCTCCTTTGCTATAATAACCACTCCAGTTGAGCCAAGGAGGATGAAAGAGATGTAAACATAGCGAGAAAGAAATAAAACCTAAACATCAATTATGTGAGTTCAAGGTTGACAACTACAGTGGATTAGTTAGAACACAAGTTACACAACCTAAACAAAAATGGTGTACATCCGTAATAATGCACAATAAATTACAACAGTACCACTCCAGTTTCATGGTTAACACAAGTCATGTTGATCCGTGAATGGAAACGAACACTAGGTGGCTTCTCCGGGTAATCTTTGTCACAGAAAAGCTTTAACTGATATATGCGGCCTTCATGGACAGACTGAAATAGAAAATACATAATGCCCACATAAGATTTGTTTTCCAGTAAGAGAAAAACAAATTCACACTGATTCTAAAACAAGATATGCTGCAGGTAGAAAATAACACTGAAATAACTTGGCCTTTATTTTATTTTTATTTTTTAACATCTTCAAAATGAACATGAAATTATGATTTATAAAGGTTTAAAAAATCTGTGAGTTATCCCAAGAACCAAGCGACTCTGTATAAAGTGAGATCCCAGGGGGGGTATAGAATACCAGGTACCAAATCCAGAATTAACATTAGACTACCTTGACTTTTTCTGTCCTATAGAAAATTTAAAAAAAAAAAAACTTTCAGGTTGCAATCTCCAGACTAGACGTCAATGGAATCATACTTTCACCAACATGATTTTAAAGTAAAAGGTCTCTGAGCACAGATTACGAGCAAGTAAGCTATGCACATTATTCGGCCCTCCAACATGTGGCAATAATTCCTGGATAACTTGTTCTTTGCCCCAGGACCCAGACAAACCAGGAATTTCAATATCTAAATATATCCAATACATTGAAACAAAAAACAAAAAACTTTTTTCTCATGAAATACAACTTATAAGAATCAAAAGACCAGTTTGTAAAGGGTCAAAATGGTCCCATGATTTTTGTTACAGGAACAAAAGACCAAGCCTTAGGATTATATATTACCCATATGACTAGAAAAATCACAAAGTTAATGCAAAGGTAAAAAAAGTGTATATAAAACCCTCCAACAAAATAGAAAACCCTCAAATTAATGCAAACTTCTGCCTTATGTTCCCTGTGAAGGAAAACAAAATAGAAAGCCCTTACATTGTGTGGACCAATGATGGTTCCTGTCCAAGATCTCATGTAAATGTCATCTCCATCATCCATTCCATAGCTGACAGTCCCATCTCCAATACCTTTTTCTCCACGTTCAAGTTCCTCTAGCAATCTAAAATTTCGGGGTACTACACAGAAACTCAAACGCTTAAACAACTTCAATAACCCTAGTCAAGACGCTCATGCCAAGATAAGCATAAAAGAGAACAGTATTTAACTTCTGCTACATATAGTAATGATGTTTTTATCTCATTACATAATCATTAAGATTAGTCCTCATAATCTTACAAGACTAGTGCTGGTCAGATAAAGGTTTTCTACGCTCAAACAAAAAAAAAATCACAATAGAGGTGCATATTAATAAAACAGAAAGATAATCAGAAGTAAACAATTTTTTGTTGTGCAAACGTGTGCCTGGCAATGTTCATACTTTTATATAGGGTGCCGACAGAAAACAACCACCACTACTGTGGCAATGGAACTGCTACTTGTTAGAAATAACAGAACAGTGATACTCGAAGAAAAATGGGCAAGTAAATATAACTAAGAGGGTGTTTGTGGAAGATAGTTTTTGCAGATAAACATCTGTTCTTAACACGAAGTGTTTGGGGGGCTTGTTTTTTTTTTTTTAAATCTTTTCCGAAATGATTGGAAGCATGTTTCTATACACAAACAGAAACATATCCATCCGCATAAACGGGGGGGGGGGGGGGGGGGGGGGTGTGATCCACCAAACACCCTCTGCGTGCACCAAAAAAGGGCTGATACAACAATACTGAAACAAAATTGATACTTTGAATAAAATTCTTAAGATAGACTAACATATAGAGTAAAAAATGTTTGCGTGTGCACGCAAATTCTCTGATTTTACTGTAGATAATATATCGTTCGGAAAATACCCAACTACCAAAGATCAAATGTTGTGTAACGTAATCAATTGTTCAGCTTAAAGAAGCACCACGCTCGCATGCAAGCAAAATAGTGCTCACTGGACCAAAAGACTAATCATGTAAACAAAAATGTAACATTAGACAGTAATACGCCCGTTTCCTTAAATCCACCCAGGTATTTATTAATATGAAACCCTTTATCAACTTTCCATCATAAGCGACGACTTGGATACGAATAGTCCAACAAAAGGGCTTTCAAAAAAAAAAAAACATACAATCCAAACAGAAAAAGAGAGAAACAGTGGGTACTGCAATCGAAGTCGAAGGTCCGTAAAACATGTACACAACAAATTCCCAGGTAACACACGATCCCACCACCCGGGCGATGGGTTTGGATAAAGGGAATTACAGAAACAAGAAGAGAAACACGTAAGATCGGGGACGAACAAACAATAAAATAGCGCGATTACTTGTGAAACAACCTTAATATTAATATAATATAATACAAAATCTAGGAAATTGGGAATCGGGTAAGGTTGTCGTCTCGAGAACTCACCCACGACACTCGATCCTCCAGAGCCAAGCGTCATGGATGGGTTAGGGTGAAGATCTGGTGGGAGATGGGATGGTCTGGAGGGTCGGAGAAGAGAGAACCTGGGTTAGAAGCGAGAGCTAAAGGCGATGAAGAAGGAATGGGAAAGTTGCGGACGGACAGACAAAAAAATAATGGAACGAAGAATGGTAGAAAGAGAGAGGGTTTGTTTTCGAGGCAAAATGCAACATATACCCCCCGAAATGAGACCAATGTGCAATCCCATCCCTCAAAGCTTTGTTTTGTGACAATCAAGCCTCTCCACTTTTTATTTGTTTGTTTATTTGTACATTTATGTTGGATTGATATCATTTTAACACACACACACATATATATATATATTCATATGAATTTAGAAAAAGTATTCCTAATACAATTTACTCACTCAAGAATAGGATTTTTCTATTTTTAATGAAGAATTTAGGTTAATAATATTAACATATTATTTATTTTATGCTTGCTTGCCCCAAGCACCACTCTTAAAAAAAATATATTGATATTTCAAAATTTAACTCTCCACTATTAAAGTGGCAGAGTAAAAATCACCTATCTCTCAATACTATAGTATTTTTTTGTTTTTATCTCAAAATTCAAGGGTAAAGTATTAGTGATATAGCGGTCACTTATTTTAGTATAAAAAACTAGCAATTAATTTTCACTAATTCAGAAATTGATTGCACTGATCAAGTGCGATAGTGGCCAAGCAAAGAATAACAACAACGTAATTAATTGTCACCTGTATCAATCTAAAAAGCTGACAACTAGTTTTTACTAATTCAATGGTTGTTGCCTTAATTCAGTGATATAGTAGTAGACTATCAAATAAAGATGGCTAGTGTAATAGTCAACTGTCATAGATAAAAAGCTAAGAATCGGTTTTCATTAATTCATAGATCGATTGCCTTAATCTAATGAGATAAAAGTCCACTACTGGAAGAAAAAAAAAAGTTTCTTCTTAATTTAAAATATCATGACAGGAGACATCATCCAACAAGGATTTGTAGCACCACAATAGTTAATTGCTTTTATATTAAATTGAATCAAAGTGGGTTAGTTATGTTATTTTTAATATCCTTAAAGACAGATTTAATCTAAAAGTTTATTTTTTTATTTTAAAAAATAATAATTTTAAAAGTTACAAAATCTTCCTCCTTCTCGTACATTTAATTTTATTTATATAATTTTTTAATGTATTAAAAAATATTATGTACTTTTTATAATTATTAAATTTAAAAAATACATACACACTTTTTATATTTTTACTTTTATTTCATAATAAATTATAAAATAAAGTATTATTAAATAAAAATTATATAAAATATTATTTTAATGATATAATAAGTAATTTAATTTATTTAGTTTATACATATTTATATTTAAATATATTAATTTAAAAAAATAACTGAAATATCAGCGGTAACTATAACAACTTTTGATACAACTAAACGTGTCCACTATTCATTGAAAGTAATTCCGCTTGAATATGCAAAATTAAGTTATATATGAAATCAATAAATATTGATATTCTGCTAAACGCGATCAATGGTACTTATGTTACACCCAAAACTAATGATGCATATATTATGAATATTATAATGATAAATTGATTTACTAATATATATATATATATATATATTGGTAATTAAAAAATATAAGACGATTATTTATGCTCAAATCAGTAAGCATGAGAGTACGAAAAAAATTATTATATATATGGGATTCATTTATGATCAGCTAGGTAAATATTTCAACAAGTTGGATATTTTTAAGTTTGAAAATGAGCCAGATCAAATATGTTGAGAGTATTTCATATATGAGTGTGTGTGTGTGTATAACCGGAACAAGCTGAAAAGAAATATTATATATTAAAGCTTTATTGGAAAATTATTTAGAGTTTTAACAATAATTAAAAAGGTAATAGAACTTCCATGAAATAATCAAATAGTGCTAAGAATTTATATACAAAAGAAGTAATATGATAATTATAACAATAAAAAATAAAAATGTGAAGAACCATTACGCATACATACAAACTATTACAACTAGACGAAGATGAAAGACATTGAGGCCAACAATAAAGCCTTCACCGCAAATCAGAATAACAATGACCATTCCCAGATTGAGTAAGGGCATGTATATATTGTTTTGGTGGCCAAAGTTGAAAGTGAAACAAGTGGAGAAAACAATCACACTAAGAAGAATTTCATAATCTGCAGCATATCCTATTTAATTCAAATAATAATAAATTATTTAAATGTGTGAAAAATCAAGTTGTACAAATATAACATCAGTGTTCGAAAAACTAAACTTCAAATTTGCTCGAGTTAAATGAGAAGTTGAAAGGGCATAATTTTAAGAAAACAAACGAACATGGAATCTTATAAAAACCTTTCAAGAGCTATTAAGTTTGATACAATACATTATTATTATAAAAAGCTTAAGAAATCAAATGATGGTTTATATGATATTAAAATTGATTTTAAAAACAAGTGCAAAATCACTCAAAATTTAAAAGCGCATTTTAATTTTGAAAGTTGGAAATGAGTTTGTTGACAAATATATTTTTTGCCCCAGTGTTTAAAATGATTTATCAAATGTATTCTTTATTACATAAAAATAATATATATGCTGTGCGGCAACATGGTGCTTCTAACAAAACATTGTTATCCATGTGTATATATATATATTATTTATATATTATTATCTGTGTAGATGACCGAGTCAAATAGTGAAAGCTTAAGCACAATTCATACTAGTCATTAAGGAATCAAGGCAGAGAATGAAATTATGGTATATGAGTTGATTCGTTATCATTGGCAAACATTTCATTAATGTTTATGAATTTATTTGAGATTACTAGTTTACAAACATATCGATGAATACTTGTTTGTTTGTGGATATTATTTATATTAATTTTGAAAATTATGTTTGTTTTACCATTCATAACTAAAACTCACAATCTTATAAAATTTATAAACAAATAATTTTGTTTATTTATTTTATCATGAACTCAAGTATTTGTTTGTCTATTTATTTAACTATTTAGAAATATAAACACTAAATTATTTAAAAATTATAACAAACAAGTTTATTCATTCGTGAACTTAATTGTTTATTCATCTGTTTCGTTTGTTTGATTGTTTATGAATAAAAAATTATTTATAAAAAAATAATTTTAAAAATAATATATATATATATATAATTATTGCCTTAAATATATTATCTCATCTATCAAACATACATGTTTTAAAATAATAATTTCAGAATTCATTACCTTTTCTTTGCCATTCTAAATGTGGAAGTGCAAATGGATTAGAATCCATTTCATACTTTTTCTATTTTTTGTTCTTTATATTGTATTTTTAATATGGATTTTTATGTATAAATTTAAATATATAGATTATATATGTATTAGGGTTTTATGTTCTTTTCTGATTTTTATAATATATATTATAGTTGTTAAATATAGTTATATAATGTTTTATTTTTAAAATAACAATAATAATTATTATAAGTAAGAAACAAGAGAAGTTTGCGAAGTTCCAAACCTAATTGCCCTGTTTTTAATAGTTATATAATATTTTTATATGTATCAAAATATTCTTATTTGAAACTATATTTAAATTAAACACACAAACAACTAGTTTTACGTGCCAAAGCCAAACTGTTGTTTTGACATATATAGAATTATTATGGCTACTAGTTAGTCCTTTTAATCTTCCGGGATCCTAAATCCTAATGTTTGGTTGGTTAGCTTGGCGCTGTAATAATTACACTGCAGGCGTATTTCCTCTGTAAATTGTAACAATGATTGTAGTGATCTTTTGGTTCAGTAATGGAGATTTTACACACGCAACAGTGATACTTTGAGAATAAAAGGGCGGATCGGTAACAGCAACATCACTGATGCCGTTATGGTTAATATATATTTAACAAACAACCATGTTGCAATCCTATGAAGCAATAAATCAAAGAAAAAAGGACAGAATTATGATAAAAGCTCAGCGATCCTAGAATAGAACTAAATCTAATGACTTATTAAGAAAACCGACAATCTCTCTAAACCAAATACTATTCACAACTGTGGACAATTCATCCTTATGATACTTTTTTTTTTGGGTGGGGGGGTTAGGGTGGTATAACTACGTTGCTTCAAATGTTTCCTTCATCGATCGATCAGTCCCGTGAAGACTTACTGCCGTGGTAGTTGGTGGTGTTGTTGCAGTTGTCATGGGGCTGGAAACCCAAGAGAACGGTGGTCATGCATTTGGGGCACTTGGGATCGTCCGGGGAGATCATGACGTACATGAGGCACCGCTGGCAGCCAACCACCACCATCGACGCGGTTTTGGGGCTGTCCTCCTCCGACACGCACGAGCTACCTGCCGGCGAAGTAGGCGACACCGCTGCCGACCGGCTTGAGGAATCCTCTGTCTGCTTCTGCTGCTGCTGTTGCTGTGGAGACTGCTGCAGGTTCAGCTTCAGGTCCAGCTTGGGCGAGCCGCGGGTGCTGCTGCCGCCTCTTTTTCTGGGGCTCATGTTTGGGATTTGGGATTTGTGTATTTTGATTGTTGGGTGTGACCAGCGTTGGGTATGAAGGCAAACATATTGTATGTATGTGTATTTAAAGAGGGGCTTTGAAGAGAGGGAGATGGAGATTAATTGCTTCATTAAAGGTTAAATTAATTGTATAGAAGAATAGGTAGAAGCGGAGCATAAATTGAGGCCAGGAAAACGTATTAATGGCGGGGAGAAACCCCATGGCGCATCGCAGAAGTGGAAAATTTGGGAGTAAATATATGCAATTACGGGTGCACAGAGAGCCTTCAATATATCATTCATTGCAATGGGGAAATAGGGTGTGGAAATTTAGAGTCAGAGAGAGACAGACAGAGAGAGAGAGAGAGAGAGAGTCTTCAAATGTCATTCATTGCTTTCAGAAACAGAGTCGATGTTTGATGTTGGTGTTGTTCTGCGACAGAGTACTCGTGAAGATCGCCCGCAGCTCCTGTTCATAAACCGTGGCGCAGAAAACAATTACTAACTAATCAAAGATTTCAATGGTTAATTCATTTTCTTTGTCCTCTACTGCGATATTCTTTGAACCCGGCCGTACGATTGGAAATGAGTAGGCCAAATTGCTCCTGGTAATGAACATTGTACGTGGAGTGTAGGACAATCACAAGTACACGTACGCGTACAAAAGCATGTGCTATCTAGCATATTTTTCTATTGGCAATGGGACGGGTTATACTAGTACCCGCCCCTAATGGAACGGGTTTGAGATAAGTTAAAATGCTAAACTCAAAAACAATCACGACACCTATTGTTTATTCAAATTAGAGTTGAATCTTGATTCAAATCTTTGTATCAAAAAGGTTTTTCCTTATAAAATCCACACTAGTTCATCTAAAGTATAATTTTCTTTAAAATAAAAAAGACTTCGGAAAAAACAAACAAACACTGCATATGATTCTTTAATCTCTAAAATTCAAATATTAAAAATAAAGATTAAATATAGAATCTCAATATTTGATTGATTACTATTTTTTTTTTAAAATATTTTTTTTATATATGTGCACTTTAGATTGACTGTAATAAATAAAATCGATAAAAAAATATAATTTAAAAAAAAGAAATTTTGAAGATAAATAAAATATACCAAACAGTGTACTATTTATTTCTTGGAATAAAGATGAAGATTATAAAACTGGTGTTAATGCTCTTATGAAATTTGTATTTTTTTTATTTAAATCCAAAAATGTGGTTTAAATTACATGTATCTAATACTATCTTAAAATTTAGACTAACAAGAGAAAGACAAATAACATTATATTTATATTTACTCAATTAATTTTAGTTTCCTGATATTTTATACTCTTCTTTAATTAAATGAGCTATATATTAAAAAAACATTAAATGTAATATGTATAAGTGGGTTTTATATTGCTTTTTTAAGTTACTTAATTAAAAAATTTAAATTTTAAAATTAAATTTAAGATATTTGATTTTGTAATAGAAATGCAATACCAACCTCAAGTTCATCAACTAAGTTGTTTATATTTCATTTTTCATAAATACATAACCAACCCTCAAAATTATACTTCGAGTTTAACACACTCATTCTTTTATATTACTATATATATAGTTATAGTTATTTCTTTGTAAAAGTTTTTCTTGTATTAGTGTATTGCTTGATATGAAAAATAAATTAATAAAAAATAAATATCAATCCAATAAGAATATTCTTGTATGATTTACCTAATGTAAATAATATTTTCTTTTTATATTAATCTGTATAAATTATTATGGGTCATAGTAATAAAATATAAATAAAGAAAAAGAAAATTATTTTGAAAAAAAAGAAAAGAATAAAGAATAGTATTAAATTTGAATTAAATTATGTTTGTACTTGATTTGCCGTTTCTTTAAAAGTGGGTGGGAAGCCTGGGAAGATTAATAAAAAGAAAAATAGGTGACGTGGCAATCTCTCTCGACTACAATGAATCGAGATGTTGTTTTGCACGTGTCCCACCATTTTGCCGATTTCAGTCTTCAGTTGCGTGATTCATGATTTCATGTCGGCTCCTAGCATATAAAAAATGGATTATTAATTGAATTTGAATTTCGATATATTATTTATATTTGGATAAATAAATATTATTTATATGTAAATTCGATTTAAATGAATAAAATATACATATAATTATATTTGATTTTATAAAAAATCGTTTAATATGATTTCTCAATTCTGTACGTGGAAAACAAATGTTTACATTTGCACATATTTTTCTCGTAACTATTTTTAACAACTTATATTTATATTTATATATTTTAATTACTTATAATTATTTCATAATATCTATACAACATTTTAAAAAATAAAGACACACATGAATTTATGTTTTATTAAACTCATTTTTTGGTTATTTTTTTTCTTCATTATATTAAAAACTACACATATATAGGTGTTCGGTTTTTGGCAATGTTAGGAGGATTGTTAACTGGTCCAAATGGGTCAAGACCAGTATTCCAACATTTTTGAACCTGATGGAATTCTAACTAAAATAAGAATACACCAAAGAGATGGAAATTTAAGCATCATTTCTAGATGAACAATTATTTGCACATGATGTTACTATACTCTAGATTGCAAATATTATGAACTAGCATACATGTCATATAATGACAACTGAGTTTTCACTATAACAAAAGAAAAAACTGTATACATTGAATTCTCTAACATACAACATCAGACTCTACTATATAAACTCATTGATTGACTTCATTTTAAATTTCATCACTACATATCCCAAAGTAATTCATTGCTTAGTTTTAATTGATGCAACATGAAAGTAAAATAACAATGCAATATAAATTATAATTATTAAACCTCTCAATATTGTTAATTTAAACAAATAAAATATAAAATTATAAGAGCACATTTTCTATAAAAGTCTTTCTACAAATTATAATTTTTTTTAAAGAAAAAAATTAAAAAGTCATAAAATCATTTCAACAGTAAATACTTTTATTTAACTCTCTCAATGGAATTGGAATTTATATAGTATGCATCGATGTATTGCAAAATAATATTCACTCGTTATAAATATGAAATTATATATAAATTCTTTTCTTACATCTCTCATTTACATTTTCTTTACATTTAATTTTATTGTATATTAAATAATAAGAAGTATTAACAAATAAAAATAATATAAAATAATATTTTAATGATATAGAGAGTGATTTATGAAATTTATTATATTTTATATTTATATAAGAAAGTAAAAATAGTTTAAATATGTAAATTTTAAAAACAATTGAGGGAATGTTTGATTTGATGGTATTATTTTTAAAAATATAATTATTTAAACAAAATACATGCTGAAAAAAGTTTAAAAATTTATATGGGTAATATAAATTTATCTGAATTGATACTTTCTTAATGTATTTTGAAAACGTTGATAAATGGTTAAGTGTTCTAGCATGCCACAAATCATAATCATACACGACGGATCGGATATAACAGTTAACAAAATATTAAAAAGAAACTAATTCTAATTTTTAAACTATAACATTAAATCAAATAATCGAAGAACCAATAATTGGATTCAGCAAGGCGAGTGGATCTGCTCGTAGCGGCCTAATAATCGTTGAGCTCCGATCGCGTTTAAACTCTGTTGCGTAACTCGGCCGTAGCTATGGGCAACACCCAATCCCCTTCCTCAGATCCTCGCTTCGTTTCAGCCTCCAGGTCTCTCTCTCTCTCTCGATCAATCGATGTGTGTTGTTTTGTGGGTGTTTCTTGTGTTGACGAATCTCTGTAACGTGCTAGAGCTTTCACACAGAACGAAGTGGATGACATTAAATCCATGTTTCAATCGCTGGCCTCCCAATCCCATACCGATGGCCAGTTCGTTTCTCAATCCGTTTTCCAGGTCCCCCCCTTCACCTCCCTCGTTTCGTTTTTCGTTTCTTCACCCACCATTTGTTTTGTGTCCCGCTATCACAACTTCTCCATTTCTTCGTTTCCTCTAGGCTTATTTTGGGCTCCCAACTCCCCTCGGCGATACAATGTTTCATTTGGTCACCCAACAACAGACGCGTAACAATGATCAGAGGCTCACCTTTGAGGACCTCCTGATTGCTAAAGTAAGTCACTGTCTTTGTTCTTTTTCATTTTTAGTCTCAGACACCAACCATAAGCTCTGCTTTTAATGTTCTGTTCAATTTCGCTTCTCGCTGCAGGCAACTTACGATAAAGGAACCAAACACGAGGTTGAAGAGTTTCTTTATCAGCTGTTGGACGTAACCCGCGATGGCATCGTGGGAAGGTAGAATCGGATTCACTGTCCCTCCCAGACATATTTTTGGTGAACAATATGTCTATTTGCTTATTTCGAACAAAGGATTGACCAAAACAATGATTTAATTCGTGTTTTATAATATTACCTGCATGCTGCACCCATTTAGTTACCTTGCTTGTCTTGTTTGTTCTTTGTTTTTTGATTGGCCACATGCGCCTTTGCTTGCACTTGTCAGGTCAGATGTTCAGGCTGTTCTAAAATGCATGTTCGATTTAATATTTTCACCCAGTGATTCCGAAAATGGATCCTGTTCCCGGGATGATATTGTAAACATTTTTCTTGATGCTGCGCATTTTTCACAGCGCGATGAAGGATCTTCTGAGGCTACTATGTCTTTCGAGGATTTTAGGAGTTTGTGCACCCATCTCCCATCCGTTAGAAAATTCCTTGGAAACTTGTTGATCCCACACCATCCAGGTTTCGTTTGCTCTTCCTTCATTTTTAGTTCCTTCAAATTTTGTTTTGTTTACTATTTTTGTTTCTCAGTTTGCTAATTATTTTTGTTCGTCGCTCTACTTTGGGAGTTATTCTTCTAGTAGTCTATATTAACAATATTGTGATCACTGGTAGTGATTTTGCAGAGATTAGAAAGCTTGAGAAATATTTAAGTAATCAAGTTTAAACAATAGATCTTGGTAAACTTGAATATTTCCTAGGCATTGAAGTTCCCAATCTTATATGGGAATAGTTCTATGTCAAAGAAAATATGTTTTTAGATATACTTACAACGTCTGTATGTTGGGAGTTAAACCACTCAATCTCTCATAGGCTTAGACACCAAACTTAATATTAATGATGGTGAAGTCCTAGAAAACTCACTGAGGCCTGAGAAACATAAGAATTGTTGAAAAAGAAAAATTAAGTTATTTGACGATTACTTGGCTTGATATTGCTTTCCCACTCAGTGTTATCTAATTTATGAATTCACCTCATATCACATATTGAGAAGCAGTTATGTGCATTATGCGATGTATGAAGGGTTCTATAAGCCAAGGACTTCTCTTCATATTGGGCACAATCAAGTGGCGAGTTTCGTTGATGCAGATTAGAAATCTTTTTTTTTTTTGGTCATGTAAGAAGCAAACAATTGTATCACGTTTAAGTGTTGAGTCTACAGAGCAATGGCAAACGCCACATGTGAGCTTATGTGGATTGTGAGCTTACTTACAGAGATCAAGTTTCCTATTATTGATGGAGTTGCGATGAGGCAACTATACACATTGCCTCGAATCTGGTATTACATAGAGGTAGGTTATCATTTTGTTAAAGAAAAATTTTCTAGTATTCGTAGTGTCCTTGAGTAGCTTTGCTTAAAGATAAAATGAGAGAGAATCGCTTATGTTAATTTAATCATTTAAAACATAGGTCATCAAATGCATCTATTAAGAGGGTGAAGAAGATTGATATTAAATAAGATAAAAAATTTGAGAAAAAAATAAAAAAAACTTAAATAGAGATAGTAATAAAGAATATAGAATTATTAGATTTGTGAGAAATGATGATGACCGATAGAAATTATTGGAAGAAAAGAATTATTTTATTGAATTAAATATAAACTTTTTGTTTGTTTTAGTTCACATAGCTGATCTCATATTATTGGGATTAAGGTTAGTTGGTTTGATATGATTTTTTTACTAGAAATCAACTAGCATGTCTCTATACTAAAGCTCTTTATGTGGTTAGAATTAAATTCATATGTAACAAATTTGGCGTGCATAATGTATATGCTCTTTCTTTAGGAAGAGTGTGCTTGTTATGATATCATGACATCTTTACTTCACCCAGGAGAGATCTTGGCTTGATTACTAAGCTAGATATATTATAGAGATCCTAGATTGATTTTGTAGAGATCTTAGCATGACATCCAAACAAGAGACTATATATTGTAGCAAAGGCATAGTATTATACTTTCTTTGTTTAACATAAAGTATAAAGTATCTCCTGTGTCAGCATAAAGCATACTGTATTATCCTTTCTTTGTTTCACATTACGTGCTGTGAGAAAATTTAGTATTTGGATTACATTATAGAAAATCTTCTCAACCTTTAAATGTTCCCATGTGAATCTTCTAATTCTAAATTTTAGAAGGCTCTTAAGTTCCAAACTGTGCACTAAACCTAAAATTTAGTAATTGAAGGTGAAGCAAGATCTGTCAACATTAATTTAATGTCATACCACTTTTTGAAGGAAGATAGGGTTCTCAGGTTCCTCATCTACTTCATTAAGAAAATATAGATTCAAATATGTTACTATTGAGAAATGAATTTTCTTGGCACATTGGGGCTGCTCTTTCCCAGCTAGAACTGGGGGAATGGAAGCTTCTATACCACAGTGCCAAGATCTATATTGATAATGAAGCAAGATCTATCAATATTAATTTAATGTTGTACCTCTTTTTGTAGGAAAATTGGGTTCTCAGGTTCCTCATCTACTTCATTCAGAAAATATAGATTCAAATATGTTAATATTGAGAAAAGAATTTTCTTGGCACATTGGGGGTGCTCTTTCCCAGCTAGAACTGGGGGAATGGAAGCTTCTATACCACAGTGCTTTCAATGGCCGAAGTTTCAACACATTTTTAGGCTATATAATGTGAGTTTCTATTTATTTTTTTCAGTCCATTTTCAACACAGAGCATGAGCATGTGTTGTGTTGTGTTGTCCTTCTTTACATCAAGCTTCTATTTTATTTTACTTGATTATAATTTATTCAGTAAAACCAAATTTATATGTAACCTAAATTAACGAATTTTAGTGTCCCTTTTAATCAAAACTGTTTCAAATTTTGCGTTCCCACCTCTGTATACCCATCAAACACTGAAATGCAAAGTGACTTGACAATTTTTAAGTGCTAGCTTCTATTGAGGACCGTAAGTAATGAGCTCCACTGACTTATTGAGTTGTGATGTGAAGGGTTAACGGTGCTGTCAATTAAGACCTAGCTTTTATTTATATGTTTATGTCCCGTTGTAAATAAAACCCATTTTCTTATTTTACTGTGTTGCATGGCTAAATTCCGTCACCCGAGATTATTTTTTTCCTAACTTTGTACAAGTCAAAATAGATTCCGAGACCTGATAAGTTTCAATCTCGTGTTGGTTTCTTGGTTAACTAGACTACTTAAACATTGGTTTGCAATGACTGCAGAAACAATGTAGGGCCAACGGTGCTGATAATTAAAGATAAAGAAGGTTACATATATGGAGGCTATGCTTCCCAGCCTTGGGAAAGGCATGGCGATTTTTATGGGGACATGAAGTCTTTTCTATTCCAGCTGTACCCAAAGGCTTCCATATTCAGGCCTACTGGAACAAACAATAATTTGCAGTGGGTAAGTTAATGCCCTCTCCCTTGACGAATTAAGCTATGAGAAAAAAAAAAACAAGTAACTCTCCCCTTGGAATTTTCTATTGTCCATTTTAATAGCTAATCTTTACATCCTGTCCATTTTGATAATTGATTCAACTGAGTCGATAGTTCGATAATTAGCAAACCACATCATTCTGGGGTGGAAATCCGTGTACATGTTGCTCTACATGTGCATTACAATGTTGATGATATGCAGCAAAATCTGTGTTTGGACAGTGCGCTGTGAATTTTAGTTCAGAGAGCATTCCCAACGGAGTTGGTTTTGGAGGAAAAGTGAACCACTTCGGGCTATTTTTATCGGCAGGCTTTGATCAGGGCCATACCTTTGCCTGCACCACTTTCGGCAGCCCATGCCTTTCCAAGACCAGCCAAATACACCCAGAGGTGATCGAATGCTGGGGAATCATTAAGAAAGGGAGGCAACAGGAAGGGCGTGAAGCTACCCAGGGCACCACTATTTTGGAAAGATTCAAAGAGGATCGGCACATGCTCAACATGGTTGGTCTTGCAAATTCGAGTGAATAATTTGACAACATTCAGGAGCCGCTAGCTATTTTGAAGACATTGGCATGAATGATGTTTTCATTAAGCCGATCATGTGATGAAATTTTTTGCAATGTTGGGGCGCGAGTGTTCTGGTAGCTGCTTACCATGATTACTTTCTTCAGCACTGCTGCACATGTTTTTGAGGATGTGATTGCCTAGTGGCATTTTGGATCTATCAGGAAGCCAGGAAAGGGAGGGCAACTGCCGAAGTATAGTTACAGCGCAAAGTGCTCAAGTTCCCCAATATTAGTACTAGTGGCATTGGAGTTTGAGCAACTGAATTAATTCCTGTGTCGTCAAGGTAGTAGAGTTGTTTTCAAGTAAGGTTCTTATTTAGTGCTACAAAATTACAGGAACATTTTGCGATTTAGTTTATGTACTAAAAAATGGATTAAGTTTTCTTAAGAGGGGAATACCCACTGGACCTTAGCTGCAAAGTTTAGTACATCAACATCCAGTGTTCTTGCGTTTCAAATACATTTGCAAATTGGTTGATCAAATGCGAACAGTTAAATTTTTTTGCAACACCAAAACGATTCAGCAGTAGTTTAAAAATCCAAATACATTTTCAATTTTCAAATGCATAAAACCACAATCAGTTTGAGCCATTGAACCAGGTTGAAAACAGGATACATCAAGACTCCATTTGTTTGAAGAAAATAATTTGTTACAAAAATGAAAATTAAAAAATGACTCTGGAAGCATTTCAAATTTAAGTCTTGATACATAAGACTCCATTTGGTTGCTCAAGAGTTTGGAAGTATTTCAAATTTAAGTCATTTTCATAAAAATGCGCTAGCATATGCCAGCATATAAGGCTGACATCAAGAATTGAATAAATCCCCAAGGAAGGGCGATAAGCAAACACATACCAGCAAAACATCAAAGTTGTTCCTGTTTCCTACCTGGTTCAATGGTATGTGTTTCATGGTGTCAAAAATGGATAAAACCACAATCACAACCATCAATAGTAACGTGTTAAAAAAAGAACAAAACACGCAACGAATCCAAAACCTATATTGTTTCATGGTAGAGGCATTGCTTTACAAAACGGGAAAAAAACACAGATTTAAAAACCCACATAGAACATCAGTATTAAATCGCACAGGTCACTTATTCTGGGAAAAAAAAGTCGATAACATTAAATTTCGTAAACATAAAAAAGGACCCAAAATCCTCGTTTTGCATTTGGTAAGCAGAACGCGAAAATCAAAATTAAAACCGCTAACATGACATTAGAAAAAAGGAAAGGAAATAAAGAAAGCAAAATGGATCGGATCCATTCGGAAGTTCAAAAACAAAAAACAGCAAGCAACGATAACGGGGTGGGGAAGCGAAACCGCGATCAATACCTCCTTCCTCCGGGAAGGGAAGAAGGGAACTGGGGACCGGAGGCGGCGACGACGGCGGTGGGGTCGGCCTTGACGACGCCGGGGATTTCGGACATGCCGATGGAGGCGAGCATGTCGATGGTCTCTTGGTCGACCTTGATCTGCTCGGAATGGAGGGCAGAGACTTCGGGGACGAAATCCATGCGGCGCTCGCGCTCCTCCTCCTGTAGCTTGAGGGAGATGCCGCGGACGGGGCCCTTCTGGATGCGCTTCATGAGGTGGGTGGAGAAGCCGGCGATCTTGTTCCGGAGCCGCTTCGAGGGGATGATCGCCACCTCCTCTAGGATTTTCTTGTTCGTGTGGAAGTCCAGGGTCATCTTCGAGTAGTACCTCTCGATCACCTGCCTCGATGACTTCTTCACCGTCTTCGTCCGGACGCGACCCATCTTGCTTCCTCGATGGACGACCTCACACACACAGTCGCACGAACAGAGAGGAGTTGCTGCGGTGACGACGACGACGACTTGGGAAGCGATTCGTAGGGTTTGGGAAAATGGTCTCCTTATATGGGTTCTTCGTTTGGGCTGGGCCCGGGTGAAACGATGATGTACAAGTCCGGCCCAACCCATCCCTGCCGACGTATAAAAACAAATTAAAAAAATAAGAACCCATTTAGCGTATGGCTAATTGTTTGTGATTCTAGAAACAAATTTTAAAACAAATAAGAAGAACCCTCTTTTAGAGTATGATTACTTTATCTGGACCTAGACATATTATTTCCCAAACTCTCCGATTCTCTCCATCCCCGCCGCAACTCTTTTTCATTCAGACTGGCCAAACAAAATTACATGATTATTAATGTAGTTGGGGGGACTTGGATTCTTACGACTAATTTATTTTAAATTTTATTGATATTTATTTTAAAAATTAACTCTTAGATTAAATATTCATGTAATATATATCTGTAAAATTTAAAAGCGGTTAAATTTTTTACAAATTTAGTTTTAAAAAAATCTAAATTTTAATATATTAAAATTTATTTATTTATTTATTTTCATATTTGAAAATAAGCAAGTAACTGACATTCTAAAGACAGTTCCAAAATATCTTCATCATGCCACAAGGTGATATATGGCCAGTGTAATGATATTGTAAGTTTTATAGCGAGGCAATTTCCTTCCAGAATAAACAAAAAAAAAGCCTAAATTATTGTAATTTGCAATTTTGGTTAGTAAAGCAAGTCAAAAAAAAAAAAAAAAAAAGATTGTTACACCAGAAATGGTCTCACACTGGACCATAAGAGAGGCATACGGCATCAGGATCATGATCTAATGCCAAGTCCAACCAGGTATCTTTCTGAGCCCCCTCGCCTTCATCTCATTCCGTAGATTCATAACATCCAACCACTTATCCGCTGCCGCATATATGTTGGACAACGCCACATAGTTGGAGGCACTGAGAGACTCAAGCCAAGAGAGATGCCTCCCAATCTCCTTTGCCAACTCAACATCATAGTACAATTGACAGGCACCCAGGAGGGCACCCCAAGCAGCTGCATGCGGCTCCACAGGCATCGATTTCAGAAGCTCATATGCGGCTTTTGTGTTCCCAGATCGGCCTAGAAGATCGACCATGCAAGCGTAATGGTTGGGGGAAGGAACCATGGAGTAGCGTTTCCTCATTGCATCGAAGTAATAGCACCCTTCGTTGACAAGTCCAGCATGGCTGCAAGCAGACAGGACAACTGTGAAAGACACTTCATCCGGAGTCAACCCTTCATCTAGCATTCTAGCAAAGTGGCTGACAGCCTCCACTCCACGACCGTGCATGGATAAACCCTGTATCATCGAACAATACGTGACGAGGTCCCGGTTAGGCATTTTGTCGAACAACCAGGACGCTCTCTCCATATTCCCGCATTTAGCATTCATATCTATGAGAGCTGCCAAGATGTGAGGCCGGCAATGATCGATCGAGCTTTGCCCAACATAAGAATCGATCCATTTGGCCAATTCCAAGTTTTTGAGTTGGGAACAAGCAGACATCACGCTCGTCAATATGAACTCGTCGGGCTTGACGTTCGTGGAACACAACTCAAAGAAAGCTTGTACAGCCTCATTTGGCTGGCCATTTTGTGCGTACCCGGAAATTAAAGCCGACCATGCGAAGACATCTATTTCGGGGGACTCCTCAAACAGAGCCTTCGCTGCCGCCATATCGCCCGCTTTTGCATAACCATCGATCAACACCGTGAAAGAAACAACATTTCTCTCCGGCATTTCATCGAACATTTTCCGAGCACCCACTAAATCCCCAATCCTCAAAAATCCGCCAATCATCACATTCCAAGTCGCGACATTTCTTCGGGGCATTTGGTCGAACATCTTCCTGGCTTCACCCACTTCCCCAGCGTTAACATACCCAACGACCATAGCCGTCCAGGAGACCTCGTTCCTCTCAGGCATTTCGTCGAACACCTTCCGTGCAGAAGCAATATCCATGCACTTGCCGTACAGGTCCACCAAACCCGTATTGAGAAACACATTCCTGTCCAACCCGAACCTCACAGCAAGCCCCTGAAGCGCCATACCTTGGAGAATCGAGCGCCCACGCGAGCACGCCTTGATTAGAGACGGGAGAGTGAAGTTATCCGGGGGAGTATCGGATCGCATCATTCGAACGAACACGGAGAGGGTCTGAGTCACGGATGAGTGCTCGCAATAGCCTTGGATAAGGCAGTTCCAGGGGTAGAGGGAGGGTCTGTGGACGCCATTGAAGACCCCCGTGGCGTAGACGAGGTTGCCGAGAGCGTTGCAGGCGCAGATGAATTGGGTGACGACAGAGTGGTCTTGCTCTAGGCCTTTGACGACGATTTGGGCGTGGACCTGTTGGAGGTGACGCGAGGTCTTGCAGGTCTTGAGGAGGGCGGAGACGAAGGGGATCGGTATAGAAAACGACGTCGCTTTGAAGGGTTCGCAGCGGCTGAGCAGAGTCATATAGGATGCACCGCCACCGCAACCGCCGAGGCCGCCGCCGATGGTCGGTCACTCAAAGCAAACAACTAGCATAAAGATGAAATAAAAATAATTGTAGAGACTGAACTGGTTGGTCCTGGAAAGCCCATTTATAGGCAGTCAACCCACTCGGGTCTCGGCAAGACTACTAATATTGGGCTGGTGGTGTGTCGGAGATCCAGACACTGCTGTGGGCTTATCCACCTACACGGGGGCAGCTGGCCGTGACGGCAGGCGGAATCACCGTCGACGCGACGTTCTTTGCCGTAGGAGCAAACTTGTCATTCGCCGACATAGGTCCTCAGCAGGCTCGCATCAAAGCTCGCAACGACTTCGTCAAGGAACGCCTCAGGAAGTTTCTAGAAGATTGACCTAATTTTGGTATGCGCTCACCTCACCACCAATGTGTCAAACCAATTTTTGAGAATTTGGATTGTTCTTCAGAAATATGATTCCTCAATTCAGTTTATTCGTATGTATTTTTTTATTTTTTTTATTTTTTGGGTATCAGTTAATATGTTGTTTCATTTGATTATCTTCCCGTCATGTTTATTTTTAGAGAAATTTGGGTATGCGCTCACCATCAATGTTTGCCTTCTCTTTACCTTTCTTCCCCTCCTGTTTTAATTGCAAACACAAAACAAACACTCTCAAGGTTTGCTAGAAGAAGGTAAAAGTACTACTGGTGTTAGTGGTGTGCAACATATTTTCACAGTTGGGGTAAAATTAGGAGACTGTTTGTAAACAACTGTTTGTAGACTGTAACACGTGCTCATGTTTGCTCACTTTTTTTTTATTCTGAATACCTAGAATTTGTTATACTTTTCATATTAGTTGAACTGTGACCTTAGATATTTTGCTGCATTCTCATGTTTGCTCAGTCTTCCACAAGTAATCAAGCACATTCTGGACTTGTTTAAAGGGAAAAATGGTTTGAGATTTTTTATGTAACAAGGATGCTTACACGGGTAAGAGTGTAAGACGCTCCCCAGGAAGGATTCCTGTCTTCAGACGTGAAATTTGATGCTTTAAGATCTTTTTATTATTATTATTATTTTTGGTTGAAGTAAGGCCATTAAATTTGTTTTTGTTTTTCTCCAAACGTGGTTAGGATTTTGATGGCCATCTGTTTCCTCGGGATGCTTCTTTGCGGCCAGGTTTTACTCCAATGATTTTTGAGTGCAGAAAATTATGGACAAAAGAGCGTCATAGCTGATCTGGGTTCGGGGTTTACATCCGGTTCTAATTCCATTCTGCACAGAGGCCTTGAAAAATGAATGGTGGTAATTCATATTGTGCTTTTGAAAATTTTGTAGGGGATGATATTGGTTAGTTTATGTTTTTGTATATCTCGTGCTTGCTTTGAAACCTTAGCAGTGGAGAATGATATATGCGCCTGCATGAACACAAACTTCGAATAGAGTTTGATCATTATGAGATATATCTGTGAATTTGCTGACTTAGTTGTCAACCTCTTGACAATCTCTTGTATTTTTATTTGGTTTTTTTCTCCCTGTCGTTGCTCACTTAATAGCTGAAGTTTGTTCCTCCTAGCACACAGAAAGCGTATAACGGACTAGACTTAGCCGATTTGAGGAGACAACATATCAAACAGCTGTGATAACCTAACGCGCAGCCAGCAGAACGCTAATGGCAACATAAGATTGAGAGGGAGAGATTGTAGGAAATGTAACATGTGGCTCTAATAATAGCAGCAAACAAATTATATATTTGAGTTAATAAGTTTTGTACACAAGGTCGATTAATATTTGCTTCCTACAAAATCCCTACCATCACAAACCCCTCGCTGCAAACCGAGGATTGGGAACCAAGTAAGCAGGCGTGCCACAATAACAACAAACGGCGTACAAGGGAACCAAACGCCACCTCAAGCGAAATTGGGCAAATTCCTCACTTACCGAGCTTCTTGTTATCTGGTTCAGAACCTCTAGCTCAATTTGCCACAGGTGGCAACTCATTAAATGATGAACATGGAGCATTCAACGTCTTGATCTCCTTGCACATTGGCCCTCACCTTTAGCATCTACTAGTCTGAGCTTCACGCCACTCCCATGCACATTGGGAGGTCTCTCCTGGACTGCATTGCCAGGTTCTCGTAAAGGGCATGACTGTCCCCACTGGCGAGTGGGGCTACCAAAACCTCTCACAGGTCCTAACCTAGACAAAACATGGTCTCTGAGTCCCCTGGCCAACCCACGCCTCTGCATTTCTTCCACGTGACCTTTTACTTCTGTTTGCTTATCAAATTCAGAGACTCGATCCCAATCGATTCTATCTCCTTGAGTCTTTAGGCTCTCAGTTTGGGCACTCCATTCCAAGCCATCTGAGATGCTTCGCTGAGTAGAAGTGCTTTCCCTCGCCAATTTCCCAGAGGTAGACTTCCTTGCTTTGCCTTCTTCGTTGATTGGGACTTTTCTCAGATCACGAGTTGAACCGGACATGTAAGCATACTTGTAGCTTTTGTTATTGTTCTCTGTGTTCAACTCTATGGAATGAAGGTCACTTTCAGCCGAGTCTTCTTCACAATATTCGCCATCATCTACCTCACCTCCATCATCTTTGTTTTCATCATTCTGGTGATGAGTACCAAAATGAGTTCTACCGAAATAAGCAGGAATTTCTCCATCATTCCCATAATTTATAGGAGCAACTGCCTTTTCCTTGGTTTTTTTGGTTCTCAGAAGAGTCTCAAGTTCATTTCTGAGTTTGTCAACAGCAGAACTTTTTTCCTCAAAATTATATTTGGCGTCAGCCAGTTTCATTTGGACTCTCTCCTCTCTCAACACATCGGCCATCTGGAGCATCTCCCTTTCCTTCTCCACCTCTTCACAGATCTTCACAGATTCTCTTTTCAGTTCTTCAACATCAGCCTTATTTTCTCCAATATCCCCAGCTAAATCATCGCAAACCTGTTCCATCACCTCCCTTGCTCTCTTCTCAGCTTCAAGGTCTTTCACTGCCTTCAGAAAAGACGATTTTGTCTCTGCCAATTCCCTCCCAAGCTTCTTATTCAGACTCTCAGACCGTCTTCTCAGTTTCGTCTCTAACTCAAGTTTTCCCACCACAGACTCAATGGCAGCCTCAACTGCCTTCCGCTCCTTTGTTTTCCAGGCTGCCTTTTCTTCAGCAAAACACTTCATAAGGTAATTGATCTCATTCTGGTCTGTTCGTTGCTCCTGGATCATCTGATTGACCTGCAACCGGGCTCTCTCAAGCTCAGCATGTAAGGCTGAGATGAGGCTCAGGCTTGATGAAGGCTGATCTTCCTGACCCCAAATGCGGTTGATGATTTTAAGCAGTTCCTTGGATGTGGTCAAGGCATTACTCACGTCTTTCAAACGGCCCCTTCCCCCAAATGTGGAACTACTAGGAGTCGGGCATCGTGATCTAGATTCAACCTACATTGAGATAGGAGAGAGAAACACTTATTTTTTATCTTACCAAAAATTGCTATCCATAGCAATTTGATATGGATAGCAAATATACTTAATTCTAAACTCTGAACACTTAAAGAACCATCATGGAAATCTAAACTATAAGGTTCATTTTTTCAAAAAAGCAATTTGATTACATTAGTTATATATTTTACACGCCCAATCTTTCACTGAAAAACTTAATTCCATAATAATAGAGTTGCAAGGAAGAGAAATGAATTGTTCTCTTTGTTTCGAAACAATGATAAAGATTATACTTGAATATTGTTAAAATATATAAATGCCGATTTCAAATCTCGGTCAAAAAGAGCGGCCCCATGCATGACAAAAACTAAACAAGGAATTATCAGATTTGACTACAGTCCTCCATCCTGCAGTGCAGCTAGGTTTTCTTTTAAAAAAAATAAGAAGAAGAAGAATCGACTTTATCCGTTTGCATGGATGGGGAGAAAAAAAGAAGTGTATTCAGCTGTAAATCACTAGCAAATTAGATGCAGATAAATAAATATACACATATGTTATATGTATGACATCCTTAAACCTTTCCTGTAGTGGTCTCTTGACTCTCTTCTATCTATGAGACTGACATATATTAAGCAAGGCAAGGAAGAGTACCATTAGAGGATTCACTTGTGGGTTGTATTTTACAATTTAAACTTAGCATTGTTAGACTTGGGCTATGGGATAGGAAGGAATGCATCTTTATAAAAAATCGAGTTTAGTTTTATAAAGTACTCATAATATTTTCAGTTGTCACACTGTATACACATACTAAACATATACAGGACAGCCCCACCCCAAGGGCATCAGTTAGTCCTTAGTCCATTCCGTGTGAAAATGGTGAAACAGAACTGGAATACCAACTGAGCAAGCACCGAAGGCACATTCAAATATATACAAAAACCAATGCACCTACAATATTCAACACATACCTCCATAAAACTAGCGTTGCTGACAGCATCAAAAGCTCCGTGATTGGGTTCTCCCACTCGAAGTTTCAGAGAATTGGGTGCTGCCCTTGTCCTGCGATTGCCATTCCCAGATCTATCCATCCTCTGCATGATCAATAAATGAAAAACAAGCAGCATCAAACACATTTCGCTAGAAGATTTGTTTTTTTGTGTTTAAAGTGAATGCGTAATCAAACAAAGAAAAAAAAAAACTAGTGCACAATTCTGGGAACGACAGACACGACAAAGAGACAAAATTTTCAAAATCACAACCGAAACGGAACACTAACCTCAGACACAGGACTAAACGACGGATCGGACAAATGCGGCGGGAGCGAGCCCGAATTCACCGACCTGGTCGTCACCTTCTCCCTCGCTTTCACCTCCTTCCTCACTCTTCTCTCGTCTACGGGCTCCAAGGCCTTCCTCGGAGACGGCATCTCGTTCATCTCCCATAGCGTCGCCGCCAGTTTCCTCGCTGAAACCGGCGCCGCAGAGGCGGCGGCTGAGGAGGCCCGGGCCTTCCCGCTCTGCAGCAACGACGGCGCGTACTTGGGAGAGTCCGCGAGCCGCATGGCCGAAGACGGGGATCTGGACCCGACCAGCCTCCACGACGGCGCCGGCGTGCCGTATCTCGACCCTCCTCGTGGACGGCCAACCAGAATCGCTCGCTTGAACCTGTAATTCGGGAGAACCGACGAGGAGGAAGACGATGTCGAACAGCCTCGCTTCCGGGTCTTGGTGGATCCAGAGATCAGGTGGTCCAGATCCTGCAAGCTGTGATTATACCTCGGCATGTTGGAATTGGATGGACGATCTCTGCGGCCTGGCGTGTCGTGGAGAAACCCAGGAACATCAATGGCGGCCGGCTGCCCGAAACCCTAGGAACGGAGAAGAAGATGAAAAGGTGGTCCGATGGAACGAGAATGGGTAGCGAACAGAGACGATTATCAGATATGTGTGCGTGTGTGTTTCCTGTTTTGAGGGCTAAATCTAAGACTCTGAGTAGAGAGAGCTGAGCTTTGCTTCGAGCAACTGAGAAGCAGTAATTGTGTCCGAAGAGCACGTGAAGGGCGGAGTGGTGGGAGGAGGAGGAGGAGGAGGAGGAGGGAGGCCAACTCATCTGAGAGTGAGAACTAATAACGAATTTGTTTTTTCACAACGTGGCGCGATGTGATTGGTTCCTTGTTTTTTTTTTTGTACAATTGGGCCTCACGTTAGGGCCCATTTCCTGCCGTCCAGCGTCATCGTTCAAATTCCAACGCCGAAATTGACGGGTCTTATCCGGGTGAGAAAATGAAAAAGAGTCGGAAACTAATAAATTGCATCAAAAAAAAAAAATCTTTAAGATATTACTGCTGGTGTAATTATATAAATATTTTTTATGACTGTGATGTACATTTGAGAAATAAATTTTATGTTTGTGACATTGACAGCATACATAAGTTTTGCCTGCAAGAGAAATAAGTTTTGCTCGCGAGAGAAATAAAATAATTAATTTATATTAATAAAAAATTTTAATAATTAATGATTCGAATATTTTATAAAATATATATTTTTATTTTAAGATTTTTGATAAAATTTAAATTTAAATTTTTAGTTTTAATAGTTAATTTAACCCAAATCTTAAAAATCTCATTTTTTTATGTCTCATTTTAACAAAAAAAAATAATATTGTAAATATTTTTTCCCCAAGTTAACTTTTTATTATTTTTTCTAATCTTTACCTAAACATTTTTTCTCTTTCTTTCTTCCTTTTTCTAAAATTTCCTTCCCCTTCTTATTTTCTCACTTGTTAAATAAATAATAAATGAATATTTTAAAAAATTAATATCTTAATCCAATGTTAAAAATAAAGTGTTAAGATAGATAGATTGAAAATTATGTTTTTAACAAATGAGTAGTTGAAATAATAAAAATGATTTTTTGGTTGTGAATAATCAAATTTTAAAAGATCATTGCTTTTATACCATTTAAAGAGTTTCGGATTACAATAAGATAAGTGAATCGAATTTTGACATATTAGCATAATTAAGATGCATCTGATATTTAACTGCCAATCCGATTCAACCATCTGGTAACAAATTATTTTTTAAATTTAAAATCCACTTGAAGCTTTTTTAATTGGAGGTTTAAAATCTTTTCTCATTGTGCTAAAATTTTACACTTCTAACAATTAAATAAAATTTATTTAATATATGCTGGGTATAATTAATAATAACAAATAGAAAGTATATGAGTTTACATCTCATTCCATCTTAATTTGATATCATTTAACTCCAATAACAATGTAAATGAATAAAAAATAATCATACATCGACAAAAAAGTCATTACGAATAAGCAACATATGATATTTCGCTGATAAGATTTGTGTTTGAAACTATAAAGAGTATTTCAACTTATTTAATTTAGTTTAATGTTTTTTTGTTACAAATGTTAAATAACAATGATAAATAATATTGGTTTTGCATTGTTGTTGTGAATTATAAGCATGTCCCATAGTTCAAATGTTGATATTTTTCACTTAAAGTAATACGTTTTAAGGTTTTAAACATGTCAAAGCTCAACAAAAAACTTTACAATCATAGACTTTTATGTAAAAGTAATATTGTGCGCAAATTGTTTGTACTAATTATGAGTTTGAGTTTTCATTACAATTCAGTATCAAAGTCGCATTGCTCTTGTTATTGTAAAACAAAAGTCAAACAAAAGTAGTGGTCATGGGAGTCGACGTGAATATGAAGATCTCGGATAAATAATACGTGGCATTCTGATATATTCAGTGTAAGTGAGAATTAACTATATTATTGAAATGTATAAATATGTGTTAATACTCAAATAACAAAATAAATATAGAAATTGCAAATTGAATCTTATTACATGTTGGTGTCATCATTTCTTATCTTAATAGGACAAATATACGGTATAATTGAATCTTATATGAATAAAAAGATTTTATTTGCAGGTAGAATAGATAACGAGGACAGAAATATCTTTTTTTACCGTCAAATTAATATAAATAATAATAAAAAAAAATATTAATATAAACTTAATAAAATATTCTTTTTTATTAATATAAAAGAATTAAAGAGAATTAATTTTATTCGACCATAAAAAGAATTAATATATCACCACTTAGCGGGGGGAAAAAAAAAAGTAAAAACCGATCCGTCGGCGTAGCCATCATTACGGCATTAGCATCATGGCATGTTAAAAATTTCCGCAACAAATCGTGAAATCCAAAATCCCCGGGCCCGGGTTGGTGGCGAGTGGCGACATAGAAATCTCGTTCCTTTTCCTTCTCCGTCTCCCTATAACTCTCTCTCTCCTCTCTCTTCTCTCTCTCTCCCTCCCCGTAATCAATCTCCGAAGACTTACCTATCTCGTTTCGAATCCTCAATCCATGTCGACGAGGAACAACGAAAACAACACTTGACTGATACGCGATGTGTGGGATTTTCGCGTACTTGAACCACAACGTGAACCGGGAAAGGGGCTACATTCTCGAGGTCCTGTTCAATGGCCTGAGGCGGTTGGAGTACAGAGGCTATGATTCCGCCGGGGTCTCCATTGATTCTTCCCCCTGTTCTTGTCCTCCTCCTCCTTCTTCTGCCCTACCCAACGGAAATGGCTATTCGATCCAGACTCCCCCCCTCGTGTTTCGCCAGGAAGGCAACATTGAATCCCTCGTCAAATCGGTTTACCACGGCAAGTATCGTTCTCTCCTGTTCCTTAATCTTCAGGTTTTGTGCCCACATATGTATGTTTTCATTGATACTTTGTCTCATTTTTTGCCGACAAACCCAAAAAAAAAAAAACAGAAAATAATAAAAGAGGGATGTTTTGTTGTATCTGTAATGTGCTGTGTGGTATACGCGAATAGGGACAGGGAGGAGTGGACAAAGGGAACAACGCATGTGAGGAGGGTTTTAACTTTTAACTAGGCGGTTGAGTTTAGGTGGGCCTCTGACATGTTTTGGCAAATGGGCACACAGGAATTACAGCAATGCATTTTTGTTTTTTGTTTTTCCTAATTAGAGTTTGTGTCAGTTAAGAGGGTGCGAGAATAAGTTTCATTGAAATCATGATTGCTTGAACGTTTCACCATGAGTGGGTCTTATTTGAAGATTGATCTCGGAGATAGCTTCAGTTAGCAAACTTCACAAATAATATTGCGGATTGCGGTGAATTTTCATTATTTTATCTGGAAATTGTTTTTTTTTTTTAAAACATTATTATTCTTAATGCTGAAACTGATACAACAGGCCTCATTGTAGGAAAACTACCCTGGTCCCGTTTGTTTCCAGAAAAACAAGGCCTTTTGGCATGTAATTCTAGGAAAATTCTTTTGCGCAGAAAACACTGTCAGAGTGAAAAGCAATTAGCATTTTTAGCAAATTTGAAGGAAATGGGGAGGAAGCGGAAATTTACCAACAAATTCTTAAAATCACGCCTCATTATATATTTTGGCCGAAGATAACATTTTCCACTGACCAATTTTCCATGATTTCCCTTTTGACGTTATTCCATATGACTCACTACGTATTTAAATGTTGACCTTATAGTTATGTTTTTGTTTGTCAAGTAATCTGCTAAAGCAATGACAATTCATCCTTCCAGATGTAGCTGCTACTGGCTTGAACCTAGAAGAATCATTTGACGTTCATGCTGGAATAGCTCACACTCGGTGGGCAACACATGGGGAGCCGGCTCCAAGGAATAGTCATCCTCAGACCTCTGATGCCAGAAATGAGTTCCTAGTTGTTCACAACGGAGTTATTACTAATTATGAGGTTTACTGAAAAATTTAAATTTTAGTATTATTTTCAAATTTTTCAGCATTGCTTTTAACATTATTTGTATATTGTATAGCATATACTTGTATCCGAACAAAGATATGACATTATGTTCTATTTTTCTAAAATCGGCAACGTTTTCAGGTGTTGAAGGAAACTTTAGTGCGGCATGGATTTACCTTTGACTCTGACACAGATACTGAAGTAATTCCAAAGCTTGCCAAATTTGTTTTTGACAGAGCAAATGAAGGTGAAAGTAATCGCCATTGCTTCATTGTTGTAAATTGTAACATAGTTCTGGATATATATTTATTTTGGGAACTTGCAATGTGGATGAAATGGCCAGTGAGTGCATGGATCAATAGTGGAATTATTTGAAAGTGGCATAAATCAACAGTTCATCACGTGTCAGGAGGATAGTTTCAGATAAAATACACTGCCCATAGCGTGTGCACATGCACACAAATGTGTTCACTTGATCTATGGTTAATAAGTTGTTATATGGCTATGGAACTATAATCATGTGTGTGCAAGTTTGCACCACACACATTTGAACATTTATGTGCTTGTTTTTTCAGTACCACTAGTTGACCTACCAGTGTGCATGGCATTGGATATGTGTTTCTTTCATATAAAATTATTTGAATTTCATGTGTTACATTTTTTTGACTCTTTTTACCATGTATAAGTATATGTTAGTTTGTTTTTCGACTCCTAAATGTTGTTTAGGCAAGGGTAGGCCTCTTTGGTGTGTTTTCCTACCTTGAATGCTTTTGATTGCATCTATAATCTGGGCATGCAAAAGTGCCTGCCAGAAGCCTGCATAAGACATGCATGAATATATCTATATTTATGTGCACATGTATATATATTTCTTTTGAGGGAAGTGTACATGAATATATTGAATGGTTTTAGATAATTTATCGGCTAATTATTTAAGTATGTTTCCCTTTTCACCACTGCTATAGACTATCAGCACCACTAAAATGCCGGTAATTACAGTTTCATAGATAATCCTTGTTGCAGCAATTTCTTTATCAGCAGTTTAAGGTATTAAAACAGCTGCTACATTGTTTTCATTTTTTTGAAAAGGCTGGGTACTGCTGCTAAAAATTATATCCCAAATGAAATAAATAAAATTTGCACCCAAATGATAAAAATATATATATTTGTTCTTTTGGTCGTAGGGACTGTCTGCTAACCATATAGTTAGATGATAAAATTGCTTGATTACATTACAATTATTTATGTGCATTTAATAATAAATGAACTTTTAGATTTTTCGCTGCAGCCGTATTGTGTATACTATATTGTGTGTGCGTATTACCTGAAGTTCACACCGTGTGCTGTTGCAGGTGACCAGACAATCACATTTAGCCAGGTTGTGCTTGAAGTTATGAGGCATCTTGAAGGAGCCTATGCTCTTATTTTCAAGAGCCGGCATTATCCAAATGAATTGATTGCTTGCAAGCGTGGTAGTCCATTGCTCCTTGGAGTCAAAGTAAGTGATGAGTTTATAAGTCTTGCAAATCATTTTCTATTTCAAATTTTTTCTTTTTGTGCTTTTTGTTGTACGTTTCATTTTGCTGATATTGGGCCTATTTGGTGTATTGGTTTTATTTTTGAAAATAAAATTATTTTTTAAAAAATATGGGTCCTGATGAATTTTCACCACTTATAAATAGTTTTAAATTTATTGAACCTATTATTTTTAAAAACAATTATATTTTTAAAAATAATATTATCATATCAAACAATCCCATTCTCTTCTAAGTTCTAAATGTTTGTTTATCTACTTCCTAGTCATGCAGCATTTGATGGTGAATTCTGCCAAAAATTGACTTTAGTTTTGTGTAGATCATATTGGATGTTAGAAATAAAGTGTTGAGCTAAGCTTACATCTGAAATAAACTAGTGGCTTTTGATTGGGATATTGCCGTGTGAAAGATCATTGATCTGGATGGCTACTTTGTCTTATCACCCACAAAACAATGGTCTCTGAGTCCCTTGGCCAACCCACGTCTCTGCATTTCTTCCCCATGACCTTTTACTCTGTTTGCTTATCAAATTCAGAGACTCGATCCCAATCTATTCTATCACCTCTTGTTTTTGAGGCTCTCAGATCACGACCAGACATGTAAGCATACTTGTAGCTTTTGTTATTGGCCTCTGTGTTCAACTCTATGAAATGAAGGTCACTTTTGGCGGAGTCTTCTTCAGAATATTCACCATCATCTACCTTACCTCGATCATCTTTGTTTTCGTCATTCTGGTGATGAGTGCCGAAATGTGTTCTACCAAAATAAGCAGGAATTTCTCCATCATTCCCATAATTTATAGGAGCAACTGCCTTTTCCTTGGTTTTTTTGGTTCTCCGAAGAGTCTCAAGTTCATTTCTGAGTTTGTCAACAGCAGAATTGTTTTCCTCAAAATTATATTTAGCATCAGCCAGTTTCATTTGAACTCTCTCCTCTCTCAACACATCGGCCATCTGGAGCATCTCCCTTTCCTTCTCCACCTCTTCACAGATCTTCACAGATTCTCTTTTCAGTTCTTCAACATCAGCCTTATTTTCTCCAATATCCCCAGCTAAATCATCGCAAACCTGTTCCATCAAGTTCTTTAACTGCCTTCAGAAAAGATGATTTTGTCTCTCCCAATTCCCCCCCAAGCTTCTTATTCAGACTCTCAGACCATCTTCTCACTTTCCTCTCTAACTCAAGTTTTCCCACCACAGAATCAATGGCAGTCTCAACTACCTCCCGCTCCTTTGTTTTCCAGCTGCCTTTTCTTCAGCAAAATACTTCATTAGGTAATTGATCTCATCCTGGTCTGTTCGTTGCTCCTGGATCATCTGATTGACCTGCAACCGGGCTCTCTCAAGCTCAGCATGTAAGGCTGAGATGAGGCTCAGGCTTGATGAAGGCTGATCTTCCTGACCCCCAATGCGGTTGATGATTTTAAGCTGTTCCTTGGATGTGGTCAAGGTTTTACATCTTTCAAACGGCCCCTTCCCCCAAATGTGGAACTACTAGGAGTCAGGCACGGAGATCTAGATTCAACCTACATTGAGATAGGAGAGAGAAACACTTATTTTTTATCTTACCAAAAATTGCTATCCGTAGTATAACAAATATACTATGAACACTTAAAGAACCTTCATAGAAATCTAATTGATTCTAATTTATAAGGTTCATTTAAAAAACCAATTTTATTACATTAATTATATATTTTACCCGCCCAGTCTTTCACAGCAAAACTTAATTCCATAATAATGGAGTTGCAAGGAAGAGAAATGAATTGCTCTCGTTGTTTCGAAACAATCATAAAGATTATACTTGAATATTGTTAAAATATATGAATGCCATTTTCAAATCTATCTTTCATGAAGAGTGGCCCCGTGAATGACAAAAACTAAACAAGGAATTATCAGATTTGACTATAGTCCTCCATCCTGCAGCTAGGTTTTTCTTTTTAAAAAAATAAGAAGAATCGACTTTAGCCGTTGGCATGGATGGGGAGAAAAAAAGAAATGTATTCAGCTGTAAATCACTAGCAAATTAGATGCAGATAAATAAATATAAGCATATATGTATGACATCCTCAAACCCTACCTGTAGTGGTCTCTTCTATCTATGAGGCTGACATATATTAAGCAAGGCAAGGAAGAGTACCTTTAGAGGATTCACTTGTGGGTTGTATTTTACAATTTAAATTAAGCATTGTTAGACTTGGGCTATGGGAGAGGAAGGAATGCATCTTTTACCTGTAGTTTTATGTCATTAGTACTCATAATATTTTCAGTTGTCACACTGTATATACATACTCAACATATACAGGACAGCCCCATCCCAAGGGCATCAGTTAGTCCATTCCGTGCGAAAACGGTGAAACAGAACTGGAATACCAACTGAGCAAGCACCTAAGGCACATTCAAATATATACAAAAGCAATGCACCTACAATATTCAACACATACCTCCACAAAACTAGCGTTGCTGAAAGCATCAAAAGCTCTGTGATTGTGTTCTCCCACTCAAAGTTTCAGAGAATTGGGTGCTGCCCTTGTCCTGCGATTACCATTCCCAGATCTATCCATCCTCTGCATGATCAATAAATGAAAAACAAGCAGCATCAAACACATTTCGCTAGAATAATTGTTTTTTTAAAAGTGAATGCGTAATCAATCAAAGAACATTTAAAAAAAACTAGTGCACAATTCTGGGAACGACAAACACGACAAAGAGACCTAATTTTCAAAATCACAACAGAAACGGAACACTAACTCAAGTTTTCCTACCACAGATCCAATGGCATCCTCAACTGCCTTTGGCTCCTTTATTTTCCGGGCTGCCTTTTCTTCAGCGAAACCCTTCATAGGATAATTGATCTCATTCTGGTCTGTTAGTTTCTCCCGAGTCATCTGATGCTCCTGCAACCGGGCTCTCTCAAGCTCGGCATGTAAGGCTGAGATTAAGCTCAGGCTTGATGAAGGCTGATGATTTATCACTCCTTTGTGAATTTTTTCATATCAAACCTTTGTGGCTCAACATGCAGCTGGATTACCTGTGAAATTCATGAAGAGATTTATAACACTGGACTTAGATATTAGTATATTAGTATTCACATGAAACGGGAATAGAATTTATCCAATTTCACATTTAGGTACCACTTGAAAAGTTGAGTTCTTAGGTTATAAGCACCCAATTCCTATAGCCTAGCAACTGTGACTGATATTCAATGGATGAGGGGCATAATTTGGTTTGAACTTTGAAAGCATAACCCGAGTGAAATTTCTGAGCATGGTTTTGTTTTTATAACTGTAAAAAGTGTTGTGATATTATTCAGACTCTCAGACATTCTTCTCACTTTCCTCTCTAACTCAAGTTTTCCCACCACAGAATCAATGGCAGTCTCAACTACCTCCCGCTCCTTTGTTTTATCTTAGTTTCTGACTTAGTTTGTAAACTATAACTGATAAAAACTGCATTGCAGGAACTGTTAGAAGATGTCAACAGTGATGTCTCATTTCATGATGAGAAATTCCTTTCAAGGAATGGGCAGGCTAAAGAACTCTTCTTGTCCAGTGATGCAAATGCGCTGGTTGAACACACTAAAAAGGTGTTAATGATTGAGGATGGCGAAGTGGTTCACCTGAAGGCAAGTATCTCCTTTTAAAGTGGCTGCGTTATGTGTGGTGTCTGGGGTGTATGTTTCTTGACTCGATGTATGTTTCTTGACTATCACGGTCTCACTGTTTTAAGGTAACATTTAAGCCTTCTTGTTGCATAGACCTTCAGAAACATTTAAATTCATATCTTGTAGCCGATCTCTAGATGGTTGACATTACTTTGATCTGTTGCTTTTAAGACTTTGCAAGTTAATAAATGAATGAATAAATGGTCTGCTAAGTCTTGGTAGCGTTTAATTCAGGATGGAGGTGTTTCAATTCTCAAATTTGATAGTAGCAAGGGAAAGCAGGGTGGTTCAGTTCCTAGAATAGCTTCCATTCAACGAGCATTATCTATTCTTGAGATGGAAGTTGAGCAAATTAATAAAGGGAAGTTTGAGCATTACATGCAGAAAGAAATTCATGAGCAACCAGAGTCTCTAACAACAACAATGAGAGGCAGGCTAATACGTGGTGGTTCTTGTAAAGCCAAGACTGTTCTTTTGGGTGGATTGAAGGATCACCTCAAAACCATTAGGAGAAGCAGGCGAATTGTTTTTATTGGTTGTGGGACCAGCTATAATGCTGCTTTAGCTTCAAGACCGATCATGGAAGAACTTTCTGGTAAGTAGATTGCTGGTCCAGTAGGTTTTCTGAAAATGAGATTGTCATGCTGATTCCTTATTCCAGTTATTTGATGTGAAATTTTTAGGCATTCCTGTTAGTTTGGAGGTTGCTAGTGACCTAATAGATAGGCAGGGGCCAATTTACCGAGAAGACACAGCTGTTTTTGTGAGCCAATCGGGTGAAACTGCAGATACTTTACGTGCATTAGAATATGCCTTAGAAAATGGTGCTTTGTGTGTGGGTATAACAAATACTGTTGGTAGTGCAATAGCAAGAAATACACACTGTGGTGTTCATATCAATGCTGGCTGTGAGATAGGTGTGGCTAGTACAAAGGTATACTCTTTGACATATTTTATTAATTGCACTGAATTTAAATGTTATCACTGTTAACTGCACTCATGAACAGGCATATACTAGCCAAATAGTAGTGATGACTATGTTAGCCCTTGCAATTGGAGATGACACCATTTCCAACCAAGCGAGGCGAGAAGCTATAATAGACGGTTTATTTGACTTGCCAAGTATGTTCCACTCAGCTTTTACTGACTTCGCCCTAAGTTTTTCTGTGTCCAGACAAGCGGCAAATGTCTTATTGATGGGTTATCAAAGCCGGCAATTCTTTATTGTGACAATCCATGTTTTTTTTGGCAGACAGGGTCAGAGAAGTGCTGAAACTTGACCAGGAAATGAAAGATCTTGCTAAGCTTTTGGTTGCTGAGCAGTCGCTTCTTGTGTTTGGAAGAGGGTACAATTATGCAACTGCTTTGGAGGGTGCTTTGAAAGTGAAGGAGGTGGCACTTATGCACAGTGAAGGAATTCTTGCAGGCGAAATGAAACATGGTCCTCTGGCTCTAGTTGATGAAAACCTCCCAATCGTTGTCATAGCTACACATGATTCTTGTTTCAGGTTAGTTTTGTACAAATAGTAATGTTTTTTAATGTATGTTTTGCTATCTGTCTAATTCTCTCTATTGCTCCATGGTGATGCCTTCATCTACCTTACAGTAAGCAGCGGTCAGTTATCCAGCAACTCAATGCTCGCAAAGGCCGCCTGATAGTGATGTGTTCAAAGGGGGAGGCTGCATCTGTTAGTGTTGGTGGTTCTTGTCGAATAATTGAAGTTCCACAGGTTCAAGATTGCCTTCAGCCTGTGATTAACAGTGTTCCATTACAGGTACTACGCCATTATAAGACTTGATATTACTTCTCGTGTGAGAAATGTGAGAAATTTTCCATGGTTAGATATTGCCTGGCGGCCCTGGCATGAGTGAAAATATATGATAGTGCCCTGGCTTCCTCATTACAAGACATGGCTCTGTTTATTTGCTCGATGAAGCAAAGGAAAGTGTTTTTGGTTTTTTTTTTTTTTTTTTTCAATTTTGGCCCCTTTTTTTTTTTTAACTTATATTGTGTATGTGTTGCAGTTGCTGGCATATCATCTAACTGTTCTTCGGGGTTTCAACGTCGACCAGCCTCGAAATCTTGCAAAAAGCGTGACGACCGAATGACAGAAGTTTTTTAAAAAAACTTTTCTTTTCTATTTATTGATATATAGTTTTAATTACCCAAAGTTTATTAAAAGGTATTAGGCCATTCCGATGGCGTGGTAAGCGTGTGATTCTAAGATAGAAATTTATTCACCTTTTTTTTAAAGACTCAAAAGTGAAATGTGAGTGGGCAGAACATCCTCTCTTCCCCCTCTGCCATGTTTTTTTTTCTCTTGTAAATCTTCTCCATCGGCAATTTTCGCTAATGAGTGAGATTAGTATGTTCAATCTCTTAATTGTTTCTTACCTTTTATATTGAAAAAGAAAATAGATGAGTGCTATATGGATCAATCTTGGGCCTGTACCCAAACACTTCGGGGCATGCCTACAGTGGCCTTGGGCACCTTAATAATTTTTGTTTGGAGTGATGTATATGTAATTTTTTCTTCTACTATAAAGCAACAGAAAATTTAAAGATAATGCATATCAAACACCCATCAATTTGTGGCCTCCAAACACATTGGAAAAAACTTGTGTCATAATACATACCGGGAGATGGAGATGCCATGAGCTCAAATTTGTTTTGCGGAGAAAATAATATTAAAAAAAGAAAAATGTATAATGTTCCACATTGCTCATAGCCAAAAACGTATAAATGATTAAATGGTTAGAGGAATGTAAAAAAATTCGATTTACTCAATAGTGCGCGGGGTTAATAAATGGCTGTCAACTTAAATATCAATCGATTTAAACTCACATTTGTCACGGGAATTTATAAAGCATGTAGATATTGAAAAGTCAAGAATACCATGAGTGATTTGAAACACATGATTTGGATTTGATAAAAAAAAAGTTTATTTGATAGGAATGTTTTATAAATAATATTTTATTCAAATATCAATTTGATTAAATTAATTATTTTAAAAATAAGCTTTATTTACTTTATATTTTTAATTCAAATTTAATTATTATGAGATTCAATTCAATTTTTAAATTTTTTATTACATTTCCTTTATTTAATTGTTGAAATCTATTATATTTTGATTTGTACCATGCGATATTATTTTTAAAACACATTCTCTATCCTCTAAACATAATTTATTTTTAAAATTTAAAATTTAGATTGCAATTTCAATAGATTTAAATAATAAAACTAAAACACAAAATTAAAAAAACACACCAAACACCACTCAATGTGGCCTCCAAACCCATTGGGAAAAACTTGTGTCATAATACATGGGTAAGTCATCCTTTATGAGGCCAAGTTTTTCTTGATGGAAGGCTTTTGGCATAGGCATTATTTTTTTTTCTTTCAAATTATTATTTGGACTCATCAGATTATCTCTTTTTAAATTTTTGCGGACTTCCACTTGTAGAAAGGCATTCTTTTTAAAATATGTTTTCTCTTTTTTAAATTTTTTTTTTTACAAGATTCAATTCTTATTCCAATAAAATAAAAAAATCATAAAAATAAAACATAAAACTGAAAATATAAGAGATGTGTATTATTTTAAAAGAACATGATTATTTTAAAAATAAACGGTTCATATAATTTAAAATTATTTATGAGTTGTATAAATTTATTTGGACATATTATTTTTATAAATAATTATATTTTTAAAAATAATTCAAGGGGCATATCAATTTTTTTAAAAAAAATTATTGTCTTGCTGGTCAGAAAATTTTTGGGTAAAATAGAAGGTAAATTATAATAAAAAATATGTTTTGTAATTTTTTTTTGGAAAGGTATTTTCTTTCCTTCTAGAATATTAATTGAAAAAATAGTATGACGTATGAAAAGGACAAAAAGCCCATTATATACGCGTGGAAGGGGTAGTTTGCCCCCATTCTCTCTCTCTCTCCCTCTCTCTCTCTCTCTCTTACGCAAGTTAAAAAAATATTTATAAAGAGATAATTTAAATGTATATACTCGTCACCCGCGGGCGCTTTCCCTTCATAATTACATTAGTCTGCCCGCGGTAATTATGTTTTCTAATTAAAGTTGAAGAGTCATTTGTTTTATTAAAATATTGTTTTATCTGCTAATAATTCAATTAACTCATTCATTTCGTAAGAAATGGATTGTATTTGTGACACAGCCTCCTGTTGCAAATCCGGCTGACTTATCAGTCAACAATTATTTTTCAATCCCATGCCATCGTTTCGTTTTAAGGTAAAAATGCCACATTCGGTTTGAATTTACCAACCCCCCCCCCCCCCCCCCCCCAAAAAAAAAAAAAGCCTTGAGAGAATCCACTGACAAGTATATATAAGATCAGCGATTCAGCGAACGTTGGCCACAATAAAACAAAAATGACGATTGGCTTCGTAGCAACATGGCTCTGCCTTTTCGCTGCGGTGACATCTGCAAGAACCACAACGCCCAGGTTTCCGTATTCTTCTTCTTCTTCTTCTTCTTCTTCTGTGGATTCTAGACAAGAAGAACGCTCTGTCTCTACAAAACCAAACCCATACGAAACCAAGTACTTCACTCAACAACTCGACCACTTCAGCTACAATCCCAGCAGCTACCAAACCTTCCAGCAGAGATACCTTATTTCCCCCAAACACTGGGGGGGCGCCGCCGGAAACTACCCCATCTTCGTCTACACCGGAAACGAAGGCAAAATCGATTGGTTCGCCAAGAACACCGGCTTCATGCCCGATAATGCTCCCAAATTCAAAGCCCTTCTCGTCTTCATTGAGGTACGTACGTACTCGGGCGTCAATTGTTAATTACGTTTCAAACTCATATTAATTAGCCTGTACTGTATGTATGTGTTGATTGATTTGAGATTACGGCCACTAATTTAATTCATGTTGCAGCTTATTAATTATCTAGATTGTGATCCACTGTATATATGTATTGATTTGGTTGGGACTACATACGGATACGGTAATAAAATATAAACCAATATTGTTGCAGCATAGGTTTTATGGAAAATCAATTCCTTTTGGTGGGAAGGCAAAAGCTTACAAAAACTCAAGCACGCTTGGGTATCTAAGCTCTACGCAGGCTCTGGCAGATTATGCCACGTTGATCCTTGATCTGAAAACTAATTTATCAGCCGCAAACTCGCCTGTGGTGGTCTTTGGAGGCTCCTACGGAGGAAGTACGTGCTTGGCCGGGTCTCCTCTGTTTATTCCTACCTAATTAAATCTATTGTTCTGTCCACAACCACAATTAATGAAGCTAGCTAGCTAGCTAATTGATTGGCATTTGGCATGCGTGTAGTACCACATAAACGAGAGATCACACTTCACTCTCGTTTGGGATCAACAAAAAGCAAATCCTTGATATATATCCACTGTGCAAAATTAAATCAATTAATTATATCCTTACATTATTAAACTTACTAGCTAGCATAGGCGATGCATTGTTCTTCAAGATTCTGAAAAGTCACCTATAATCATGTGGGCGGAGTGCAATTTCCACTCACCAATCCGGGGCCAACTTTTTTATTTATTAAAGTTTCATTTTTCCACTCAAAAAGTTAGTAGATATTTTTGTGAGCACATGCAAGATGCATCAAACATGCACCCACATATTTGATGATGGCATAGCTTGCATTTTGCAGTGCTGGCAGCCTGGTTTAGGCTGAAATACCCACATATTGCCATAGGAGCATTGGCGTCTTCATCACCAATTCTCTATTTCGATAATATGACGTCCCCATACTCCTTTTATGATACCGTCATGGAAAATTTCAAGGTATGTTTCTGTTTCTGTTTTTTTTTTTTGGTTTAAAAATAGTTTTTATTTTTTTTTTAAATAGCAAGGTATGTTTACTATATAATTTTTTCAATACATTTTATTTTTTTCCATCATCATTTGAATTATTTCTCCATTTCAAAAATGTAAATGGGAGGAGGCAGCAGGACCAGCAATCATGTTTATATATATTAGCGATGCGCATGGGATCAACGTCAAACAAACTTGACTTCCGATTGAATATGATTGTGGTCACTTGCAACTAGCAGTAGTGCAATACACACACACACACCCACACACACACCACACAAGGAATATTTAATTAAATTTAGCATTTTCGATTTTTTTAAAAAAAAAATTAAAAGAAAAGTGTACGGAAGTGCACAAATTTCTTAGTATACACGTTCATCAATTCTTGATTAGATTAAGAAATTTTCGATATTCCACGATACTTCCATTTCCCTTTCTCCTTTGAATATTTAATCACGCGATAAAAGGGGCGGACTCTCATTATACGACTATACGAAAAAACCAACGTACGTACTTGGAATTTAAAAATTAAACCCACGAACTCTGTCTCTCATTATTGTTGACTTTTTTGTTTTTAAAAAGTTATAATTTTGTTTTTTTTTTGGAATGAAAAATCAGAGCGAGAGCAAGAATTGCTATAATGAAATTAAAAAAACATGGAGCCTCATAGCAGATACGGCAGAGGAGCCTGGGAAGCTCGAAATGCTGCGAAAATCGTTTGGGATATGCAAGTAAGGGTTTGGTTGTTTCACTTTCTATCTACTAACGTACGTTATGTATATATATATATATATACGTTAATATAATTAAAAGTTCAAATTATGACAATATATAAATAATTATCTACACAGGAACTATATTACGGGAAACTCACTGGAGAATTGGCTATTTCGTGCATTCATTTACACGGCCATGACAAATTACCCAACTCCCTCAAATTTTATTAATCCCATGCCTGCTAACCCCGTGCAACAGGTACGTCCTATATATATATGTGTGTAAATTTTTTTTTAAAATGTTACTATTTATTGTTTTATTTTATATATATATACACACACACAGATATATGATTAGATTTAGATAGATTATTTAAAATACCATACTAAGGTACTGTTGTAGATCAATTTTTTCATTAAGATTTGATGTTATATTCAGATTTTTATATTTGAAACAATAATGATGTGTTGGGTCATAATTGAATATATATATATATATATATATATAATTTAATTTGTACTACCTAAATTTGAATTCAACTGTTCATATTAAAAGGTTTTACAGAGCTCACAATGATACTATAATTACACACACACACATCCGATGAGGTAAGAGTTGATTTGCAAATTATTTGAAATTGTCATGAGACCTTTATAACATAATATAACGTATACACGCAAAAGGATAGGTGTGGATCAGAAGGTAATTACGCAGATCAATTTTTTTGCATTAAGATTTGGTGTATTATATATATATACTTGTAAGGTTAAAACATTTGGGTTGTGGTTGTGCGTAGATGTGCAAACAAATCGACGACGATGCAAAATATGGGTCTGACACATTTGCAAAAATGAAAGCAGCGGCGAGCATATTCTATAATTACACTGGGAAGGCCACCTGCTTTAATCTGGATGACAACTCTGATCCCCACGACCTCAACGGTTGGCAATGGCAGGTATGAATATTAATTTTCTCGTCCAAGTCATTTTAGTTTCCATGTACTTCTGCCCAATCTCAATGTCGTGTTCTGGTGTGGTGTGACAATACAACTACTATGTTGCGTAGCATGATAACACACGGAAATATTAATTTATACATATACAATTACAAGATCAAAATTAACTACCATTTTGTCCCTTAAAGAGTTTATCAAAAATGAGAAATTTCATGTAATTGTCAAAATGTCCTTTCCGTCAAAGCCTGCCATTTCTTATGGTTTTACCATGCTTAATCACATGTGCATAATCGTACCCTATTGTCAAAACCTAGTAACTTTAATTTTGTCAAAGTTTCTATCTCTATTTTGTTGTTTTATTTTATTTTTATAATACTGTATAATAGGTTAATTAGAACTAATAGGATAAGTGTGAGCAGAAGAAAAAGGCCTAAAATTGTACTTATACTTGAATGAAAATTAAATCTAAAATTGAGCCGAATCTAAATCAATTCAGTTCCAAACTTAAAAATGTGTTCCTTACAGGCATGCACTGAGATGATAATGCCATTGGCAATTCGAGCCAACAGCATGCTTCCATCTTTTGAGTGGGACTACGAAAACCGAGTCGACATCTGCCGAAGAAACTACGGCGTTACGCCTAGACCCCATTGGATAACCACCGAATTCGGTGGTCACGTGAGTTTTCTCACCATATGAGACTAAGTTTATTAATATATGAATATACCATTTTTGCATATTGTTTATATATATATAGATATATATGTGCGTGTGTTTACTTGCACACCTCATATCATAAATGTACCTTTATTTAATGGAAAAAATAGTATTCTGAAAAAAAAAAAAGAGAAATAATAAAATAAAATAAAATGCTGGTGGTGTCTGTGGTATAGAAAATTTTTTAATGTACAAAATATACTTGCGAAAGATAAAAGAAAGTAAAGTCCGCTTCAATGTTTTTTTTTTGTGTAAAAAAAAAAAATTAAAAACATTAGTTTGGTTTGAATTGTTGACAGAATATCAAGAGGGTCTTGAAGCGATTTGCAAGCAATATTATTTTCTTCAATGGCTTGAGAGACCCATGGAGTGGCGGAGGGTACGTATGAGCACGACAATTTGCTTGTGCATGCATGTTTATGTGTACTGTTACTTTGTCTACAAATATATTTCATGTACCTCGTAATTTTTCAGGGTATTAAAAAACATATCAAATAGTGTAGTTGCCATTGTCGCCAAAGAAGGTTAGTGCACACTAATTAGTATATTCTCTAACATCTCATACTCTATTTATTGAGGATTACAATCCCTGAATTTTTTTTAAAATTTTATACATTTGATTCGTTATAATTTTTTCAATTTTATAAAAGTGTACAAAAATTAATTGTTGAGCTAAGGGATGTTTTGTGGTTTTATATCAGGAGCACATCATGTGGACCTGAGATTATCAACAAATGACGATCCACAATGGCTTCGAACTGTAAGGAAACAAGAGATTGCCATTATTCAAGATTGGCTAACGGAATACTACTATGACTTAGCCCATGAAGGCCCTCGCTAGTTCATATGAGTGTTTTCTTTCATATTTTGTACCAAAATAAAATGAAATAGTGTTATTAAGGTTGTCTTTTTACACCTTTTCAAAATTATTAAAAAAAGAAAAAGAAAATGAAAAAGTGTTAAGAATAGTTGCTTTGTTATGTATAACTCCTATAACATATATACAATCACGCCTTACTTCTATGCAATTAATCTTAGTACTTCTTTCATGTAAGAACTACCTCATTATTAAGTGTTTTTTTTAAAACCATAAGACAAAATGTTGATTGTGGGCTTAATTAACTTCATCATCTTAAAGTTCATCCCCATTCAATGTCGTCTACTTCTTAATTTAATTTTCTTTTTGAGTTGAAGACAAATAATGCAGGTATTTGTAATTAAATCAAGTGTTGGTGCAAAATCATGATATCAAATAAGAAGTTAAAGTTCAATATTCATATTATTACTAATCAAGAAAACCCTCCTAAGTATAAATTATCTTAAATGAAGACTGAAATTGAGTTTTTGACCCAAAATATTAATAGTGGAATATAGAAAGTTTTTTTTTTTTTGGAGGAATAGGACTTTTTAAAAAACCTAGTAGCTTTTACATGCTTAATTGCAATAATTTTGCGGCTTCAATGAGCTAATTAGAAGTATCATAAAATCAGGGAACAACCTTTAACTTTTTGAAAATTCGAGGACTTGATTGTAAATTCAAGAGAATCAATTGTAAATTAAAAAAAAAACAAACTGTTCGCCCGGAATTGAAAGACATAATTAATTAATTAATTAATCATTTGTATTTTTAAAAAAAGAATTACATAAAAACAATTTCATATTAGGCGTGAATAACAATAACACGTATAGTTCTAATCAAGTCTTAAATTTAATGAATAATAATAATTCAACAAAAGTTCAGATTAAAAGTTCAGTTAATTTAATCATTAACTGTAGTAGATTTACTGTACCGGTTCAGATTAAAAGTTCTAAGGTGGCCTCACATTCTCTATGTAGCATTACTTTGAATTGATGTGTATTAAATTTAATTGGGTCTGTTTTACGTCACTGAACTTACGAAATTAATTAGTTAAAATTAAATTTAGTTTAATACAATAATATTTTAGCTAATATTACTCCAATAGAACAATATTTATTTTTTTTCAATCTTTTTTCCTGGTCTATCCTTAAGTTATATTCTCTAAAATTCTTAATTCATTTTCTATTATCACTTACGCGACGCCAAAAGGGCTACGCAGAGGTGACGAGAGCAATGCGAGGAGGGACGGCCAGACAGGCGGTGCGGGGAGGGAGGGTGACGACGACACAAAGAGGGACGGTTGGACGGGTGACATGGGGAGGGAGGGGAGGGCAACGACGCAACGATAGAAGGAAAGAGTGGCGACACGACAACGGAAAAGGGGAGGTGGAGGGCGGCAGCGCAGCAATAGGGGGAGAGGCCCGGCAAGGGTGGTTAAGCAATGAGGGAAGGAGACATGTGAAGATTGTAGCGCTTTAAAGAAAAGATATTTTAGGTTGTTAATAAATTTGAATGATGTAATATCTTAATTATAAGCTATAAATTTAAATAAATTTATATAAGACTATTGTCATAGCTGTAATATAGCTGACTATTAAAAATATATTTTAGTTATATTTAGCTATAATCAATCATATAACTTATTTTAGAATGGGAAGGCATAATTAATCATTTATTTATGAATATAATTAAATTATTAAACAAAATCACGGTGTATCCGTTTTGAGGCGTTACGGATGGTGAGTGCGCTCTGTTCATGTTGAGGTGCATTTGTCATCATTCTAGCGTTGGGAGACGCTAGTCCTACCTATAATTAAACGCCTACGAGCAGCGTTTTGAAAAAACGCCTCCAAACAACTTTTGCCATATGGCATGCAAAACTCGAAGGTATGTTTTATCTTCGCACAATAATATAAGTTTGTTTTTTAAATAATTTATTTCAGTTACTTACTCTCTGCCTCTAAATAAAATAATGGCATTTAAAAGAAAAAGAAATTTGCAATGGAGAGTTGGACATGACATTTATTTATTAGAATATATGTGCGTCATGTTAATTCGTGCCGCCGCTATTACAACTCCGGTTGTGCTAGATAAAAAAATTTAGGTGAGTATTTTAGTAAATTAAAATATTAAAAATGATATAGATTTAAAAATATATAATAAGTGTTTGATAATAAAAATAAAATTATTGTAAATATTTAAAAATATAAAAAAATTTATTTTTAAAATTTTAAACTTGTATCTTTTTTCTTGTAATTTTTAAATACGGCTAATGATAGTTTTTATAAATTTCAAAGTTGGTATGAAAAGGTAATTTTAAAAAGTAATTTTTAAATTGATTCTGTTTTTATCACAAAAACTTAAAAGTACTTTTCTAAAAATTTATCGAATTTATTTTACTAAGCAATCTATTAAAATGATGAATACAAACTATATGCCATCACAATAAGACAATAATGGGATATGGGTCAAATGAAATTAGTTCGATTAATTGTGATTATGTGCAGCTGTTGATGTGGTAATTACTTGCAACCGGCCGGCAGTGCACCAAAAAAAACTTAAAAACGAATACATATATAATTTAATATGTAAATAATAAATATATTATTTTAAAATGGGTGTGTGTGTTTGGGGAAAAAATCAAATCTAAAAATTTAATTTAATTAATTACAAATAATTCACTATTTTAAATAAATAATTATTTAATAATAATTTATATTTAAAAAACCAATTCGTTTTGTCTTAATTAAGTGTATGTTCACAAGTGAGTGTTGAGTTAGAGCTGATAACATGTTGTCTTGTCTTTATAATGATGATGAGTGAGTAGTGAGTTATAATTAAGATATATAGTGATCAAAATCGTATGATCATAAAGTATACGATCAAACTCAATCTGTATGATTAGCAAAGAAGAGAGGTACGTGTACGATGATGAGCCTTGGTGCACGATCAGCATGAAGATCACTATGATTAGGCAAGGTGAGCGATCAATCGTACGATCGGTGAAGAGTCGTATGATCAGATCGGTGAATTAGAGGCGTATGATCAGGCTTCGTAGTTCGTACTATTTGGCTTGACGGCGCGCGTTGACGCATGAAGTATAGAAAAGTTGAATTGATTTTTCTTTTATTTAGTTTTAATTAATTAATTAATTAATTTTTTATTTTAGCTAAATTAATTTAATTAAATACTTTTAAATTACTTTTCTTTTATTTGATAAAATAATTAAATGTTAAGTTATTTTCAAATTTACTGTTATTGCTTTAATTATTATTATAACCTTCATGGCTATTAGATTGTAATAGACACTAATAAACTAACAATATAATTTTTCGAATTTTCCTTGAATATTTGCTTTATTCTTATCAAAATCTGTTGAATTAAAATTGAGTTACTCTTAATCAGTCAAATTAAAATTGAATATAAATTATAATTTAAAGGTAAAATAATATATGAATTATATCTCCCACCACAGTAACTAGATTAAGGGACTTGGCGTCTGTCGGCACTGGAGATTGGGTTTGGTTTTTTTTTTTAAATTGAAAGATAAATATATTAAGAAGGGAAGAACCGACAATCGAAGCACGCAAATTCCAAACCCTACGAGTCCTACGCAGCGGGGATAAAAAGACAGAACATAATCTCAAAATGATACGATCCTAATATTGCACATATCCCCGGTAACAGTGTAGTTAAATAGGAGGACAACGAGTTCGGATTTACTGTTGATGTAATCAAAATTAGCTCTGATTTTTATTATTTTATTAATTGTTGCTTTAAAATTATATTTTTAAAGTAATTTAATGATTATTTTTACATAAATTTAATTAAAATTTAAAATTATTTATTTTTAAAAAATTTTAATATAAAATTAAACATTATAATACAAATTTATGAATATAATATATATTATATTAATATTTAATTTAACGATTTATTTTTGAAATAAATATTAACCGAATATCGAAATTGATTTTCACTACAGCAAATTCAGGGAACATGACATTTTACCAGCAATCAGGATAATAATACTCCAAATATGTGCTGCAGATTGGCTTGAATGCCTTCCGGCTTCCGTGGCAAAAAGGGGATGCCCACTTGATTTTTAACTCATACGATAATTGCGCTCCTAATGTCACGGATGTCATAATTACTGACGTCGTAAGTAATCCCTGTGTCGTGGAAAAACAATTTCACGCACGTGTCAATAAATAAAGCACAATGATTTTAGTCAAAATCATTCACATAAGCTTTAGTTTTTTTATATTTATACTTTAAATTATTTTTTACTTATATATATAAATATACATCGAAATAAATTCTAAAAATTATCATTTAACTTATTAAAATATTATTTTATATTATTTAATAATAATTTAATATGAAATAGAAGTTAATATTACAAGAGAAAAAAAGTAAAGTAAGAGAAATTTTTTTAAAATAATTTAATAATTATATAAAGTAAATAGTATTTCTCAATATATTGAGAACTACTTTATAACTTCCATAAAGAAAGTTAAATATATGATATGTACGAATAATTTTTTAACTTTTTAACTTTTTTCCTTAAATATAGATAAATAGACTTTTATAGAGAATCTATTACTAATGCTTTAAGAGCAGTAACAATAGTTTTTCAACCATCTTTTATAATTTTACAGATTTAAACTATTTTTTTACTTTTCTATATAAATATACACCACAATATATTTTCTAAATCACTCTATATATCAGTAAAATAAAATTTTATATTATTTTTTATTTAATAATTTTTTTTTAGAATTTAATATGAAAAAAATAAATATTATGATAAGCGTAAGATGAACGTGAGAATTTTTTTTTTATATAATTTAATAACTATTTCTATAAATTTTATTATTTAAATCTCAGCTTTTTCTTGCGTATGTTTATATGATAATAATATCGTTAAAAGTTATTTGTTGCATTAAGATGTTTAAATGGTGGGGTGTAAGTAGTGTAAAGAGAGGGGGTGTGGGTGTTTTATGTTTGGCTTGTTTGAGTGTTTGGTACGCACGATCAAAGTCGTGATTTTATTTTGTAAACAGAAAAAGAGCTTCCAAACATGACTTATAAACATATTTTTTGAATAAAGTATTTCTTTATTTGTATTCTGTTTTGAAAAATAAATGAATCTGATGATTATTTTTAAAAATATATTTTAATTATTTTAAAATTTTAAATTTAAATTTTATATTTGTGTGAGACTAAATATATATATATATATACACACACTTTTTCTCATGTTTTATTATCTGGATTTATATATATTTTTAAAAACATAATACGTGACTTTAAAAAAAATTAAATTACATTCTCTCGAATAAATTTTTTTCTTAAAATTCAGAATTCAAACATAAATTAAAATAAAATTAAAATCATAAAGCAAAAATATTTATACCAAACGCCACTTAAATTCTATAAACCGACCGTGACGAGGACAAGTTGTGTTTTCATACCAATAGTGTGGTCAAGATTATTATATTGAGTCATTGATTGTTTTTTATTAGCGAAAAAATCATACGGATTGAGTTTGGTCAAGATTATTAAATCAATTATAAATATGACATTTTTCTTAAATTTTAATTCAATGGTTTAAATAATATATGAATTATATCTCCCACAGCAACTAGATAGTCTAGATTTAGGGACTTGGCGTCTTTCGGCACCGGAGATTGGGTTTATTTTTAATTAAAGGTAAATATATTAAAAGGGGGAGAACGGACAATTGAGGTACGCTAATTGCCTAATTCCAACCCTACGAGTCCTATGCAGCCGGGATAAAAAAAGACTTGACGTAATAGTGATTGATGTTACGGTCAATGATTTTTCCTTATTTAATAGGCCTTTTAGTCTCACCCTATATTTTATACACACACACATTACTAGTGGAAACGGGATGAGTCTAAAACACTTCTATAATTTATGTATTATTTAGTTATACCGTTAGCTTTTGTATTATCGTTTTACGTTATAGTTTTTAATTTTTTATGTCATGTGTTTAATTATGGTATTTTATGTAGCTATTGTTTATTATATGTATTATATTTGTTATTTGATTTTTATTATAACATTTTTACTTTTCATTACTAGTTAAATTACTTGGATAATAAAATTTAATTATTTTATAAATTTATTTATATTATCTTAATTTTGTTTTTGATGGGATAATTATTCTTTCAAATTAAACTATTTATTTAGATAAGTACAATGTGTAAATCTTATTGTGTTCTTATGTGTATTTTGACAAAATACTATAATTTTTTGCACCACCCGTTGTGCACGTTTGATAGGATTATTTTCCAAAAACAGTATGCTTTAGAGAAAATATGTGTTATATATAGTGTGTGTCCCGTGCCGTGAGTATATTTATGTATTAAAAAATGTAATAAATCAAAACGTACTTCAGTAATAACAGTTTGATTGTGTTCCAAAAGCATTGTTTCATTTGGCACTAGATCGCAATTTTGGATTATCTAAGAGAAACTGTTTTGATTTTATAAATATAATCATGATATTCCCTCAATGAGGAATGTAGAATGCTTGTTTGCCCTTGTTTATATATATATATATATATATATATAGTTTGGATAAAATTGCAAAATTGATGAACTTTCTATGGGAGTGCTAGTTATGGGAGCGTGTGTGTGAACATTTTCTAACTAATAGTAATAGTATAAATTAAATGGTGTGCGTGCGTGTGGATATAACTAGCACTACCATGGATTAATTGAGGTTTTGCTTCTTAGTAAATATAATTATAAATGAAATCTGAGTAGGTGTAACTCGGAATGCAACCTCTTAGCCCTTTTTTGTGTGTATTTCAGGCATTTATGTATTTTGGCAAGGATACATAGACATGCGTATGAGAGGGAGGGGGGAGAAGAGAAAATTGATGTGAGTCACGTAGAATTATCATATAAAATCACATAAATTTTAAAAAAATGATAAATTTGGTATACGAATACCATAAAATTTTATGAGTTTTAATTTTTGCTGTCTTAAAAATAAACTTTTACTCAAGTTTTTCTCATATTTTTTTGACAATATTCTGAAAAATAATACATTCAGATTCAATGATCTATTGTAGTCTACCAAATCTACTTTAAACAATCAATACATATATTAATCATGAATTTTCACTAACCTCAAATCCTCGCTAACTTTGATCTTTAATTCATTAATCTTGAAGTAACGCTAACTTAGAACTTTCACTTACATTTGACTTTAAATTATCTCTAACTTAACTTCGAAACACTCATAGTTTTGAGCATCGTTACACTTCAAACGTTCTATAACACAAGTTTGTAACATTATCAATTGACGTGGACAGATAAAATGTTTTAATCTTGAAAGTTGTAAATTTGTTCGACCGCTAACCATTTAAATTCAGATTTAAATGAGGCCAGTTTTAATATTTTTTGTTTTTTAAAAAAAAAATTACAAGAAAGGTAAAACTGTACTAAAAAAATATTAATATATAAATAAGTTAGATTTAACATCATTTCATTTTAAACAAGAATCAACTAAGCCTGAAAGGATACTTTTAAATCATTCATTTTAAAAATAAAGATTAATACTTTCATATAATTCATCAATAAATTAATATCAGATCACTTAAACGGTTATTTAAAACGTGAACAGGTATCTAAGAATATATATTTTGAATCAGCAATTCACCCATCTAAAATATAATAAGTTAAAAATTAAATTTTTTTGTTTTAAAAATAAAAATAATTAATCTCGTGAGCTTTTAGAAATAACTAGGCACTTACTAAATCGATATAAAAATAAAAAAACATTAATTAACATACCATTAAATAAAAAAGTATTTTAATAAATAATTAAAATATTGGTAAACATGACTAAAATTTGAGATTTCATTTCATTGTTTTAAAATAAAGAAGAGAAAAAAAAAACTCGTCTTCATAGTGTATTTTCTATACGAGTAGTAATAGTAAGATGGACATTAGATTTTCTTCCTTAAAACAAGTCAAATTTTTTTGGACACATAATATTTACGCGTGAGCTTTTCTCGGTGATCCAAACGTTAATATCCTTAAAATAGGGTCGATCTAAACTGTACCCGCGCTTTTCCAACCGTCCGGAGACCGTTACATTCAAATATTTACCGCAATTTGTAAGATTAGTTAAATTTATTAAAGGTGCTTTAAATATGTATATATATATATAATCACGAAGGCAGCCACAATGAAGCTTTAGGGGGATATGACGCCGCGATTGGCATAGTCTCCGCCCTCCGCCTTATTGCAGCCCAGTGATTTTGTTTGTATATTTTTCTGCCTCCTCCGTCCTCGATCCTCCCTCTATAAAATAAACGCATATAACACACACAAACACACACATATATATATATATATATATATATATATATAATTAATAATGGCGATCGGCTTCATAGGACTATGGGTGTATGTTTTGGCGGGTGCGCTGTGTTCTGCAAAGCCATTGCACAGGCATCCATTTCATGCGGGCAATCATAGTCTCCCACAACAACATGTCTCTGTTTCTTCGACAACAGGAGAGCCATCGTACGAAACAAAGTACTACACCCAAACACTGGACCACTTCAACTTCAATCCTAGGAGCTACGAAACCTTCCAGCAGAAATACCTCATCAACACCAAATACTGGGGCGGGGCCGCAACAAACGCTCCCATCTTCGTTTACACCGGAAACGAAGGAAGGATCGAATGGTTTGCCAATAACACGGGCTTCATGTTTGATATTGCACCCAAATTCAAAGCGCTTCTCGTCTTCATCGAGGTACGTACGAATCGATTTCATACCCAGATGATATACATATATATACACATATATATGCTATATATGCACAGATAGTAATTGGTGGAGGATGAGTTAATTATTTGCATGCATGGCCCTCCTAATTAACAGATCAAAAGCAGTAATTGTTTGTTTGATAATTTTTTTTAAATATTTTTAAATCTGGATCGAAAACTAATATTGATTGGATTTGATTTGGTATGATAACAATGTTGCAGCACAGGTACTATGGAACCTCGGTCCCATTTGGGGGTGACGCGGTTGTAGCTTATAAAAACGCAACCACACTTGGCTATATGACCTCCACGCAGGCTTTGGCTGATTTTGCTGTTTTGATCACTGATCTGAAGAAGAATTTGTCAGCCACAGACTCCCCTGTGGTGCTGTTTGGAGGCTCCTATGGAGGAAGTACGTATACACTTATTAAACAGATGCATGTCCTATTTGATTTCAAAATTATTGTTCCTGCAGGTTCTCCTCAATTTTAATTTGATGCTTAATTTATATAATGGGAGACAACTTCAAATTTTGATTGTACACATCTTGATTTGCATCTGCTGTGCTATAACATTAATTGATGTCGATATTGAATGGGTTGTACAGTGTTGGCATCGTGGTTTAGACTAAAATACCCGCATATTGCCATTGGAGCTTTGGCATCTTCTGCTCCAATCCTTAGTTTCGAAAACTTAACCTCCATATCCGGTTTTGATGATACCGTAGCACGAGACTTTAAGGTTTGTTTCTTGCCAGACATGCAATACCTGTTATTTCATTATATATATATATATATACACATGATCGATTCCTTGTTAGAAACTTCAATTCTTTAAATAGACTAGGACAGGTTTCCAAGCAAAAAAATTGTTTCATGCCTCAATAATAATAATAATAATAATAATAATAATAATAATAATAATAATAATAATATTTTTATGTCAAGAGCAGGGAGAGAGCGAGAACTGCTATAATGTGATAAAAGGAGCATGGAAACTGATACTTGAAACTGCAAAGCAGACGGGAGGACTCGAAAAATTGAGTAAAGTATTTGGAATATGCAAGTATGTAGTGCGGTTAATATTATATATATATATATATATATATATATATGAATGGACATGTTTCGATATATTATGACATTTTTCTTAATTTTTTTAAATTTCACGGTTAACTGAGATATGAATAATAATCTGATGCGCGCAGCAACGGCATTGATGGAGACACTGTGGTGAGTTGGGTTGCCTCAGCGTTTTCTAGTGCGGCCATGACAGATTATCCGACCCCTTCAAATTTCATGAAATTGATGCCGGCTTATCCCGTGAAGGAAGTACGTATTTTCCTTCCTATATATGCCCGGCCGTATTAGAAATCATTCCTATGACCTGTTTTCTGTAACCAATTCTCTTAGTAACAAAAAGTTTTCATAGGCTAATTATTAATTAGTTGATGGTTGAAAATGCACGTACGTACACTACTGTGTGTGTTGACTTGAAGTGTATATATATATTAGTTTAATTTACATAACATCATATTCTCGTTTTTTTTAATACCTAGTTTAATAAAAATATCTTAAAATTATACTTTTTAAACTCTCTATTCTAATCAAAAATTTAACAAAATAAATAGTAACTTTTTAAATTTAACCAAATACTATTCACTCTCTATTTATTAAAATATTATATTTTCTTTTATCATATTTACTTTTTTATTTTTTTTTTCTTTTCATATTTACTTTTTCATTCGAAAAAAATATATATTTAAAAAAATAATATTTTAATTGATAAATGATTAAAATAGAGATATTAAAAAGTGTGATTGAATTGTTAAAATATAAAAGATATACTTTTAGTTATTTTAAATAGACTAAGTGAATACTCTAAAACAGATAATTAGTTTAATTACGTCGTAAATACATTACATACGTACGTAAGTTTTAAAATATATAATAAAAACAAATTAATTGCTTTGGTTACGAACAGATGTGCAAGGCAATTGACGATCCAAAGCATGGGGCTGATACGTTAGCGAAGCTGAGTGCTGCGTCTAAGATCTACTATAATTATACTGGTCAAGTAACCCAGTGTTTTGATGCAAACGACTACTCTCTTCCCGGTGAATACAACGGATGGGATTGGCAGGTGCCAACTGTTCCTTAATTATTCGCTCTTTCATTTTTCATTTGGGTACTTTATATATATATATATATATGGTATCATAACAAGATTAGCCTAAAGTATTATATTGATATTTGAAATAATGATTGCAACACAATCATGACAGAAGTTTCAAATTTAAAGGATTTTATTACTCATCTTTGAGTGCTTTTTTTATGTAACGGATAATTAATCTGTTTCTTTCCAGTGTTAGATTCAGGCAAAAAAATTACACGCCATCATAGGTTAATATATACGTACGCTAGCTATTGCAAATTGTTTGTATATGTTTCCAAATACAAATTAATAATTTTAATTTTAATTAAAAAAATTATGTCTGTTTTCTTATAATAATAGTAATAATGTATAATAGAAACATATGATTTGGTATCTGAAGTTGGAATTTGAATCCAAATTAATGGTGAAATTGTTGTGTTGCAGTCATGCACCGAAATGGTGCAGCCGATGTCCGGAAATGACATGCTTCCAGCCTCTAAGTGGGACTACCAAGGTGATATCGGCTACTGCCGCGAAAAGTATGGGGTAGTTCCCAGGCCCCATTGGATGACCACAGAGTTCGGTGGTCACGTAAGTATATCTATAATATATATATATATATATGAGATTTTTCAATGTGTGTGTTGGAATTTATATCAACGTTGTAAATTTTAATTTTCTTTTAAAATTATTGTAATCCGAACCATTAAAACTACATCAAACAGTCCAAATTTAAAAATCTCAAGATATTTAATTATAATTATATTAGGTAGTGATTCAATAAATTGTTATTATTTTATTTTACTTTTATAATATAAGATATAATCACTAACCTGCGTATTTTTAGATATTTTTAATATAATATACAGTTATTATATTAAAAAGAAAAACAGTCAAAATATAAATTTTCTGCACACCTATAATATTATAACATTCTATTAATATATTTGATCAGAATTAATAAAATATTCTTATACATTACTTATTACTTATGATCTTGTATGTAATATGGCTTTTAAAAAATATTAATATGCAAAAAGGTGCCAAAAACCTACTAACTAGGTTCACGAGTAGCTATTTGCATCGATATTTAATGTTTTTTTTAAATAAAAATAAAATAACCATGACAGGATTTTAAGAGGTTCTTGAAACGATTCGGGAGCAATATCATTTTCTTCAATGGCTTGAGAGATCCTTGGAGTTCCGGAGGGTATGTATTATAATTTGCTTATGCATCGATGCATGTTTACGTGTGTTCTCTTTTTTATCACCATATACATTTGTACGTAATCTAAATAATTATACTTTGTCAGGGTGTTGGAGAGCATATCAAAAACCATAGTTGCCATTGTAGCCAAAGAAGGTTAGTGTATACTATATTCCTCAAATTGCTTATCTTCTCTATTAATGACTATTTTCTTAAAAACAAAAAAAAAAAACAAAGAACAAAAACAAATATGTGCATTGTTTTTTAAAAGTTCATGCGGAAAATTAATTAATTATATAATTACTTTGTAAAAACAGCCTACAATTAATTAGTTATTTAGCAATTAGAGCATTCACTATAGACTCTTTATTTGTATTTTTTGTTAGTTTGAATAGCTAGTTTAATACAAATACCTTAAAACTATACTTTTCAAACTCTCTATTCTAACAAAAAATTTAACAAAATAAATAGTAACTCTTTAAATTTAACCAAAAACTATTCACTCTCTATTTATTAAAATATTATATTTTCTCTCATCATATTTACTTTTCTATTTTTTTTCTCTTTCCACATTTACTCTTTTATTTGAAAGAATAAATAAATATTTTAAAAAGTAATATTTTAATTGATAAATGGTTAAAATAGAAAGATTAAAAAGTGTGCTTGGATTGTTAAAATAGAAAAGATGTACTTTTGATTATTTTGAAGAATTAAATTTGAAGAGGCTATAGTGGATGCTCTTAATGGGTTGAGTTGTATATATGCAGGGGCACACCATGTAGACTTGAGATTCGCAACCAGCGATGATCCGAAGTGGCTTCGAGATGTGAGAAAACAAGAGATCACCATAATTCAACGCTGGCTTAAGCAATACTACCATGATTTGGGCCATTAAAAGTTTATAAATTGGCCTCCCACTAATATCCATACTTGTTGTGCATCTGAACTATATGTATATTTGAAAAATATGTGTGAAGGGTTGGATGAGTCAATTGATAGGTCAAATCTATATAATTGCTGTCAAAAATATATTTGACAGATTATTAAACACGTGGTCAATGCCTTTATATTTATATTAACTATTATGTATTGTTGAGGCCAACGTATATATATTAACACTTTAGTTTATTAATTATTATTATTATCAACAATAATTTAAATTATGTTTGAAAATTTTCATAAAAAATAGAAATAATTAAATATATAAATACGTGATGACCTATTTAAAAACTAGAATTCATATATGTTAATTTGAAAGATCATACACATTAATTAAACTTCGGTAATAAATTTATATAGATTTATTATTATGTTTAGATCAAATGCTGTAAGAACAAATTTTATGGTAGCAACTCAGTTTCATAAGATTAAAGTTAAGGCGTGTTTCAATGTGTAATAAAATAAGAGATTATTAGAATAATTAGTTTTATATCTCTAACTTCGAGTAAGCTATGGCAAGTTATAAAAATAGATTGGACCTATAATTTTATAATGTGTTTTGAAGTTGTAAAAGTTGGTGTAATGAGATCAGAATAATAATATTATAAAAATGTTAAAGAGGTCAGTCTAGGATAATTAGTTCCTTCCAACAAAGAGAGGAGAGGTTCTTTTATTGATTTGTTACAATCGAGAGTAAGAAGAGAGAAGTGACAATTAGTTTAGTTTGCATATGGGATGGAAGGTTCTTGTTCTGGATTCATTGCAGCAAAAAGAAAGGAAAAGAGTTCCAATTCACAAACGTGCATTTATATGTAATCAACGGTTCCGATTCACAAACTAGCGTTAGATGTAAGGCTTAGGGTGGCTAACTATATGTTCGCAGCCTACCATAACAATACATATAATTGAATTTATTTATTTATAATAAGAAATTATTTTTTTTATTTTTCTTCATATATTTTTAATTGAATTTGTAAAAAAATTAACCTTTAGATCGACTTAAGATTTTACAGTAATAATATATACTACATGAATATTCAATTTAACATTGATTTTTGAAATAAATATAAATAAAATTCAAAATAAGTTAGATCACCATGGTGGTGAGCTCACCTTGCTTATTAGTGAATCCAAACTTATACGATGCTTAGAATTAATGTTTAAACCCACCAATTAGTGATCGCCTCTTTGATGTCAACTTCTCGAAAAGGAAAAAAAATTATAAAAAAAAAAAGAAGATAATCACCTTTATTTTCATTTTGGAGATTTCACATAATTCTTTTGTTCTTCTCTCGCATATAGATATTAGCACATTAACGGATACTTAAAAAAACAAAATCTAATTGACATAATTTTGTGCCTGTTGAAATTTTATGCTGATGTAACACTTTAATTAAATTGACTATCAATTTTTACCTTTGACAACTCTAAAATTTTCTTCCCTTTAGAATGCAAAGCTTCAAAATAATATTGTTGTCTCATATATAGTGAAACTTTATAAAGGAGGTCTTAGGTGCAGCTAGAACATCCTTTCTGTCGTAGATTGTTATTTTTAAAAAAATAATATTAATCTAATAATAATGAGCGTATTTATGTGCAAATTAGCTTATGATCCAAATAAAAGGAATAGCAATAGCATTTCCGCGATGTTTATGTATTGGGCTCTTGTTTCAAACTTTGTAGTTAGGGCTTTTCATTTATCAAGCATCGGTATCGGCCCATCAAATTATGAGGCCGACCGATAGATATAGATGTTAAGAGCGTATAGCTCCTTCTACCTTCTATATTGCACCTTCTTCTTCTATGTATATATATATATATATATATTCTATTCTTTCCTGGGCCGTAACACTTTGGGTCTAAAAACAGAGTGATCAGCAAATTAATTAGGAAGGTTTATTTGTGTGTTTTTATTTTTTAAATGTGATAGTTATTTTTAAGTATATAAAATAAAAAAATAAAAATTATTTTTAGATCTAAAAATTTAAAATAATTTTTTATTATCTTTTAATTTTCTTTTAATGTACTCATAAATAATTATTATATTTTTAAAACCAAAATAAAAAACATGCAAACAAACATATAGTAGTTTGTTGGGGCTCAAAGCTGAAGGGATCCGCCACCAGCTGTTAGTTTAGACTTGGACTAGGTGGTGGGTGCGATGATATTCAAGTAGAAGATTATACCCCAAACGCAAAACTTTAAAAGAAGCAATATTAATATTATAGATGACATAATTGTATATATAAATGCATGCGCAATATCAAGCAAGGTATAATATGTATGTATGTATGTATCATGCCTACAACCTATGGCTGCCTACCAATAAATGAAGATTTTGAGAGTCAAAATGGCAAAAAAGGAAGGCAAGTTTTTTGGGTATGTATGGTTGCCATGTCTCAGGAGCTAGGCATGTGTAAGTAATGCCTGATTAGGTAAAGACATGTACTGGTGTGAAACTAGGAACCAGACACGTCACTCCTCCGCTATATGTGGGGTAGGCTTTGGCTGGCTGGCTGGCTGGCTGGCACTGTACTCGGCTTGAACTTTTCAGGGTTAGGCGGATCAAAACAACAATTGACTTTGGCACCAAATAGGGTGTGTGTACCCCCCTCCAACAGCAGGCTATACCTATACCTTTAGGCTTTCTCTGAGACTGGGATGATCAACTTTTATTGGTCTTCCAACCGCGAAGCATTCATTGCGTTCACACTAGCTAGCTAGCTATCTATCTATCAGGAGCGGAGAGCCGGGGACGAGACAAATTCTTGGACCAACTGTGGGGGTCCTAAATATCATCAGAATCAGACCCCCTTCAAACTTCTCAACGTCTCCACTACTATACTAGAGATTGAAAGCTCTCCTCCCTAAGTACTCATGAATCATGATATTATTGTCCACATCATTAACCAAGCCATTTAACCTTCAACCAAAGTTCATCAATTATATATTTGTATTACAACTCTATTAACCCCCAATTAGTCAGTCTATTTCAATTTCTATTATTTTATTTGTTTATTGTTGGTTGATACCAAATTACCAATACCATGCATTAATAATATATCACATGGGCATGGGGGCTTTAACAACAACGTCTGTGCGCATGGAAACAATTATATATTTTCTCAGATTCAGACATCTGGTCAGCAGAGGGTTGGAGGGATTGAGATCGTCAGCTGCTACAACTGGATGGGTCCCGAAAAATTAAAATCAAATTAGACAGCTGATATATTTTTCCATGCCTATTGCCTATATATGTGTGTGTGTGTATTTATGTGTGTATGAATATATGTATATATATATATACATATATATATATATATATATATATATATATATATATATATATCAACTACCTTACAACACTCATCACGGTGGATAATCAATGATTGATTTGAGACGTCCATGTCAAATGGGTGGAAGAAAAAACACATTTCCTAAATAAAAAAATCACATCGCCTGGCGTGCGCTGAAGGAGGTTTGGGTATTTCGAATATGGGCCGGCCAGCTCTATTATCATCGTGTGGGGTCCAAATTTAATCTGGAGTGCCAGTGCATGCCATTTGATGGGCCTGCAGGGGCCTCATTTGATGTAAGCCGTCAGCCAGGAGAGGAGGAGACGTGGCAGCTTATGTACAGCAGGCCTTTTATTTATCTTATTTATTTATTTTTGGTGTCAATTAATGGAGGTTTTTACTTTTCGTTTTCTTTTTGAGCTCCTAAATTTAATTTATTTTTATCTTTAAGGGTTATTATATATGTAAGAAAATGATAATTAAATATTATTATCGAAGACATTTTTTTCTTTTGAATATAAAATTGGGTGGATACAGATAAAAAGACCTTGAATTTAGGAGCATTTTTTTACTGTCATTTGACACAGATTTTCAATGTAGTTTACAGTGGTGCCGATTTCCTACACATAAAATAATTACACATCGCCCAATAGAGATTCTCACTCACTATCTCTCATTATCTACGGTTGTTGTTTCTTATATATATTAACAAGTATTATAATATTACATTATTTTAATTTTTATTTTACAATATTATCAAAAACACACTCCAAAAATATGTTTCATCAAAAGTAAAAAAACATATATAAACTTAAAGAAATGATTAACTTCAAAAATAAAATGAGCATTATCCTTTTTTGCTCATAACTTGTATTTTTTTTATAATAATCTTACATAAATCAACAGTAGTATAGAATAAAAAAACAAATTAATAATTATATCATAATTTGATCTCCAACATGTATAATCATCAAGTTTAAAATTTATCTATTGATTCAAACTTACCCACTTTAAAGAAAAGACAAAGCATTGAAAAGATAAAGTGTGTGAAAACTATGGGAAATGATATGCATGGAATTTTTCTCTATATTTCTCTATTATTATTATTAAAAGGTCAAGCGTATAGCTTCCACACTCACAATCCAACATAAAGCCCCTATAGGTTTAAGTGATATATATATATGCAAGGTAGAGTAGACGTATTATGAAACTTTTATGGTAATATTAAGGTTGGGCAATGAATACATGTATCCACTATCTTGGTCACTATCCTCTCCACTTTCGCTATGCGGTATGGGTTATCCTGCCCATGTAAGAATGGGGTGTGATTTTTAAACTTAATACCTCGTTAGGCGAAGGTGAAGAGCGATAATAGATAATGGAGTATCTTACCCCGCTCCCGCCCTACTTAATTCTAATATTTTTTATTTTTTATAATAATTTATATATTATTATTTAACTATTGTTTATGATTTTTGATATTTTTGAATAATATTTATTATTGTAAAATGAAATTATTTTTGATTGAAAATTATGTATAAATTTGATTTTAGCTAAAATTATTGATATAAACAGACACAATAAAAAGCGATAATAAGATGCGGGTGAATGAAACCTCATTCACATACATATTAAAGGATAATATATCTTGCCCCACTTACATATGGAACGATATACAATTTTAAAAATTGATTTATTGACTAAGCGGAGATGGGAGACGGTAAGAGGTTGATTTCGCCCCCGATAAAACACGAATTAACCCTATTAACTGCTTTGTGGAGTCTTAAAAGGCAATGTTATCTTAAGAAATATCAATAAAAACTGGTAGCGGAGAGCGGACGGATGAAGCCTTCACCTACTAACCCTATCATAGGACGGGGTACCCCACCCAACCTACACATAGGACGAAGTACGGTTTTAAAATTTTACTACCCGCCTAGACAGGGGTGAGGGACGGTAACAAGTAAACTCTGCCCCTACTATGGCGAATAACACCCCTAGGTTATATTGAGAATTGAAAATTAAGAATAGAACGTATAACTATTAAACTTTAGTTTAATTTGAGCTAGATTTTATTTTTAAAAATAAAACTTGTGATTAAATTAAATAAGACAAATACCTGTCAAACCTTAAAATGGTTGTAGGGATTACACTTGTGTGTGCATTTGTATATATTTATTAACCCAATAAAGTTCTATTATAACTCTACCTGTATAACAATTATTAAAATTTAAAGTACCATACATAATTTAGTTCTATTATAACTCTACATGTATAACTATTATTAAATTTTAAAGTACTATATATATATAATTGTAACCGACCCTATAAACTACCAAATATATATATATATATATAATTGCGACCATTCATACCGGTTCAAATTTTTACCACAACTGAATTTTACATTTTTAATTAATAACTACTTTTGATGATATAATAGAATGTTGTCTTATATCAAATACATTTTTAATGCTCGCGTAGGTATTGTTTTAATTTCCTCCGCTATTCTATCATATCATTATATAACAAAATTATTAATATATTGATAGTATAATAATTAAAATCAGTTCCATAATTATTGGGATTTGAAAATTTATGCAATAAAGTATTTATAATATAAAATATTTTAAAAAAACATATGCTTCCTGAATATGCGTTACGTAAACTTGTATTAAAAGATATAATATATTCCATATTAAATGGTTTTCTTAATAGTTTATTATTTAATTTGTATTTGACTTTTAGATCACCATGTTAAATACCCCCCTGAGTCCCTGACTGCTTGGGTTTTCGGTTGGAAGTTGTCGTGATGATATATAAATTCATATGCATGTATACTTTTCAATTCGATTACGATACAATGATAAATCATCGTGATGTCATTCAAAAGGCGCCATTTACTCCAAAGTAATTTAATAAGTATAACATTATTACTAGTTTATGATAATTAATTTGCAGGGATATATTATTTTAAATATATAATTAAATATTTTAATAAATTTGATGAAGTAATATTAATTATAAATCTTAATTAAATTTAATTACCATAGATCATCGTGATGTCATTCAAAAGGTGTCATTTACTCCAAAGTAATTTAATAAGTATAACATTATTACTAATTTATGATAATTAATTTGCGTGGATATATTACTTGAATATATAATTAAATGTTTTAATAAATTTGATGGAGTAATATTAATTATAAATTTTATTAAAATTTTAAATTTTGAGAAATTATAAATTTGAGTAATCATAACAAATATATATTTGCTAGCGTGTAGAGTATATCATATATATATATATATATATGTGTGTGTGTGTGTATATATTGATTGTCAAAATATATTAATGGGAATGATCAAAATGCAAACAATTAATGAAAATCATATATAAATTCAGTTCACTTGTTAACATTTAAAAGTTTACATTTCTGTTCAACTGGGTAGCTCAATAAATGAAAAATAGAATCGGATGAAGTTGAAATTGTAATAATCGGGGAATTCGAAACTTAACGGATGAGTGTAATATTAATAATTTTTTCTTTAAAAAAGTTTACATTTCTTAATTATTCAATTATAAATATATTGTAAAAACTTGAAATCTTATTATAATGAAACAACACTTTTCAAATACTTCAGAAAACAAAGAAGCTCACAACGTCATCATTAATGTGGTCGGTTCTTTAGCAGGTGGTTATGACATGGCTTGAACTTTTAATATTATAATCTAACATTAAGAATTTATTGCTAGTCTTGTAAATTAATAAAATCTTAATTGATTTCAGCTTCCAGCTGTTAATTTTAACATGAAAAACTAGTTGAACTTGAGGACCACAAGTATCCCTAAATCTTTAATTGTTTGGTTGGTTTATTAGATTTATTGGGTTTGTTGTATAAAATTTAAGTCTTCGTTTGGTCCACATTCTTAACTGGTAATAATTGAACCATTTGATGTCTGGATTATTTGCTGGGTTGGGTTATGCCTGGCATATGCACATGTTGATTTTTAATTAGGATTTGGCTTTGAATTAGCTGGGGTTGACCTAGTCGTTTGAACTTTGATTTTCTGTTTTTTTTTTGAGAAATGTTATGAACCAGCTATGACTTCTTTTTCTTTTTTTTTGAGAAATATTATAAATTTTGACTTTACCAAACACCCTCACCTATATCCGTTATTCTAGATCCATTTGTTTTGTTTTTTTGGTGTTTATTACGCATATAGGATAATGCCATCATATATAGTACTGGATTAAAATGATTATTTTGGAATTTTGTACGCATTTTGAACTTTGTTTTATTTTCTTGATAACCAATTAGGATCCCTTGGATAAATATGATGAAATGGTACCCTAGTGAAGAAAAATATTTCCTGTCACGTGATTTAAGTTCATTATTAGGAAAGGGTATGGCATGGTGATTATTTTTAAAAATTAAATGACTAGATAAATTTATATTACTTATAAATAAGTTAAAATTATCTAAAATTATTATTTTAAAAAATATTTTTAATTTTAAAAATGTCTTTAAACAACAGAACAAAAGGTATAAAATAAAATAAAATTAGTGTGAATAGCGCCGTGACACATGCAGCAATCGATGCACATGAAATATAGTTTTTTTCAACCGCTTCTAGTTTGATAACTTACCAATCTATATATATATATCAATATATATATATATATATATGTGTGTGTGTGTGTGTGTGTGTCTGTGTGTCGGTGACGTGGGATGTGGGTAATGGAATAGCGCAAATGGGTCCATCCGTCCAGGCGATGTGCATACGGAAACGGAGAGGCTCAGAGAGGACATGTGAATATGAATGCGTACATGTGAGAGATAAGTGGCAATGAAACGGGCATCGATCGATGTCGATGACGATGAGTGCGGGTGGGTGACCTGTGAGCTGTGACTTGCGAGTGAGTTTAACACAAAAGTCTAGTTTGTCTGTATTTGGCATGCGCACAGGCACAGCGCATATATATATATATATATATATATATAAAATATAATATAATATCCTTCACTGATTAATTATTAGACGCACGACACTCCCTCTAATATTATATATTTATATGATTCCAGCTCCATCTGAGGCTTTCCGCGGCCCCTACATGCATATATCTCAACCGACGAGCCAACCATTCTCTGTGATTTATTTGCATAAATTACAAAAATGTCAATTAATTAACTATTCAATTTATTGCACGTCTCATCTCATGTGGGCATTACATTGGGATGCTCGAATGTTCTTAGCTAGGAAGTGAGTCAAGTAATAATGTACGTACGTGTGAGACAGACCTGGCCTTATATATGATCGATGCACTGGCCGGCTTTACTTGTACGTGCGATCGAGGGAGAGACTATATATATAATTTTATATGAGCAAGCACGGAGCACAGCGATGACTTGAAGTGTGAGATTATATATGCTTTAATTTGTATTTGTTCTTATTTAATCTTTAATCTTTAATCCTTGCCCGCCACTCTGTCTAACCGGCCCCTACCTACTTTATAATTATTTGTTAAACCTCTGCAGGCACTAATTAATATCATATATATAAATATATGTTAATAAATCTGAGTCATGCATTCATTCATGTCCTTCCGATTCCGTGCATGGCAATGGCCAATGGGTGGTTGGTTCGCAGATCATTCCGGGGTCCGCGCATTAGAAATTTTGGAAGAGAATTGATTAATATTGTACGTAGTTAGTTCTACAATTTAACTTCACATACATTTTTTAATAACCATTTATTATTATTATAGCCATTTATTTTTGAATAAATATACATGCCCCACGATTATTGTTTTTACTGAATACATCCAAACGAGCAGAGTAAATTTAATTACAGTGCGGTACAATGTGCACGCATTTCGTTATCTTGGGAATGGCATGGCGATAACTATGTAACGAACAATAAGTTCACGATAAACCAAGAAAAACAATCAATGGCGCGCAAACATAAAAAATAAATATATAACTTAGTTGGATACGAGACAGGAAGTGCATGCACAATGCTATATATATCGAGTAATGTTACGTACAGATAGGTTGTGCAGGTAATTCGCGCAGGAGCATCTTCATTATCGTTGGATTGATATTATTATTTTTTAAAACTTTTTATTCATACCAATCCAACGGCAGAGAAAGTATTCCTGCGTCAATTACATGCATAACCTACCTGCACATAAATTTTTCCATATATATAACCCAACGTCAAAGGAGATTTAATTTGTAACTATTATACCATATATGCTGCCTTGCATGTGCATATTAATTATGAGATTTGTGAGAACGATATATCACAATTCCAAATGTATATATGTAGAAAATCTCAATCATTCTAATCCTTCACGTGACAAAATGCTTCCTCATTTATCCCATCCCGGCCGGTGTATTTCCAAAATTGACATTTTTTTTGTTATTATTATATATGTTGTTTCGTGTTTTCCCAGGCAAGGCTATGTCTATACAAATTAACCTCAGACAGACAGACAGACGGACTACTATTTTAATACCGTTTCTTTTCACTAGTTCAACAAACACGAACACAGTCAGTAACTATATATATATATATGCATATTCCTTGTTATGACGTAAGGCCAAAAAGGTTTAGGATATATTAGTCAAAAGCCTCATTAATTACTCTCTCTCTCTCTCCCAAAAAAAAAACCAAAAAAAGAAAGAAGAAAAAAACTTGAGTGAGAAATAGGAATTTACGTGCCATCGCCAAAATGACGAGTTTTCAGCATTTGAAGGTTGGGCGGTGGCAGCACGGCCGTCAGATGACTCCTAATAGAAGAAATAAACGTCAGGGGGGGTGGACCCACCTTTGAAGTTTGCCTCTTTCCTGCTCACTTCATCATTTCGTCCTAAAAAGAGAATCTCCTTCTTTAAGATTCACAAGCTTCCACGTCCGCTTCTCTCGTCATCACTTTTTTTTTTTTTTTTTTTGAATTTAATCAAGAAAAACCCACTCCTGAGCTGTGGGACCGACCCAGCAGAAAGCTAACACCGAAATTACGCTTAAATAAATGTATTAGTTTTTTATTATATGGTTCAAAACCTTCCAAGTACTTTTTAGTTTATTTTTTTCCTAATATCGTGTACTCTCGTTCCCGAAGAAAAGTTTATATACCCCCATGGCGTCATTACTTTTGAGGCTTCAGGTAGTCCAACATATTCTTCTCTTATTCTCATTTGCCTGCAAATTTTAAAAACAAGAAACTCAACTCCCCTCCCTTCCAAGTTCCACTCACCCACCAACACACACACACACACACACACACACAGAGCCTAATTAAACATGGCCATAAACCACTCCCTGTCGTCCAACATTAATCCCGAAGAAGCATTGTGGTGGCAGCAGCTAACCATGAACACGCAACCCACCACTCCAACCCTTGACGCTGTCCCTGCCGCCGCATCCCCGGCCGTCTCATATCCCGGCGCCTCAGCTTTCAGGTTCAACGGCACCCGCGACGACGTCGTCGGGGAGCACCAACACAGTCTGCTGGCTGCAGCCGCGGGCAGTGCGCGGCGTGACGAGGGTGACGGCCTGATGGAGCCCATGTTCGAGAAGCCGCTTACCCCCAGCGACGTCGGCAAACTCAACCGCCTCGTCATCCCCAAGCAGCACGCGGAGAAGTATCTCCCACTCTGCGCCGACTCGCCCGCCGACAAGGGGCAGCTGCTGAGTTTCGAGGACGAGTCGGGCAAGCCGTGGCGCTTCCGCTACTCCTACTGGAACAGCAGCCAGAGCTACGTGCTCACCAAGGGCTGGAGCCGCTTCGTCAAGGAGAAGCGCCTCGACGCCGGCGACGTTATTTTGTTCCTCAAGCACAGCCACTGGCCCGACAAGCTCTTCATCGGCTGTCGTCGCCGCGCTCATGAGGCCGCCTCCCGGGCGCATGATAGCCCTGCTCCTCTGCCGCCCGGCTTCTACTATACGCCACCTTATCCTTCGCATCTGCTGCCGTGCCAAGCGGTCGATCAGAGTCCACGTTCGGGTACTGCTACACCCAGCTACTCCGACTTTTCGTTGCTTCACATTATTGTTTCCTTCCTTCTGCTACAAGCCTACACTTTACATTTTTTACATTTTTATTATTATTATTTTCATTTTTATTTTCTTTCTATTCTACAGTATATATATATATTTTTAGTTTAGTTTAGTTTAATTTAATTTAATGGTCGTTGTCTTTAAATTTCTAATTATGGAGAAAGAAAAACCAAAACATGCGTGATGTATATCATCCAACGTGCGGCTTTGTCACAGTGACTGCCAACGGGGTTAATGAAGCCACCGTGACGCCTACGTCCGGGAAATCCAAGCGATTGAGGTTGTTTGGCGTGAACCTGGAGTGGCAACCCGACCGGTTCGACTCAACCGGAACTGTTGACTCGCCCATTTCGACCGGAGGTGTGGCCCACCCGCAGTTATACACGGAGCCCTACCGCCACAGTAGTACTGATCATATGGTATGTACTATGTAGTATATTGTCTGTCAATATGTCCACAATTTATTTATTTGTTTTTGAAAAGGCTGATACGTGTTTATATATATATATATATATATATATCAGCCTAGGATTAGGATTGGTAAATTGAGGAGGACAATCGGAGTATATATTGACTCGTCAAAGAGAAATATCAGAATAATGTTTTCCGCCATATATGTTACGTAATCGAATTTGAAACCGGCCTCATGCGGCAATATTATCTTGTTCATGATTTATATATATATATATATATATATATATATAATTATCATAGACGGATGATATTATGCCAGTTTCAAATCCAATTGCGAAACAGATATCGGGATGAATATGAGTGTTTAAATTGTAAAATTCAATCTCACACCTAACGAACCCAGTAGTCCACCATAACATGTGCGTATATATACACGTGTTTTGTGTGTGAGAGTAAAAAGTCTTGTCTGCCTCACACTTCTGTAGCATCCAAGAAGAAAACTACTTTATCATCCAAAATATAACAATACAAAATCTAGAATGTTATATATAATATAATAAAAAGGGCTATTTTGATGACTACATATATAGTCTACCTGTTAGATCGATAGACCGTATCTTTTACAGTTTTTATATATATATATATATATATATCATAATAAAAAAATTTTGCACCTAGCCTGCTAGTTTCTTTTCTTTTATCAAAATTATAGAATATAAGTTTACTTAATTATTAGCTAGAGGATCAAGAATTTTTTTAGGTACGAAGGTAGTCTTCCTTTTGTCTTCCAACCGCCCACGTAAGACCCAAAATAATTCACTGCACTGTCATGCGGTTGGAACTCAGGAGCGGGCACTGCCCAGCTGCCCTGGATGGTTACTTTAGTTGTCTTTTTAATTAATAATATTAATTGATAACGAGTTATTAATTAATTGGTGTTACCAATATTTAATTAATTGTACTGATTGAACAATCGCATTCGTGATGGTGGCCGTAGGACGTAAACTTCGCTCGAGATGTGAACCACCAAACGATGATGAATCGGCGTGGATAAGCTCTGCAGATGTGGGGATGTGACAGCTGCGACATGTTGCACGGGGACTGTAGACATATCGAAGCACTAACAAGGACGCCCCGAAATCAGGAACAAATATATATATTAGCAGCAGCATGGAGAGAGAGAGAGAGAGAGAGAGAGAGAGAGAGAGAGAGAGAGAGAGAGAGAGAGAAAAGAAAAAAAAAAGGGAATAGCACCCATCGGTAATGGGGTGGGGGAGAGTTGGGATACTACAGAAGGAAGATAAATAGGGGTTAGGTGGGAGGGTTAGATGGGCCTATTTTAGTAGGGTGGGCAGCCCAGCCTCAACTGATGGACTTATGTGGGCCCATGCAAATTTCATATCGACTGTAAATTTGGATGCGTGGTTGGAAATTGCCACTACTTTTTTAAAAAAATAAAACAAATTTGTATGGAAAATTGGTGTCATTGACGAATGGATGGGTGGGTGGGGCGGTGCCGATATGCGTCAATGTATATAGTTTCATTGTACCGGTAAGTCCATTTGCCATTGGTTTAGGCTTGTTTAATTTGTTTCTAAATCAGACCACGAGGTGGATACTTTATATCCGACCCACTGGACCATCTGATAACTCATAACTCTATATTATAAATTTATCTTAACTTTTATTATTTATAAATAATTTTAAATTAATCAACAATCATATATAATATTATTATATCAAACTCCCTAATTACTTTTGATTCTAGCACTAACATTAGTATGGGAAAATGTGTGATGAAAAATGTGTGATGAGAAGATTTCCACACACACTCACCACTCTAGACAAAGATCCCGGGTCCACCACTCATCCAACAGTATTGCAAAGCATTGCTACCTGATGAAGTCAGCAAGGATGCAACATGTTGCATAATTGAGGATACTGGTGTTGTCCATCGATTTCGTGGTGTCGACGTATAGAGCCGTAAGTAGATGAATTCACATTCCTGCCCAATTATTGACAGCAAGCATGCCGTGGGATTGCCTGCATGCGTGAGAGAGTGTGGGGATATTTGATACACAGAAACATGTGTATTAGTCAAAAATGGTGTGCATGTGGGATTCGTAACGGTCCACCTCTCCGAGGGAATGATATGTGTGTGGCATATTTTCACTGGCGTTGAGAGACGGCATGCATATATGGCCAATCATTACTGTACATGCCTTCCCCACTTGACTGGCTGCTTTTTGCACCGCCGCTGCAGGCCTTTCACTGCTTGATAGGCATGCTGCATGCAGTAGGGTCAACCGCTCCTGCACTGCGCTGCGCGCGTCTGCCAGAAGAATTGAAGTGTGTGTGTGTGTGTGTGTGAGAGAGAGAGAGAGAGAGAGAGAGAGAGAGAGAGAGATAGACGGAAACGAACGCATTTGAAGGAGAAGCCTGATGAAACTGACCGGGGTAAAATATTTATTAGAGACAACAACAAGGAGTGCGTAATTCTGATATATATATATATATATATATATATATATATTTAGATTGCGATGTGACCAATTAATTATGCCCATATTCATATGGAAAACGAGCTCTGACGAAGATTGAGACACACGAAGGGCCACGTGTGCCCCCGGCAAAAGAATTGTAGCAAATGTTTTCGACATGCCGCTGGTAAAAATTATATAATTAACTTTATGTAACAAGTTCAAATTTTACCTCCCTTAAATTATAAAAAAAAAAAAGAAGGTCAAGGCTGTTTTCCCATGCACGTAACACCCTTAGAGCATTTTTTTTAAAAGGACATGGCTGTCATTCGTTTTTTATTTTTCTTAAAATATACAGATAAAATTTTTTAAAAAATTTAAAACATATTAATATCCGGATCCTAAATTAAGATTTCTAGATAGAAAATAAAATCATACTTTCCTATATTTAAATTTTATTATTTATTCCTCTCAAAAAATTTCTATAATTTTTTTGTTTTATTTGATACATGTGTATTATATTCCTACATCACTTTCCAAATACCGCTCATAATTTTAAAACAAATTAACACTTTACCTTAAAGACACCACACTACTTAAGACTTGATTTTTGAATGGTTCTAACTGAAAGACAAGGGAGGGTATTTATATATAGTCTTAGACATACATTATTATCACATTTTACACATTTGTCTTTCGAGCCTATGCGATGAGTACAAAGTGATTAGTATTGCAATGCATTGACTTGCGTGTTGGAGCAAGCGGGCTTGAACTTGAAATCAGTCCAATAGCATAAGCTAGTGTTGCTCGTGTTATTGAGGCCCCATGGTGGTCGATGATGTGCGAATAAAGACGGACCGGTAATGGCTAGCCCAAAAAAGAGGGCAAAAATATGATAGCCAATAGTGCATGGGAAGAAGTCAAGGCCATATATAAAGACTAATGAACTCCAAAGTAACAAAATATATTTTAAACTAATATAGACTAATAGTACAAACTCACAATAAATAATATCATAACATACGATATGCACATATAAGCCTCAATCTTGTCACGGTCTAATATACATGGTATGTTCATAACTTAAAGAATTGAACTATAGAAGTTAGATTATCCATATCTTTAATAAGTTTTTTTTATGATAGTAATTGATAATGAGTACTTTTTTATAATAGCAAATTTTCCTATTACCTCACAAATAGAAAAATCAAATGCATTATTATATCAATAAATAAAATTATTACTCTAATCCTAACACGATTGTTAATTGGAGTTGTTTTATATATAGCAGACACATACATATAATGATTAATTGTTAATATCTAATTAACAGAAATAAATAATTACACTTTATTAATAATTACAGCATTTAAATAGTAGTTGACAATTACTATTAAAAACAAAATACCTAAATGGAATACAAATCGCATTAAATCTTTTCAGCCCAATCAGAAAGGGGAAACATAAATTAGTGATATTTGTCATTGACACATGGACACGACATTGACATTTCTTACCGAGATCCTCCAACGTACGTGTTACGTGGTGGGTTCCTTCTCCAATTATTGGTTCCGTCTCCAACGTGGTGGGTTCCTTCTCCATTTTTTTAATCATGGATCTTCGGAAGCGCAGTCTGCACACGTTCATCAAGAAAGAACTCACGCATGCTCTCCCCTTCTTTTTCATCTTCGTCTCCTTCCTCGTCCTCCTTGCCTTCGTCCACGGCCCTTGCCACCCCAACTCTCTCGTCCCTGCCACCTACGTATTCTTCTCCCGATTCCTTCCCAGCAACCCCAAATCTGCGATCCCACAATCACCTTGTGACTTTTCACGAGGCACATGGGTCCATGACGATACTTACCCTCTCCAATCCTACACCGAGGCCTGCCAGTTTCTCGACCCCGGTTTCCGTTGCCGTGAAAATGGCCGCCAGGACCAAGACTTCCACCGGTGGCGATGGCAACCGGATGGCTGCAATCTCCTAAGGTGAGACAACTTTTCTCCATGCACGTGCATGGGTTTTTTTTTTCTTTTTTCTTTCTTCTTTCCTGTTTCCAAGTCAACGACAAAATATTATTAACTTTGAAGAATCCATTAATATATACATACACACATGTATATATATGTTCTTGTTTATCTTAATTCCAAGTTATTATCATCATCATCTTTCATATAGTTTTAATGCAAGTGATCTACTGGAAAGGAGCCGGAATGGAAGGATAGTGTTTGTCGGGGATTCTTTGGGGAGAAACCAGTGGGAGTCTCTGGTGTGCATGCTTGCAAGAGCTGTTTCAAACCAGTCCACAATCTACGAGGAGAATGGGAAGCCCATTAACAAACACAAGGGCTTCCTCTCCATGCGTTTCCACGACCACAACCTCACAGTAGAATACTACCGGGCGCCATTCCTGGTCTTCATCGGCCGCCCCCCGCCAAACTCCTCCCACCAAGTCCGGTCGGCCCTCATGCTAGACCGAATTCACCCTTACTCTGACCATTGGGAAGGGGCCGATGTTTTGGTTTTCAATGCCGGTCACTGGTGGAACCAGGACAAAACCATGAAGATGTAAGCAACAGCTTCATGCTCACTCCCTCTGTCAATTAATTTCCGACCGTTATGATTGATAACCCTGATCACCAACAAGTGCTGTCCTCTCGATCTTAACTAGCATATATACAAATTAACCGATGAAGAGAGGACCCCATTCCGAATTCTGTGTATCTACCTTGTCGTTCTTCATGTAATGAAAATAATTGATGTAAGCTGCATCTCAGGGGTATATATTTCCATGAAGGAGGTGTAGTGAACATGACAATGGATGTGATGGAAGCATTTAGGAGGTCTTTGCAGACATGGAAGTCATGGGCAATACAGAAGTTGGATCCTGAAAGAAGCCGTATCTTCTTCCGGAGTGTCTCACCAGTTCATTACAGGCAAGTTTACTTGATTGAATCTGTGCTTTAACAAAGACTGGCTTTTTGGAACTGTTGGACGTGAACATTTGAATTGTTGCATTACATTTCAGGGGTGGTGCGTGGAATGAAGGGGGCAGATGCGATGCAGACACTGCTCCAGAAACAAACTACACAAAGTTGGAGCCAGAGCCCACAAGTGATCAAATTATTTTCGAGGTGATTAAACAGATGGAAGAAGAACACAGGCCAGCTCAGTTTTTGAACATCTCATATCTATCTGAGTTTAGAACAGACGGTCACCCATCGGCTCATCGTGAGCCTGGCACTCCAGTTCCTATCGTGCAAGACTGCAGCCACTGGTGCTTACCTGGAGTCCCCGACACATGGAATGAAATACTATATGCTCACTTGCTGCTAAACGAATTCAGAACTGGAAGGCGAAAAATAAAAACCAATTCCACTGTGAAGGGTTTACATCTCCTATGATGCTTCTGCTCAGTCTAATCCCTCATTTTCGTTGGAATTCACACCAATGGTTTCCAGCTCCTTGACTTTCTCAAGCTGTCTCAAGAGATCCAGCCATTCTGCTCCATATGTAGACGGGGATCTGCAAGATCACAAATTAGTGGACACAATTATGCATGTCCAACAGGTCAAAAGGAATCTGGGAGTCGAAGGCAACGGTCTGAAGCCACTACACACCAATGCAGGTACATATCTCTGCATTGCAGCAAACAGAGCTGCATGCCCCACAGCCATGACTTGTGAAAACATAAATTCATGGTTCAGAAATGGAATCAAAATATTAGCAAGCATGCTTAGAAAAATAACGAGTTTGCAAGCATGATAAGAATCATGCGTCATAAATATTTTAACTATACGTCCAGAAAGACAAGGTGTAAATTTTGAGTCACTGATTCAACATTACAATACAAGTCAATGGGCAATTGCTTGAGGGCATAAAATCATGTTCTATTAGGTCTTTCCTTAACTTTTCAAACCGACTTCGGTCATTTAATTCTGATCCAATGCCACTCATCTTTGCAACAGCCTGTTCAGAAGGTTTAGCCTTCCTCAAACAGTAATGTTTAGAAACTGATATATAAACAGCATTCATGTTCTTTCAACACAGTACAACAGTGCGGGCTATACATATCATATCAAGGTTCGATGATAACGATCATCACCATGCATTCAATTGCCACACATATATTCCAATTCAACAACAATTTATTGATAACAATATATCTAAACCACATACGTATATAAGGTCATTTGAATAAATTAAGTCAACTTTGACAATAAATCACAGTAGCCGGTTTCTACTCATTTATTATATTTCCATTCAAGTTCACTGTACCATTGTTGTTACATAAAGCTTTTCAAGAATGGAAGCTTTGATACCACCTAAAAAGTTGGACCAACCCACACGATTGACTAAGTTCATCACCAGCATTTAAATCACCCCATCTTTTAACAACTAGTTGCATTCAACTCTTAATTCAACAATCTTGATATGTTACACCATTTTAGCAGGATCATCAATTATTCTAAAGCCTTGAAACAAATGCCTGTTAGCATTGCAGAATGTACACAACCACCATTTTTGTAAAGCTAGAATTGGAATTTTTGTCCATTTGACTGGAATTCTTATTAGGAGGTAGTACTAAGAAGCCTACAGTTCCGTCCACGGTTGAGGGTGAAAATGAATCAGATTTCCCGCTTGAAGGGCGTTCTAAGAAGCTCCACAATGCACGAGGACTGCTGACAACTTTGGACTTAAAAAAAAGTTGGAATCACATTCTGAATGTTTATAGCAAAGTTTATCATTAAAAAGCAATCTTTGATGTCGAGGACTATTGGCTAAAACAATTTCACCATCTACAAACAAAAGGCCTAAAATATTTAGAACAGTCATCAGCAGAGGACTTAGAAGAAAGGAGGAATCACATTCTGAATGTTTACAACAAAATTTATCATTAAAAAGCAACTTTGATAACTATTTAGGACAGTCTTCAGCAGAGGACTTAGAAAAAGGAGGAATCACATTTTAAAAGTGTACAACAATTTTACCATCTACAAACCAAAAGCCTAAAATGTTTAAAATAGCATCAGTAGAGGACTTAGAAGAAAGGAGGAATCACATTCTGAATGTTTACAACAAAGTTTATTATTAAAAAGCAATCTTTGATGTCTAGGACTATTGGCTAAAACAATTTCACCATCTACAAACCAAAAGCCTAAAATAGTTAGGACAATCACTATAATACATTCCAAATTATTGTAAAGAATCATAAAATTAGAAAGCATTGCTATAGATACAGGTGCAGGTAGTTCAAGATCTAAAGCTTATCACCTGTCGAGTTAATGTTGTAAGGCAAAGTACTGATAAAACAAAATGTTCTAGGCCAACACATGATATTCATCAAGTACTAAAACCAAGTTGAAGAATACCCGCTGTAAAGAAGGAGCCTTTGCACTGAAAGAGGCTTCAAGAAACTCTGCTTCTTTATTAAGTTTTCTAATTCTATCGAGATCAGAACTAGCTGCTTTTAAATGATTTTTTTCAGAATCTACACTCGTGACATGAAGTTCTTTTAGTAAGCCTGCCACTCTCACAAGAGCCTCTTCAACACTCTCTATGCCTTTTCCCAAATCCCAATAAACATAATATAAAAGCGTTTAAACAGTTCACAGACCTTGAATGAAGTAAACCAAAACGAAGACACGGAGATATAAAAATTATTAGGCTAATCACATGCCACAAAATATCAAAAATCAAACAAATATTCTAGAATCAAGCACGCTCAAGTGATTAGGGGAAGCAGCAAGACAAAGGAAAAAATTAGCTCACAGTAAAAATTTTAATTTTTACACAAGAAATGGGTAATACTTTGTCAAAAGAATCTGGCTCATCATTTTCTATCATTTTCCTCCCGCAACAAAATAGTTTAAGCATTTTGTGCAACTGATAAATAATAAAAGGCTGTAGTTCAAATGGATACATCTTGATTGAACAAACGGATCTATGCCAACTGAACATACAGATCCACAGGAACTATAAAATTTAAATTAGATGACAAAACATATTTGTGAAATGAAAAAATCAGATAGGATTGACAAAAGAGAATCAACAGTGGACTAGCATATGACAGTCTGCTCAGCTTAACTACAAGATATTAAAACTAATCCACCTATGTTCATTTAATTGTTTTGCTCAAATGATTTATAATATTTTGGTTCAATTACCCTCTAGACTGCCTTAACATTAGAAGGGCTCTCCAGTCAATTACTGTATTTGATAATGCTCTGCAACCAGTGAGAGCAAACATCAAATACTCGTGGGATAGCTTCAAAATTAGGACTTTCTTGTTACTTTTACAGGTACGGGACTGGTTCAAGGTGCCCATATTGACTGGAAAGAAAGGTATCCAATCCAACTCTTCAGAGACTACCTGCATAAATGAATGTCAGATTAGGAATAATAATAGAACAGTGAAAGTTATATGGGAAAACCAAAAATGCTGACCTCCACAAAGAGTTGATAACCTTCAATATATAAGCTTTAATTCTCAAATCAAAACACTGCTTCTCGAAGTGTCTCTCAGACAGGCAAAAATCTTAGCATGGTGCCCTTTAGTTCTTTGTCTCAATACTTTCAGATGCTGTAAGTTTTGACCATACCTTCTTCTCCCTGTGTATTGCTTGCTGCAGCTGCTTCTGCACAAGGTCCACCCGAAAAACAACTTCATCTGTCCCTCAGTCGCTTTTTACTCTACATGCAGCTTCTTGAGGCCCCAAATGGACAAGAAGTTCTCTGTATAAACCAATATCCCTGTGTATTTGATATCATCACCGCCAATTGCATTTATGCTTAAATAGATCAGATATAAAAATGAAATTATTAAAAAAAACAAATCTATGTCGGGTAATAAGAAAGCAATATGGTTGGTTTATTACAAAAATGGTTTGTAAAAGAAAAAGTGATAGTAAGTACGAGGAGAAAATAAGAACGAAATAGAACATATAAGATGAGAGAGACTGTTGTATAAAAAATTAGAAAGGACAATGGGGTTGACAGGCATGGCCATAAAAGAATAACTGTTTACACACTTTAAAAAGAATAGATTTATTTGTAGTCTCTAGGACTGCATTACGAGCTCGCATTTTTATCAAAATGATATGGTTTTAAGGACTTATAATGATGTCTCCAAAATAAAAAATACAAGTAACATTATTTCTTTCAAAAACCCAAACATTTATTTGTACACAGTTTTTTTAAAACATATTTTTATTTTGAAAAATAAAATTTGAAATTGAAAAGTTATTTTGTAGTATTTTTATTTTTAAATTTTTTTGCAGCTATAATCGTTTTTTAAATTAAACATAACGAAAAATTCAATTTTTTATTTTATGCCATCATATTTTATTTTTTTTATTTTATAAGCTTATTTAAAAAATATACACTTGTTAAAATATAATTTTTCCTATTGATTTGAATTTATTTTCTCCTATCAGAATTGATTCAAATCATAAAAATAACAAAAAAACAAAAATTACTCGAAATCTTAACAATAACTGCTTCATATACGCAAAGGTACTCACATATGGCACTCACAACATAAGTGCTTCCTAATGTCATAACATTGGTATATATATGTATTGTTTTTACATTATTGTTATACTAATTTATGAGTTATGCTACATAGACGATGTGAGATCACATTTTTATCATAAGATTATTTAATTTGAACTGTTAGATTAAAATTTAACAGTTTAGATTACACTTTCATTTAACTGTAGCAAATTTAGAGAAAAAGTTACAATTAAATAAAAATCTAATCTAAACCGTTAGTTGCAAGATATAACAGTTCATATTAAAGAAACTGCTCTCACACTCTCATTGTAGTAAAACTCACTAACATATAATACTTTTTCTAGTCATCAATACAAACATAAGTTGTCAATCATTTAATAAACATAATAGAGAACTAATTAATGTGATTTTTTCTTTACATTTTAAGTTAATTTGATGTCCATTGATGACATAAAAAACATTATTGATATATATAATATTTGATATTCGTCATTATAGTTTTAAATGGATTCTTAATATATTGAGGTGATAGTGAATTTGGTAAATTCACTTAAAACCGTAAGATTATTAATATATGTATCAGTATAATTTGTGTTATACGTTTGTGATGCTCAAAACTTAAGGCCTCTATGCAATTTTTTGGCCAAAGAGAAGGAATGAAGTGTGGGATAGGCTTCCTTGAAATTCATTTCTAGTTTTGGAAAACAGATAAAATTAATACATGTTCATCCAATATGCATACATTTGTTTACGTTTTATAAGGAAACAAATCAAATATGTTCATCCAATATGCATATACCTATATATGAATCAAAAAATTAATACTCGGCCCACTACATGCACATGCATGGAGTCATTAATTAGGAAAGGGTAGATCTACTTTCCCTATGCGGCTCATGCGTGTCTTTCTTTCCGTTTCAGATTTTACTGCTCATCAAACTGCAGCCGCGGGTGTAATTTGAACATGTTTTCTGTGTTCCAATCAAACTGCATCGCGCCTTTGTATAATGTTTTTTTTTTGCACATTGCGTAAAGTCAAATAATTTGTAATTTGTAAGTTGAAGTGGTCACGGAAAAAAAATATTATTCCATATACAATAGTAGGCAATGCCATATTATATTTCTCATATATATAATAATCCGTAACCACATCACAATTTCTGCCCAAATTTTGTTAATATCCCTAAATTTTCGTCGGTCCATTATTACTATTATTATTAGCCAATGGGTAAACTATATATATATATATATATATATATATATATATATATATATATATATATATATATTCCACACACAGTGAAGCCAATAGGCTAAGCAACACCTTCCTATATCAAATAAACAGTATATCCCTCTCGTTCCATTGGAGATACTTTCTCAATTGCATTAGTGACCTGCTCCCGGTCCTTTAATTATGGATCTTCCAAAGCGCACTTTTCACATGTTCTTCAAGAGAGAACTCACGTACGCTCTATCCTTTTTTTTCATTTTCATCGCCTTCCTTGTTCTCCTTGCCTTCGTCCATGGCCCTTTCCACCCCAACTCTCTCCTCCCTGCCACATCCTTACTCTTCTCCCGATTCCTTCCCAGCAATCGCAAATCTACGATGCAACATTCACCTTGTGACTTTTCACGAGGCAGATGGGTCCATGACGATACTTACCCTCTCCAATCCTACACCGAGGCCTGCCAGTTTCTTGACCCCGGTTTCCGGTGCCGTGAAAATGGCCGCCAGGACCAAGACTTCCACCGGTGGCGATGGCAACCAGATGGCTGCAAGCTTCCAAGGTGCGACCACTTTTTTCCATGCATGCACGTGCATGGGGAATCTTTTTCCTTTACTTTTTTTTTTTTTTACAAAATATGAACTTCGAAGAATCAATTGATAGTTATTATCATGAACTTTTATGTAGTTTTAATGCAAGTAAACTGCTGGAAATGAGCCGGAATGGAAGGATAGTGTTTGTCGGGGATTCTTTGGGGAGAAACCAGTGGGAGTCTTTGGTGTGCATGCTTGCGACAGCGGTTTCAAACCAATCCACAATCTACGAGGAAAATGGGAAGCCCATTAACAAACACAAGGGCTTCCTCTCCATGCGTTTCCACGACCACAACCTCACAGTAGAATACTACCGGGCGCCATTCCTGGTCTTCATCGGCCGCCCCCCGCCAAACTCCTCCCACCAAGTCCGGTCGGCCCTCATGCTAGACCGAATTCACCCTTACTCTGATCATTGGGTAGGGGCCGATGTTTTGGTTTTCAATGCCGGTCACTGGTGGAACCAGGACAAAACCATGAAGATGTAAGCAACAGCTTCATGCTCACTCCTCTGTCAATTAATTTCCTACCGTTATGATTGATAACCCTGATCACCAACAAATGCAGTTCTCTCGATCTTAACTAGCATACATACAAAGCCTCAGTAGAGGTAGAGTCTACCATACCAGAATACTAACCGATGAAGAGAGGACCCCATTCCGAATTCTGTGTATCTACCTTGTAGTTCTTCATCTAATGAAAATAATTGTTGTAACTGCATCTCAGGGGGATATATTTCCATGAAGGAGGCGTAGTAAACACGACAATGGATGTGATGGAAGCATTTCGAAGATCTTTACAGACATGGAAGTCATGGGCAATACAGAAGTTGGATCCTGAAAGAAGCCATATCTTCTTCCGGAGCTTCTCGCCAGTTCATTACAGGTATGTTCTGGATTGAGTCTGTTTTAAAGAGACTGATTTTCTGGAACTGTTGAAAGTGAACATTTGAATTGTTACGTTACATTGCAGGGGTGGTACATGGAATGCAGGGGGCAGATGCGACGCAGACACTGCTCCGGAAACAAACTATACAAAGCTGGAGCCAGAGCCCACAAATGATCAAATTATTTCTGAGGTGATTAAACAGATGGAAGACGAACACAGGCCAGCTCAGTTTTTAAACATCTCATATTTATCTGAGTTTAGAAAAGACGGTCACCCATCGACTCATCGTGAGCCTGGCACTCCAGTTCCTATTATGCAAGACTGCAGCCACTGGTGCTTACCAGGAGTCCCAGACACCTGGAATGGAATACTCTATGCACACTTGCTATCAAACGAATTCAAAACTGGCAGGGAAAAGAAAAAAACCAACTCCACTTCTAAGGTTTTAGGTGTCCTATGATGCTTCCGCTCAGGCTAACCCCTCATTTTCATTGGAATTCACACCAATGTCTTCCAGCTCATTCACTTTCTCAAGCTGTCTCAAGAGATCCAGCCTTTCTGCTCCATATGTAGACGGAATCTGCAAGATCACAAATTTGGGGCAACGATTATGCAGGTCCAACGGGTCAAAAGGAATCTGGGAGTCAAATGCAACGGTTACTACACACCAATGCAGGTACATATCTAAGGAGTGCAGCCAACATAGCTGCATGACCAACAGCCGTGACCTGTGGGAACATAAATTCATGGTTCAGAAACAGAATCAAAATCTTAACAAGAATACTAAGAAAATAGAGCGAGTTTGCAAGCATGATAAGAAGTTATGTCCAATTGCTTCCTAACGGACTAAAAAGGAGGCCTAGGATTTGGTTTAAGAGTTTATTGCAAAAGGAAAAAGATTAAGGGATAATCTTAAATTATGAGACCCTAGTCTCTGGGAGACAGAAGTTGAGGTACAAGACTTTGAAAAAGGACAATTTTGGGAGAGGATTTTTGGAAGGATGGATTAGAAACCTTTGAACATTTTGTAGATTTTTAAGGAAACGTTTTGTAGGTTTTTATTTTGAAGATAATGCACATTTCTTGGATTTTGTTTATAAATAAAAAGAATCGAAAAATCACTTTTATTTTTGTTATTTGATTTGTTTTCTTTTTAGAAGGAAAAAAAAAAAGTTTTTTAGTTTTTTGTTTATTAGATAGATAGAAAAAGATTTTTATTTTGTTTTTAAAGAAAACTTTAAAAAAAAAAGCGATTTAAATTCTAAGAAACGGAATTTTAAAGAAAACATTTTTTGTGGTTTTTTTAAAGACACTTTTTTGTTAGGAAAATGCATTTCCAAGCAAGCATAAATAAAAAGTGTTGGTGCTTGATAGGTGCAAAGATCACCCGGATCACTTGTTTCTATTTCTTTTTCTTTTTTCATTATTTGGGTTGTTACATTTACAACTTTTCACCTACAACACCAAGCCCAATGGCCAAAACAAAAATACATCATAACCCCATACCAGTACAACATGGCTCAACAGGATAGAATATGGCCCAAAGCTGGTTAACAAAAATGGACTGCAATATGCTGACGGAAATTAACCAAAATCCATATAATCAAAACACGATTGAAAACCCACAAAAATATGCCAAAACCGTGGCCTAAAATATACCATACACATGCCAACAGAGCCAAATAATAATGGTCAGAGAGAGATCCTTTAGATGCAAACAGTCCTACTAAAACAATATCACGGATATAACAGGGTCCGAACATGCAGATCTAACTCGTGGCCTAAACACGGTAGATTAAAAATAATGGTTAGAGAGAAGGACCAAATGGGAGAACACAACTTTGCAAATTAACCATGTTTATCATAGGCCGCTAATACGGCCGAGACACACAAAGAACAGGCCAATCTTTGGCGTAAAAAAAAAACAATGAAGTAAAGAGAAGGCCCGTTCAACAGAGAATATGCGCACAAAGATGAGGCTGTCTATAGCCCTTCAATCAACATACAGACAACATGGCCACAGAGACCAGTACACAGAACGTGCGTACGCTATAAACATTTGTGGCTATCAAGATATACAAACATTTGTGGCTATAAAGATATACAAGTAACACATTTGTGGACATATCACGGCCAGAGAGGCCAAAAACCGGACCATATGCACAAATAAATCATCCAAGGCCATCGAACCAGAGGCATAAACACGAGGCAAAGATTATACGTGTAGAAAAACAATATTCATGGTATGGGATCAAGTATAAGGGAACAAACAAACGATGAACCAACAGAACTGCTGCAGCAAGGAATTACACAGATGAACAAATAAAAGGAAGGGGACCCAAAACACAACCAACACTGAATTGTACAAACCAGGTGAACGAACGTAGAAACGAACCAGAAAACAGCAACAACAACAAAAACAAAAATCAACAGACAGAACCAACCACACAGCAAACCGAGTCGCCTTCTTTTGAGCGCCTTGAATGGTAGCCGAACACCCACGATCTCATCCGAAGACGTCAGCCGTACCCCACTTCTCAGGAGGTGACGAAGAGGGGAAGACCGTCCTCTGCTCCTTGTTCAATTTGTGTTTATAAGAAAGAATATAAGGGTCAGATGGAGAGGATGGGATTTTTTTATTTTTTATTTTTAGCTTATGTTTGTGAAATTTGAGTATATGGGGGGAGGTGGAGAAGGAGAGATTTGCAGCGGATCCGATCTCTCTGGAGAACCCTGATGGAAAGAGGGTTGATGGGTTTTATAGTGCAAAAAGGGAGGTGGGGAAGGAGCCAAGGCCCATGGCCGTGTCGTGGTTCGATGAGGGTCACTGGGTCAGCCATAATTTGGCTTGTGTTGGGTTCGGCCGAGGGAGAGAGAGGGGTTGGTGTTGGTGTGGCAGGGGGCGTGAAACGAGGAGAGCTCGATCCTGTTAGGGCGGAGGAGACGAGGAGGAAAAGGGAGGAGATCAGATCACTTCCAAATGCGTAGGGTTGACCATAGAAGCGTAGATGGAGAAAGAGACGGTGCGTAGGGGAACTCGGCCTGTTCCTGCCTGCGTCGTCTAAGTGAAAGGGACAAGGGGTAGGGAAGAGATGACGAGGAGAGAGAGAGAGGCGGGAAAGGAAAATTTCGAGGTTAGGTTTCTTAGCGCAAAAAATATGAAAATCTAATTTGAATTTGCGATGTACGAATGAGGCACTGAAAATGATTCAATATTTATTGAAAAAAAATAATTTTTTTGATTTTTTTCACAAACAAAAACAAAAAAATTAACCTTTTATTTTTTTTAAATAAAATCGAAAAACAAATACAATCGTTTATATATATATATATATATATAAACTTTAAAAAAAATACATAATTCCAGCATTTTAAAAAACTATAAACTCAAATAAATTTTCTTCATTCATAAATTCATCCTACCCATTATTTTTTAAAATAATACCATGAACCCTGATCTAAAGTGACATTTTGAACATTCACCAACAGTTAACCACTTACCAGCGACTTGAACACGGTTTTAACTTTTTCATTTGGCTTCAGTATTTGAACATTTGAATTGTTACGTTACATTAATGCAGCAGGGGTGGTACATGGAATGAAGGGGGCATATGCGATGCAGACACTGCTCCAGAAACAAACTATACAAAGCTGGAGCCAGAGCCCACAAGTGATCATATTATCTCTGAGGTGATTAAACAGATGGAAGACGACAAAGGCAGGCCAGCTCAGTTTTTAAACATCTCATATTTATCTGAGTTTAGAATAGAACAGAGGGTCACCCATCTGCTCATCGTGAGCCTGGCACTCCAGTTCTTATTATGCAAGACTCCAGCCACTGGTGCTTACCAGGAGTCCCAGCCACCATGAATGGAATACTCTATGCTCACTTGCTATCAAGCGAATTCAGAACGGGCAGGGAAAAAATAAAAACCAACTCCACTTTCAAGGCTTTACGTGTCCTATGATGCTTTTGCTCAGGCTAATCCCTCATTTTCATTGGAATTCACACCAATCGCTTCCAGCTCCTTGACTTTCTCAAGCTGTCTCAAGAGATCCAGCCTTTCTGCTCCATACGTAGACGGAATCTGCAAGATCACAAATTAGTGGCAAAAATAATGCATATCCAACAGGTCAAAAGGAATCTGGGAGTCAAATGCAACGTTCTGAAGCTACTACACACCAATGCCGGTACATATCTCTGGATTGCAGCCAACATAGCTGCATGCCCAACAGCCGTGACCTGTGGGAACATAAATTCATGGTTCAGAAACAGAATCAAAATATTAGCAAGCATGCTAAGAAAAATGGAGCGAGCTTGCAAGCGTGATAAGAATCATGCGTCCTAAATATTGTAACTATACGCCTAGAAAGTGTAAATTTTGAGTCACCGATTCAACATTATACAGTTCAATGGGCAAGTTGCTGCAGTTGAACCCCTTCATTTTACTTCAATGTCAGCTGAGATAAAAAGCAACTATATATAGCAACATAGCATTGCAATTGCTTGAGGGCATAAAATCAAGAAAAACAGGGGGTGGATCACTCCTCAAATAAAGCGCAGATGGTTATTACCACATCAAATCAAAAGCATATGAATACTTACAGGAAGGAGCATGAGAATGCCAATGGGCACTACTGATGCCATGTCAGAAAGCGTTCTTCGCAGAGCTTTCTTTTCTTTCTCTGTAAGTTCCTCTCCTATTAGAGCTCTCCTAAGTAGCCCCGTCGCAGCAACAACATCAACACCTAAAAGTTGAGTGCCTTGTAGAACATCCTATCAATTGACATGGAAACAAATCAGCACTCAAAATTGGGAGTTAGTGGGATTAAAAACATAGGGTTCTTAATCAAGCCATCAACCCTGAACATCACACAGCATTGGCATAAGAAAGCTAGCCTAACTTGTAACTGCTCAGAAGAATATTAACAATGAGGACTACAAATCCTCATTATGTGGAATATTGTGAGCATGTAACTGGGAAGGAAAAACAAGCCGAAGAATTAAATAAGAATAGTGCATATTTTGTTCTCTAATCCTACCACTTTCTCCATTATCGACAGTATTTTAGCTAACATTTACATGGGCATGCAACTGCATCAAAATATTACTATAGCCTGCAATTGCTTGTTAGATAACAGATCACCATGTAAAAAAAAAAAAAAAACAGGCAAACAAGATTAGCAGACATTCATACCATGCTAGTTTTTTTCAGTTTGTCAAAGGATTTTCCAACAACATTTTCCTTCTTCTGACGCTGGACCAAATAAGAGCCTGCAGTTTCATCCCTGCAAGTAGAGCCAATGTTTGCAGTCTTTTTATCCTGGGCAATGTAAGAAAATAACTTTTTATTTCACTGCAACAGTAATTCAATTAGGTACCAATCAAGTTTTCGAGATAAACTCAGCTTGAATTCTAGGATGCCCCTGGGCAAATATTGAAGAATAGTAAGTGATTACCTGTACATTTTCTGACGGAACAGCACTTTTTTGAACACGTTTTTCAAGTTCTATTAGTTCTTTCCTTAAATTCTCAAACCGACTTCTTTCATTTAATTCTGATCCAATGCCACACATATTTGCAACAGCCTGTTCAGAAGCTTTAGCCTCCTGCAAACAGTAATTTTTAGAAACTGATATTTAAACAGCATACATGTTCTTACAACACAGTACAACAGTGCAGGTTATTCACATCATATCAAAGTTCGATGATGAAAATCATCACCATGCATTCATTTGGCACACATATATTCCAATTCAACAACAATTTATTTATAACAATATAGCTAAACCACATATAAGTGCCGAGGTCATTTGAATAAATTAAGTCAACTACGACAATAAATCACAGTAGCCGGTTTCTACTCATTTATTAAATTTCTATTCAAGTTCACTGTACCATTGTTACAAAAGGTTTTTCAAGAATGGCAGCTTTAATACCACAAAAAGTGGGACCAAGCCACAGGATTGATTAAGTTCATCCCCAACATTTAAGTTGTCCCATTTTTAACAACTAGTTGCATTCAACTCTTAATTTAGCAATATTGGTATGTTAGACAATTTTAGCAGGATCATCAGTTATTCTAAAGCCTTGAAACAAATGCCTGTTGGAATTGGGAATATGCCTAGGATACCACAAATATGTCCCCCTATATGTACAATGTACACAATAACCATTTTTGTACAGCTAGAATTGGAAATTTTTTTCCCATGTGACTGGAATTCTTATTAGTACTACCTCCAATAATTCTCAAGATTAAAGAGGTGTCAGAAATAGTACGAAACAAATAAAAATGCACACGAAACAAAGAAGCCTACAGTTCCATCCACAGTTGAGGGTGAAAATGAATCAGATTTCCTGATTGAAAGGCGTCCTAAGAAGCTCCACAATCCACGAGGACTGCTGACAACTCTGGAAATGAAATCCTTTGAATAAGATAAAAATGAATGGAAGATAAGAAAAATCAGTTTCAGCTCACTAGAAAAAGAAATAATAATAATAATAATATTCATAATAATAATAATGCTTGGCTCTGAGCATGTGTCTGGGATCAAACTTTGTAATAGAAGTTTCTTGCCTGTTGTTGCCATCCCATATTAAATTGGTGTTCTTTCTCCTCTTTCCCTTAGAAGCCTGACGGTGCTCACTAATAGAAGATTGACAATGATCATCATCTCCCTAAATGTCCAGGTGATATTGTTGGTCAGATATAAAATAACGCAGTTTTTATTTGAAAATTTCATTCAATTTCAAAAGTAGTGTAACATAAGAGGCATATAAGAGGAATGAATCAAGAAACACAACTGGGGAAAAAAGTACCACAAATAGTTTTTAAAAACATCAGCAGTAGACTTCAAAAAAATTGGAATCACATTCTGAATGTTTATACCAAAGTTTATCATTAAAAAGCATTCTTTGATATCTAGGACTGTTGGCCAAAAAGAATTCACCATCTACAAACGAAAAGCCTAAAATACTTAGGACAGACCACAATAAATTCCAAATTATTGAACAGAATCATAAAATTAGAAAGCACTGCTAGACATATAGGTGTAGGTAGTTCCAGATCTAGACTTCATCACCTGTCCAGTTAATGATCTAAGGCACATCACATGATATTCATCAAGTACTAAAACCAAGTTGAATAATACCTGCTGTAAAGAAGCAGCTTTTGCACTGAAAGAAGCCTCAAGAAATTCAGCTTCTTTCTTAAGTTTTCTAATTCTCTCAAGATCAGAACAGGCTGCTTTTAAATGATTTTTTCCAGAATCTGCACTCGATACGTGAAGTTCTTTTAGTAATCCTTCCAATCTCACAAGAGCCTCTTCAACACTCTCCAGTGCCTGGACCCAAATCCCAATTTAAACATATTCTAAAAGCATTTAAACAGTTCACAGACCTTGAATGAAATAAAACAAAACAAAGACAAGCAGATATAAAAATTATTAGGTTAATCAGCGGCCACAAAAATGTCAAAAATCAAACAAATAATTAAGAATCAAGCATACTAAAGTGATAAGGGGAAGCAGCAAGACAAAGACTAAAATTTGCTCACAGTAAAAAATTTAATTTTTATACAGGGAATGAGTAATACTTTGTCAAAAGATTCTGGCTCTCTTTCAGTCAGCAAGTTAGCTCCAGATCCAGTTTTCACAACAAAACTCTGTGCATCATTTTCGATCATTTTCCTCCTGCAACAAAATAGTTTAAGTGTTTTGTGCAACTGCTAATAATAAAAGGCCTTGACTGAACACACGGATCTATGCCAACTTACAGATCCACATGAACTATAAAATTGAAATTAGATAACAAAACATATTTGTGAAATGAAAAAATCAGATAGGATTAACAAAAGGGAACCAACAGTGGCCTAGCATATGACAGCCTATAAGATTCTAAAGCTAATCCACTTATGCTTCTATTTCATATTACAGTGAAATTTGCATCAACCCTGCAAGTACTACGTCCCAAATGGGATAATTTAGAGACTTATTTTGTTATGGCTCAAAGTTCAAATAGAAGATAGGCAGCAGTTATGAACAGTCAACAGCCATTTTCAGATCCTCTATTAAAGTTATTAGTGGATCCCATATTCTCAAAAAGCCTGGGTTTTCCTTGTGGCATAGCCTAAATCTATATGAACAAGCATTGTTGATGATGTAACAAGAAGTGTTGGTTCATAAGAAAGACAGATGACATGGTTACTTCAGTTTGGAGAGAACTCAAAGTACTATTCATAACAATGAACCCATGTATAAGAAATTCAATTTCTGGAGGAGCTCAAGTAAGAAGAGTTTGATTCGAGATAAAGGAGCTATATGTCAAAGTAATGAGACTCATCTCGAAGCTACTTGTGCAAGCTCATTGCTTAAACCAAAATAACTAAACTTAAGAATAATTCTAAAATCATAGTGGCACAAATATTTATCCGGACTACCATGTGGCAAGCATCAGATCTGATCCAACAGTGGGAAATAATGTACCACACAAAGTTCTGGGTGATACAAAGGCATAGACATAAATAAAAGTAGAAGCAGTATCCGAGAATATAAGCGTTCAGCCACATACGAGCTCCCAAAGAGATACAACTCATAATGAATAATGAATTCTAAAAAAACAAAAATGAATCCTCGCAATGAATCATACAAATGCACTCATACACGATGTAAAAATGTAAGGCACAATAATGGTTGGTGATTCCACACCATGGAGAGAATGCTCACAATGGTTGGTAATGGGTTGTGGTGGCAAGCTCTAAAAAAACATGGGTCGTATTGAATGCATGATATGGTATAATCTCAATAAAAATATTCAAAAGAAAAGATCAAGTTGGTATAATCCCATGCCATGTGCCAGCACACCTTTGTGTGTGTGTGTGTTTGGTCATTCTCAGCTTACCTTAGCATCCCCAGTTCTTCCATGCAATCTACTAACCTGTTGTGCCTGTAACATCAATTCAAAAGAAGCTCAGCTTAAGTCAACATGTGTTCATTTGATTGTTTTGCTCAAATAATTTATAATATTTTGGTTCAATTACCCTCTAGAAAGAAATCTTGCTGCCTTAACATTAGAAGGGCTCTCCAGCCAATTACTGTATTTGATAAAGCTCTGCAACCAGTGAGAGCAAACATCAAATACTTGTGGGATAGCTTCAAAATTGGGAGAACTTTCTTGTCTACTTTTATAGGTACGGGACTTGTTCAAGGTGCCCATGCTGACTGGATAGAAAGGCATCCAATCCAACTCTTCAGAGACTACCTACATAAATGAATGTCAGATTAGGAATATAATAATAGAACAGTGAAAGTTATATAGAAAAACCAAAAATGCTGACCTCCACAAACAGTTGATAAGAACTTATTGATGAGAGCTGAGAATAATATAACACACAACCCCCAATAAGGTAACTGCAATGAAAAAGCACAGATAAAAATACAATAAAACTTAAACTGTAATAATCAAAATTAATTAAATTTTAAACAAATACCAAGCCTGTACCTGATGAAGCCCTCGATAGGATCATCAATGACATCAAACCCATTTGCAGATAAAAATGACTGGGTGCTTCTTCCCAGAGCAATAAAGAACCCAAATATAGCCAAATCCCTTTCCAATACCTGCAACAAATAAGCTTTAATTCTCAAATCAAGACATTGCTTCTTGAACTGTCAAACGGTCAAAAATCTTAGTACGGTGCTCTTTAGTTCTTACCTCAATGCTTTCAGATGTTGTCAGTCTTGACCATATCTTCTCCCTGTCAATTGCTTGCTGCAGCTGCTTCTGCACAAGGTCCACCCAAAAAACAACTTCATCTGTCCCACAGTCACTTTTTACTCTACATGCAGCTGCTTGAGGCCCAAAATGGATAAGAAATTCTCTGTATAGACCAATATCCTTCATAGAAAGAAAAGCTTGGCGTAGAGAAGTAAACTCAACCAACATGTCCATCAATCTACCAGTAAACTCTGGAATCATCGAGACGTACTGTGGGCAAGAAACTTTTGTAGGACCAAGCTTTATGACAGCTGCAGTGCAAGTCAATGTGAGCATGAGGAGTGATATATCACTTGCATTTCCTGAAGCCAAGGACATTCCTTTGCTGCATCAAGGTAACATAAAATATCCCAGTTTGAGTTGATAAGCATTTTACAATTTACCAACACTATAGAAGTAGAGAGATGAAAGTGCCAACATACACTGCAGTAGCAGCAGTATAGCAAGGATTCCTTTCAAAATAGTTAACAAAAGTTTCCACAACTGCTGGTACTTGCTCAGACCAGAACCATTCATAAACCCCTGGTTGCTTGTCTGTTAATTTCTCTTTGATTAGAATCTCCAATGGCGAAGATAGTCGCAATAACCTGAAATTATTTGATAGCAACACCAATAGCATTTATGCTTAAATAGACCACAAATAAAAATGAAATAAAAAAATCCATGCCAGGTCATAAGAAAGCAACATGGTTTTACACAAAAAAAATGGTTGTAAAAGAAAAGGTGATGAGCATCAAGAGAAAATGAGAATGAAATAGAACATATAAGATGAGAGAAACCGTTGTAAAAAGGACGATGAGGTTAAAAGGAATGGCCATCAAAGAATAACTGTTTATGCACTTTTAAAAACCCCAGAAACATTCAGTCGCAGATCTTCTGAAACCCTCCTTGACACTCTGACAGTAAATGGTGCTGATAAACTCACTAACTTTAACATCTAACCCCTAATACAAAAACAGAATCCATACATACATATTCCTTTTTGGAATACAAACCAAAATTGTCTACACAAGGTCATTTCACTTGCAAGGAATTTTCCAGTGCAGCAAGAGGTCACTGGTTCAGATCCCAGTAGAATTATGGCTAAGGCACTGTTGGCTCTGCTTAGGTTTTGGAGGTCACTTCCTTCAAGACGTAAACGCTTGCGTCGTGACATAGGCATGTATGTATTATATGTTTGTATGCGCTACAAGTTCCACGGTGTTTCTTACATACTAATTTGTTCTAATAAAGCAGTAAAATTATTGTTTTAGTTACGAAACTTATATGACTTAAGCACGATGCTCCCTGATAACTCAAGTTTCAGGCATTGCAGTTTCCTCTGTACCCTCTTCACATGTGCCCACTGCTAGATTCATTAGTTGACATAAGAATATTTTTTAGCAATTTAACATTAATATTCAAAGTTTCTCCTTCAATGTCAACCAAGATTTGAGTCATCATCACATGAAAATGACCCAAATTACTCTAAACTAACTACTGACCAAGTTGCATAATCTGGAAAAATGGGGCAAACTACTAATATTTGAAACAGAGCTTATCATTATCAAGAATCACTGGAAAAGATACTCCTGCAAAAATATAATAAGCCTGCTAAAAATAAAGATGGAGTAAAAAATTGCAGCTTCCAGACCACCGCAAGAAAGCCTGAAAGAGCTACACCAAATTTCTAAGCTGGACTATGCCATTGAAGGATAAGCAGTAAATCTATAACATGGAAAACCCAAATACTAGTGACATACTTGTTTAGAGATGTATATGATTTTGTACCTCCTTTGGACAAAGACATTTGTTTCCCTATCTCTTCCATCGCCTTGAGAGGAGATTTCAGTGGCTGCTTGCAGTAAGGAATACACAGAAGCCTAAGACATATGGGATTTGTCACTAGAGGGAAAAAAAACACAAAACAAAAAAACAAAACAAAACAAAATTGACCAAATTATGAGGTTTCATAACAGACCTGATATGATACTGTCCTCACCCATGCATTTCTGTCTACACCAATCCAGGCTTTTGATAACCATGCTATATTTGATAAACTCTGCTCTCTAATTACCAGCTCAAAAATTCTAGCGGCATCATGCAAGGATTGGACGAGCCCGTCATTAAAATTTTTGCTTTGTAATGATTGATCAAGCTTGACCCTCATTGCCTCAATATAACCGCTGGTACCTGTTTCGGGGCTTTCATTGACAGTAACACCATCATCAGCAGAAGCAAAGGGAATGTGATGTCCCATCCTTACTGATTTATGAAACACAAAGCCAACTTCGCTGAATTGCACCAATTCACACCTACAAGTATAACTCCGACCCTGTAATAAAGCAAGTCTCGTGAAGCATTTCTTTGGAAAATTACCCCAATAACCCAGTTGGCGATCTACATCAGCCATCCTTTTTTTGAAATAGAAATGGGATCTACTTGATTGTGACCACCATGATTCTGAAGATCTGCAAGTATGAAATCACAGATCAATGTCAATCAGATGCATTGAAGTATTTTTTGCAAGAAGTGAGTCAACATGGGATGCCAATACAGCAGATACATAGAGAAGTAGCGGCTAAGCTTTTTTAAAATAGCCTTTTGGTAGCAATGTCCTTCTAACATGGGATGCTAAACGAACAGATACATAGAGAAGGTAAGGCTGAGCTTTTTAACATAGCTTTTCGGCAGATACAAAATCCCTCACGCCCAAATAGTAGTCCATCGGAGGATTAAAAGTCCACCAGACAAGAGCATTTGATTTGGAAGTGGAGATTATGACGCAACGGATACATAGATGCATCAAGTAGGTGTGAATAATATGTGCTTTTTATTGTTAAGTGGAACTACTAAAGTGAACCTATTATTTCAATTGAACCCTGCAAAAACATATATATATATATATATATATATATACTTGAAGGCACTCCGATAATCGCGGGGGCCGCACGTTAGAGCCTCTAATCCCCAATCTTTAGCCATGCATTAACAAAACACACTTAAATGTTCAATCACTTCGCGCACTCAGACACAATTGCGCGCATCTACGCACCGTTAGCAGAGCAACAAGAAGTGAGCAACGAAAACGTATGATTTCATCTCATGGAGGTAAATTCCAAACCCTAGGCAATCAAATTCTCAGCATACGCGACTAAGAACATGAAAAATTAGTTTAAAAAAAAAATGAGAAAAGAGGTGAGTACCTTGAAGAGTCGAAGGAGTGGTGCTGTAATTTGATCGCCATGCCTGTGAGGAGTGAGGTGTTTGGGTGGGTGGCGAGGAATGGGTAGATATAGATAGGGGCGTTGTGGGGGGGTAGGGGATGGGATTTTCTATGGAAATGGTGGGAAACTTGGAATGGGACCGTGGGGATTCAGGGTGTTTGGGTGCCCAAAAAACGAGATTGACGTGGCGGCGTTTCCATCGAGAAACGGGGATGATCACAGCTTGGGAGTTGGTTGGGACTGGGGGGAGTTCGGATTGGATGGGGTTTTTTTATTAAAACATAAATTTAAAAGAAAATAAAAATGCCTTCTCTTTTTTTTTTCCTCTAAATTTAATTATTTTTAATATGAAAGAAAAGAAAGAAATTAGGAACAGAGTTATTTCCTTTTATTAGAGTTTTTTTATCTCAATAAGACTCTTATAAATTACATGAATTTTACTTTTTTTTTTCTTTCCTCTATGCACATCTCATGTTGAATCTTTTGTGATTATGGATGACAACCGTAAAGGTCGAGACCGAATAGTGAGTAATCCAAATCTGTTCTAGGTGAGTTTAGGTTGGGATGGGATGAGACAAAGTAGAATGGCAGGTTGGAGCAGGTCGAAACGAATTGAATATTTAAAACTAAAATTATTTTAAAATAATAAAAAAATCGAATCAAAACGGGACAAACCAGAATTGTCATCCCTATTCAAGATGAAAATGCTTACTCTTTCACTATCACTATCAACCAACTATATAATGTATCGGGGACTGCTCGAGATCAAACTCATTGTGTTGGTCCAAATGCAATCAGGAATCACAAAATCTAATAGTTTCATTTGACTTCTTGTTCACTGGTATTTTCTCTTCTCAAATAAACTAAAAATCAATACAAATCGGGCATGTCATTAAATAAAAAATTATCCTAACTCTAGATCAACAAATTATGTATCAATCACTACACACACTTACAAATTCATATCTATACACAATCTCCAACCCTAACAAGTTAATGGCAGAATAAATATAAAACAAACTTTCAGGCTAATAATAGACGTAACAAGAAGTTGTGACAAATATCTAAGAGCTACAAGTTCAAATACAATATATGAGAGATTTGTTGCTAATATTAGTTTTTTAAATGGAAAATAGTAACCTAGGACACATTATGTTTGCGAATGAAGTTACTTCCTAATTTTTTGTGAAATGAGTGAAGTTAAGTTGCAAAGTTCGTTTTAGTATTTGTCTGGATACAATAATTAGTAATATAAATGACATGCCTTAAACCTTTGGATGTACATGAATGAAGTGACTTGACATACCATATGATATCTGGCTTAAATGCACAACGATTGGACAAATATTATATGGTAAAAATAAAACCTTAATATTGGAAAGGAGATAGCTTTTTGCTATTTGCGGGTGACATGCATTTAAGGAATAATAAAGTTAGTGAGATAAACAAAACTAATAGCAAAAAGCTGGTGTGGGTGAAGGGTGGGTCGATGCTGAGAGAGGGGAATGGATTGACGTCATTCGTGAAAGGGGGGGTAGGGGATGAGTCTACACGTTGGGGAGATGGGTCTCACCGAGCCGGAGGGAGGTGGCTGCCAGAAGAGGGTGCCAGGACCGGGGGGGGGGGGGGGGGGGGGGGGGGGTGTTGCTGCAGGGGGACGTGGTGCCGGGAGAGGAGGGTTCACCGGAGATTTTTGATGAAATGAATGTGTATATTTTGAAAAAAAATCATGAAATTTATAAAAAATTAATTTTTCTTCGTATGATTTTATTATGAATGCTCCAATTTCTCACGCAGTTTTATTTTGATACCATCTGACAATTTCACAGATGTAGCGTTGCAAAATTGTTTTTTCCCTCACGGCCACGGGTGTGAATTCCAAAGAGCATTATTTCTTTTACTTCATCAGACAAAAAAACAAGTTTTAAGGAGCATCGGGCACATGAGCTCGTGATTCACTGGCCATCAACAGCAGGGATGTCGGCTTGATAGCTTCCTTGTCCGGCTTGTCTATCAACCCATTCATTTTGATTGGTTATAATTAATACTTCAAGGAAACCATTACAATAAAGAGCAATACTACCTATAAGTACATTATGCGCAGGGGTGTCGTCAGACTTTTTAAAAAAAAAAATCATTTTAACGTCAATCTGAAGAAAATACTCACGCTTTACCTACAATAATCATCGTTGTTAGAATCTGTCACAGTAAGCAAGTTCACTATTTCTGCACATAATATTTTATTTAGCGACTAACAATATGACATCGAAAAAGAGCAGTAGAAATAAAAACCATATCCTCTCGATATTGTGACGGAAGGGTTCATGCCACGTCAACAGTTCTTGAGTCCGATGCTAAGGGCCGCTTCTGACTCCGCCGATTTGAAATTGTCATGTATCAGTCGACATTTTCACCCCCTCAAAAAAAAAACACTAATTGTTCCACAAGAAATGGGATTCAGTGTTGTCATACCAGCCATTCCTGTTGAGGATTGATTTTCAATCTGTTTCTTTCACAGCTGTCGTATCAGGGGGGCCTCTTGCTATTGGGGCTCCCATATCGTCGGACCTGAATGTGAGCTTTGCGTACTCCACGAATATAGCGCGGCCATCCAGTGCCTGCACTAGCCCTCAGTTTTATTAGGAGACTCTTTCATTTGAAGTACATTACCAAGATGAAGGAGAAGGTAAATATAGCACCAATACCTTGCCGTTCATTTCTGAAACTGCGTTATCAGCTTCATCTCCTGATGCAAACGTCACAAACCCAAAACCTCTTGATCTGTCGGAGACTTTGTCCTTTACAATTTTAGCTTTGCAAGACGAACAACATTAACCTCCTGTTACTTCTAACTTTCAAGCTTGGATAAATGCAAAACTGGTGAACAAAATACCTTCAACAACTTGCCCGTATTGAGAAAAGGCTTCTGATAGTGACTTCTCTGAGGTCTTGTATGATAAACCTGCAACACAATGACTGAGATGCCGTTGCTTTGTCCTTTTTCCCCCATTTTTGACGTTGGGGACGAAAGTATGAAATGCAGGGTGACATCTCATTATCAATGGATAGTAAAATTGCAAATGTTTTTGTAGTTTTATTTAAATTTGAGTGCCAAAATCAATTCTGGAACACTAAGTTGAAAATATAAAATAAACTATGGGAAATCCCTTATAAATACAATATAGAAGGCTACCATATGTGCCCTTGAATAGAACCCAGTTAACAAGGAACAAAGTAAAGGATCGCTTTGTCAAGGGTTAGCTGTCAGCTTGCCATATAATCACCTCATCAAGCTCATATATAACACTGTTAGAAAGAGAAATGTACATAAAGGTCACTCAGCAAAAGGTAAACTGTCTTAGTCAAATACTCACCCCATAAAGGTCACATATAGCACTGTTAGAGGGTGCAAGTGCAACGTGCTTAGTTGATAAAATTTTAGGACATACAGGCTAGTTTAATTTTATTAAAAAAATGTGCAGGGTTGGACAACGGCAGAACAATCTTTGGCAACCGTTCATTTCCTAGATTCTTCTTGATAAACATAATAGACTTCCGATGAAGACATGAAGTTCTGATATAAATCAATAACCAAATCATAACTTAATGGATCTGATTACACAAAGTCTTGTGGGGCCAATAACCTCATAGGTTATATGAAATTTTAATGAGATCAATTTTCCCAGGGGCTCATTATATCTAGACGCACACTTATTAATTGATTACTAATCAACATCCTAGGTAACTCAAAAAAACTATTTCTCAAAATACCCAAATGCCAAAGAAGAAGTAATAACATTTCCAAATACCATGCATAACTGCTTCTAAAGGTCAGTGTTTCTAATCCTATTGCACATTCTAAGACAGATGCAATTCTTTTATGGGTTCAAAGAATTTGTTCCCGTCTGTTCATCCTGTGCTCTTATTTTCATTGTTTTGTGCGTGGATAAAATTTATCACTCTATATGATTTTCTCACTGAAATTCTCTTTCTGTTCATTATCCATTCTTGTCTTCATCGAATGTGGATAAAAAATTATCACTCTACCTTTTGCCTTTTACAATTTGAGACCATTCACACCCAGTCTAAATTTCAATTTGAATTCAGGTATGCAAAATTTAACCTCTTACTTAAACCCACAAGTAGGACAATAAATGAACTGAGACCCTCAACAACTTGTTCAACCTAAGGTCGAGTTCGATACTGTAAAAGCTCAGTTCAATTACTATAAAATCCTGACTTGGCTTGCTCAATTACATAGGCTATATTATTAATCATAGATTTAATGTGCATACAATTAATTAATAATAACGTATTATATTCTATATAATATTAATTATGATAATTTATGATGAATAATTATGATATTATATACAAAGTGATTATATATTATTACATATATGATATATTTGTGTATGTATATGTAATATGATTATATTTATGGACAATAATCTATATATAATTATATATTCCTTACTTTCTTATTTTTCTCTTAGTAATATATTAATAATTATATTATATAAATTATCTTTTAAGTTAATAATCAATATAAATTATTTAAATTATAGAAAAAAAATAGGATTTTACAATAGACGAGAAACATGTGAGCTTGACTCGGCCTTGATTACTATACAAGCTCAATGTGGCTTATTTACTGGCCTACCCACGAGTCATCCAAAACCTCGTCTGGCAATCAAACATGATAACACACAAAGTCAATTTCAAGGAAAGGAGGTGTTGAGGGAGTGTTAGTTCCCATGAGAGCCATAAAGTTATGTAATTGTAATTGTTGGCACAAGCTGTGAAATTATTATCAACGGCTGTCAGGAGTTTGCAAATAGTGTGAAGAGTATGATAAGATGAGACAGTATATTCTCAAATAATCTTGTAAGGCAATCTCTGTGGAGTGTGGAGTGAACCTGTAAAGGAAATTTAAGAGTGTACATGTCTCATTATTTCAATACTTCTATTTCTTGAAGCATAAGGTGTTATCTCGAAGTAGTAGCTAATAGGGAATACGATGTGTAAAGACTCATTACTTCGGTATTTACTTCAATGTCTTGAAGTAAAGAATGAAATCTTGAAGTATTCACTCCAAACCACTACAATCTTGTATGTTTGCGTTTAGTATTTTAAACTCCGCTTATCTTGTTTTTATTTTAGCAAATGAAATAATTGGAATTTAAGATATATTTAAAAAGCTTTGAAACCACAAAGTTAATTTCATGGAAATGAGTTTTAAAAATCTAAAATGGAGTGAACTCCCATGTTTTTTGCCTACTCATATAGAGTACAAAAACCCAAGATCCTAATCAACCCAGAAATAGGTGGCGTACCGTCTTTCTGCCTGAACAAGCACATGGACAATTCCAGTTCATTTTTTCTGAAGCTAATTTTAAGTGGCCATTTAAAATTCATCTAACAACTATTCGGGCACCACAATCTCTCCTACCCAGTGAAAAATAATGGGGAAATCAAATCATCCGCGTTTTATAAAAAGAGGCATTGCCTATGACAGGATAGAATCCATAACGAACGGCTGTCAACCACTTGGTGAGTCTTAAAACTTCAACAATCAAAAATGTTTAGCATCCCTTTATAAGCTGTCTGCAAATGAAGTGATATCAACAAAAAATCAAAGCTTAAATATTCCAATTAATTTTCTCAACAAAACCCTAAATCTTAAAACTCATTCTATAGAAATGAGTTGTGTTGCATATAGGAAATACCGAAGAAGAAGAGTGATTGGTACCTCCAATGAAAAGCCTATAAACGATGCCTCTGCGAAAAATGAGGAGAGCGGGAGGTGATAAGTAATTAGGGTTTTTTCGCCCAAACTCCCCCGTGAACTGCTTCGAGATTCTTCTAAACGCCGCCGCCATCTGTGTCCGTGAGGGAGAGTGCTCCCACAGAGGGTGTGGGGAGTGGTTTTGTGGTTGTGGGCGGGTGCGGCTTGCATATTTAGATATCTATTGTGAAAATAATATAATAACTTTAATAAATTGTCCTAAATTACTTTCATATATAAATATATATATCATTCCCCAAATCATCATCCATATTATTAAAATAATAATTTATTTTATTTAATAACAAAATTTTGTAACTGAAATAAAAATAGATACTATAGGAACGTGAATGAGGGAGTTGACAGAAATTTTTTATTTATAATTTAATAATTATAATGAATGAATAGTATTTTTTAATACATTAAGAAATACTGTTCCATTGAAAAAGTTAAATATATGATATTTACTATGAAAATGATTTTATAATTTTTAACTTTTTTTCCTTAAATATAAAAAAAATTATACTAAATCTGCTACGACTGTGCTCTAACACTATAATTAAACAAAACAAACTTGTTATTGTGTAATCCAACGAATTCAACCATATCATAATTAATCATGTTTTATTGTATATATACATTATTTGGTCATTTCAATGGTTACACACAAATCATTTATAATTGTGAAATTACATCTCCCTACCTCTTGTAAGTGATGTGATAAGTTTTTACCTTCCATTGCAAATAATAATTATTTTCTCTTTTCTACCTCAACTTAGGTCTTGTCGCCCATGTTCCACCTCAAAATACACTCTTTCACATATTTATTAATTAAATTTAATTAAAATATAAATTAAATAACTTTGAGTTAATATTATATCACTAAAATTCAATTGTAATAAAATAGAATAAAACTTCCCGTTATCTCTTTCAACAATGCGATTCCTATTTTCAATTGCTAAATTTCTCTAAATCAATCGTTTTGTTATGTTCAAGTGACATATTAGTAATTTTTGAATATCAAATCATCCCATTTTTTTACTAGTATCATATTATTAGAATTCAATGTTTAACATCCTAAAATTAATTAGCTATCTTATGAACATGAGTCCATAAAAAGTTATATCATCAATGACATATGATAGTGTTATAATGATTTGTACTTACTCATTGTTGTTGTTTTCGTTCGATGACAGAGCACGTTGTGCATATATAAAAAAAATATTACAAAAAATATTATTAAGACTTTTTATAAACTACAAATAGAAAGACAAATATAAAAATAATATCCAAATGCACTTTTTTTCATGTTTGAATAATATTATTTTTACTTTATAAATAATTATTATTTAATTATATATTATATAATTTTTCATATACGAGATTATTATCTCATCGTGTTAATAAAGTGAAAAAAAGACCTACAGTAAAAAAATTATTTTAATTAGAATAAAGATAAAATAAAGAATAATATTAAAATTTAAATTATAAAAAAAAACTTTTACAATAATAAAAAAAGTAAGGTTAGAAATAGAAATGGCAAAATCAGCCCGACCAGTCTTGATAAGTCATCAGGTTAGGCCTGGGTCTTGCCTGATCCGCTATGACCCGAGGTTTTTAAAAAAATTTAATGTAAAAATTGATGACTCAATCCGATTTATCCCGAATTGTTCAAACCACTGCGTCATGTCAGGTTCATATCAGAATATACATTTTCGGATCGGATAGTATCCAGATACGACTCAACCCATTGCAATCCGTAGTTAGAGATGTTATTTCATAAAATAAAAGAATATTAAAATAATGTATTTTAAAATTACACTTTAACATTATAAGTAAAAAGAGAGAAAAATAATATTTGTAACCGACATTGCATTTCTGGCTGATGTGACAATTGTTATATCAGTAAAATTACGTAAAACTTAAAGTGCAAATGCACTACATTTGAGATAGAGAGAGAGAAAGCGAGGGAAGGGTCTTGAGTAGTGTATTTGGACAAGAAGAGATTAAAAACATGACATAAAATCTAAATTTAAAAGTGAAAAAGTACGCCAATCACTCGGGAGTTGTGCATCTCATTCATACTTACAAATTAAAAAAATGAGCTCGAATTGAATAACTGCGTGCAAAGTTATGACTGTTTAAAATTTTCGCCAAAAATTACAGTTGACGAAACTCAAAAATTCATAAATCTTGTCATGAGAAAAATGATTGATACATGCTCGAGACCTACTCAAGCAGCATTTGCAGTATATACACTCGAGCCCCTACTCGAGATTAAGACTCCAATTATCTAAAAGCACACCAAAGTATGATAAAAAAAAATCCGGATATAACTTATTCTACATAAGCCAAAAACTCAAAGATGTCACAATACCTAATAACGCTATAAAAACAAATTCCTCTCTCCTCCCATATCTTTTCTGCCCAAAATAAATTACTCACCCACGGCATGCCAGCAAAATGATTCTTTCAACATAAGGTATAGTAAAGGAAAAAAAATATTATATATATTTGATAAACACCTTGAGTTCAAAACAAAAATATAAATACTTTATTATTGTGCAATAAAATGAAAAACTGCTATCTCCCAATAAACTTATATTTAAAATATACTATTTAATATTTATATAACAAAACTAGTAATACATATAAAATATTAGTTGATTTATCAATTTGAAAATATGCATATAATATAAAAATAAATTTAAATATTATACATTCAAAATTAATAATATTGTACATATTTTAATTAACAGATTTTATGTATTTTATTTCTAATAAGAATTAATCAAATAAAACACATAATACAAATAATAATCATTTACAGTTAAAAAAACAAATAGACTAAAATGTATCAAGAAGAGGTCAATAAGACTAACTTAGAAGTGAAGAAAAAACAGAAAAAGAAACGCGGGGTAGGCAAACAAGACTTTAATAGCACCTCTTTTAAAATGCGACTTCGATGGAAAGGTACAGCCCATAGACTCACCCATAGACCAAGAATAAGGTTTAGTACTCCCATAGACCCACTGAACTCCTTGTCAATACGCTATTTACCCCAACGCCCGGATGAAATTATTCCTAGAACAGTAATCTCAAATTCACAGAAGGGAAGAAAAGCTAGAACAGACGAGTACCACAGGTTAAACCGACACCCTAAAAAAACAAACTGCCAATGTATGCATGAAACAACCACAGCAGTTTATCATTACAATAGAGACAAACACAGCAGACAATCCCTATATCAAACCCCTAAGCTGCTTTTGAACCCTGCACTTGTAATGAAACAGCTATATACACAGAAACGACTGTACATGGATTCTGTACTTCATGGATATCTGCACGAAGTCGTGCTTCCTGAAGGATAGTCATTGATTGTGCACTCTCATCAATGCCTGGTAGAACATTTCAATGAATTGATTGTCCTGCATATATCAAACCAAGAACCACAACAGTGAGTTTTATATAAAGATGGTTTCATTGCTGAAAAGAACAAAACAAGGCCAAATGAAATCTACAGTGTAATGCCTGCCCCACCGCCTCAAAATGACAACAGATTATTTTATACCAAATATATGGTAAAAAAAAACTGGATAGTTACCGATCATGATGATGGGAATCGAGAAGTAAATACTGACACAACACCCTCCCCCCTGTTTTAGTCCTGAATGGTTGATAAACCAGGAAGATTAACTAATGGCTATTCAGAATTTGTACAAACACAGGTGCCTCAAATCAGGAAGAATTAGTTCAATAACAAGATCTAAGTCTTCAGATTTTGCTGAAAGATGAGACCAAGCTCACTGGCACTCACGGAGGATTGCCATATTCAAGCGTAGCGTTGCACTAGCCTAAAACTCAAGCCCAGATCAGGGTTTAGGATATCTTGGCCATGACAGAGTGTACAAATAATGGCGCCTCAAATCAGGATGGATTTATTCAATAACAAAATCCAAGTTTTCAGATTTTGCAGAACATGACACTAAGCTCACTGGAACTCTCATGGAGGATTGCCCATTTCAAGAGCAATGCCGCACTGGCCCAATAGAAGGCTTCAGATGCCTTGGCCAAGCATGGCGTTAATTTTTTTCAAACCTATTATCTTGACAAAATATGACAATTCATTAAAAAAAATTATATAGATTTATTACCCATCACTTGTAAATCTCATAAGATCCAAAAGTTAGTTAAAGCGTATAGAAAAATTTCTATTGGACATTTTTCAAATATTATGTCCCCAAAAGTCAATTAGGCAAAGGGTACCAAATCCATTACAATAATTAGTAATGAACTAGGTTCCTTGTCAAAAAAAATTACTAATCAATGTAGCCTTGGGGAGATGGAGAAGCAGCTTTGAGATTGATATAATAAAAATAACTTGATCTGATGTAACGCTGCTAATGCCAATACAAATGGTCTGCAAACTGGATAAGTAAAAGTACCTGAGCAAGCATCTGAAGCGCATCACGAACCTTGTCTCTGCTTATAACTGGTCCATAATTTGGTGCAAAAGTAGAACCAGGAGTGAGAGATGCTGGTGGATTGGGGGGTGGGAATGGATGGAGCATTGGAGCAACATACTGGTGTTGCAAGTTCAGTGGAGGATGAATGGAAGTTGTTGGCATGCTTGATGAAATAGGTGCTACTTGTGACGTCATCAATATAGATGAGGTCGAAGAAGGCACAGAAAAAGAAGAGGGCTTCACTAGATTAGTTACCCTATTGCTATTGCTGATAGGGTCATGGGTTTGATGGAAGGACAAAGGTATCGTCGAATTCACAGCTGACAAAGGAAGTGATGGTACCTGTGGAGATACTGAATGAGAGGGAACAATACTTGGTTCACTGGAAGATAATGGGACAGGCACAGTAGAATGGCAGGGCTGCGACCTTGTCAAATTTGAAGCATTGGCCCCCATGTTAAGAGCTGACTGCAGTAATAGAGTTAAAATTCAGGGAAAAGGATATCGAAGAACTTTTTTGCATTCAATTTGAAATAACTCAACATTGAAGCTGATATAAACAGAAGAATATGCTACCCCCAGGGCTTATACAACTTGCATACTTGCATAGTTACAACATACAACCACTAAGCCTTGCTAAAACATCAGATACCCTCATTTGCCCAAGAACATTAAGTAGATTCAAACCAAGCAAAAACTCAAATATTTATCTTTTTTTTTTGGCATTCCTTACCAAACCAACGTCCCTCGTTAGATCTTAAGCATCATTATTCTCAAATCATTCCTCAATTCTAATGACATATTCACATATATTGATGTTAGTTGAGTAACAGATTTCCAACATTAAGAATTATGCTTTTAAAGCAAAAAGTGCACTTTTTATCCCTGAGTTCATTGCCAAATATTATATGTTATTTAGAAATAACCCATTATTAGTCTACCACACAAATATTTACAAATCAACAAACTATTGAAGCTTAATATCGATTAAAAAAAATAAATGAATGCCATTTGAACCCTAGTTCCAGAAAAAGAGGAACAAAAATAGAAAATTAGCATATATCATAAGCATGTAATTTTTAGAGTATAAATTCTTTTCTGAACAAACTTCCAACTCGCAAGCCAACTGATTGCCCAGACCCAAGGCTTGCTACCATTTAATTTTGACAGAAATTTATAATTAGCATATGCTTTATGCAAACCACGTATGGGATATAAATTATGTGTTGAACCAAAGTCCAATCCACAAGTTGTTGCCTTCTACTTTATTTCAAGTTTTAACAATGACCCACACCCACTAAGGAGTGCTAAGAATTCTATACATTAGCTGCTCATACTCTATTTTTTTATATATATAAGTAACTGTTCATACTCTGTTAAATTGAGGACATACACTGAAGAAGTTCACAAACGATGAATCTTCAGCAATATCTGCTGCAGTAGATGTTGTAGATGATGGCTCCAATGGGCCTTCTATCACTGTTGTGGTTGGTACTCGTTCAAGCTCTTCAAACTCACTACATGCAAAGAATACAGAACATAGAAAATTAAACAAACAGAAACATTCACACATTCCTCAATCAAGAAAATTTTGGCTTTTTGATAATGCTAGTTCAAATTAGTATATGCTCGTTCAAATTAGTTACATTGCATCAATTTTAAAAACTGTCATACAATATCATCCACCCAAGAAATAGGTAGAAGACTACTAAGACAAGAACTTATATGTTCACACAGGGTGGGGGCATATGTAAAGGTAAAGGTACGGCTGTTTTCCCATTACAATAACCAATTTTGAAAAAAATTCTCAATGGGCTAATTTGACATTGCTGTTGAAGGAATTTAAAGAATTATAAGCTGCTTTTTCATGAAGCAGTTTGAAAATTTTAAAATACCAATTTAGCCCTTTCATATCTTAACCACATCATACATTTCCGAAGCACAGAGTGAGGGTGGCGGGAGATGGTGATGGGGGCCAACAGGGGGTGGAGATGGAGGGGGGGTTGGGGCTGGCAAAGAGGGATGTGGGGAGGGAGGACGGGGACTGATGGGGGGTTGGGGAGGGGGTGGGAGGATGAGGGTTGGGAGCAGATGGGGCGGCAAGAGGTGGGGATGGGAGGGTAGTTTTTTTTTTTCTAAAAAATTATAATAAAATAAAATATATATTTATACTTTTATATTTTTATAATACTTTCATTTTTAATTTATCAAACACTTATTAACTATTTTAAAAAATTTAAATACTTTTAAAATTATATTTTACAAAATACTGACACGCTTATTTTCACAACAGCTTATTTTTCTAGTACAACTAAAAGCATAGCATCACCAAACTAGGCTAATATCTGATCTTGCCCTTTTACTTATCTGATTTCCTTCTATCAATTAGGCATGTCAATTGATTGGGTTTGGACTGTTGGTCTAACTGGACTAGAAGTACTCCAAAACAATAGTGTCAATACCAAGTGATCTAAAAATACTCTCGGATCTCTAATTTTCCATATCATTTTTCCTACTTAGACTAAATAGATGACTTCCTTTTATCAATACCATGTGATCTAACAGTATTCCCCAAACCTCTAATTTTCAAAGTCGTCAAGATTTAGGTGTAACTAGCCTAAAAGGAAGATGGTAATCAGATCAAATTTTGAAGATCCATGGTAATTAGTTTAGTCCTTGAAAACTCGTGTCACGTTCCAACTTAAGACAACATCTGAGCATTTATCCCAAGGCATGAACAAACACAAAATTTATTTGTCAATTCAAAATCAAGGACTTTTTTCCTCAATTCCCTGTAAAGTAATACAATCACAGGGCCCATAACATTGACAATTTATTGAGTACCATGTTCTCTTTTTATTCACACATACTTTACTGAATTCAACATATATAGCACTTAACATTTGCATGAAAAAAAAAACCCAATGGCCAACGTAATTGCAAGGGAGTCTAAATAGAAATAGAAGTTAAAAGTTATTACTGATTTAAACATTAATTTTTTTTTATAAAACTCACCTTTTTGTTGAAGATACTTTGGGCTTAGGAGGAACCTTTGAGTATGCGCTAAGGATCCTGGACAAAGATATGTATTATGCTTGTCAAACATTTAAGTATCAATAAGACTGTATGCTTCAAAGTGGGACCAAATAGGACTTGATCAGCCAACACACAACAAAACCCAACCTAAAAATCAATTCATTTTGGTCCAAAAAGGGAAAAATAAAATGAAGACATTTATAGGATATTTCAAGGCCAATGCTTCAAACTGAATGACCAAATAGACCTTGGTCAACCAACAGAGAATATAATCTAGCCCAACCTGGAAATTAGTTCATGTTATCCAAACACACAAAATAAAAGGAAACTTAGATATCCATAAACTTAGGATATTTTCTATTCATGTTATTCAAGCATAGGATATTTCCTGAATAAGTATGATATCCATAAACTTAGATACTATGTCTTTATATCAAGTAAAATAAATTAAATAATTACAACCTCTTGAAACTGGATAAGAACAGGTAAATCTTAATACAAAAACGCATGCATACAAAGAAGATGCTTATACGTCAGCCTCCCATTTATACAAAATGTGGTGATGCTCCAAAAAACAATTCACACTTAAGTAATTCTGATACAGCTGCTATGATTTGGGAGGATGTAAAGTGTTAGCAGACACAAATATTCTATTACAGTAAATTGTTTGCTTAAAAGATTGGAAGCTTCATCAAGTAGCTTAAGCATGATTCTTACCCCAAAAAACATTAAACTAGATATAATATCTACAACAAATTCTGGATAAGCAATTTAATAGTAACTTCACAAATAAATTGACAAACTAAGGTGATTCAAACACTACCCATATGCTTTCCCAACCATAGAAGAACTACTGCCCCTGGGATTTTCCAACCACATAAGGAAGATATAATTGATCACAATCAATTTTGTAGAGAATTTCAATATAAAAGGTATCACTTACAAATGAAGTCTTGCTCCTATTTATGGGGTTACTAACCATGTGAGGAAAGAGAAACAGAAATGAAAATGTATGAACTAAAAATACATATTAAACACATAAGAAAATAATACATAATTAAAACCAAATAAGTATAGAGGCAGTACAGCTAGGCCATATAATTGAAAGCTACTTTAAATAGGGTAGTAGACATTGATGGCGCCGTCCACGACACCGACATCACATGGATTGATAGCTATCAAGATCTTGCTTCACAAGATAAATGAACGGATAAAATAACAAGCATTAAATCTTCCCCAGTTGAAATCTAAATCACATCACTCACCCATTGATTACTCTAATAATAGTCAACAAAAGAGTTTAGATTTCAAATTTATCAGAATATCTCATTGTCTTGTCCTTCAATAAGCATACTAGTTTTGAAATAAAGCACCTAATGTCACATAACGTTATCCAATAAAAAAGAGATTTACCTATTAAATAGGTTTGCAACATCCTCGCATTCACGTGAATTGTAGAACCAAATGCCATTAACTTCTTGGGCAGCATTCCGATACAAAAGATATGGAACTTGAGTTTCATACTCAAAATCTAAGAGATTCTCCACAAGATTATCTGCTTAAAATAAAATAAAGGAAGTTATGTCCAGCAAAGGACCCCTTAATACAAATAATCAATGCCGGCATAAACATGAATATCCAATCATAGTTTATCTCTGAACAGTAAAATATCAAGATGCTAGAAGAGAAAACATAAGATACAATTTTTTTTTTTGAAACTCCACACAGTGCGACCTATATAGTTGGATTTAAAAATTTTCCACAAATCTCTTTAAACATCGCCAGATATAGCTATTATTTTCTGTCTTAAATTTGAATGTGTACGTCCTATAGCTCCAAATAAAAATAATATTTGAATGCATTCAGATTTCAGACATCAATGGGTTAGTTATAAAATAAAGGAAGTTATGTCCAGCAAAGGACCCCTTAATACAAATAATCAATGCCGGCATAAACATGAATATCCAATCATAGTTTATCTCTGGACAGTAAAATATCAAGATGCTAGAGGGGAAAACATAAGATACAATGGTTTTTTTTTTTTTTGAAACTCCACACAGTGCGACCTATATAGTTGGGAAAGCATATCCAAGGAGACTTGATATTCAAGTATCATTGCAACACTTTTATCCGAACAAAACAAGCTAAATCAGTTTGCAGAACAGCCAAACATCACAAATGATCAAATGCAGAACAAATCCTAACCTGTATTGCGCCTGTTCATTACAACGAACTGGAAACGCGGTTGACTGTTCCTGCAACCAAACCAAAAGTGAGCAATACACTCTAGGCATCTTCAACCACTCTCTATATAGTAGCTAACAACAAGTCAACAACTCAATTACTCAAATATGTTAATTGAAAATGTATTGTAACTACTACCTTTTAACAACAAAGAGAGAGCCTTCAACGTCCTTACGACTCTGCGCAACCAAAATCAAACCAAAAAAAGAAAAGAAAAGATACAATTAAAACAATAGACAGATTTACAAAAAGCAGAAACGATTGGATATCTGATTTTCGAATCAATTTTAAAGGAAGCTAAAGATACACGAAACTATGTAAGATGGATTCAAAATTTTCAAACCCTGACTCAAAAAAGTCAGCGAGTCGAACCGATGCAAATCCACACCTCTGACTCTAAATTTTTCAGGTTTTCTACATTTCTAGGCAACCAAACGGAAAAGAATGAGAACAAACACAAACAAGCAGACGAACAGATAAAAGTAGGAGATCGAAACGAAACGTTAAAGTACCCATTGATTGAGTTCAATGTTGAACTCGTAGAAGGTAACGTGAGCGGCGGTCATCAGAATCTCTTCGATGCATGGATCGATCCTCTGAAGCACCGTGAGATTGAGGATCTTGGTGCTTTGTTGATCCAGATTTGGCGTCAACTTCCCTCCTTGAGACATCTCTTGCTTCGCACAGTCCCAACTCCCAAACCCTAGTTTTTCCTCCACCTTGCGCTCTCTCTCCCTCTCTCTCCCTCCCTCCCTCCCTCCCTCCCTCTGTATATTAATTAGCTCCCCTCCTCTCGAGTTTAATCACTTTTTCTAGTTTACGCTCCTGTTTTATTTAAATTTGAGAGAAAATGCAACTTTCCATACTAAGCAAATATAGGTCGAATTCAGTCAAAGAAAGAAATCAAATTTAATGTTGTGTAGACCTTGAAATAAATGGGGACAGAGATTTATTAAATAATTAATACCGTAATATATTTTGACATTTTTTTACTGACTTTGAATTTTTGGTTTTTTTAACCAAAGATAGGATGAACACTTTGATTGAGCCACTAACGATTTAATAATATCAAATTACATGGACAAAAGTATAAAATTATGTCATGCTACAAAATATTATTGTAATCAATAACGATGTTTTCAATTTAAAAGTATATATATGTACCAAACTCTGTTTGTGCCTTAAGTGATAGGAGAGAATAGAGTACTATATGCAAAACATAATTTCATAATACACTTAGTTTGTTATATATATTTGTTTATATATTACCACTATATACAAATAAACCTTCACTGACTAATAAAAAATCAATATTTTATCCGTCAATATTAATTAATGGCTAATTTAATTATATATTAAAATAATTTTAACCTAAGTTGAATATCAAGTAAAATATAAACACAGTCAAGAGGAAAAAAATAGTTTTTATCATAAATATAAAGTGAATTCTATTATATGTTTTTGAAAGCTTATATGTTTAGTTCTATGTTAAAATATGAAAAGCTTTAAAATTTTATTGAATTTTAAAACAGTTTTTTTTAAAATAGAACACATTTATTTTAAATAGTTAATCCATAAAATGTAAATAAGTAACTATTTTAGTATTACATTAAATAATAATCATATGGATGCTTTAATAACTATATTTGTTGAGCCATAAAATAATGTATAATCAAATTACTGAGGGATGTGCTAGACATTGTTTAGGTTATATCCTAGACAAAATTATACGAGAAGTTTATTGATTAACTTGAAATAATCGATTGTCTTCTTACCATCAAAGATAAATCCAATAGTTGTCTCAAAGTAATCAATCTAACTTTAATAAAAAAATTAGCTTAAAATATAATTAAAGCCAACACAAGTATAATTAGAGTATATTTTCATAAAGAGCATACCTTTAAGAGCGAAATTAATATTAAGTGAATAACAATTAGATCACTTAAGAGATTCTAAAAAGATTATAATATCTCAATCCTAAAAAAACTCTTAAGCTGCAATTAAGTTTTTCACCATAAAAATTACCTAAAATATAAATGTCCCAAAATCTTGAACTATGTTCCACTTTCACCTTGAAGCTTTGATTTTTTGGGCATCTATTGATACTTTATAAGGACGAGATAGTAAAAACTCCATTTATATTATCACACATGCTCAACAAATAAGTAATAAATTGTAATAAAAAGAAACTTGCATTTTTGAAGCTTTTAACTACACATTACCCTTCCCATGCTTCAAGCAAGGGAACCATAGGGGAGAAGGTTCATGGGTCAATAAGGAAGCAAGGAGAACAAAATTGCATATGATATGCTTCACATAAGGAGCGTTTGGAGGCATATAGAGTAGTATAGCATGAATAACGAATTCTTTAAAATGACTTTTTTTAGTATGATTGTGATGGATGGGAGTATATCCAACCATTTCATCCGAACCCCCTGAAGACAATACATTACAAGATTGTCAGAAAGAAAATTTTTCCTAGGCTATGACCTGTTTGGATGTTGATTGAAGCAGTTCCACCAGATTTTTCTGTCCGTTGTCCCCATATGTAATTTTTACTTTTCATAACATCGCCCTCTGCCCATGCTCAGATAGAGATTAAAACTACCCGAATGAAGACAGATAGCAGAAGTAGCGGCAGCATTCTGAAGCATAAACTAGAGCAAACGATAAAGCTATGATCTTTCAATTGTATAACCTCATCTTACATGTGAGCAGTCCACACGATGATTCCATATGCTGAAGGGAGCAAATCCTCCCCACTCAATACAGTGAAAAGAATAAGACAGGACAAAAGTGGCATATTACATGAGAATTCAGAACTTATAAAACAAGAGGGTTTTCTAATGTGGCCTTTCTGAAACTCCTAAAGCACATTCCTGGGAAATACAAAGAACATTCACCTCGGCAGCATATTCCACAATGCATATGCAAAGTTGGACGTATCTGTGAATCATATTGGCTTTCTAAAAACTGGGTCAAGCAAAGATTACTGGAGAAACAAAAAAATCAACAAACATTGAAAGACCCCTATGGCCGCAAGCTCCATCCACGCTCTGCGAGTGCTTTGATCACCTGATCAGCAGCCTCTGCTGTATCATTCAGTGGGGAATAGCTCCAGCTCTCAGATATCTGGAAAATTTTAGATCTCAGCTACAAATACTCTATGCAAAACTATTGTGCAGTATGGTGAGCGGAACAATGAAAAATTAGAACTACAATTATCAAATGCCAATAATAAATCAACAATACCATTTATGACTCAAAGGGCAGTATGATAGCCTAGGAACATGGAAAGTTCTAAAGGCTACTATTAAATCATCAAAATTATGATAAAAAAGTCATCGAAATAAAGAAAAGCCAAATTTCATGTTAACATTTATCATTTTTAATCAGGAAAAAAAAAATGAAGCAAGAAGGTGATGAAGGATTATAATAACCAAGAAGTGCTAGCTGTTCGGAAAATATAAAAAAATCAACAAAGTTAACATTTATTGACTCACGTCATTCACAATCACAAGCCACATAGAATAAGCTTCAAAAAAGTTTTGAAACAATTAGGAATCCTATTTCATTGAAAAATCATGCATGTGTATTAATATTCTTTCATAATAATTCTAATCAAGAATCAGCAAGAAGACAACAAAAAAACGACTCACATCAACTTTACTGTTCAAGGGCCGTACTGCTCCACGTTCCTGCAATCTCTTGTGGAAGTCTGCGAATTTCCATGTACACTGCTCAGTTCCAACAACATAAACGGGCTTCCTGCAACAAATGAAATTACAGGTATTGGCTTAAAAAGACCAAGTTTCAATTTGTAAACACACACAGACACACAGAGAAGCACAAGATCAATAAATAATCAATGTGGTTGAAAAGCAATTTCATATTTCAAACATACCCAGTACTGCAAGCCTCACTTAGCATACTCACTGAATCGGCCGTAATAACAAAAGCATCAGCCCAAGCAAGATGCCCCATATGTGGGTTTGGATCTGAGCAGTAAGAAAAATTACACTTTACATATATATCAAATAATTTTTCAGTAAGATTTTGGAGACCATGCCATATATTTATTAAAATATATAGTTATATCCCTAAAAAATTAATGCATCCAGTACCTCCACCATGCCATATATAAACCTTTGGATGATTACTGAATTCCCTCAGTAAGATTTTGGAGACCTGTTGACAATGGCATCCATAAAAGTGTTTGCAGTATCAAAAAGTAATAATAAAAGAGATTTAGAGACATGGATACCTTCTGAGGAGTTCTTCGAGAGAAAGATATTCTGACACTTCCACAGCTCCAGAGGACATCCTGCAGGAAAGTTGTCAACTGCTTTGCAAGGGCTGTGCCATATCGACAGTGCCCTGAGAAAAGGATAATAGTAAAATAAAGGTGCATTAGTGCTGGTGTGCCAAATTCATACACAACGTAGCACAGTAGTCCAGTGCAAGTAACTAATATTTTGCAGTGGCAGATTTGCAATGGCAATATTAAAAAAACAGAAAGGCATAATAATTTCAACAAATCATATCCTGAAAGGGACAAGGAAGGAGACAAAATTAGAACAGGTGGCAAAAACTAGGAAAATTGAACCAGTTGCCATTGCAAGAGAACTTCTTTAATCCTGTCAGCAGTTTCAAGCGTTTGAAGGTGCCAATCGGGAAAAAGTACATAATGTCCGCTTTAAGAAAAAAACACTGAAACCTCAAGTTTTTCTCAATATCCTCCATTGCACAACACAAACACCAATCCAAATACCATTCCAACACCTATTCCTCCATCATCACCACAAATCCATTCCTTCATATTCACTGGAATCAATTTAATTTGGTAAAGTTAAGCATCCGCTCCTCATCTTCATCACCATAATATCTCCACTGCCCACAATTCAATTGGGTCAAGGAAAGAGCCGCTACAAAGCGGAATCACTAGGAGAAGCTAAAGGATCTCATTCATGGAAAGAGATTTGAGACATAAATAACAAAATTGGAATCAGAAACAACGAAAAGGAACTTAGATCAGAAATAATGAAAAGGAGCATTCAGCGAGTTTTCTTATAATTAAAATTTTCTATATAATTCTCTGTGTTAGTATTCTTTCTCTCCTTCAGCCAAAACATGTTTAGGGATAATGAATGAATTATTGGGACTAATTTGATTCAATTTGCTAGATACTTTTGCTGTTAGTAACCACTAAGATGTAGAATTTACAGGACTAATGCTATGATATGTTTTGTTGAATTTCAATAACAATGCTTGCTTATAGAATAGAATTGGTGAACAAATAATAAGAAAACAAAACAAAAAACAAAAACTATATAAAATTAGTTTTTGTATATTGGTGATTTCAAAATTTTAAAACCTTTAACACTTTTTCCAAAATAAACTTTAAAAATATATATATATAAAATTATAAATTTAAAAAACCATAATACTTTTAAAAAAACATTGAACTTTAAAAACAAAACAAATTTGTAAAACAATTTTTAAAAGAAAGAAAGAGAAAACCAATAAAAAAAGAACTTACATTTTAATTTAACAAAATAAAATAAAATTAGTACATTTGTTTTAAAATCAAGAAACAAACTTACTTCAAAAAAAATAAAAATAAAAACTTAAAAACCTTAAAACTTTTAAAAGGAAAACCTCACGGACTTTAAATTTTGAAAAATAAAAATAAAAATAAAAATGTAAACTCTTAAAATCTTTAAAAAAAAAAGAAGCAAATTTTTAAAACTAAGAAAAAATTTCAATATATATATATATATATATATATAAGTACAAAAAAATTTTAAAACGAAAATTAAAAAACATAAAGTATTTACTAGTGCAAGTAATCACGAGATTAGATAGTTAATGTGTAATCCTAATTATATAAACCAAAAATAAATTGTAGCATATGCATTTCTTTTATCTTAACACGATAAAATGAGTTTTCTAAAATAGGTACTAATTAACTTCTGAACTCACTTTCGAAATGTAAACTATTATATTAGGTGATAACCGCACCTCATTTGGTTTGTAGTGACTTTCAAAAAACTAAATAAAAAAAATCATCACAATAAATAGGTTTAAGTCCTTCATAATAATGACTCTAAGATCACTAATTTTCAAAAAGCTAAACAACAAATTCATACAAAATAAATTGATGATATATATATATATATAAATTGTAGTTGTATCAAACACATGAAACGTCAATTTATAACATTTTAAAAATATTTTTTATCATAATTTTATTTAGCTTCTGATACGAAACTACCACAATAAGCATTAAAAGTCCAAAATGCAATTTGACCATTAAGTGCCACAACCATGGTGTTTGCATTAGATGCTAGATTTTCTTGTGATTGTAGGACATTAATTTCCCAAATATAAGGCATCAATAATAACTTCCAAGGGAAACCCCAAAATGTAAATTCTGATAACTTTTTTTTTAAAATAGAACTTACTTGCTGGCCCCCCAATGTTGACTACAAGCAAGGGTTTTGGCAATGGTGCCAACTGATCATGCCATTCAGAAGCAGAACTCCTAAGTGCCGCAAAATCTGCTTGATGTAGAGCTCCTGTAGTAAGAATCTGTGAATTTCGCAGCAATTAAATTTATGTAGCAAGTAGCAAGTAACAAAATGTTACAGAATTAAAACCATCAAATCAATTACTCAATAGCCAAGTCATGTACCACATGTTTATCAGGAAGCTCGTAAGGAGTTATCCACCTCTGGAGAGGCCAAGGGATCTGTTTCTGTGCTTGAGGGGTCAACGAGTAATAATCATGATGAGGAGTAATCACCAGATCAAATCTATTCAGATGAGACCTTGGGTGTTGTATCTATAACACAAGAAGAAAAATAAGCCATCTGAACTATATTAATCACTCAATCCAAGTAAGAATGACATATAACTTATAAAAAATTGGCAACTGAAAGTTCTGAAAAACAGCTATTTATTGATTAACAAGCTCAATAGAAGCATACAAAAAAAGGGATAAAGACTACTTATAGCAATTAATATCCAGATCAAAACTCATAAAATCTCTCAAATCATGCAGAAGTAATAAAATGCGTACTGGACTACTGGGGTCCGATTAAACAAAATATTAGTCATACTAGAAAACATAAGGAAATAATATCAAATACATAGCCTCAGGAATATGAATGAAGTAAATAATATCTATAATACAGTGTAAACAACGAAGGTATTCATCAAACCTGAACAACAAAAACATTTTTTGGAGCCAGTTGCTTTATAGAGCTTGCAACAGAAATTGTATCCCGGCCAGATGCAACCACCAATAAGGGGCCATCCCTGAGAAAATAAAATTTAAGCAAAGCAAAATACAAAATACAAAATTTTTCCCAGGAACTAAAATGTGCATATCAACAACAGTGTTAAAATTATCATGGTTAATCACAGTATGATTGACAATTAGTTGTCTAGCCTAGTGGTGGTGCCAACATGCACATCAGAGCCTTAGTGATGGACAAAGGAAAGGGCTCAAATTCTTGTTTTTGCTTTATTGGGTTTGCATCTGAATTTACCAATACTATAAGAAATTACAAATTACTGCATAGGCTGCAAATGCATCTTATTGCATGAAATTCTCTAAGCTTAATGAAAATACCTCTCAAATGTTTGACAGGCCATTTTTGCAATCTGCTTTGCATCTGCTTCTAAAATTTCGTGTAGACCTGCAGTAACAGCATTTCGTGATGAAGATAAAAGTACTTCTTCTCAGATTGAATTCAAGTTGACAATTTTTAGTGAAAGTACATCATTACCCCTTTTTCCCGGTGAAAGGGGCATCAAATCTTCCCCTCCAAATGCTATTCGGAATCCTGAACTGCTACATATTCGCCTTATTAAGTAATCCAATTTCTGATGGAAACAAACTGGGAGCCAGCGAAACCAATTATTAATTTGTCCCTTTGGCCTAGTGACACGCTGCATAAGTTTTAATAGGGTAACACTACTTAAAAATTGTTTGGTCACTGGAAATAAAATCAACAAATAATTAAGTATTTGATATCAATGAAAAGGCAAAATCATAAGACATGGCCACGATAATCATGCTTACTATATATATATTTTTGATAAGTAAATCATGCTTACTATATCACAGAAAGTCAACTTCATTGATGAAATAAGTTCATATGGGGCTTCTGGTACTCTCATTCGTTTCCTTAAAACATCAAAAATCCCTACCATATAGCAACCTAAGTCTTAAGAAACAGGAAATGAATGCCTCCAACTTCCTCTCAGATGCTAATATTTCCTCCTTGATCATTGGCAGAGAAGTAGGGTTAGAAAGGCTACCAGTAGGCTACAAAAGGTCTCAATGCATGTTCTAGAATTGGACAGAAATATGAGAACTGTAGGGAAAATGAATGGTGTGAGATTGTAAGAAGATTCATGTGAACGAACAGCCAAAGCGAGCTTCCTGTTTTGGTTCCATATGTAAGACCTAAGAATCTTAGGGCTAGGAGGGAAGGGATTAAGACTTAGTGCGTCATTTAGAAAAATGCTCAAAAGTGTAAAATTGTACCTAGATTCTTGGAGCTTATTCTTTTTGCAATACTTAAATGGGACAACAACAACATAGAGAGTCTTTGTAACAACAGATCCATGAGGGGTTGCCCCGTGCATTGTTTTGTCTGTTATGCACCTCCCAAGGAAACCAGGCAACATTTGAGCCTTCCAGCCCTCTGCAAAATAACTCCCACTCTACAGAACCCATTAAAAATCCAATCAAGCCACGTGATTTGAACTGCAGTGGTTTTCTTAGTAAACTCAAATGATGCCTTCGTCTTCCGCCTTCCTATATGGTTCTGCCATATATTGTAGTTATCTAGGATTTATTTCCCGGCTCACCTCACCCTTGTGATCTAGTAAACATATATTATAAACAACTAAAACTGTAAATACATAACGACACGGCCATAAACCTTGGCAAATGAATAATTCTCAGTTGGAACAAAACAATGATATGTTTTCATCGGATCCGAGGTTCAATACCGCGTTAAAAACACCGAACCATCCAATGCCGAAAATGCCTTGTTTTTTTTTTTTTTGGGTAGAAGGCGGTGAAGAAATGCATCAATAAGGGTAAATAAGTAGAATAAACAAGGTCGCAGGTTGGAAGAAGCAACCAAACCAAGCGAGCAGGCACTCACGTATAAGGAATAGGTGGCCGAGAGGCCTAGAGCACGAACAAGGCCGATGCTTTGGTTTTCAGCGCCGGAGGCTCCATTCCCCACGACGACAGCACGTCTGATGACACCGTAAATACCTGCGTCGAATGTCTCGGGCCTGCTCAGAGAACCGCCCGGCGGTTCCGGGAGCCGGATGGGTCGCATTTATTGAATTTCACAGATCTTATGTATCGATGACGGGAAGGTGTATCCGGCTGGTTCGCATTCATACATGATGCCGGGGGGGTGTTTTTTCTTTTGTTTCCGTTTTTATAAATAAATTGTTATATATTAATTTTTTTATTTTTGTGACTTTAAATAAAATAAAACAAATAAGTTATTTAATAAAATTAATACTAAAATAGTTATTTTAAGTTTAAAGTAAAATCCCTCCTCACTACTATCTCGTTTATCTTTATACTTTTCTACTTAATAAATAATAATACGTATACATGTGTAAATAATATAATTATTATTTTATTAGCACAAATAAAAATTTATGTATATATATATATGGAATCTTTATAATGTATACTTAATAATAATTTTAAATATTATTATTAATGAATACTTTATTATAAATAAAATTAATAATTCATGATATAAGAAATAAATTAACATTTTAACAATTTTACGGGTTAATTTGTTTGTATGTATGCATGAGCAACAACATTACATTTAGGTTGTAGCCATTTGTGAAAAAATGAATAGCTATTAATATAACTAATAGCATTGTCTTGACATTCTAATGTGATGGGAACCTTAACACAAATGAGCATAACAAAAGTAAATATTTACATCTAATACAAAAGTACAGTATTATACGTTAATATTGATTACCCTTAATATTACACAAACGAGCATTCATTCAATTTTCTACTTGTTTATCATGGGATTTGTTCCTATATAATACAAAAATATTCACGAAAAAAAATTAAATATCTTTTACCTGAAAATCATAATAACCAGAATAAATTTTAAGGAATCGGATCGTGATTTGGTGGAGTATTATAATAAAAAAAATTTTCTGTTTATCTCCATTTTAATTTTTTTTTTGAAAAAAAGTGTATACAGCATGTGTTTTAATGAAAAATAAGATTAAAACTAAGGGCATGTTTGTTTTACCTGTTTTTTGTTTTCGTTTTCAAAATGTGATAGCTGTTTTCGAGTATAAAAAACATAAAACCGAAAACAATAAAATGTTGTTTTCATTATTTAGGAGATAAAAAATGAAAACAAGTTTTTATTTTTTCAATTTTTAATTTTTTTTACCAAAAAACAATTATTATATTTTGAAAACGAAAACAAAAAACAACACAACCAAACATGCCCTAAAACTCTCGAACTCAAATATAAAATTCCAGTTTCCAAACCCTACATTGAATTATATTTATTTTAATTTTACATGTTTGAATAAAGTTCAAAGACCCAAGTTAGAGTTGATAGGACTCGATAAAACTCAAAATTAAGAATAGTGAAAAATTAAAAGTTGTTGAACAATTACATTCGTGATTGGTGATTGGTGTTAGGGAAAAAAAATTAATTCGTGAATTCTACCGCAACGACTTGATCGCAGATATAGACGAGTTGGGCCGGCGGCGCGAATTTAAATATCTGTTGGGCCCACTGGCAAATAAAATGCTGATCCAGACCACAAATTTGCTCAGAACATTTCTATAATTCTCTAGACCGACAGGGGAAACCTCTGCGCTTTCCTCGTCACTGTGTCTTCATCCTCTTTCTCCCTCCATCGGCTGCGACTCAAAGAAATACAGAAAGATCATGTGGGCAAGCGCAGATGGTGGACCTCCAGAGGTCACCCTCGAAACGTCAATGGGGTCTGTCACCGTAGAGGTCTCTGATCCCCCCACCTATATATCTATAGATGTGTGTGTTTTTGTTGTTGGGTTTCATTTGTTTAAGCTACTTTACATCCGCATTCATCAAGTGTTTGTCCGTGTTTGAATGGCAGCTATATCACAAGCACGCTCCAAGAACTTGCAGGAACTTCATTGAGCTCTCCCGCAGAGGCTACTACGACAACGTTATTTTCCACCGAATCATCAAGGTATCCCACTTCGATAACCTACGACATTTAAAAAACAAAAGTACCGTAATCAAGCACCTACCATTTTCATCTTACCGTTTTTTTTCCTGTTTTTTTTTTTTTTTGGGGGGGGGGGGGGGGGGGGGGGGGGGTTGGTGGGTTTTGTTTGTTTTTCTTTAGGATTTTATAGTGCAAGGAGGGGATCCCACTGGAACAGGAAGAGGTGGAGAGTCCATATATGGGTGAAGCATCTTACTTTTTGTATTGTAATTTTGGTTGGCTGTAATATCCATTTTATTTCTGGGTTTTTCAATGTGCAACTGCTATTGAGGCGTTCGGTTCATTTTTGAATTCAGTAACGGATTTTTCATGGACTAGTACATTCTTCTTTTTACGCGGAATAACTGGTTAATACTGCTTAGGACCATGCCATTAGTGTTTTTTATTCTTCATTCCATGCCCATGGAATAAGGATTCCATTCTCCTCCTATTCCATTAGCTGACTCAAATATGCCCTCACCGTTCAGTAGTAAGGTTGGCATCATTGTGCAAGCCTAACGACTCTGATAAATGAGGTGCAATCTGCACACCCTTTTTCACCCGGCCAATCCTTGTTTTTAATTTAATCCATGTTTCTTATTGTTTTTGTCTGCATATGCCTATTAATAATTTTGTTGTTTGGTTACGAAAGCTTGGGGATGCAATTTGTAGTGTTTGAATAGTTATCATTCACTATTTTTCCTGAATAATGTTGGCAGAGTACTACATTACTCTCCCAGACCCCCCAATTGGGGAGCCTTGTGTACTGGGTACAACCTTAATGTCAGTGGATTACAATCTATTATCAGGAAATAATTTATGTGATATCTTTCTATACTTGTATGAATGGTTTTTTCCCTTTCATGCTTTAAAATTATGAATCACAATTGACTAAATCAAACCAACAAGTCTTAATAACAATAAATATGAAGTCGGCTATATGAAGCAAGCTAGACAGAAAGTTTATATTATATGTAATACTCGGATGCTTTTCTTTCTAGCATTACTATCGGTCACTATAAATCACAATTGACTAAAATAAAATAACATTATAGTGGTTGATGAACTTGATAATGCTCTAATCCATAAACTTATAGGGTCTTCCAAAGTCCTATTGATGGGGCTAGCAACTGCCTGATATGTGTGCATTTCCATACGTGAGAATGACATGTGACTTCACCTTTTATCTTTCATGTCAGCTGTATTCTTGCTGAATGTGTCAAAATTAATATGTTTGATTCAAACACAATAGTTTTTTGAGATCATATTATCACTTAATTCCTAATGATTTTCAGTAAGAATTTTGAGGATGAGATCAAGACAGAATTGAAGCATACTGGAGCTGGCATCCTATCCATGGCAAATGCTGGCGCAGATAAAAATGGCAGCCAGTTCTTTATTACCTTATCACCAGCTCCCACGCTCGATGGTAATTTTTATTCTTTTCATCATGCATAAATGTTTCTCTGGACTTGGTTTAATAATGTGAAGCAAAATAAGTGTGATATTGACAGGAAAATTAATGCCCTTTCAACTGCTTACTGCTTGTACGTGAAAATGTGGCAGCATGTGTACCTATATATTATTCTCCATTTGTTGGTTCTCTTTTTCTTTTTGTTGGGCAGGGAAGGGGGAGCAAAGGGTTTCTTATGAGAAAATAAGATTGCAATACATTATCACATCATGTTGTGCTATGATTAATTTTTATTTATTTGAACTTATTATTGATACAGTTCTATTTACTAATTGTCTGTGTGCAGTATGTTGCACAAGACAAAGCGTTTATTTGCTTGACGGATTGTTAGCATGAATTTCATATGTGATAAGGGATGCAAAAAAATAAAAAATCATTGCATTATGTGGATGTAGAACATCTTAAGATAATTAAAAATGAATAATGTTAGTAATACAGAGAAAGGGAAAACTGATAATTTATTATGTAATGAATACACATACATATAGAGTGGGATGACTTGGTCCCCTAACCTAATGGTTCAGGCCCACTAACACTAATATTATAATTATAATTTATAATAATAACTCATAACAAATAGATCGACAAAGAAATAAATCTGAGGCAAATTGGTTTTGATAGACAAGAGATAATCTAATTCCAATCATTTCCTTATCTGAATAGCCTGATGCATTGATTGCTTTAAGTTGCTTGTCAGACATTGTTCGCGTCGCTAATGATTCAGATTGCTGAGCATTTGAGAAATGCAATGCCTGTGAGACTTTCATCTTAATAATTAAACATGACTTGAGGACAGCAGTTTTGGCCTACTAGGTCAACTATAAAACTAATTTACTTTCTCGTCAGTTAATCTAAAATTTTGGAAAACTATTTCCCTTTCACTGCTGTTAACTAACTTTTTCAAGTTACTTTTGCTACAAATCAATTGTCAGGGTTATTTTTATTAGAATTTCATAACTGCAGAAATATTTTTTGCATCTAAGTTTAGATCATTAGTAAGCAACATTTTCCATTTTACTAATTCTGTGGCAATTGTATGTGGTCATTTTGTTTCATCTACCTTCTTGAATCCTTAAACTCTTGTCTGCCACAGCCACATATTTCCCTTTTATTTGATAATGATGCCTCTGTATGTGCCTGGATTATCAGGAAAACATACAATATTTGGAAGAGTTTCAAGGGGAATGGAAATCATTAAGAGACTTGGCAGTGTGCAAACTGATAATAATGATAGGTATGTATCTTTTGAACATATATTATCTATTTATTCTTATATATTACAAGAAGTCAAGAAGAAAAAGAAGATTAGTATTGGAACATAAAAAGAAAACACAAAGTCAAGAATCAGGAAAAGTTAAACAGATAAAGAAAAAGAAACATCCCATTCATATCTTATTTGTGTATTTGTTGGTGGTATAGAAAATACAGAACAGTGCTGGAACACAGAACCACTTACATAATTTATTATATAATAGCCATACCTCGTGACAAATTGGACGTGTTTTCATTGGTATGCAACAGATGGAATCTGTAACATTGTTGTTTTTGCTATAATCGCATAATTAGTTTGATTTCTAGTCATGCATGGATTAAATATCTATTCCATTCTCTTACACTCGGTCTGCTATCTCAGACCCATCCATGAGGTAAGGATCTTGCGGACAGCAGTCAAAGATTGATATTTTGATTCCATTTAGTCAGGTTGGTGCTGCTTTTCCAGAACGGTTACAACTTATTTCCATTGTATAACATTGCCATCGTCAGCAAATGATGTATATTTACTCCATCTGGCTTAATATGAAGCTGAAACCCTCTAAAAGTCCTCCAAAAATTCACTCATTGAAATGTAGTTCAGTTAAAAATTTCCTAGGATTAAGCATTTTGCTATTGATTTTAAATATTTCAGATTCTTGGTTATATTTTTGGTAAGCATTTCAGGAAACGATCTTCCAAAGGAATTAAGCATGATGTTCCATCGACCAAACATTTTTCATTGATATGGTGTTCCAGAAGCATGCAATTTTAAGGATGTCTTTTGGGGCCAAATAAACATCGCCAAAACCTTCGAAATTTTTAAGACCTCATTTATTAAAGGGAAATGAGAATAAATCCATCACTAGCCCTTTTCACGTAACCATCTTCCAAAGTACCTAGCGCAATGGAATATGTTTGAAGACCTGATGAACGTTTCCAAAACCTTTGACCTTTGAAATGATAAGGCGTTAGTTATTCGAGGGAAGATGAATAAAATTATTTTTCCATATGAAAATGAAAGTGATGCAAGGTGCTCATCTAAGAGTAGTTTTTTTAATTTGGTTCTTTAAAATAATAAAAATTATTATTTTTGTTATTTTAATATGTTGTTTTAATTATTTCATTAAAATATTATTCCTTAAATAACAAGGAGTTTTTTAAAAAAGAAAAACTATAATTATTTGAAGAGTAATAATTACAATTTCAAAAAGTATTATTTATAATAATAATTTTTTTCTACTAAGACGAAGATGTTGAAAAGTGCATTTAAAGACGAAGAGGTTGAAGAGGATAAGTGCAACTTACAAAAAAAAATTAAAAAAAAATTCTCTTATTTGACCCCTCGGTTTGTAATTCACCAAAGGATAACCATCAATTATGTGATATTTTTAAATAAAATTAAAGTTCTTATATTTTAAAAAATAACAAAATAAAACTGCTTACTAAAAGTGAAAACCATTGGCTCTCGTATGCTTAGTTCAATTAAGTGATTATTTGATTACTATTAAAACTCAATTACAAAAGTTAAATGATAGACTAATAATTTTATAATATACTTCAACTAGATACTATATTAATAGATATAAAATCAATGAACAATCTATTGATTAATTCATTTGATTCAGTTATCAAATTGATTAAACTATAAACCAATCACAATATATCAATTTCTCATATTTTCAAACAAATAACTCAAACAATTTCAAAACCATATATTTTGAATTTATACAGTTTGATTCCACTTAATCTATCGGTCTGAATTGATTTTTGTCACCACCTACAAAGTAGTTGCACTTCAAAGAAAATGACGCCTTCTTCCAAACTAAAACCTTCACACTGATCAAAGTAGTTGCACTTCAAAGTAGTTTCTAATGGAAACTAGCAGCAGCGCCAAAAAAAAAAAAAAAACAATTGATTCCGCAATATCGTGGGAGAAGCTTTTGTTCATTACTCATACACTGGTATCAAACGTAAGAAAAGTTAGAAACGAAGACTCTGCTGCCAAGGTGTCTCATGCACGCAGACATAAACTGATAAAAGAAAATATATACCGGAGGCCCGCGTTGCCACAATCCCATGATTCAACCAGAGTCGAGTTAACAAATTAGTACAACTACCAACAATATATTCCGTAGGGTGTAGCTTTTTCAGCATACAACTTCATTCAAGTAGTTTTTTTCTTTTTCATTTTTTAAATCCAAACTCCCTCCCAATAATACCCTCACAAGCAAGACCTCCTCGACGGATACTCCATAATTCAAAACATTACTCCATCTATAATTCTATATCTTCAATAATAATAAATAGAAAAAAATTCCACCCGTTAACATTACTCCATTGCCATTAATTAAATCACGGGCAATAGCGAGCACGTAGCTCCTAAAACATTATCATCAGATCTACTCGAACTGACCAATGTTTCCCATTCTATAGGAGCAGACCATACTACACTAAACCGAAGGGTGGAAAACCTCATAATTTACAACCAAAACACTAACTTCTACACTCATGGGAAGAGAAGCAACATACCATACACCCCTCCATTACTTTCGCACCCACATAAATTAACCAAACTTCTTCCCTCGAAAATTTTCATCCTGTAAATTAAAAACCTACCGCTAACTGCCATCATTTCTCCAAAGAAAATAAAAACGATCCTAGTGCAACAGTTGGTTGTAGTTGACACGAAAAATATGTCTGAGGCTAGGCATATATATCCCTCCTGCATGAAGCAAATTTGATGCCCCACATCACCCCCGAATAGCCTCATGTACCCACAAAGAATAAAAGTCAAGCACATGAACCTTGATTATCACTATGTTTTGAGTCCACCCCATTCTCCTCAGCAGTCGATAGTCTCAAAGTGGATGATGGGACCAAACAAAATCCGTTAGGCATCACAGACTCGAGCGCACCGTCATGTAATATGGTGTCTCTGCTTGGGTCGTTGGATGTGTCAGATGGCTCTTCAGAAGTTTCAAGATGATGACGCATTTCCATCCGCCCTGAAGATGGCGTGTAAGATTTACAGTACCTGCGCCACATGTTCCTGTAGGTTGACTCCAAACCACAGATGAAGTTTGGCCCATCACAGATGGGTGACTTGGACATGAGGTCTCGAAGCGTCATCCTCAAATTTGAGAGAGAGGTAATATCAGAGGCCAAGTCCAGCGCCAACTGAACATATTCAGACTCACTTTTTGCAATAAGATGCCTCAAGCCTGTATAGCCACAGAAGCTTATATTTGTTAGATAATTTACAGTTTAGTTCAACTAAATTCTAACAGGTTCGTTTCCTTTTCCAGTTTGCAAGAAGAAGGGAGTTCCAACTATTTATATACTAATCTAGGGGCACTCCCAGAACTGAAAAGCATAAAACGTCAACAAAAAATTAAGTAGAGCATCAAATCAGGTATGTTTAGGAACCTAGGAAAATTCATTCCGATTCTGACGCCTTATTTAATTTTGTCCGTGATTTCATGATTTTAGATTTTTATACACCGACTGTATCTACCATAATACAGTTCCAGAACATGGGCACACCATTTTTAATTGTATGCACTGCAGATTAGTATTTAATACAAATACAGGGTGCCTAAACGGAAAAACCAATCAGCAATCAACGATGCATGAGAGCAAAATTAAATAAAACAAATAGAAAAAAATGCAGTCACTCACCAACTTTTGTAAGAAGACTCACACCAACATTATGGGCATGTACTGAGCCAGCCATTGTAACACATGGTACCCCCATATACAAAGATTCACACGTTGTAGTGGTTCCCGCATACGGAAAGGTATCCAAACTGCAGATAAAAAGAAATAAAATTTAAATATATTTTTGATAAGAAGAAACCAAATCAAACTAACAAGCTTTAATAATATAAAACTAGTTATATAAACCAAAACAGAGACCTTGATGAGATTCATGCTAGAGGCAGTAAAAGTGAATGCAAATTAGAGTCTCCCTAAAACATTTAAAAATTAAATAATGCAGAATGGAAGTTTTTTTTGCTGTATTGTATGTAGAATGAAGTTGAAATGTTTATGGTCTGGCAGAACTACCCAGGACAGTAATAAAAATTCTCCATCGAGCACCAAAAGTGGAAGGAAGATAATTTAAATTGTCACCAACTAGCCTTACGCTTACCTAATATCCATAAGAGAGTATGCTTGCATGTGATCATGGTTGAGAAGAATTAAAGGAAGTAGGTCAACTCGTAGTGGTTCCAAACCTAGATGCTCCAATGTTGAAAGAAATCTTTGTCTTACACTATCGCAGCAAAAGGGTTTACATTTCACCACAAGCCGAGAATTTGGAATTGCACACAATATTTTTGCCCAAACTTGCAGAACTTTTGGTGTTATCTGGGGAAAAAAACAGTTGCAATAAAGAAATGCAAGGCAATTAAATTACAAAAATGGAAACAAGTCTTCCCGGGTCACCATGATAACTACCTTTGCTAGATTGTTAAAGCTCCCAAAAGTTATGAAGCCATTAGAAATAGCAGGAGTAGGAGAAACAGGTCCTGCCTCAGGGGAAGGCGTATAACAGAGGAAGCAATCTGGCAGTCGTATTAAATCCTCAACATGCCTAGCATTCAGTGACAGATTCGTGCACCATATGAGTAAACAAAAGAAATAAGTCCTAATCTAACAAAATGTTTACGTATGACATGTCTAGAAAGGAATAACAACAATAACAAAATTAGACCTACTTCTGTCTAGTATCAGGAGGATCTGCAAGTAAATCAGTGAGCCTATAATCAATCGAAGGCAAGCCAGTTGTATTTGGGTAGCCGATCCAGGTGACCTACAATATAAAACCAGAAAAAGAAAAGGAAACCAAAGCTTTCAGTGGACAGTGAAATCAAAGACTTACAAATGTAAGGGATCCATCATATCAACTGTCCCATAATGCATGACACTAAAACAAATCATAACAATGTAACTATAAAGTCTGTATTCCATTGGAAGCCATGTCGGTAAAAGTCATCATAGAGAGAAAAGAAAGCTTTTGAAATTTCAGTATTTAAAATGTAATACAACATGGAAACAATCTACAGAAAAAGAATAACTCTCAAAAACTGTATTCTTGAGACAGTTTTTACATTTTCAAATTGTAAAAGGTAAAAATAATGTGTAGGCAGTCAACCAGAGCTAAAAAATGAGCCCTACTAGAACAACAACAACAATAATAAAGACGACTTTAAAATAAACCAAATTGATGCTACAGTAGCAATATACATTAAAAACTCGGCTCCATAATGCCATGCTTATTTACAATCCTACTCTTTGAATTTAATTAAACTATGTAATACGTCACTCTTTACCAATATTACAAGAAAGTTTAGATACATAAGTGACAGTACATGAATTATAGAACCAAAATAAACAATACTTTCAGGTCATTAATCCTTATAATTTCATCCGATGATCCAAAAATTTTCTAGCAAACATAATAATATACGGACACCCCTGAACAGATAAAACCCCCTTAACAGAGTAAACCAGAAAAGACCAAACGATATTCCAATAAAAAATAAAAAAATACAGGTACACACACAAGTAAATGCAGACATAATGACAAAGCTTCTCAACAAAATAAGCTAAACTTAGAAAGCATAAGCAACAATGAACCTGAACAGGTGCTGGTCGGCAGGCCATCATTCCTAACTTATTATTAGCAGTGTGACCTGTGAGTTCAACCAATATGTCAACCTTATCTTCTCTGACCATGCTTGCAACCTTCTTTTCATCAATACCATAGATATCTCTCCATTTACCACCTTTTTTCAAGACTTTTTCTTTAAACTTCAATGTTTTTGCATCTGCCTGCAGCATCAGAGTAAAGAGAATAAAAGCAGAATTGAGAGAATAAAAAACAGAACAAAGTATTTGCAACATAAAGCTGAAATCATCTAAAAATTTCTTCAATGATTTTCAAATTAAAATCAGTCAAAAATAAAGAACTAAGAAAGCACAGGTTGACATTTTAATACCTTTTGAAGGAATCTTACATATTGAATTTTGAAAATCAATCATACATGATTTGTCATTATCAAAAAGGGACAAACCTAATGCATGAAGCTCTTGCGAGTGTCGAGGTCTGAAAAGAAATCAGGCCCCATAATTAATTTAATTACACCCACAACTCAAATCCGACCTCTAAATCACAAGACAATAACTCTACTGTTATGCCAAAGTTTGTCCTCGTGTAAACGCTTTATGTATTTTTTAAAAATTAATATAAAGATCCCCTTTGCTAATGGTATTTGCTTCAGGCATATATCATTTTGTTATTGGTTGCTATGTGATATTATTCTTAATTATTCGTTTCGAGTTTATTCTTGTATTTATGCTTTTAGAGCACTCTTTGTGTGTAATCTTTTTATAATAAAATTGTCTTATTTATATAAAAATAATAATAATTTAAGGAAACAATATACTTATAACTATGTAATTGCAAAATAAATGCCTGAATAATTTTCCAAGTTTAATTATTTTCTACATCATTTAACCAAAGTTATATATTCAATATATACTATTTTATTGTAACCTATTTTTTGTTTTTTAGTGACATTTTAAAGACAAATGATATCACATAGTCAACTATTAAGTCACATTTGTGGCTTCTCTCGCTTAAAATGAACACTCAGTCCCCTCACAATCCTTTCACCTACAATGAAATTATGAGCCTTTGGCCTCATACTCTTTTTGCTTTTTATAAAAAATAAAATGGTTAGTTTTGGTTTTGTGATTGGTTAAAATTATTGTCAATAATGGACAGCATTGGACTGTATTAGCAACCAAACTTGAGGGAAGAGTTTGGGAGTTGCATGCATTGTTCGCAATATCGGCCAAGATGTTCGTATCTCGGCCGTTTCATCCAAGTATTAGTTTAGGGACTATACAGCGAATCGGTTCATCTCGACCATCTCGTCCGAGTTATCGACCGAGACGTCATATGCAGCATAGTCGACGTGTCTCGGCTGGTGTCATCGACTCTCGAGCCGCCAACGCCCTCGTCAAACGGGGAGGCAGAAACTTACCATAAACGGCACATCGATGCAACACCATAGGACGCTAACGCTACGCAACGCAAGAGGCACGAACTTTTTTCTCCTACTTCTTTTTAATCAACACTTTCTTCTTTCTTCTTCATGGATCTGCGTTGCTCTTTGCTGGCACTGGTCGCTACCATGGTTGATGTTGTCAATCAACGCAACGAGTTATGAATCGATAATGAATTTATATATTAATTATTACTATATAATTTATAACTAATAATTAATTAGTATATTATTAGTTATTTTATTGTATAAATTATTTAGTTAATTAAAATTTTAACTTTAAATTAAAATTTTTAATGAATTTAGTTAATTTAATTAAATAGATATTATTAAATTAATATTAAGAATTATTTTTATTTATAATTATACATCTCAATTAATAATTACTACATGTTATTATTAGTATAACTTGGTTTTTTATTTTTAATTTGTTAAATTATTTAGTATAGCTTATTTATAAAGATATCATTAATTTGTATATTAATTCATAATTAATAATTAATTGGGATAGACATCATCACCCAAGTAGTAGTGGTGGTAGTTATGAATATCTCAATTAAATCCCAAGTGGACTAATGGCTCAAATTGATGGAGGTTATGGCTCGAGTAGCAGTGGTACATAGATGCACTATCCACCAACAACTATATCCACAAAGTTCTAATGACCACACTTCACAAGATACTAACGAAGGATTCTCTGTCACATTCTTTAGACCTCATTATTGTTCCCATCCATATGAAAAAGGAGAAGAATTTCAACATCAATGTCACTCCACATAATGTTAAAAATAATATTTACCTATTAGATTATAAATAATAAAAATATAATAATAAATTTATTTTAATGATTCAATAATGCGCTAGCACTTTTTTAATATTATAACTCATATTATATTATCTAAATAATATATTTTTATTATTTAATGATTCAAATATGATTGTCTAATTTTTTTAAATTTTTCTATGATTTTTTTAAAAATTAATTAATATTATTTTATGCCTAAAGTTGCATCTTACCCGAGATGAAACGCAACGTCCGTAACCGCGACTATAAGCCATGGTTGCATGTTTAAATAATCTTGTAGGGTGCATACGTAAAAGGGTGTTTACATTCACACAAACCATAACTAGCTATGCAAAAGACCTTATAATACAACTTGTATTGAAGATTAAGTTGATTTTGTGTTAAAGGCATAATTAAATGGCTATAAAAGTCAACATAAGTCAATAAAAGTTAATTATAAAGTGGACCGACGAAAGTGAACATGAATCAATGAGTCAATACTAGTTAGTCGTAGTCCACGGGGGTCGATGATTGTAAGTGAAGTTAGCAATCAATTTGGACTATATTTCAAGTCAACAATCAAGTTGGACATTGAATTATGAAGTAAATCCAGAAACAAAGTAAATATGCACATGAAGTCAATACGGACATGTCTATAAAATAAATCTGCACAAGAAGCAGTTGGGCTAACTCAGACATGAAGTAAATCTAGACAACATTGCAAATCCAAACAGTAATGCAAATTTGGCCAGTATGTTAAGATGACATTGTATAAGAAGTTGATACTTCTAGATTATTATCACTATAGTAAATTGTCTCCAAAAAAAGTTGTAGCATCCATGAGGTATGTCACATTGACCAAATTACGTACATATTATATTCCTACTTACATGCATTTACTCTATTCTATTTTGTATGACAAAGTATTGAAAGAATCATAAAATCAACATTGTCTACTTGTTAGTAGAACTTGTATCTATAGGGTAGTTGTTAAACAAAAGTTTAATAATAAATGCTGTGTTTGAAAGTATTGAAAGTGTATTATACAATTTTTAGCTAATCCTGTGGGAACTACAAGAAGGTCAACAAAAGCATACATGGAATCACAATGTCAGATCCTCAATGGTTTAAATACTAAACTTATGGTTAGAATGCATCATAAGCAAGAAATAAGAAAGTTGTCCCTCGAGAAAGAAATATTATTTCCAACCATAGTCTCCTAAAAGGATGAGAAAGCAGTGGGAAGTATCCGAAGTGATCTACCTTCACAACAGCTGAGTACACCACTACCTTGTACTTTGCATAGTCATGATAAACTAGAGGTGCTTCAATGAAATATGAGACAGAATGAGTAAAATAATCTGGAGATACATATGCAACAACAATGGGCCGTTCAGGATCTTTTGGGTTGTCCCATGAAGTGTACTGTGGATATAACTTCATAAAGCGTCTACCCCAATCCCTGCAAAATCCCCAAAAAATATGTAACCAAGGACTGTGTGTAGGTGTGGAAGACAGTTCAGAAAATAAAAACATGATAATAAATAAAGATAAAACCAAGAAAAGTTATTTTCCCATATTTCATAATTCAAAGAATTGACTACATCAATTTAACTCTCAGAATTATAAAAATACGATATCACAAAAAAGTTGAGTAAGACAGAGCTGTTGTATTTGAATAACTCACTTTCATCTACTTGATAATGACGCCCAAGGAGGAAATTTTTACGGGAATAAATATGATGACCATACACAGAAAAAAATTATTCAAAAAAGTAAATAAAAATTAAGGATCAACTTAAAAAATCCAACGAGATACCCCTGAAAGTTACAGAACACCTTAAGAGATGCCAAAGGAACAACTGCATACAACTGCATTTCATAATGATTGTGGAAGCAAGAACTGAACATAATGGTTGTAACATTTTTCTTCAACTAGACAAATTAAATTTGCAAGCATAACTTAGGTCATGTTTGGTATGCGAAAAAAAAAAATTAAAATTTATTCCTTTCCCACATTTAGTATGCTAATAGAAAAGGAATCAATCATTTCCACGAGAATGTTATAACTTCATACAAAAATAAATTGATTTCTCTCACATACCAAGTTTACAAAGGTTTTATTACATAAAGAAACATCTTTATCTTTTTTACCCTTTATATTTTTTTTACACGTCACATGTAAAAACAACCCTGCTACGCCATTGAACCCATCTCACCCAACCCCTTTGCTGGTGCTTCCCACCAGGCAAGTTCAGCCGTTGAATCCATCAACGACATCATCTTCCGCCTGGGCTCTTCCGACATTGACAGCAGCTAAACTTCCTGGATCTTCCGCTTCCATTGTCTTCTACTTGATGTCGAAGTTGCCATCAATGATCCACACCAGTGCACCACAAACCTCAAGCCTTCTTGTCACTGCAACACGTTACAGTCAAACCACCACCAGTGTCATTGCTTCATCGGACACCACCACCACCCACGCATGAAGGGTCTTAGTAAGATGGTGGAAAATGTGTTGAAAAAACATCTGTGGGAGGGATTACTGTCCCTCATAAGGTCCCTAGCCACACAACTAGAAGGTATTCTGAGACAATTTCTTTCGGGGCAGCAGGATGAGGTCCTCAAGTTCCATTTAGTTATTTGGGATGTTCAAAGACATTTTTAGTGATTTGGGATGCCCCCCGACATTTTTAGTTATTTAGTTATTTGGGATGTTCAAGCAGGATGAGGTACTCAACTAGAAGGGATTGAAAATGAGATCCAACGTGTAGGGCGTTTGTGGGATTTTATCTGATATAATGCTGTAATTTGCATTGTCAGGAAATTTTCTAGATTTTACTTTTCTTGCACCTTATAACTTCTCACCATCTTATTGTTCTTAAATAACGTTTTGCTTTATTCACCAAAAAAAAAATCATCATTTCGACAAATGATTTACACATGAAACCAAACCAACAGAAATCCTCAAAACCTCCCCTACTTTAAATTGGTAACAACATGAAACTGCACAAAACCCTGACTAACCTATCTGAAAATGGAAGAAATGAAGAGGTAATTTTATATCTTATCCTCAACATTATACCTTCTTCAATCTTCATAAGTTTCCCTCTTATGGAAGATATTATGCAAGAATTGCATCAGATCGTGACAAGATTATATAGTGTTGAAACTGCTGATAGACTTGTATAAGAAATTAAATATGTTCCACAGTCCACGCCACTGATTGAATATGAAAATACAATGCATCCAAAGCATAAAAGAATTAACTATAACCTGTGGGCCTCAAAAAGTTTATCATCCTTTCCTTCATTTACATAATTCATCGCAAGCAATCGATTCTGCAAGACAATGTCACAACACATGCATAAGAAAACACCATTAAACTAGCAGGTACAGAAACTACAAATCACAATACAATTTTAAGCAACATTATTATCTGACCATAAATAGAGTGATGTGCCCAAACACTGACCAAAAATATTGAATAATTGATAATATAATAAAATATACTTTTATTATTTAAAATATAAACTATCAACGATTTTAAAAAATGGAGAAAAAATTATATTTACTTATTATAGTTCTTAATCAAGTACGGCTGACACCACACTTATTTATAATGGAATACAATAAACAGTCCTACAATGATAAGATTTTTACAATTTAGAACTTCTTGTAAAAAAAAATGAACTCTACTACTCCTAATAATAATAAAATCTCTAACAAATGAATATGAGAGCAAGAGACACATTTCCCTTTCCTGAACTATTATAACTTAAAATTTGACCATTTATCATTCCATTGTCTACAAGAAAATCACACGATCAAGAGTGAGAGTACGCCAAAATTGACCTTCTACTTTAGAAAAGACATGTAAGCCATTTGAGCCAACCTGGATCATTTTAGAATGGAGAATGATATCCTTTTAGCAAACCTTTAAAGTGTCATAGAGGTCAATTTTCAATTGCAATAAGAGGGTTGAACTTTGGGGGCTAAACTTTTGGACAAAGTGTATACCAATTCCCTTACAAATTTAATTATTTCCAATTATTAAACTAAAATTTGTGCCAAGCTTCAAAGAATTCAAATAAAGTTTTACATGGGACACAAAAGATTAAGTTACTTTTTTATTTCATAGTAATTTTATTATTATTATTATTATTGAACTCTTCCTAGCTATTATTAGCAAGCATGTGTTCTTAGTTATTTGTCATTTTATTATTAATATTTCTCTTGTAAGAGGTCACATGACATTCTTAAAAAAGAAAAGAAAAACCATAGTGACTGGTAAATAAAAAATTAAAAAAACCTGAATGCATTTTAATTTTTTAAAATAACCTTCATTTTATTTTAAATTATTATATTTTTATTTTCTGTACATTTAATAAAAGAATTGTTGCCACATAATAGTTCAATATTTGGCTACTTATTTATTAGGAATGATGTAAACCACTAATAAATTACAAACGAAGTTAACTGAGAAGGGCATGTTTGGTTATCGCTTCTCAAAATACGTTTTTGTTTTCAAAAATGAAATTCAACCAACAAACTCTGATTTGTAAATTTATTTTCTAAATAAAATGATACTTTATTCAAATTTTAATTTGAATTAAGTAGCTGTTTTTGAAAATACATTTTAGTGTTTTACGTTTTTAAATTTAAAATTAATTTTTATGTGACACCCAATTAATTATTTTTATTACTTTATTACAGGAGCCCATCACAATCTCTTTTTTTATTAATACTGAATTTTAAAAAACAACTTTCTTTTTAACAAACTTTTTCTCTATTATGTTTGATATGTATTTTTATTTTTTATTTTATTGAAATTTAAATTTAAATCATATTTAAATTCAAAATTGTTTTTTCAAAAAAATTATTTGATACATAATTTAAATTTCAACTTTGTTTAGTACCTCATTTTGAAAACAGAATTCTTTTATAAAATTCTAAAAATGCGGATCTTATGGCATTATAATATGATTAAATTATAAATTCTATTTTCAAAATACATGGATCCCATAATTTTAAAAAAAAACTGTTTTTATAATCTAAACTCAATTTTGACAAGAGACCCAAATAAATTATATTATTATTTTTTTACATTTACTTTAATTATTATTTGGATCCATCATATTTGATATTTTTCAAATTCTCAAGTGAATCAATTTTTTTAAAAATATTTTTAAAAAATACATTCTCTCTTCTCCTATCGAACAGAAATTGTTTTTAAAATTTAAAATTCAACGCAAACCCCAAAATCTAAAAAATCGAATACAAAACCAAAACACGTACAAAACAATCCCTTCCTAACTGAAATCACAATTTTAAAAAAATATGTTTAGTACACAATTTTGATTATAAAAATTAATTGTACCTGTGAAAAGTAATGAGGGCCAGTGAGGGGATTTAGCCAAGAAAACAGAAGAAAAGAAAGAGGTTCCAAAAAGAATAGACTGATCTCAGCAACAATAATAAAATCAGTCCCAAACAAAATTTTGAGTCCTAATTTGAATCCAGTTTGGTTCAAAAACAACCGAAGTAAACTCAAATTTGCTATGGGACCCATGATTTTCTGAATTTTCTATGGGACCACACATGTTTTAAATCCTATATACCACACATGTTTTTCCCTATGGGACCCATGATTTTCTGAATTTAAATACAAAATCACCGTGAGTTGTGTGTAACAACCACAAACTAATGTAGTATTGAAAGCCTAAAAGCGGTTTGAGGTTCAAGGAATTTTAAAAAAAAAAAAAAACCTTTGTTGTTCTAAGAAGAGGTGAAGGGATCTGGATGATCATAGTGCCAGCATTCACAGTAGAAACATAAATAGGATATCAATACCTGGCCAGCATTACGAGAATCAGGATCTATCTTTAGGCATTGTTCATATGCTTCTATAGCTAGAGAAATACTACCAGCGTCACGATAAAGAACACCTGCAAATGAAGCATTTAAGGGAAAATCGTACACTGAAACTTAAGAGAGAGAAACAAAAGTGCGGGGGAATTTTTTTTATTCAAGTGAAAAGCCAATACATAAGGGCTAATAACTATTGAAAGGTCTTGAACCAAAACCATGCACATGTTTAGAAAGTACAAAAATAAATAAATATGAAGGCTACTATTGAAAAAGGCAATTTTTAGAAAGACAACCTTGATCAATCAAACGTGATATGTAGAAGTAATTACAAAGAAATCAAATACAGAATTGAACATCCAGCTTTAGCTCTCAACAAAGTAAAGCTTTTGACTGCAGAGCTGAACTTTGTTCAACTTCTTTGTAAACAGTTCTAAAAATTTGTCATAGGAAGGCTGCAAAAAAGTAATGCCTCTCGCAGGGTGGGTAAATGTAAACCACAACTGGTGCAACTAAAACTCCAACCACCACTTGATATAACAAATTTAAAACATTAAAGGTAATCAAGCCATCATTTATGTCTCATCCAATGGGCTACCCGTGAATCCATTTTAAATTGCTTGTAAATCTGTGTGTGCCACCCTCATTCAGACCTATGAAATTTCTTCATGCCTTGAAGGCGCCCAAAAAGGAAGCAAGACACACATTCTTATAAAATAATTATAAAATACTTAATTAGTTGCCAATAACATAAACTAACCAATGTAAACATAAATAAGCATTAGGAATCAACAAACAACAATAACATGTCAAAATTATCCATCATTAAATAATACTTAAAACATTAGCATAAATAATTAAATTAAAAAATAAATAACGATCAGCCGACAGCCACCAAAAAAAAATGACAGACATGCTACAGCTTACCTACGCAGGCAGCATCAGAGAGAAAGGGGCTAGGCTAAACAGTCAAGAGATAGAAAGGGGGGAGGGGAGGCTTTAGCTGAAAGAGGAGGGCGGGAGGCAGATGGATGGGGAGGCAGTGGAAGGGAGGCTGGGGCGAGGGCAAGTTCATAGAAGAAGAAAAAAAATAGTACTTGGTACAACAAAGAAGAAGAAACAGAGGAACTTGGACTTAGAGCATGAGGAACCTGCGCCAAGACCTAGATCGCGATTGTTTACCCTTTTCTTCTTTCGTCTAATGTTTTTTTTTTTAAATATACAGGTCAGCACCCGCACATCCATGGAAAAATGCACAGATAAGCATGTTATGGCTTGCTTGACGGACGGCACCTTGACTGGAATGACACTATGCAAAATCCCTGCACCCACCTGCGCTTGGCGCCTAAAAGCACCTTAATCGCACCTTTGAACTATGAATCCAACTCATAATAAATGGTACACGCCTACACTAAAAAATATTATCATCTCCCTAACCACACACAGAGAAAAATGCATATATGTACACACTTACAAATATAAACATAAATAATGAATGCACACAAACATAAAAATTAATATAGAGGGAAAAAGAGACCTAAGTTGTTATATGCTTCGGCATATGTGGGATTTGCAATGATAGCTTTCTCAATCATGTTTGCAGCAGCATCCATTTTGCCCTGCAAATAGCAATGGGGATGATTGACAAAAGTTCCAAAAAAGAAGACATCTCATAAATCTGCAAAAGATCAAACATAGATACTGAACCTGAACAGTGTAGACAACACCAAGATTGTTCAATGATTGTGAGAAGTTTGGTTTAATCGATAGCGCCAGCTGCAAAATAACATCAACTAAAATTTATCATGATATGCATTCTGAGGGGGAAAAAACTAAGAATTTTAAAATTCAAAAGAAAATTTTTAAATTAAAAATTGCCTGATAACATTCAACAGCTTTATCAAGGTTGTCACGGTCTTTGTATATAACTCCTAAGTTGTTGCAAGCTTCTGCACAGTGGGGATTGAAGTGGAATGCAAGTTCATAGAAAACAATTGCCTGCAATAATAGTAATTGGTTCCGGAAATCTTCAGAATTCTGAAAATCAAGTCATACAAAAGACTTGACGTCTTAAAACAAGTAGATCAAACTCAGCCACTGTCAAAACGAATTTATGACTTTGATTGTGTGCCTTGACAGGCATCCATAAAAATAAAAGAACCGTGAATCTGCAGAAAGACAACTCACTAACCATCTCAAATTTCAACATTTCACCATAAGCAACTCCAAGATTATACATGGCATCAGCATAGTGCCAATTATAATAAAGAGCCTTCTTGTAATAGGCTACACCCTGGTTAATATCTCCTTCCAATTTAACCTGATAAGACATATTTGAATCCAATATAAAAAGTAGCTCAAAAAAAGAGTTCCTTCGTTGTTCTTTTTTTGGCCACATAGGGTGCAAGAAAAATAACTAAAGAAAGTATCTATTAGGTTCTATGGAAAAACCTAATTATATCTCATTGACATAACAGGAAGAAAGAAAAATAAGTAGGAAAATTCAAAATTATGCAGACAGAATAAAGAAATTCAATCACAAAATATACAAAGAAATTTACAACTTTACAAACATTAAAAAAAATTACTTGGGGATAAACATAGCGAGCAAACTAGTGAGCAAATGGGAGACATAACAGCTCTACGAAAAGGAAACTGGGAGTGGAGGGGCGCTAAATATCAACAAGTTTCTACTTGGGCCACCTGGAAGAAAGAATAAGCAGTCCACACATAGGTAAGCCCATACCATGCCAGCATGAAATAGAATAGGCAACAGGACTAGTTAAGTACACACGAACTGTAGACTATATTTGTCACTTTGGTTTAGGTACACTTAAATAAATACATATTATCTTGAAGAGCCATCCATTAATCCATTGTCTGGTTCAATTAGGAATCATGCATGCTAATAATCTTACATGTCTTAGCAATTCCACATGCCTTCAAACAATAAATCTCATAAAAAACCAATCTAGCCACCAGCAATGATTCTCGAATTAAACATTTGACCAGAGTTTCATATACGGCCACAAGAACATGATTTGGAGAGGAACAGAAAAAATGAGAAATTACTTTGGTTCCTAAGTCTGTCAAGGCTATTGCCATATTATTCTTTGCAATCTCAAAGTTAGGAGACACTGCCAGACACCTGTCACAGCATGCAATTGCAAAGTATCAGTACGGTGAAATCCAGCAATAGAGCTATGCAAAGACCAAGAAATAATATGTATACACATAAGAAGAAGCCCACCTCTCATAACAGGCAATGGCTGACTCCAAGTCCCCACGATTTTTAAATATTACACCCATATTGCAGTATGCTTCAGCATACACGGGCCTTTCTGTTGCAGCCTTCTCATAGCAACTAAGGGCTGTGTCATATTGCATCATTTCAGAATAGACAACGCCAAGGTTATAATATGCAGGCTGTGGATGCAGAAATGCACCATATTTCAAACACAATATACTGAAAAGGAACTAAAATATTAGCGGTACGAATAAGAAAATGAAATTACAGCATAGTGGGGGTCTATTTTAAGTGCTTCATAATATTTCTGAATTCCCTCCTGAGTGTTGCCTGCAAGCTTCAGGCTGGTTCCAAGATCAGTTAAAACAATTGCTAAACACTCAGCAGCAGGTTTGTATGATGGCTCTGCCCTCAGAGCCTTCTGATATGACTGCACCAAGTGAAATTAAGCAGATAGCTAAAATATTTCCAAAATGGTATATCATTATTAAAAGCACTCCACTCAAACATGCATACAAAAAAAAAATGAAAGCAAAACAAGAGGTAATTATACCTTACCAGCTCAGCTAGAACGAAAGACAAACTCAGACAGAAGTAACAATATTGAAAGCAATGCAAGCATTAATAATGACCACAGCAATGTAAGGATGCAATAACTGCTATTTTTGTCATTAGAACAGTAGCAAAGCCACTGAAAGCATACCTCAGCAGCCTCTACCAAGCGACCCTCATCTTTGTACAAAATACCGCAATGTGTTAGTGCACATGTGTTTTGGGGATCAAGTTTAATTGCTTCCAAGAAACTATCAAATGCAGGTCCACCCATGTTCTGCATATGCAGGCATATCCCTTTTCCAAGGTAAGCTTCAACGTTCCCACCATCTTTCTCAATTAGAGTCTCATATAGTGCAAGAGCATCTGCGAATTTGTTTCGTGATCGAAGAATGTTTGCATATGAGAGAGCATCCTTGCCTTCAAACCCTTTTTGCGAAGGAACAGTCTGTCTGGGAGAGCCACTGGGACCTGGAGGAACCTGTGAGGCTTTCAAGAAACCATTCTCCTGAACTGGATCTTTATCTCGACCATTACTAATATCTTTTTCAGTCCACATCATGTTTAGGTAGTTGTACGCTAGTTCCTGGGCAAAAAACACCAAATATACTAGAAAACAATAAAATTTCACTCACCAATGTTACCCTATTTGTTTTGATATTCAAACCATGGTATCTTGCCCAAAAATATTTCTTATTTAGAAATTAGAATATATTATACGTATGTTATTAAAAATTTAAAACCAAAACATAACCATTATTTCAGCATAAAAACCAACCCAACTCAACTAAACTAAATGGTCACAAGGACAGCTATGCCACTGTCAAGATCTTCAGTCTTCACAAAATCGAGTTTAAATTGATGTACGGCTTAACCATGGGAGATAAGGTAGAAAATTCTGATGACCCACATGAATAACCATTCAAACATAACTAGAAACTAAGCCAACTCAACTAAACCTTAATATCTATAACACTATAAAGGCTTTACTGGCTCGTCATTAAACAATAGAAGAAAGCATGGGAGATCACAGTAGTCGAGTCTAATAAGACCCCCATGAAGACGCATGGGCTCAATCATTTAAAACCACTCTGGAAGTGATTTTTCAATGCCGAACTGTCAAATTAGTGATGGCAGTGTCAAATTAAGACGCTAAGGATGCTAGTATTTACACGAGAAAACAGGCCAGCACCAGGGTTTTCAAAAAGAAAGATACCCAATCTACATTAAGAGGTCAGAGATTCAACGCTTACGTTTAACGTGAACTAGCTTCTTGGAGCATCAACACATAAACATACTTCCTCTAACCTTGCGAACAATTATAGCCATGAATCATATAAAACGACACCGGTAGATTAAATATAGTCGCCTCCGAACTGCCGAATTAGTGATGGCAACGTCAAACAATACGACTCGACCCCACTTGCGGGACAATCAAATTTTTGTTTTTGTTTTCATTTTTTGTGTTCTAGGGTTTTCAGAAAGGGATGAAAGTGGCATCAAATTGTTGCAGGGAAGCGGCTTCAGGGAAGAACTTGGATAATCGAAGCTTACATTAAACTGGTGTGGCTCCGCAAACCCTAGAAGGATTCGGGCATGGTGAAGAAGAGAGCAAGGATGATGGTTAGGGATGGAATCGGTTATGCAGAGTGTTTAAGGAGGGAGAGGGAGAGGGAGAGAGAGAGATGGAGGGAGGGTGGTGGATTCTCTCTCTCTGTGGCAGACCGGCACTGTTGTTGGATGGCAACTCGCCTCCAACTATGAACGCGTTCGCTGGCTTTCTGCGTGTGCGAATGGAATGGTGCGTTGCCCCCAACTAAATTTTTTTAAAAACCCTTTTCGGTACACGCCACTGGATTTTTTTAAAACATTTGAATGAGAGAAAATATAGGAGTGTGTATGTTAAGTTTTTTTTTTTTTAATTTTGCTATACTAGTTTTTGGTTTTTTTAAAGTATAATTATATTATTTTTAAAAATAAATTTTAGTTATTTTCTGTTTTGAAATAATTTTTAGAAAAAAATATTTATATTTTCTCTCTATACGCTATTATACAGGTCTATGGGAATTTATTTTTCAGTAATTTTATAAATTTAATTTTAAAAAACATACTTCTATAAAATACATTCTAATAAATATTCTAACACAATTTATTTTCAAATAGCAAATATAGAATGATACTTATTCCAATAAATATTTAAATCATAAATTAAAATACAAGTGAAAACACATATCAAACGCCTCCTAAAGTTTTAATTTAAAATTTTGAAAATAAAATTTATTTGGTGTAAGTGAAAATGTATTTTAAAGTGTTTTTTTAGTCAGACCTCATAAGAAAGTAAATTTAAAAAATATGTTGTGGCCGGTGCAACAAATTAAAGGAAAAGAAAGCATTTAAAAAAATCAAATTAGATCCCATCAAATATATTTATCAAACACATTTTGTTGGCTAAATTCTGTTTTTAAAAAACATAATCATGTTTAAAAAAATTCAACCAAACAAGCCTTCATGAATGGGTATAATATTACTCTCTCTCTCTCTCTCTCTCTCTCTCTCTCCTTATTTAATTGAAAAATAGCTTTAATTATAAATATAAATATAACAAAATAGAAATATATTATCTGTTAATAATTCTAATGCCCGGAACGTTTTTCCCGGTATTAGTTTTAGATCGGACTAGAATGAAATTGAAATTGGAATTCGATTTAAGGAGGTGAAAAATCAAGATAAACAATTATCTTAGCAGTGATTGAGATAAAAATCAAGATGAACAACCATCAATTAACCCATCCACCATACACAGGACCGCTTCGCTTAGGCACTCCGACGTGAACAGGGCAGTGGCTGATCTCTTCGCTTTTCGGGGCCGCCGCTTTCTCAGCAAAGTCTTCTTCGCCTTTCCCAAGTATCTACTCATCACCCTCGTGCTCCTCCGCCTCTTGCTCCACCCCAGTACCTTACCCGAGTTAGACTCACATGGGGCCCGGCTCCTCATGGAGACAGAGTTACCGCCTGTGGCAGAGCCGTCGGAGGAGGTGGCGGCGGTGTTGTAGTCACAGATGTCGGCGATGTAGAGCCACACCAAGGCGTATGGGTCGGTGTCCAACTCTTCTCCGGACGGAAACGGGTAGTCCTCGTCCAAACACTTTCTCTCCAACGAAACCACAATCCGGTTCCGCTCCTCCGGATCCGCCACTGTGATCGCAGGGCACTTCACTCCGTTTACTACTTCCGACGCCTCCGCCGCCTCCACCAATTCACAGTTTTTTCCTCCGCCATCCACTTCCAGTGGCTTGCATCGCTGCCCCATTAAAATCTTCTTCCTCCACGGCGCACAATCATCCACTTCGTCTCTTCCGGATCCATCACCCCGATTCGACCCTTTATTGTCAATGCTGGTCAAGCGGGAGAGACAACCAGAACTAGTACGTGCATCAGGGGTTGCAGCAGCCAGTTCTTTTCCCTTCTTTTTGCTCGCTTTCTTAAGGCCTCCTCCATTCAGAGTTTTTGCCTTCTCCGAGGTCACTCCCACCTCATTAGGCGGCAACGGTTTGGATTCCGACACCTTCGGCGCCACGTCTGGTTGGTCCATGTTACCTTTAAAGTCGTCGCCGTTTTTTGCCGCGACGGGCAGCTCGGCTATCGCCTCCACTCTCTTGTGAAGGCTTTTCAGTGAGAGCTTTTGGAGCAGAGGCCTTAAGTATTCATTGATCAGACCCATGAGTTCTGGGCAGCGCTGCCGTAGTTGGTGGCGGCGAAAAGAAAGGCAGGACACGTACAGTAAGACGAAAAAACAGGGGGGGGATATGAGAAATACAAAGCTCTACGGTGACGGGTTGATGATATATGCAATTGCGATACTGGTGATGGGTGATTATTATACATGCAGTTGCTATATTTAGACGGCTTATAAGGAAACCGAATGTCGATAGTATATTCTAGCGGCAAGCGTAAACGTGCTACTTTTTAGGCCTTTCCAAATTGCAAAAGGAGAGTGCATATCTACGATAGATTTAGAAAACCGTCTTTCATTAATTATTACTTGCCCGTAGTTTTTTCATTCCATCTTGTTTTTGGAAATTTCCTATAGTTATGTATTTATTCTTTGTTTTAGTATACTCTCAACTTTGCGTAATCTACCAAATTAAAACTTATGAGCTTGTGGTTGAGTAAGAAAATATGACCGAAAGGAGATTTTGAGTTCCATTACGACATCGATTGGTGCATTCATTTTTTTTCTTTAGCTCCGCTCGGTTCACATCAATCTTATATACTTTTTACTTATACAAAGCATCAATTTTAAGAATTTTTGCCAACTTGGGTGCAGCTCAGATCAGTTCTGAATCAGATAATTCAGGTTTTGCTTACACTCCTAAATGGATTGACAACACAAATAAACAAAATTTAGACAAGCAAAACTTAAATCGTTAATACTGCATAAATATAAGTTTCGTAGAACTTCCAACCACGAAGAATGAGCAGCGAAGTAATCCATGCGACGCAATAAAAAGCAACGAAAAGAAAAACTCAATCCCAGTTATATAAAGATGACTTGAAAATTGAAGATTTGAACAGTCAAGAACCGAAGAGGGGCAAAACAGCTCAAACAAGAACCAGGAACACTCTAAAATCCATCGCAGACACAATGTTCTGAAAATAGGACAAGGGCACTCATAACCTTCTTCCCCTTCTTCCACCCTTCTTACGAGTGCAGTCAGTGGGGATTGGAGTCACATCCTCTGGAAAAATAAAGGTAAAAACACAACCAGTCAAACGGAGATTGTCGTAAACGGGCATAAATGAAGCACTGATCTTGGTATAACAAAAAATATAGGAGCTTACCAATGCGACCAATTCTCATGCCAGAACGGGCAAGTGCTCTAAGTGCTGACTGGGCGCCTGGCCCAGGTGTCTTAGACTTGTTACCTCCAGTAGCACGGAGCTTAATATGCAGAGCAGTTATGCCAAGTTCCTAAAGCTTAATAGTGTAAGTGACCAGCAACTGAAAATATGAAGCCTACTATGCATGGAGGAACATTGGAATCCTTTTAATACAATAAAAAGTACTACACAAAATAATTGGATATAATTACTCAATAGTCAGCGCTATTTAATAACAAAATAGATAAAACAGTGATATAATGCAGCATATATCATGCAACCTCAAAACTACATTCTCACCTCCGATGACTACTCTTTAAAACCTATAAGATTCCCACGATATTATATCCCAATTCGTTCTGATTGCAACTAAATGTGAAATCGCAACCCTTATCCAAGCAGTAGACAGCTCAGTTTCGAGTATAGCATAACATGAAAGGTTATCACACAGAAAAAGGAAAAACCTTGCAGCGTACGGAGACATCCTGTGCAGCAAGCATGGCAGCATATGGCGATGACTCATCACGGTCAGCTTTAACCTTCATACCACCTGCAGTTGGGAAGAGGAATCAAAAAACAGTATGTGCTGTTTGCAAATAGTTAAAAAAGAAACCCTTCAAACATCTAACCAAATCTGGAATATGGGTAGCTTTAAACTAGATACCTAGAAATGAGACACCCAATTTATAGAACATAGTGAGTAATATATGTGTGTCACCATAATTAGACTCTAACTAAAAGATAGCTTCATGCTCTCATACAACTATTTCAAACATAATCTATTATTACGCTGTAATTTTAATAGAAACAGAAATTGAAACATTACAGGCCTAATAAATCAGAGAAGACATGGAGACAGCAAAGGAAACAGCTCATGGAAGATCAATTGAATTAGGAGAAAATGTGCAATCCTAAGTTGCACATATTTTAAGCTTTAACTACTTCCACGATCAAAAAAACAAAGATAAAAACATGCTATAGATCTGAAAACACCATTTTAAATATAAAAAAACAGAGTTTATCAATTTTTGTTAGAGTAACTGCAAAATGTGACTCAATAACATAATCTCAGTATGGGTTAAGATTTTGCCACAAAATAATACATCTTCAGAAATATGCTTTTGCCACAGAAAAAACAAAAACAAAAATAAAAAGCAAACACACGGACTTAAATCTCTTCTGATCTATAACATTTTATGCAACAACGAACACAAATTCCAAACAATCCGATGAATGTGAAGTGAAGCATACCAGTAATCCGAACCAATGTTTCCCTACCAGAGAGATCAGTAACATGCTGAAATTAAAAAAACGTGTCATCACTACGAAAGGATATAATATCTCATAAACAATAAAGAAATGATTAAAAACGAACAATCACCAAACTTACAATAAATGTATCGTTGAATGATGCAAAAATGTGGGCAACACCGAACACATGCTCCCCTTCCCGGACGGTAGGCCCAAGCTTAACAAGTTCCTCCTTGGGCTCCCTAGATTTCTTCTTCGACTACAATACCCCTCAACAAAGGGAGATCATTACATACGTAATTAATTCCAATTAAAATAATTACTAGTTCACATGATGCGAACGAAACATTAATTATTACCCTATTACTCTCACTAAGATGAGATCATATACAGTGTAACATAAGAAAGCCACGGCTGAAAGGAAATACAACTATATCATAATGGATCAAACACTGTATCGATCTGAAATCGGCGAAGGGTCATGGGTTTTTCAGATCAGCCATATTCATTTCAAAATCCCCATTTGTATAAATTCATCGATTGAAGGGCAGAACCAGATTATCGTAGAGCATCGCATACATTTGATACGAAGTAAACAGGACTTTAAGTATTAGAATGAGGAAGAAGAGCCTCACCATGGCTTTCGATAGCAGGTGCGTCGACGGAGTTGGGGCTGGGACGAGAGCTCCCACTCTGAACGCAGTCGAAAACCCTAGCTGGAGATTTGACGAAAAGCATTCACATTTTATAGTGAGGTTAACGCGTAAAATACTAAAGTGCCCCCGAGAGGATCCACCCCCACCACACCAGGGTGACCATAGATGCTAGATATCCAAAATAATAATATTTTTGAAGTAGTCAATAATAAAAATAGTTTATTTATTTTTAAAATGACAAATTCTTTTATTCGCTTATTTCCACCCCCACAACACTTTTAATTTATATTAAATCTTATTTCTAGACTATAAATTTTGTTCCCTTAATAAAGTATTACTTTTTATTTTGCTATTTATTCCATTAAAAATAGTTTTTATTTTTACTTACTAACATAAATAATTCAATAGAGCTTTTTTCATGTTTGATATTTTTTATTCCTATCCCATTCACCTCCTATCATGAGTTTCTCTTCATTGTGAAGAGAATTTCCTAGCTCATGCATCTTAATTATATATCATTTATAAATTTAAATTTTATTTTATTGATGTAATTGTTAACTTTTAATCTGAAAATAATAATATATACCAAAGTGTGTGAATATTTTAAAACAAAGTGACATTTTTGGAATTTTTATTTAAAAAAATGTTGTGAGTAATATATATAACATTATGTTATTCCTGAATATGTTTATTAAACCTTAAAAATTAATTTTTAAAATTGCTTTTATTTTTCGATCCTTTATTTGACAACAACAGGGTCATTATTTATGAACTCATCATGTCATCACTTCATCTAGATGTATTTTAATGTGGATTTAATTCCATTCAATTATATGTTATGGTTTGTTTAATTTGGATATAAGAGTGATATTTAAATTGTATTATTGTTATGGTAATATGATTTGTCTTAATTTTATTTCACAATATACTACCATGGTTTGATACTTTTTATTTCATAGTATGTTTTATGATTTGTTTTTTTATTTACTTTGGTATGATACCATGATTTTTTATAATATTCATTGTTTTGGGAGTTATTGATGAGCCCATTTCATATAAACTTATTTCACGTGTTTATTTCTTGTTTAAGTTATTATTTTAGTGCTATATATGTGTTTATATGTTTTTATAATTAAATGTTTGGTAAGGCTTTAAAGTGTTTTAGTGTATTTTGTGTGCGTCTATAGTGAAAATGGAGTAAAATGGGAAAAATTTAGACCAATGATCGGAGTCGGTGTGGTTTCGACCTACATAAAATGAAAATCACGTCATCAACTCTCAATTGTATGTATTTTTCGCTCCAGTGTCTTTTTTCCCTCTATGTTTTTTTTTTATGGGTTATATATAGAACTCTCATGGGACGTTTTTATGTATTATTATATCCTTTTGAGAGCTATGAAATGTTCTTCGGTCATAGCCAATAACTATTTATAACTTTTCCCTTTTACTTTATTTTTTTTTATGTATTATCGAAAAAACACATTAGTTATGGAAAAAGAATTGTTTATAAATCATTGTGACATATTTGATCGTGTTTTATATTCACAAATGATATATGTATTTGTTCATTATAACAACGTGTAATAGTTTTTTTTATGAATTTTAAATAAATTATAATTGCGGTAATTTAGTTTCCTTAAAGCAAAAATGAAATAATAATACAGAAGAAGACATAAGAAAGAAAATATGAGGAATGAAGGAAAAATAAGAAGATTCGGGCATGTTTTTTTATAAATCTAAAGTCTATTGAACTTTGAATTATTGAATTCAATATATATTATATGATTATGTTAAACTTATATAATGGATTTCTCATTATTTGCTTATTATGAAGGCAATCAGCTTAATGAAAAAGCTATTCACTTATTTATATAGGCTATATGATTACCAGTGAGGGAATCCGCTCAATAAAGAGGCTATTCGCTCATCAAATAGACAATTTGCTAATTGAAGAGGCAATCTGCTCATCAAAGAAATTATCCCTTGGTGATTACGTAATACGCTCATTGGAAGGATTATCCACTCAATCAAGACTATCCGCTCAATCAAGACAAGTCCACTCAATGGATGACATCTGATGATCGAAGAGTTGTATTATATTTGAAGTCACTATATTATTTTCAAATGTATTATATTATATTCAGATAAGTTGAGCTTGAGTTTTTGATTTTAATGAGCGTGTTAAGTTTGACTTTAGTCATAAAACTAATGAATTACGTATCCGACAGTCTTTTGAATTATTTCAATTTAATAAGGTTAATCCGATATTAATTTAACACTTAGCAAAATATGTGCACAACATAATTAATTCAAATACAAGTTTCTTTAAAGATTAAACCGGATTTGATGAATTTGATATAATCAAATTATAGAATTGAGTGGAATCCAACAAATAACAATAATTAGGCCAAAACAATTTTCTACTTTAATCTAACCAGTATATAAAATTAAACTAACAATTGTTGATAAGTTTGTTTGGAGTAATGATAATGGCTTACCAAAGCCATCTTCAAAATTTAATGAAAATTTTAATTTGTTATAAATTTATTTTTTTCATTCATATAAGTAGATATTATATTTATTAAAATAATAATAAATATAAAAGAAAAGAAATAAGAAAACTAAAATATTAAAATAAATATTTGATGATTGGACAATGATTCTTCAAACCGGTATATAATCGTGTCCATACAATGTAAAATTTAACCGTCAAACTCGTTACTGGGGGCTTCAAATCAATGACACAATACGGACTAATTTTCCTTCAATGCATCATGCTGGAGAGCCAATTGAATAGCAATTTTATCAAAATATTCCACTCAATAATTTTAGTCATTTTATTGTAATATCCATCACAAAAATAATCCTGAAAATAATGACACCTTGCCAACAGAACCAGATGCTTAACTGTGTAAACATAGGCATCAATTTGCCAATGACGAGGCGACTCTTTCGTTGTTCTATTCCATTATCATAATTTATGGAAAAAAAAAGCCCCGATTCGGCAGCTTCAGGATCCACAATCCCGCTAAGGCAGGGAGGCCATTTTGGGAGCCACAATCCCGCGGAGTCCTTCTGGATTGTCAACATGGACCCAGTGGCCAGCATTGGGAAGGACATGAACTGAAACCTTGCCATCTAATGGACCCAGGTGCCGAGTTGCAAGACTTGCAAGCCTCTGAATCACATCAGGCTCCCACCTGTCACTCTTCTCAGCTCGGACAATCTGGAACTCAATTCCATCAGGTGGGCTCTCCAGCAAAGACCAGTACTCTGTCTCCCTATGAAAATTGTTTGCAGTGATTAAGTCATATGACCAAAAAGATGAACCAAAAGAAGAGGCAGCAGGAGGAGATTGAATAGTGTAGCTCATCATTTAACTGCACGTGTAAACTTTTTAACCTGTAAGAATTGAACATCTGGACAGCACCCTCGAGGTTAAAAGCCCAGGTTTTGCGTCCCGTTGTATTGAGATTGCTGCCAAGCCAATTTGACAGTGTCACTGAGAATCCAAGCTTAAGCATGTGATCCACAAGCCACCTGAAGCAAAGAAAGTAAATGTTGTGCAACTTGTCACAAGCACGAGAAAACTATCAGCGGTAATTTTTCAAATTCAAAGTAGCTCCTTGTTCGGGTTAAACAAGAGTTAAAAGAGAATAATCTGTTTAAGCCAATGTTAAAAAGGCAATAAATAATGTTCCTGATAATCCCAATAAGCACCACTACATGATATGTAGCATGAGGGTGTGCTTTTGCCCGGCCACATCCCAATACAATGTAACATAAAAGAAATTAACCCGCAAAAGCATTTTGCTTGAAGATAAAAAAAATTAGAAATTTACCATAAACCTGCATTTAGAGTGGCTAAATGAGAAATGAACATGACAAACTAGCTTTTAGGGTGTGACTGCTATAATATAATAAGGAAAAACAATATATGAGAGGTAGCTCAAAATACTATAGTAATATTTTGAGCTGTAACCACAAGCTGTGCATTGGAGGTTACAGCTTAAAATATTATTTTCTGCAAACCCATACAGTAAACTAATTACATGTTAACTGGTTTTCCTAGCTTAGGAAATTGCCATCCGAGCATTTGCACAGATAACATAAAAACTTAAACTCTTGATGAGAGAAGATTTACTTTCGTGACGGAATTTGGGATGGTAGATTCTGCAAGACCTCCAAGACTTTCTCCACTTCGAAAGAACTGTCTCCAGGGGATACCACTCCAGGGACAGAATCCAGCGTCCACACCTGTTCTGCACCAGGGGAAAAAAATTCTCATCTGACAAAATCCACCCTAAAATAAAATGGTGCAGTCATCCAGCGAAAGTTCTATCACTTCATTAGAAATTCGTACTGTAATTAATTCTGTAAAAAGTAACAACCATGTCCTTAGGAATGAAGGAGATGGGCAAAAGAACTTATCAACAACAATTCAATTCTAATATCTACGGATTCTCCAATACAAAATGACATTAAATACATAATTCCCACAATAATTGAAACTAAAGTTATCCCAACAAATATGTTATGAGAAAAGCACATGCAAGGTACTGTTTCTAGCACAGAGTAAACTCAATTCAACACATCGAACAATTATTGCTCATCCGTTAATTCAAAATCAAAACTGTCTCTCTATAAACTGTTCAGTTAAATATTCAACAATTATATTTCAACTACTTCATGAAAACTGATTAGTACTCTGAAAACAGAATAGGATATATATATATATATCACAATCATCAAAATCACATAAGTGGAAAGTTGACTGGTTGGCATGAAACCATCTATAGTGTTTCAAAACATTAGATGGCCTCTTAACTTAACCACAGCATGTCATTAGTAAAAAACAAAAATGATCAGATTTATCATGACTGTCACAGAAAAGTTAAACTCATGCAACAATGTGAAGCTCATTTCAAACTGTTAATCGGTGCTAAACATTTGCTTAAAAGGGCCTCTGCAGATTTATTCGTGTGTGTGCACCCTGTTTCTTGAAAATCCTCTCAAATGATTTCTCCAATATATATTTAAGATGAATGATATCTCATTGTGAAAGTGTTCACGAAGGCGTGGTGCGCAACTATCACACACCAATTGTGCATGAGGGACAACACTACAGGTGGAGCGGTATTTTAAAAAAAAAAAAAAAAAAAGGGAGCACTCCATAGCGCGGTGCCACATGTGCAATTGGTGCGCACCTCAACTTTCCTATCTCATTACGTATGTACCCATGTGGCTTAGTAAGCCGAATGCTAATAGCCGCTCAAAACTTCACCATGGATGTTAATAGCAGCTACCATAGCTTTCATCCTCATGCCATGTGAAACAACGAGCTTCTTCTAGTTCTTTGATGGTTCCTTAAACATAAGTGAAAGGATTGCGTGAATTGGCATCATGTGCGATAATTGTCTAACCACATGCACTGTCATCAACCCACAGTCAACCTTGAAAATGAATCTAAATAAGATTTTTGCAGTCCATCATAATCCGTAACTCTCACCAAAAATTCCTCTATAGCTAGAATTTCTCAACCAAATTTCACGCCAAATATCATAAAAACATAAGCTCAACTACCCATTTGAAAACAACAACGAAATTCCACGAGGAAACACCTGTTTGGGCAAAGCAGCTGATTCGCCGTACCGGCCATTCACTATGTCCTGGGCGAACTGTAGCGCAACCTTGCCTCCCAAGGAATGGCCTAGAACAACATCAGGCCAAGGCCAGCCTTGAGCCTTGAACAAATTGGCCACATCCGCAGCAGCATTAGCCAGGTCATGAGGCGGGTGCAGATCTTCGACCTCGGCTGAATCTCCGTGGTTCCTCAAATCCACAAGAACCCACCTCCAATCTGACCCCAAAACCAAAATAAACAACCTCGAATTTACAGTTCAAAGCAACAGAGTAAAACATGAGAGAGAGAGAGAGATTACTGGAAGAGGGAGAAGACTTTGCGATCATAAGAGAGAGATTGCGAGAAAAGGAACGCCAGTTCCGACGAGAACCGAGGAGGCCATGAAGGACGACGGCGGTGGAAGTGTGCGTCCTTGATTGAGATGGCTGAAGCACTTCGTAGGCTAGGGTTTGTGCCGATCGAGAGGTTTGGTGAAGAAGACTGAAGCGAGTGAGGGGGAGCATAAGGAGGCGGAGATTGGCGCCGCGTCTCAGGGCTCTCGCCGCTGCCATGCCTTCCGGTGGGGCTGCGCTGTATCGCACCGCCCGAGCGTCAGCGATCCACTAGAGGGAAAGAATGGAACAGACGGCGCCGTTTTACGTTCGCCAGTCCGCCAGGGAAAAAATAAAAATAGCTGACAGCTGTGGGATTTGAACCCACGCCCTTTCGGACCAGAGCCTAAATCTGGCGCCTTAGACCACTCGGCCAAACTGTCTTCCTGCTGAGGTTCACTTCGTTATTTTAATTTTTTCAAAGGGCTAATTTGCGGTTTTCAAAGACGTCGCAATCAATTTAGATGGGAAAAGGTCCGGTTGAACTTTTGCGAATTGCGAGACGGCAAAAAGAAATCGTGTTTGAATTTTAAATAAAAATAAATGAACTTCGCCATATAAAAATAAAACTGTGTACACTATGCATCCTGAGTTATTTATTAGCAGTTTTTCAAAAATAGTTTTTTTATTTTTAAATACAGAAAATAAGTAGAATTTTTTTGTTTGCTAACTGTGTTTTCGAGGATGTTAGTTTTAGAAAATAAGTTATTTTCAAATACAAAAAATATATATTTTGATTGTTTCTAATTTTACGAAAACTGTTTTCATTCTACCACGCACACGCCCTCTCCTCCGCCCGCTGCGACGACACCCACTAAGAAATTCGTCAAAGATTCACGTTGACGGAAGCTCTGTTGGAAGGGAAGCAACGGTGACGACAACAACATCAGCCCCAACGGCAACATGTGATCGCGAAGGGTGGCGAGAAGCGGTGTTGGCGCGTAGGCTGGATCGGCTGCGGCAGGAAAGCATGAATGATTTCGAAAGCCTACTTTGTTTTTTAGTCTTTCGGGAAAGCCACGGCCGAAAGAATTAGAATGGCCGTTTAAACTGTTTAACGGCTTAACTAAGACTGTATAATATATATGATATGAGCAATTAACATCGTTATTAACTAAATCCTATTCCACGGCCTAACGGGGAACCTAAATTTAAACTGAAACCGCCCTCCATGTTTTTTCCAAGCGTGGAGCGGAACACAACTCCCTCCAAGCAAAACAATGAACTCGGTCATTTAAGGAACAATGTGTTTCTTCCAAAACAGAAGTCGTATTGGGATCATAATTATATCTCTAATCGTGGGAACAGCCATTATTCCTTTCATTTTTGCTGACTCAGAACAGCCGACCATTCTATCGACCTCACTGTAAAGTATATAGAGAAAGACAGGGAACAATTATTAACATGAAATGAGCTGCAAGTGTATGGATCTCCAATCAATCCTTCTAGTCAAATGGATCCATTCGCGGATCATGCTCGCTTGCCATTACCATCCCTGTGCACAGACATGTCGGGCACATTACCTACACAATTGTGGACAGTAAAAACTCAGCCACAGCACAGGTTCAATTTTCAGTTAAACTTTGATACTTCTAAACGTCAGGAAAACTGGTATAGACCGATCCTCCACCAGAGACGCTCAAATGGTGGCTTTTGATACTTCTGCTTTTAACACATTTTTCTCTCAGTGATGGCAGGCATTTCTAACAGTTACGGGGTAGGGTGTAGCTCTATGTATTCACTTACCATACACACAGCACCGCTCCATATTCGTTTCTCATAGCCGCGCACTTGCATGCACACAAAAGATATGCAGCCATTATCATGCACAATGCAAAGGATGGATGAAGAACCTCCTTAGACATTCTCCCGATGCACGAGACCGAAACTTAAGTTGCATGGCTAGTGTGACAGAACTTTCTATACACAACTACATGTTGAGGGCTTTTGGTACCATAAGTTTGCTCTTCAATTGGGGAGATAGATGGCTGTAGAGGCAACTCCTACTGTCAAGCACTCCTTTTGTTCTCTCCATTGGAAAGTATGGATCACGTCTATAATTAATCTAGTATGTGCATTCATTATTTCTAAGCACCCATTTAAAATATAGAGTAAGAATTATTGCATTAATAGGCTAAAACCTTACTGCACTGATTAGTCAAGTGTTATACCTTCCCAGCCCCAGAGCAGTTTAAACACCTTCTGGTAGTAGGTGCTTGTAAAGGGCGATCAGAAGCACTGGTTACTGAAATGGGCTCAATGCTTAAGCATACACCACTTGCAGAACATAGCGCACAAGCTAAGTATCCTGCAAAAGGAGAAATTCAACAAGGCAAGTGCTTTGTATATTTAGGGTGACGGAAGATAGAAAATCAATCACTTGAATTTTGAAATGATGAATATATAACAAGTAAAAAAAGATTAATAAATTAGGCCTATCAATGCATCGATTCAGTACATATGAATCCTCACGTGACAGCGGACTTGTATAAGCCTCTAGTTAATGATCAAGACAATTCATGGTAGCAAGCAACTTAGAATAAGGATTCAGGATGATCCAATAAGTATATTGATGGCCGCTTTATGAATTTATATGATTAAAATAGAATTGAAGTTGACGATTTTTAATTATAATCCTTACTAACTCAAATCAAATTGGCTACTAGGGTAAGTAAACCCTTGAACTGATATAATAGCATGGCATCTCAAAAGCTTAGAGTTTCAGCAGAACACAACTAAAATATGTTAATGTACCGCTGGTGTTAAATAGAGGAGTGAAATTACATTGACCAAAAATTAGACATACCAGTTCCATGACAATACTTGCACCTTTTCTTTTCCTGCTGCACAACATTGTTAGCTTCAATCAACATCAAGGCAGAAATGACACCCACTGCCCCCCCTGAAAATGACGCCACAATGGGATCGACCTGACTGCAGTCCATAAATTAAAAATATATAATTCAGGGATATAGTAATCCACGTACATTGATCTACAGAGAGGTGTTAGTTGAACATTCTACATTACACAGACCAGAAATCAATTAAGCCATGTCTGCTTCAAAATTTAAAAAACGTGAAGGATGAATTGAAATTCAAGAAATACCTTAATTGCATAGGCAAATGCATGCTACGGATGAAATCTTCATATGAGGTGCCTCCTATCCCTAATTTCAGTTCCAGCTGCAAGTAAAATGGGTTCCTTAAAATATAATGCAGTAACTTTTGTACTGAGAGCACTCTTCAAGACTCATCCAATTAAAGTACAATCTCTAGCCTTAAGCGGATCAAGCAGTAAAACCATTTCATCAAATTTTCATCTATTTCATGAACTAAAAAGCATGATGGGGAGTGAAAATTAAACTAGATTAGAGATTCTAACTCCCTCATTTCCTGTCCAGCTGACTATTTCTAAGGATAACCATGGAAAGGAAAATATTTCAGAGGACACAGTCACAGACTCACCAGGAATGACAAATAGTAAACAATTGGGGAGAACCAAACTAAGGAATCTTCCATACTTGTGAGAACACAATTGAGCGAGAAACAAAAGTAGAAGCATGTGAGCAATATGAGCTTACAGTAGGTGCAACAAGGCCGCCAAATAAGATTATCCCAGATATAAATGAAAAGCTTGTCAAATACAGCTGCTTCAATGTCTTTGGTGTCTGGTTGAACAAAAATGTGCAAAAAGTTACATAACAAATAGACTAATAAAATGGGGGTATTACAAATGCTAAAACAAATTATCAGTTTAGCAATGTGAAAAGCATGCCATCAAAGTGATAGTCAGGGAGAAAGAGAGTTGCAACCCCAAGGCATAAATGATACTTCCAGAACAAAGGTATGCAGATAATTGAAGAATTTTGACCGATACATGGAGAAGACTTCCAAGGAGAGTGAGTGTGACCAACTGTGGGGCACCAACATTCCTTTGGCCATTGAGGTCTAAAAAAGTGATAAACAATTTACCAAGAGGCACGCCACATGGCATGGGCAGGGGATTAATAGAAAGAGTGTTCACTAATCATCATCCATACAGACAAGGATAACAGAGTAAACAAAATTTTCAGGAATTACCATGTGACGGAAAAAAGGCAGGGATGATGCCATGTCAGGCATTTCATCAGTTTCTTCGTCTTTGTTCGCTTCAAAAGCTTTGGCATTCCTTATGTGTTGTTGCACTCGTAGTCTCCTTAGCTGACACAAAATTAATCAGCTATATCTCTCGGTCTACCATTAGATGAAAACCCAACACATCAAATGTTGAATGAAGTTTTATGAAACTAAGCTTGGGGGATAACTTAGTCACATTATTCATGACAAGTTTATACATGCAATAAAAAAAACTTTGAAAATAATAATAAATTTATACATGCATATATATATATATATATATGCGTGTAAAATTAGAACCATACCTCTTCCATTAGGAGAAATATCTTATTCCTTCGACTCCGCATGTTATCTTGAATTTCCTGCAGCTGCATCCGAACAAAATCTTGAACCGTCTCTGGCCCTTCTATAATGCAAAAGTTGCTGCAAAGACCCAAAACAAAAAAAAACAAAACAAGGTTTTGGGTAAAACGCTGGCCGTCATAAACCACAAATCAGAAACAGTACAGTGACATTGTATTACACGAAGCTATTTCTAGCTAGCGTATGGTCTTCGAAATTGAAATCAGACTAACAAACAGGATGCCTCTAGAACCCTATAAATAATTGGGACCTGGTCCCTTAACTCTCCCTGAGGCCTCCCCTCCTATGAGGGGCTGAGATCAATAGCTTTAGGTTTAAGGTAGAAACCAGAAAAGACCTTGGACCGTTGTCGTTCGGGGGTGTGGAGCCAAAACAACAAACGGCTCGACCTCGCCGAGGAGCTGTGGACACGGATTTGTGAGGGTAGGTTCCGTGAGCTGGGATGCTGTCGTGGAGCGTTAGGGTTTTGGTCGGATTGAACATCGGATTGACGGGGATGAGTGAGAGACGAGAGCAGTGAAGGAGCGAACCCATTGCTCTACTTCACTGTTTCCTGCCGCAACATCTCCCTACTTCGCTTTCCCAGGTAGTTTTAATTTAATAGATCATGAGCGACGACGCCCCACGCGTCGCGTCGTCGTTTATGTTTATGGACCATTTTGGTGTCATTTAATATCAGTAATCAGTATGTGATTAATATCATTCCACGTAATCTCAATTAATTAAAGTTAGTTTAAAATTTTATGCGTTTGATGCGTTAAAAAAAATCCTTCATTAATAATTTTTTTTCAAAACTGATTTATTTATGTTATTAGATAAATAATACTAAAGAACATCAATAATTATATTCGCAACATTTGAATGTTTATAAATAATAAATAATTAAAAAAAATAACTGGTGAAAAATATAATATTGTCTTTTGGTTATCAAGTAATGATAATAAAATTTTAATAAAAATATTTAAAATATCAATAAATTATTATTATAAGGGAGTACAACCTTAATTAGTTTTTTTTAGCCTTCTATCTATTTAGTTTGTTAATCATTCGTTTTTCTAAGAAATAATTTGCTCGTTAATAATTTGCTTGCTGTATAATTTTTACATAGGAGATGTTCTTGCTCTTACAAAAATTTAATTATATCATTATAATTTTTTTTTGTTTCATATGGATGCATTTTAATATAACTTATCTCCAAGATAACAATATATATTTTTATACGTTAATTTTGATTTTTTAAACTTATTATTTAAATAATCACAAATTTTCTTAGACTTATAGGTATTTTTAGCTTATAAAAATAAGTATAAGGTATAATCAAGTTTAAAAACAAAATACTGTGTGGTAAATCTAAGGTCTTACTAATTTCGCTTTAAAAAATATAAATAAATGAAATGTCACTAATAACTATTATTCGATATTAACAAATACGGCAACATACATTTTTACTATCGTAGGATTAATATGTAGAAATGGAATTTACATTGATTGAGGTGAATGGTTTAAATTACTTGATACAGGAAATTGTCTATGTTTTCTCCTACGCTTATAAATGGCATGCAATGATTTTGTTTTTCTCATGTGTTTTAGTTTCATGGATTTTTCTATTTAAATTTAAGTTTGACTTTTGAATTTTAAAAAATAATTTTTATTTGGTAAGAATTAAAACGTATATTTTTAAAAACAAATGAGTCTCATGAAATTTAGAAAAGGAAAAAAAAGATAAACTTGGAAATAAAGTGAATCAAAGCAAGGGAAAAATAAATACATTGTGTCTCACACACAAAATAATTTAAAGTTTTAAAGCAAAAAATATCAAATATTTTAAAAAATAACTACTTTATTCATAAAACAAGTATGCCAAATATGATTTTGATTTTTTTTTTCAATTTTTTAAAACAGTATCCTATTTTGAGAACCGGTAGCTAAACCGAACACACCAATAACTCGGGATCTACTATAACTTTGTGTAAGATTCACGTAAATGATAGACTTAATAAATCATCAGTCTTGTTAACTTATTTATTTTGATTGTTCCATAACGTTGACTAATGTTTGTGTTCGATGATTTTCTTTTTCATTATATCGCTGATCCAATAAGTTCCTACGAATTGTTAGCACAATAACGTTAGACTTCGTGTGCTAAAAATACATCTACTTAATTGATGTTTACTCTTTTTTTTTAACAACTTTAATTGTTTATTTATTAAACCAGATTTTGTCCAATTACGTGCTTGTAAAATTATATATTTTATTTTAATTAACTTATTTTATCCGTTGTTTTAAATTACTCGATTTTTAATGATTTGTTGTTGTTTTTTATATTCATATGCCATTTTTTATTTTCTACATAATCAAATTCTAAAATATTGATCAAACACACGATTTTTTTTTAAATGATTATTCACTATTTATATGATATAATCTTATTTATTCTCACAAAGTAAATAAAAAAGGTTAAAATGAAATGAAAGATGTTTAATTTTAACGAAAATAAAATAAAGAATATCATTGAAGTTAAAGTTATAAAATAATTATATATGTGTGAAACTCTTTATATGTGAAAAAAAAGTAATATTTAAGATACTCTTTATATGTTCAAGTTATGTATTAGCGCACAATCCTAATTTTAATGTTACCCAATGATTATTTGTGTGCCTAGAATTTAAAATTTATCAATTTTAACCACTCATATATTTGCATCTTTAGAACTATATGATATACGATTAGATTACAAAAGTTTATTTGCATATATATTACATAGGTAATTTATGTAAAAACATTTTTAAATTAATTCAACTATATTAAAGATTGCATGCTCGTACAATTTACATAGCATTAATCTATTGGATTAGTAATGACCCAAATGTCATGTCATACTCGTATCAAAATGTGAGCAGATGATTATTTGCAAGAAGAAATCTCAAGAAAAATCTGGTCAATGATAAATTAACTTTGGTGTCTTTTTTTTCCTTTCAATATTATTGCCATATTTTTTTTTTCCATTTTTCCACAAATTTAATAACACACGAAATCACGTGGGAGGTTGCTAATTACTATTACGTGTTCAGTTAGTAATTATTATTATTAAAACGTAACAAGCCAATATTTCCCTGGCATGGAAAACAAAAATAAAAATAAACAACTCACATCTGCCTCAATCTCAAACATTGGCGATTTGGACAGACTTTTTGAGGGCGGACAGAAGACTTCGCATGATCCGGGGCTCACCTGGCGGTGACTGATTTTTCATCGGCCCATTTCTAACGGCCCAAAAGACTGGCCCAGAACCACCACTTGCTGCTCTGACTACGCAGTCTATGTAGACCGGGACTTCGGTCTTGCCCTCGTCTCCAATTGTGATAAAGCCCAACCTGGCCCCGCCCGCTATTTTATCCACCTGTCCCATCGTTGTTTTTATTGTTAATTAGGGCGTTGGGTTTTTTAATTTTGCTTTTTTTAATATAGAGATGAAATTCGTAAACAAAAATTTTAAAACATATTCACATTTTAATTTCTAAAATAATATTTAGAGATAGGCAATAAAAGATAATTTAATATATTTTAATATTCACCATTTATTTTTTCAATAGACTTTTTATAAATTATTTGACACGTATATTTCTAAATGAATATAAAATTATTATTTTAATTTAATAAAAAAATTATATAATACTGATGAATATTTTTTTAAAATAATATTATTTTTTATTAAAATTTATCGAGTGAGCCTTTATAATTTTGGTAATGGTGCTCAGTAACCATCATTTAAAGTCACTAACACTGTTGCTCTTTGTCCTTTTTCATGGCATGGGATAAGACTTTTCTTTAATTTACTTCGAAACCAAAACGCACGAGTTATATTGATGAAGTCAATTTGGTACGTTTCTTTATCTATTAACAAAACAAACAGTAATAATTGTGAGATAACGTTGTAAGAGCACTGTCATTGGCTTCATCAAGCCAATGCCAAATTTTGATGAAAAAAAAAAAATATTTTATTATTTTGGTGAAGTCCTCAAAACACACGCACCCGATTCATCAACTTCTCTCCCGAACATCACGCCGCGCTCCACCACCCGCATTGACCCTCCTCTCCGGCAGCGCCCAACCCTCCTCTCCCGGCAGCAACCCCCACACCCCCTCTCTCCCGGCAGCGACCCCCGCATCGACCCACTCTCTCTCCCCGGCAGCGCCCCCCCCCTCTCCAATAGCCGCCCCACCCCGCATCGACCCACCCCTCTCCCGGCAGCGCCCACCCCGACGGCAACGACCCACCCCTCTCCCAGCAGCAATCCCCCCCCACCCGCATCGACCCACCCACCCTCTCTCCTGGCAGCGCCCACCCCGACGGCAACGACCCACCCCTCTCCCACCAACCCCCCCCCCCCCGAAACGACCCACCCCCACCCCACCCTAGCCGTCTCCCTCTTCCCCGGTGTCGTTCTCCCATCTCACCCGGCGTCGTCCCCCACCACAGGCGGGTGTTGTTTTTGCAACAACGCAAGTCAAAGACTCAAACCCGTTGATGACGCTACAGTTTCTCGCCAAATTTGGCGGAAGTATTACATTTACTGTAGATGAAAGCTAAATTTTTAGCTTTTGATGAAATCAATGTAATTAAATTTTAATGAAAATCATCGAAAGTTTAAATGGCATCGGTCTTTAGTGAGACCGATGCCAGTGCTCTAAGAACGCCTGTACTCAAAATAATTTTCACGGCTGCATAATTGAAAATAGTCGGTTTTGGTTTTGGAATATATATATCATGTTGTATTGCTATAGTTATACTCATATTTAATTAGTTTGCTTTTCGGCGCATAAAAAACAATAATTACGTACGTACCGATAATTAATACATGGAGGCAGACACAAATGAATGCAAATTAACAAGGATTTGATCCAACCTTCAAAGGCGTGGGAAGCGGCAGCATGGCTCCTTGGCTGAGGCTATTTGCCCACTGCAGCATGAATCCACCCCCGCCCAAAAATAAATAAATAAATAAATCGAAAAATAACTAAATAAATACATAAAAAAGGGATTTTATATTGAAAAACGCGTCGGCGGGCGTCAACCAACCTGAAAGATAAGGGCTTCGAATCTCACAAGATCGGTGTCGGGCGGCAATTTCATGGTGCCGAGAGAAACGCCGTCTTCTTCGACATCATCGCCCGACACGCCGGCGGGGCCTTCAGTAGAGGCCTTGGGGACAGCTGCAGGATTGCGGCTGCCTGAAACATCGCCCGATGTCGATTTAGCCGGACGCTTTCGAGCACGAGAAGTGGCGGCGGAAACGAGCTCCGGCGAAACCTGTTGGCCAGAGGGGAATTGGTAGGGAGCAACAACGCGTGGCGGGTGGGGGGTGAGCCTAGTTGCACAAGCCATGGCTCCGTCACAAACACACGTACCCAAGGGTCTACACTCTACAAAGAGAGAAGTGGTTTTGGTGGCACTGTTTGCGATAAGCTTTCAACGGCTGATCGAAGTTCGCTTTTTTGGGCTCTCTTAAAATTTTAAGTTAAATTTTAGCATACTACGACAGTTCTAAGCTAATTTTTTTAAAAAAATATAATAGTTATTTTTAAATATACAAAATAAAAAAATAATTTAGAAATAAATTTTTTGTGTATATATATATATATTATTTTTAAAAAATAAAAACAGAAAATATTCTAACTTGTAAACCTTAAAAGTCTCACTGAAGAGTACCTTAATGCTAGATTCAAAACAAATTAATATATAAAGGATAGTTATTAAAACCATTAAATTCGAAATATAATAAAGTGTCTTTCATGATGAACTACACTTTTGTTGCAAATTACAATAGCTCTATTTGCAATATTCTTATCCATTAATTTGAAATTTTATAATTACTCTTAATATTTTATTTTTTAAATAGTAGTTTTGATATTTAAAAAAAATAACAAAATGATATAATTTTGCTATATCTCTGATTCTTTCTAAAATCCCCTAATTCAATCCTCTAGTTTTAACTGATCTCATTGCCAAAAATAATTACAAATTGTCATATTAACGTATTCAATGTCGATTTAATTCAATATAAATAAATTAATATACAATTTTGTTTGAAATTAACATATATAATTTATAATTTTTTATTTGAACTTTGTAAAAACAGTGTGATTGTGAAGTTAATTCGTACAATAACACGGTTGAATTGGTTTGATTTTTTTAAAAAATGTATGAAAAAACCCAGCTATATATAATATTGACCAGTTAATTTTAAAAACATAATTAAGTTTTGTCATATTTGTTAAATTTACTAGTCAAACACCAATGGGTATAGTTTAAGCTTTGACAAGCTTACATATTTTTTGGGAATGAATTCCAAGTGAGTAGCCAATAATTACTTGACCCGTCAATTTCAGAGGTTTGGGAAGAATAGAAAAAACCAATGTGAACTTATGACCTGCTATAATTTTTGCTGAAATGGCTTGGAATCTTACGCGGTGCGCGCGGAGGTTGCCTACCACCTCCTGAAGGACAAGGGAAAGAGACGTCTAAATTTTGCATTTACGCGTGAAATCAACAAGGCCTGCCCAGGGGGGGGGGTCGTTGGAACCTCACAAAAGTAGTTCAGTGACGTATTATTTATATTCGTATTTACTATATACTATACACGATATATTATTAATTTATTCATTACTACTTATATATTTGGCTTATAATTAATGATTGAACCTTGACCATAAATAATGATGTACTTGGCTTTTCAATTCATCGATCGAAGGTGACTGTGAAGTACCCAGAAAATTTGCTGGATGGATTCGCACGACGCGTCTATAATATTTCTGGTACTGCTTTCTTTCTCTTTGACAGCGCGTTGCAAGAAGGCGGTGTTCCTGGAAAAAACAACAAAGGGAAAAGAGAGAGAGAGAAACCGATGGGACAGTTTAATATTATAACCCCATTATTGGACTCTTCAAAATTATATGAATTTACTGTTTTAAAAAATAATTAAAATTTTAAGAATAATATATATATCAAACGGGTCTAATAAACACAAAAAGTTCATATGATTAAAAGATTCTATGCAAACTGACCAATTTTTCACGGCTTAATTTTTAATGAAGTGATATCATTTGATTATTATCACCAGTGCTAATTAATACAAATGCTATATATTCAATAAAGATACTCATTTTATCCAACTCGACGAGTCATTATATATTCTCATTCATCTTAAAATTATGAAAACTATATATAATGGGCCGGGATTATCCCAATTAAGAATATTAGAACTTGCATGGGGTGATGTGGGTGAAGTTAGCTTTCTCCCAATACCTTTTTTTTTTCTTATTCGGAATTCCTTATATTATGTTTCGGATAAAAAAAAAGGCAGTAAGTTAAAATTTTTATATGCTTTCCAATTAAAATTTACCTTCTTCAAAGTTTGATAATATTTGTTTTGAATATGATGGAGTTGTGTGATGGATTTCCAAGATAAATAATATTTTAATTATGCATAAATTTATTTTGTAATTCTAATAATTATTTTATCAGATGAAAACATATATTATTTGGTGTCGGATTATCTAATTAATATGTCTGATGGTTGAGAATGATAGGTAAGGAAGCAGTTAGAGAACATCGACCTACTTTATTGTATGTTGACCCATGATGAACATTATAAAATATAAAATCTCACTAAGATAAATGTCTACATTCCGTTTATAACGTTTTTCATTTTATTTTATATTAATGAGAGCAGGTAGATGAATAATGTTTGATAACATATTTGATAGGTTTGATGCTATATATATATATATATATATATATAATATATGAATAATGTTACATATGATATAATCAAAGTTGTGTTAAAGAATAAAATACCATAACGACGTGATCACTAATGCTAAACATTTATGGCGAACACAGACCATAAGTCCAAGAATAGAGAAGTTGCACGGGTCGGTCGGGAAAACTTTTGGGACACCTCAGAAGTCGGGAATACATGTGCAGGTTCTCATATATGGATAATATAGTAATACCTCCTTTGGATTAATTCCCCATTTCGTACGTTAATAAAAAAAAGAATAGAGAAGAAGTGTATCATATATATAAAACAAAACTCAATTTGACTAAGTGCGTGTATATATATATATATATATACACACACAAAGGAGTAACTCACTATTTATCTAAACAGTAACTACTGCTAGGGGTTTCAAACCCAGTGTCCAGGAATTTTAGAGTACAAATGAACAAAAGATGAAGAAATTATTTGACCATTGGAGTACACAAGGCTAATTATAAGTTAAATTTAATAAAAAAACAGTTAAAAAAAAACACATTCAGCTATCTATTAAAGATAAAAAAAACACATTCAACTATATTATTACAATAAATTTAATATTTAATTAAGTGACCGATTAAATCGGAATAGTTAATTTCATTAGTTAAAATTTATTTTGAAATAAAATAATAAATATTATAATGATCTGCTGTTTCGATGCGTGTCTGGAGAGGAATAGGAGAGACCTAGCAAGGGAAAGAGAAAGAATTATAATATTTTAATTAAAAATATTAAAATTTTATTGAACTTGTTAATTATAATTAAACTTTTTTGAGACAAGTACTTTTATTCGACAGGTAAAGATTAAAGAAATACATTCTATCTTTTTTTGCATTCCCTTAAAATATGCTATTTTTATCCAGGAAACTACACTTTCTTTGCACGGGTATTTTTGGGGAGGGTCGTAATTTTGCAATACCATCCAGATATAATCATATATAGTTTTAGAAGTTTTATCTCATTTTCGATATTTTTTTCATTGGGAGTAAAAATGATGTTTTTTTTTTTATGATCCAATTATTTAAGACACTTTGATTATGTTCACGACGAAATGTCAATCTCACCTTTTCCCACGCTTTCCACCGTAAAAGAATAAGCAGCTTCACGTAAGAGGAAAGAGATGGCAGGATTATTTCGACACTAATATCAATTCTTTATAAATTGATAAAATTATAAATTCTTTATAATTTCTATGAAAATAAAATTATTTCCATATAAATTATATATTCAACTTGTATATAATATTTTCTAAAATATTAAAAAATTATATAATTTCACCTATTATTAAATTATATAAAATAATTTTATCAACTTTCTCATATTAAATTATAAATTACTATTATTAAATAAAAATATTTTAATAATATAGAGAGTATTAACCGAGTAATAATAATATGAGTAAATATATTATTGAAATATATAAAAATAAAAAAATAGTTTAAATATTTAAAGTTAATGAAAATATTATACATACGCCCTTTATTGTTTAGATTAGAACATTACGAGTATGTTGTTTCAAATTAATAAAATATATTATCATTTTGCACTTTTAATAGTATTTTTCATTATTAATGAATATATATATATGTATATATATATATATATATATTATTAGTATAAGTGCATTTATATATATAAGTTCCTTTAAAAATATATTTAAAACAAATTGATAAAATTTTAAATTTTGGGTAAAAAATATCGTCTTCCAAACTCTAAATTTTAGAGAAAAAAATAGATATTGAAGAGAGAATTTTCATATTTAAATAATTAATATTTATTTTTTAAATATTTTTTTATACAATTGTACTTTTGATTAATTGTAATAAATGAAAGAGATAAAAAATAGTGAATATAAATGAAAATTTATAATTTAAAAGAATAAAAATATATAGACGAAGAATAAGATGTGAATGATAAACAAAATGTATCAAATAATGTATTATTCATTCCTTATAATAGATATGAAGATCATATAACTAATGTAGATGCTCTAACATGTTAATTCAAGAACATATAAGAAGTATTATTGCAGACACAATGCTTCTTTTCTTAATAAGATTTCATTCCATTCATCTTGGCAATATAATATTTGTCTTACATCGCTGAAGGACTAGAAAATTAATGCACATTTAAGTAGAAAAAATGCCTTAAATGTCACAACACGTTTTAAAATCATGCGAGCCGATGTGGTAATCTTAAAGCGAACAGTATCGTAACACGTAATCGAACCTTTATCTATATTCAATTCTAACAGATTGGTATCAGAGTCTGGTTGTCCTATGATTATCTCTGTTAAGTTTTTTATGATATCGAACTGTTGGTGCGGTGATATCCGAGTTATGATGTTACCTTAATTAATATCGAACCGATTTGATTTCTCCACAATGCGTGGATTGAGGGAAAGTTACAAGAAATAACTAGTTACATAAGTGTGTCTATTATATGATGTACATTCGATGTATAACAAAGGGAAAGATTGTTGGAATGTTTGTCACACATGAAAATTAATGCATATATAAAAAGAAATCATGCTTTAAATATCATAACATGCTTTAAAGTCGAACAGGCTAATGTGATGAGTCTAAGACAATATCGTAACACTTAATGAGGCCTTTATCTATGTTTTTAATTATAACAATTAGTGTAGATATTAAAACATACATATATATATATATGGTTAAAGTTTACCATTAAAAACAATAAAGTTAATATATGTATATATACTTTGAGTTATATATGTGGACAAGCTAGAGTATATATGATTTATATATTCACCCATATATACCATGATTAGAGTTTAATTAATTAAACCGAAGACCACCTTTCCGTACATGCCCGTGTTGACTTATTCCATTCGGCCCCCCTACATCAATTCCCCGTATGTTTAAAGCAGAAGGAATTATAAAAATGGGATCCATGTTCACCGATCAAACCCAAACGCACGGAAGTTTCCAGACTGAAACCCCACAATCGACGCGCAACCTTCTCGACTCCATTCCATCTTTCACTCGTTTAAATATGACCACATGGAGCTTGGCTTCACTACTCTACGATATTCATAATTTCAACCCCGGCCTGCCTGCCCCAAACACACAAGCGCACACCTAAACATATCCCAAACAAGTTTGACTATAAATAGCAATATATATATATATATTACAGATCAAGAGATCATCAAAGATCAAAGTGGGAGAGTGAAGAAGGATCAAGATATGGCTGACAGTGTTGTGGAGGGTCTGCCACCGGGATTTCGATTCTTCCCAACAGAAGAAGAGCTGGTCTCATTCTATCTGCACCAGAACAAACTTGAAGGCAAAAGACCCGACCTTAACCCGGTCATCGACCGGATCATTCCCACCCTTGATATCACCCAATTCAATCCATGGGACCTGCCGAGTACGCACACACACATATATGTATATATATATATATATATGTATATATTTATAATACACACACCCGCATTTCTATGCCGATCCATTTAGCTTGTTTTGAATAAGTAGTACTATATTCATTTTTACCGCCCCCTTATTTATTTTTCTATATTGGTGTGTGTGTGTAGATTATGCAGGAGAGGTGTGCAGGGAAGACAGCGAGTGGTTCTTCTTCATCCCCATGCAGGAGAGGGAAGCCCGAGGTGGGAGGCCTAATCGGCTTACCACCTCCGGTTACTGGAAGGCTACGGGGTGTCCTGGCTACGTCTACTCCTCCCAAACCCGCATCATCGGCGTCAAGAGGACCATGGTTTTCTACCAAGGCCGTGCCCCGGCCGGACAGAAAACGGACTGGAAAATGAATGAGTATAAAGCCATCGAGGCAGACTCTGCTGCTGCTTCATCATCATCATCCAACGTCCATCCGAAGGTTAGTCTAACTATAGTCGCTATGTGTTTTGTTTGAAAACCCTACTGATGGAGCTGATGATCAATACCCAACAGGTAGAATCACACTATATATATATATATAGACACAATAGTCTGATATTGACGAAAATAATTACCAAAACTATCTTATAAGTAAATACCCCAGCACGTACGTGAGAGCATAGCTAGGAAAAAAACAAAACAAAACGAAGAGACGAGTGTGATTTCAGGACCATATGAAAATCTAAATATATCTCTTTGTTATTATTTAATTGAAATTGTCATATATGGAAGTTCAAAATTTTCTTCTTGGGTTTCTTTTTTTTTTTTTGCGCAATTTTTTCGCATCAATCACAGTTGCTTCTCGTGCATGATAATAATAATATTTAGATAAAAGAGGTCTTATATATATTTAGGTAATAAATAAATTTTAGATGTATGCTGAGTCTCACATTTTATTAGCCTTTTAAAATCAGTTATGATATATATATATATATATATATAGACACACACACACACATCACACATATGTATATAAAAGATGACTAGCACGTATTGCGATCCTAATCCAGATATTACATGTCAATATTGATAAAGCATGGAAATGATATTGATAACGTTGTAGCTTAGCTAGCTACTAAACATTAATAGTTTTCACTTCCTTTAAGTTGAAACAAATATGTGCAAGGTTAACTATATCTAAGTACATAAATCATACTCAATTGCTCAACGCATTTCTCCAGCTGGGATATCACAAGGGAACCATATATACATTATAAAAATGTTTAACAATGTTACAGCAGCTAGTATGGTAAACTAATTAATACACCGATCGAAGGGGAAACAAGTTGACGGATGTCATGTGTCCAATGCCAACATATGATAAAAAGAGAAAATGGCTTCAGAGCCCTCCCAAGTTGGAACCGTTGGATAATGCATGATGTGTGGGATATGTTTATTTACAAGGCATAATTAACATCGCTACGCGGTGAGACTGCTATATATCACCGTACTTTGAATAATTATATATAAGTATGGCAACCAAAATAAGGTGTTATTAATTATTTCCATATAGCAAGTCATTGGTGCACTTAATAATTAGAATCCCTTAATTTTAAACTTTTCGTGTTGACACGAATTTGTAGCTAAGGCATGAATTCAGTCTTTGCCGACTTTACAAGAAATCCAAAAACATGCGGGCATTTGATAGGCGGCCATCTTGGGCGGGGAATGAGGGAGGCAGTGGCGCCGAGGCTGCAGCCATGGTAACTCAAGTACAAGTTCCGGCCGGTGAAAGTACATCATATGGGCCTCAACATGATCAGGACCTTCCATTACAATTGGCCCCTGAGAATATGACAAGTTCCCCGGAGGGTTCATCCTCCGGCCACGGCGGTTCCCAGGTTGGTGTTCACCCATCTACTACCGGCCAAAGTGTCAGCACCATAGATATGGATGTGGACAACTGGGATTGGAGCACACTGGAATGGTTTTAGAATGGTGTTTTCTTGAATAAACTAATTGATAATGGAAGAAATTGAGAATCAATTTAGTATACATGCAGTTATGCTAGCTGAGATTATATTAATTAAATTATATGAGCATTTAATTATATGTTTTCATGTTAATTATTTCCATGTGATGATAACCCACTAGATATGCATGGGCTCTATATGCCGAGGTACCATAATATTGGAAATTAAGAAATACAAATAGGCCACGTACTATATTTTGCTTTTTGTTCTTATTTGTTGAAGATATTGAACATGGTGGTCTTTCAACTTACATGAATACCATTTTAACAATAAAAGCATTTGTATTTGTGGTTGGTCACATTCAAATCTAAACACTTACCATTTTCATAAGAAAATAAGGTCATATTTAAAATTTAGCTAGTAAACACTAAAAATATATAGTATACATCAAAATTATATATTAGAATCCAATGGTCAACATCCTAAAATTAGGAGAAATTATCCTTTGATCTATATGAAGCATACTTGGTTGGAAACTTTCTCCAATGTGGGAATCTAACACCCCCCTTCACGTGGCAACGTGGATGATACACATGGCCGGAAAATTATGAGTAAAGTGGAACATTGAAAATAAATTGCTCACAGAATGAACATCGTGAGTGGAAACACAACCTGTTTTGATATTATATTAGAATCCAATGGTCAACATTCTAAAATCAATTGACTGTAGGAGATACTACTCTTGGATCCATATCAAACATACTTGATTGGAAACTTTATCCAATGTGAAACTCTAACAATATATATAAAGTATTAACACTCAAATGTTTGACCAAATATAGCTAGGCAATTAATTTAGATTATTCCTCGCCTCATCTTTCCCACGGCTTGCAATATCTCACCTCGACCCCCTCCCCCCCTCTCTCTTTTCTAGATTGAAGCCTCCATGCCTCCACCCTTCTCTATTAATCTCAATCTCTCTAGATCTCTCGCTCTCTCTCTTCCATTAATGTTCTAACCCTCCCTCTCTCTTTTGCAATCTTCACCGCGGATGATAATTCTGTCCCGCCCCGCCTTGACCCGGGCTATTTTTCCCCGCCCCGCCCCGATGAGATAACGGGGTGGTCACGGGTATTGGCCACCCCGTCTCGACCCGACAATTTAACAGGTTTTTTAACAGTTTTGCTTTCAAATATCCGCCCCGACCCGCACTGTGACCGCCCCGACCCGCCGCACTCATTTGTCCCGCCCCGACTCAACTCGAACTCATCCGAGGTAGGCTCGGATCACCCACTATCTGGTCCCGACCCGCCCCGTTGTCATCCCGCTATTGTCGCCCCTCAAAATCTTATATCCTTTTCCTCCTCCACGCTCTACCAATGTTAAAACAGATCGGCAAAAAAAGATGATGCTCCATCGAGTGCTGAAAAAATTAATTCAACTGCTCTCGTCTGTGAGGCGTGTCTGCATGAAGGGTGATCCCTGGAAGACAACTGCAATGAGCTTGATTGGTAGAGTGGCAGTTGCCGGTGGGAAGTGATGGGATCCATAAGCGGTGGGTAGTGTCGTGCAGCAGGTGGATTTGGACAGTAACATAAATAATATTTTAGTAAGGTACCACAAATTATATTAACGTAAATAATTAAGGTTATAAATTATAAATATTCAAGTTTTTTGTTTTTTTTTTTTAAATTTTAGCTAAGATGCTTCATTGTGAATGCTGAGTTTATTAGAGCATCTCCACTAAATTTCTATAAGTTAACTTTTCCTATAGTACATAGAATAAATAAATTTTTATATTTAGATATTTACTATTTATTACTAAATAGTTTTTATATAATTTTTAAATATATATTATTAAATTTATAATTTTTTGATTGATTATGAGAAATGAAAGAATGATAGAGAAATAAATTAAATTAAATTAAATAATAAATATAAATATTAATAGGAAAGGGAATATTTTATGTTTTAAATAAATAAATAATTTTTTTGCTATTCATCTTTGGTATGAATGCTCCCATTTAATTTTATTTCTGGTTTCGGGCTCTCATTTTGACGTTGCTTTTGAAATTCGAAAATAATCAAAATGTTCCTTCTTTTTCGAAATACTAATTAATTATCATGTTGTTGACAATTCCTCGTGCTTTTTTCTTTCTTTCACATTGGGGTTCGGTTCTTTCTGATGGAAACTTGAGTGGTCCTTCTTCGGAAGGTCTCATATATACAACTTAAATATTGAGGTGGACTTTACTTTATATCTTAATCATTAAGGAATTGCCTAAATTTATTATTTAATGATGTTCATCGTAATCAGAAGCCTAATATTTTTTTCATATAATTATGGTTACTACGTACCAGTGATATAATAAAGATCGTAGGTATGACGTACGTTCCCATATAGTTGTCTCATGGCGAGATACAATAATTTAACAATATAAACATTATTACAATTATATTTTCTTTCTCCTTATTTTTCTTTTCCAATTCTCTCACTTACCTTCTCTCCTCTCTTTTATTTAAAAAATAATATTTTAATAAAATTATAAAATACATTGTCAAAATAGAGAGGCAAATTTGTTTTTTTAAATAAAATTTAAAAGTATTTACAATGAACTAACTATTTGCTAAATCTTGCTAAAAAATAACTAAATGCTAAGAAAATACTTACAATGTGGTTTATGTTGCTACATTATATTTAACTTTTAACTAATTACTTTTTTACTAAATATTATTTTAAAATAAAATAATAATTGTAGATATTATTTTTTGTTTAAGGATAAATAAAATAATCAATCTACCAATGTGCAAACCCAATTCTTCTCCTATTAAAATATGATTAGATAATTAAAATGATACTGTAAAATAAGAATAATATGCTAAATTTAATTTTAACTAATACCTATTAGAGCATCAGGTGCAGCCTCTTCAAATGTTTAGCTAAATTTGTCGACATGGAGCAATATGAGCCACAAATTATACTCGAGATCTGTGTTTTCAATACAAACTTTATTAAAACCAAACATCGAGACACCAATTATCTAAATTTGGTTAAATTTAAATAGCCGGTGCTTCGATGTTTGGGTTTTAATAAAGTTTGTATTTAAAATACAAATCTTGAGTATAATTTGTGGCTCATATTATTCCATATAAGTAAATTTAACTAAAAATTTGAAGAGGCTGCACTGCACCTGATACTCTTAAAAGTAAACGTCATATTAATACCAACAGGAAGTTATATTTTGTTAAACAATTCATATATAGGCCGTTGATCCCAGCCTTTAGTGTTTTTTATTTCCTAAAATACACGTCATATTTTTCTAAAATATTAATGCTACACGCCCACAGCAGCATTTAATGTGTGTGTGGGTTTTTTTTTTCCACAATACCCATTTATCATATAATACACGTGTGGCGTATTGTTAGTACAATTTACATATAACATTAATGAAAAAAAATGTAGAGGATCAATGCTCTCACAGTTATCGTCACGTCTATTGGTCTCAGCCGGGACGCCCCGCGGCGATAGCGACAAGATTCGTAACAAGACCCGCGACGGCTACATGGCACGAGAGTCAAGAAACTAAAATTAATAAACACCTATAGCTAAAATTCTACGGGTCAAATTTTAATTTTAATTTTCATTAAAGTTCTCATAAAAAGACATAAACCAGATCGTTACATTTGGGCTAGATGGATGAAGGATGTTGGCGCATGCAGCGGTGATCGCTGATATGACAGGTCGCTGCTGAAGAGTGTAGTGACTTTGAGGGAGGGCTGAGCTTTACCCGAGGAGATAAATGTGGGGTTTGAATTCGCTGGTGAGCAATGTTAAGTGAGGTGATTTATTTTGGACTTTATTGATATTTGTTTCAAAAATTAACCGTTAAATTAAATATTAATGTAATATATATCATGCCTGTAAAATTTAAAGGCGATCTAACGATGGATTTTTGTGCAAATTCAATTAGAAAAAATCTGAAGATAAATAAATAAATTTTAATTTAATAAAATTAAGATTTTTTCTAATTTAATTTGCATAAAACTTAACCATTAAATTGCCTTTAAATTTTACATGCATGATATATATTACATGAACATTCAATCTAATTGTTGATTTTTGAAATAAATATTGATAAAATTTGAAATAAGTCAGCTCACTACGGTGGTGAGTTAACGTTGCTCACCAGCGAATCCAAATCCATAAATGTGATGGAAGATTACTTTTTAGTGTTCACTCGTGTATTAATTAATATAAAACTAATAATATATATATATATACAAGTATAATAAATAAATAAAATAATATATTTTTTATGAGTTCATAAAGTTGAATTAAATTATAATATTTAAAATATCATAATTTTACTATTTAAAACAAGATTTTAACAGTAAATTTTATTTTATTGTAGCTTAATGTTAAATTATAGTTTTAATATGTTATCAAATTAAACAGGTAATTCAAAAAACTTTATTTCAAAATAAAATTTTATATATTTACGTAATTTTATATCAACATAATAAGTAGTTAATATAAAGAGATGTAGTAGATAATTAAAAGTATGTATGCATATCTAATTATAGAAAATTAATATATTGGATAATTTACATGTAAATAAATATTTCAATTTTTTTTTTTGCAAATACATGATTTCTCACTATCTCTAAGTGTATAAAATATTAAAAAGGGATATGCTCACAATTTTTTTCCTGTGTCAAAACAATGATTTCATGAGCTTCCACTTTGTGTATACGATTTCATTTCCCAATTATTTCTCAAGCAAATGAGCCATGAGTAATAATTTGGTGTATATAAGTTAGATCCCATTTTGTCGGCATTATGAAATTTACATTTTATTTTTATTACTTTCTAAATAGTATTGGGAGGTCAATAAGCAACAAGACATGAATGACATCCCAAATAATGATTTCATCTATAAAGATTATTTTGCTCAAGATGAAATTAGATGAAAAACGTACTTAATTAATCACGTTTAATTTCGTAAAGAAATTTTGAGCAAAATAATTTTAGCCTGTAAAAAAGTCATAAAAAATCTGATCATAGTCGTTTGTAATATATACACACACATTCATGTGGTGTAAAAAAAAAAAAAAAAAAAACTCCAACAATGGAGATGCGTTACCCAATATACATGGAGCGAAACGATTTTCGGGTATACAGCCCGACCCACTGTTTGATTGGGTATGGGACGGGACTAGCCCATCTGAAAACACTAGCAGCCCACTGCCCTCACTATAAAACAGCATTTTGGCGCCGCGAACACCCAACAGATAACATACTGGGGAAAGAGACAGAGAGAGAGATAGGCGGATAAAGATGCAGATCTTCGTGAAAACCCTAACGGGGAAGACCATCACCCTCGAGGTCGAGAGCAGCGATACCATCGACAATGTCAAGGCGAAGATCCAAGACAAAGAAGGTACTGCTTTCTCCGTCAGAAACAAACAAACACATGTTTCCTTACGTTAAAACTATACTTTTCCAATTTTTTTTGCGATGGCGGTCAGTAATATATATATATATATATATATATATATATATATATATATATATATATATATATATATATATCTGCAGGTATTCCCCCAGATCAGCAGCGCTTGATTTTCGCCGGAAAACAGCTTGAAGATGGACGTACCCTTGCCGACTACAATATCCAAAAAGGTTCGCCCTTGAGTTTGTTTGCGTTCTTCTTTTGTGGGTACCGTGTTATTAGTTCATTTAGCGTCTGCCTTTTTCGTTTTTGGTATAGTTAGTTAGGATTATGGTTTGTAATTTAATAAATGTACGAGCGGCCTTTGTTTTGTACCACGTTTTATTAAATGTTTGGCATGGTGTTACCGTTTTGATTTGTTGCGCATGTAGAATCTACTTTGCACCTTGTGTTGAGACTCCGCGGCGGCCTCCGCGACAACATAGAGCCTTCTTTGAAGGCATTGGCTCGCAAATCCAACCTGGATAAAAAGATATGCTGCAAGTAATTAATTTTCTTTTGTCCCTTTGTTTGCTTGTCTGCTTGCTTGTTGAATTTCATGTCTTAATTAAGCGCTCGTCTTTATATAAGGACTATCAATTGTAGCCATTTTGGGCTTTGTCGTATCAAATAGAGTTGTGTCGTGATATTAAGTCCCATTCTTGAACTTTGTCGGTTGAGATCATATCCATGCAGTTGATTTTCTCGAATGGTAAATGCATCAGCAGGCTATTGTTTGATCGAGTAATCTTACTGTTGTAATATTAACGCCTCATTTGTGGGCTTCTATAAATGTTTCTTATTTTCTGTATTATTTTCAACCTATTAATCTAATCATTTGACAACAAAGATTTGAGTAATCTCTTTTAGTATTAATAATAAATTTGTTACGGAATAATGTCAGAGAACTCATCACATTGTTTGACCCTTGTTTAAGAGTTTGATATTCCTACTAATTTAAGGATACTTAATTTGCTCTCAATTTCTATTTCAATGAAATTTTTATTTGGAAATTTAGAACAAAGTCCTGTTTAAATTTGTTAATTATTCTATATTTTTGGGCATTGTTTTAGTTTGAATTAGTTGATGAATGCTTAATTCAAAATGTGTTGAATATTGAAGTCCATTTTTGGTTTTGCAGTTGAGGGCTAAAAAAAAGAGATGGTTTTCTTTTTAAGGTGATTTAACTGCACATTGTTGCATATTATTTATGTTTAATTTTGGTTGCTCTAGTTTATATATATTTTGAGTATTATTTATGGGTGTTGCATTGAATCTTATGAAATACGTGAGAACCCAATATTAGTTTTGATTTTCTTTGCCTTTGTTATCTTACCACTGCTTATTTTTTTAAGTTTTTGACTTTAGCGTGATGAAGATGGATGTTAAGTTGCGCTTGAGATGGTGAGATGATGGGAATGAGATATGTTTTGCATCTAATAAAACTCTTAAAAATAAGCACTTGCTGGCGAGCAAGAGTGACAAACAAACATATATAGGAGGGACTACCATAACATTGATTCAATTTTGACAATAGTTTGGATCCAAAATGCTGCCATTAATTGGAATCGAGAAAGGCTGACCATAATTTGTTTTTTACAAAACCAAACTGTCCTAAGGCTGTCCCGGCACAACCATCCTCTTTCCGAGTTTCCGTGTATTTTGTGTATTGTAAATATACATTCTTTTAACTACTGTGAATAAGTTGTTTGAGCTGCCTGGTGTTAGCGTAGATGTGGTTGTTCTTTTTTTATTTTTCGTTTAAGAAAAAACAAACAAACAAACAAATGCATGCATTGTCAATAAATATATCTAAGTAGATATAGCTTTTACAAATTCCAATAGATTTTCTTTTTAACTAAAATTTAATTTTCCTAATTTATCCTCCCAATCCTTTCTCCCCCAACAGCGCCTTCGCACAGGCCATCACGACTCTCTGCGGCGTTACCTCTCTCCAGCTACGTCTCTCTCCCGTGATATCTCTCTTCTGCGTTATCACTCTCTCAGGCGCAATCTCTGATAGTGATAAAAAGATCGGTGGTGAAATCCATTCTCGAAATAGAGACCCATTTCTTCAATGAACGAATCCCCAGGCCTTCATCATTTGGAACCAAGAAAGGGAAAAAAAGGGGAATTGAAAAGAGCATCCAAAACTCATAACTTCAGGTTATCCCAAAAGAAGGGCATCAATTCATGAATCATCTCTCTGAGACGCTGAGCCAGAGTGATGAAAATTAGGGGTTTGCCACTACCTATGACTACAAATAATTTGTGAGGTCTGCTAGTATGACACCTTAGAGATTCCATGGAATTTATGCACTATGTACTGTTGAAAAATGGAATTTATGCCTATTAGTTTAAAGTTAATATCTTCATTGACAGCTATCATGTCATATTTTTTGAGCATTTGATCAGAAATTAAGTGGAAGAGTCGCAACTCTTATTAGTTGCAGGCAGACAAAGACAGTTGTTTTTTGAGCATTTTGCCGGAAGCTAGTATTCATTTCTGTGTTTTTTACTCCACTATTGTATCCCAGGTGTCTACGGCAGAGTTAATGTCCAAATGGATACTATGTTAATGCATCATGCCTATAATTCCACTCTATCAATGATCTGAAAGTTTTTTTATGAATGATACTGTGTTATGAATGATCCATTTGAATTGGCAAGTCTTATATGGGCAGGAAAAGTTTCACTCTATCACTGATCATAATTTATTCAGACACTATTATGCATATACATCAAATTGATTTCAGCAGTAACCCATTCAAGGAGAGTCACCAATGCCAGGTCTCATGTAAGATTTTCAGTTACAACTGTGCATTCATTTTATCAAACGTTCGTGAACCTGGTCTCCATCATATAAATCTGCTGTGCTGCTGGATTGTTGCATACCATTTAATCATACATGCTCGTCTTGTTCATTGTCTGAACTGTCATGACAGACATACAATAATACGCAGGTAAGGGAAATTGTTTCAGTATTGGATCTGTACGTCCTGTTTTACTGCAGTAGTTTTAATCTACGCCGTTGCAGAACAAGCGTGTGATTAAAACATAAGAGCTCAGAATAGAGCAGATACATGTTTTTTTTTCATTATTATTAACATATTTTCCTGCCACTTAGTTTTTAGATTCTGAACCATTTTAGTGCCTATGAATACGTAATGAATTAATGTAATATTGTTGCTGAGACAGTGAGACATTTTCAACGGTTTTTTTTTAATTTCAAATAAACGCGGCTACTGACTTTTTTCCCGTTGATTATTGCAGGAAACATGTAGTTTCCAAAGCTGTGTTTCAGTTTTGTGGTCACTGACAACCCGGCAAAATAAACATATTGTCATGTAACCTTGTTCCTTCATCTTCTTCATGTTATCATAGATCACTTGAGAAACATTGCGTGGTCTTTCTCTGTAGTAGTTGCGAGGATCATATTTTCGGAATTCAAGCTTTTCCTTGGTCTTATTGGGGTTCTTCTTTTTCACATAGAAGAATCCAGTTCCAGCCGATGAGACAAGCCTTGTCAAAAAAAGTGTAAATGCATCATGCGTATGAAACATGACAAAAAAATTTATGCACAGAAACTATAGCAATTGTGCGATTTGTATAGAATAAAGATTAGGTATTACTTGACAGACCTTAAATTGAGAAACAAACCCCTTGTGTTGAAGAAAGCAAATTAGTGTGACTGAAACAATGTCCGGCACTGATCGTGTGATCGAGGCTTTAATTTTTCAAGAACGCGCCTAAGAGGGGGGTGAGGGAGTGAGCGGAGGTTGGCGGGGCGGCAACCGAGGAGGTCGTGGGCGAGGGGGGTGGAGGATGTGAGAGGTGGCGGCACGGTGCTCGAAGGAGAGGGCGGCATCAGCCTTCTTGACTGTTGCGTCGCTGGCAAAGGATCATCTGATGCGTGGGCGTGCTGGCGGATCTGGCCGGCAATGGAGAGGGAGGTAGCATGGCAATGGCGGATCTGTTGGGTTTTTTTTTTTTTTTTTTTTTGGTTTTTTTTTTTTTTTTTTTTTTTTTGTTTTTTTTTTTTTTTTTTTTTTTTTTTTTTTTTTTTTTTTTTTTTTTTTTTTTTTTTTTTTTTTTTTTTTTTTTGGGTTTTTTTTATGGGGGGGGGGGGGGAAAAAATAAATAATATGACAAAAAAATAACAAAAATTCAACTTCTTACACAATTGGATATATTTTAAAGCCTGCGGGAGGATTTGATTTTACCTTGTATAAGAGAATCTCATTTTAGTGAGAATCATCCATATTCGGGCTACTAAATGTAGGAGTGACAATGAATTTTATTTAATTCCTGCATACCCAAGTTTATTTGAAAAGGTAAATACATTTAAATTTCACCTCAATCACCTTCTTGTACAAAAGAGAATTAGTCATGTATGGATGTATATGAGCGTGCATTAGATTTTAAAATACAAAGGTTTAAGTGACATTTTGATATAGTTAGACAAAAGCAAAAAAAAATAAAATTGTCTAAACTATTACAAAAATAACTTCAAGATTTAAGGTGGAACCTAATTACATGAAATTTTTGATATTTTACAAATTTAAAAATTATTTATTAAAAAGTAAATTTTAAAAATTACTCACAAGCTTTTTTATCATGAAGAAACAAAAACTTTTTATCATAAATACTTTTAGTTGTTTCTAAGTCATCAATGCCTGACACACAGGCATTGAATATGGAAAATATTATTTGAATCAAGGGACGAATATGGAAACCAACTGCACGGGACAACTGTCCTAATATAAAAAGAGGCGAAAAGATTTCCGGGTACACAGTCCGACCCACTGTTGGTTGGGTAAGGGACGGGACTAGCCCATCTGAAAACCCTAGCAGCCGCCTTCACTACAAAAGAACACTTTGGCGGCGCAAACACTCAATAGACAACATACGGGGAGGGAGAGAGAGAGAGAGAGAGAGAGGCGGATAACGATGCAGATCTTCGTGAAAACCCTAACGGGGAAGACCATCACCCTCGAGGTCGAGAGCAGCGATACCATCGACAATGTCAAGGCGAAGATCCAAGACAAAGAAGGTACTGCTTTCTCCGTCGGAAACAAACACGCACATATGTTTCCTTACGTTAAAACTCTACTTTTCCAAAAAAAATTTCGCGACGGCGGTCGAGTAATATATATATTTCTGCAGGTATTCCCCCGGATCAGCAGCGCTTGATTTTCGCCGGAAAGCAGCTTGAAGATGGACGCACCCTTGCCGACTACAATATCCAAAAAGGTTCGCCCTTAAGTTTGTTTGCGTTCTTCTTTTGTGGGTACCGTGTTATTAGTTGATTTAGCGTCCGCCTTGTTCGTTTTTGGTATAGTCAGTATTATGTTTGTAATTCAATACATGCACGATCAGCCTTTGTTTCGTACCACGTTTCATTCAATGTTTGGCGGTGTTCTCTTACGGTTTTGGTATAGTCAAGATTATGATTTGTATTTCAGTAACTGTACTAGCGGCCTTTTTGTTTTGTACTACATTTTATTAAATGTTTGGTGGTGTTCTCGTTTTGGTTTGTTGCGCATGTAGAATCTACTTTGCACCTTGTGTTGAGACTCCGCGGTGGCCGTCTTCTAATAGAGCCTTCTCTGGTGGCATTGGCTCGCACATACAACCAGGACAAGATGATATGCCGCAAGTAATTCCTTTTTCTACCTTTGGTTCCTTGTCTTGCGCTCGTCTTCATAGGACTATCAATTTTAGCCTCTTTGGGCTTTGTCGTATCAAAGAGGGTTGTGTAGTTCCTGATATTAAGTCCCATTCTTTAACTTTGTCGGCTGAGTTCATATACACGCAGTTGATTTTCTTGAATGGTAAATGCAATAGCAGGCTATTGTTTCATTGAGTAATCTTACCATTGTAATATTAACGCTTCATTTGTGGACTCCCAATTGTTTCTTATTTTCAACCTAATAATCTAATCATGAGAAAACAAAGTTTTGACTGGTCTCTTTTAGTGATTAAACTTTGTTATGCAGGACTGTACTCTCTTTGTGAGTTCTACCTCCCTAATATGCTTTCTTCCCAAACTTATCAATTTTGATTTTTTTTTTAAAATTATTTTTTTTTACTTATTTAAGGACAATGCTATCAATTTTTATTATGAAATTTTTATATTGGAATTGGGATTTATAAGTTTTTTTTCTCCATCTTCTTTTTTTTTTAATGGACGATAAAAGAATATCATTCAACATTAAAGAGCTAAAGTCAGTTTAGCTTTATGTTGTCAAGCATATTCTAAATTGTTAGATTTTTTATTGGTTTAATAGATGCTATGCTCGTCTTCATTCGAGGGCTGTGAACTGCCGCAAGAAGAAATGTGGTCACAGTAATCAGGTTAGACATCACATTGTTGCCTTATCATGCGGTTTAGAATTTTACATGTCTTTGATGAATGTAAATTCTTTCATTGTTCAAATGGCCCCACAATGAGGGTGTTCTGTTTTTTTTTTTAGTTCATTAGTATGTGCACGTTTGTATGCCAAAAAAGTTTATCCAAATACCCCATGTAAGTTTGTTAATTCTAGTATGTTTTTTTGGCATTTTTATAATATGAAATTGTATGATGGATGCTTAATTTGCAATAGGTTTAATTGGCGTTTGGAGTTTTTTTTGGTTCAAAGACATGTTGTTTCTATCCAAAAAAATATTCGTCCAAATGACATGTTTAAATTTGTTAATTATTCTCTGTTTTGGGCATTGCTTTATTTTGAATTGTTCTATTGATGCTTATTCAAAATATGGTGAATATTGAAGTTCATTTTTGGTTTTTGCGGCTGAGGGGTATAAAGAAGCTAATTGTTTCGGTGATTTAACTGCACACTTTGTTCAAAAGGGGGAATATTGAAATGTACTCTGTATTTGGATTATTTCTATATCCTGAATTGCATTATGGATACTTTGTTTGAAATAGGTTTAATTTGTGTTTCGGAGTCTCTTTTGGTTTGATGTTGTTTCTATGCAAAAAAATAAATAAATACCATGTTTAAATTTGTTAGTTAGTCTTTTTTTGGGGCATTTCTTTTGTGTGAATTGGTTGATGGATGCTTAATTCAAATTGCTATGAATATTGATGTCCATGTTTCGTTTTGCAGCTGAGGGTTAAAAAGATGCTAAAGGATTGAAGTGATTCAACGGCACACCGTTGCATATTATATATGTTTAATTTTGGTTGCTTTGGTTTATATTCCGAGTACAATGGTGAAGTGTTTGCATTGAATCTTATGAAACATTTGATGAGAACCTTAATTAATATCAGTTTTAATTTTCTTTGCTTTATGATGTCTTATTTTCTTTGAGTTAAATGTCTGGTTCGTCTACCCTTGTGGACCTCCTCGGAACGCTAATGTGTATGTCCGACTCGGTACACACCGTTCTTGCAGGCATTCACGTCATATAAATGCATTTATTTAAAGCCTCAGGTTCTGATGGGTTTTACGTGGGGACTGGGGAGAAGTTGATTGTGAGGCACAAATATCAGGGGGATTTAGAGAGATGAAGACGAGGGTGTCAGGGACGCTTGAGATGGTGAGATGTTGGGAAGCAATTGAGTTAAACTTGGACTATACCACCAATGAATAAGCATCTGTAAAGACCCCAGGAATGAAATATGTTTTGCATCATCTAATAGAACTCCTAAGAAGATTAAGTACTGCTGGTGAGCGAAATTGGCAAACAGATATAGGGAGAGACTACCGTAACAGTGATTCATTTTTTACCGTAGTTGGGAGCCAAAGTGCTGCCATTGGAATTGAGAAAGGTTGATCATAATTTGTTTTTTACAAAGTCATGTCCTAAGGCTGTCCCAACAGAACCATCTTCTTTCCGTGAGAACCCAAGTAATATCAGTTGTGGCTTAGTTTCTTTACGTTTTGGGTTTCATTTATCGTGAACTCCTCTGCTCTATCGGACCGCCTCGAAACTCTACTATGTAACTCTGCTGTTTTTTGGTACTATTGTGCATCCGTTATAGATAATCAAGTAAATATCAGATTTGATATACTCCTTTAAAATTGTACATACACGCTGGTGTATGTACCTGTATAACTCCAAGCATATTCATCGACTGCGCCCCAGCGGAAGGAAAATCGTCCGGTAGAAGATTGCGAGCACTAAAGAAGTAAGGAAACAAAAAACCTTAAAATCATCTGGATAAGACAACCAAAAAAAAAATAAAAATAAAAATAAAAAGCCATCAGCGTAAGCAGCATTAGGCAATAAAAAAAAAAATACACACAACAAAAAAAATTACAAACAGCATTGACAAAATTTGTTCCCTGAAAAAATTCCCTCAAATATATATAAGAAACAAAAAAAAATGTTCGATTGTTTTACAGACAGAATTAGACCAAAAAAAAAAAAAACTAACATAGAAAACAACAAGGCCAGAGATATTTTAAAAAATAATTTACAGAACATTAAACGTAGTGGCATGAAAGATGACAAATTCACATGGAATACATGAATAATTGTCAAAACACAATTGAAACATAAAATTAATGCCTGTATTTGCATCTAAAATACGACTGGAATGTAAAACACATATCCGTACGTGAATCCACCGAAAATATCAGAGACAGAGAACAATAGAGAGAGATGGTCAGGCGGAGTCTTATAAAACAATTCTAAATCAAACGGAGAGAGAGATCCTATTTGATTACTAAAACAATTCTAAACAATTGTTTGATTACTAAACGGAGAGAGAGATGCTATTTGATTCTAAAACAATTCTAAACAATTCTAAGAGAACAGATAGAGATGTTATTTGATTACAGTTTTTTAAAATAATTTTGTTTTTAAAAAATAAACGGAGTCTTATATTTAAATTTAAATTAGATTGCTTTAATTTTTTATTATAAAGTTATAATATATGATATTTATTTATATATTCGTAGATTATATAAATTAAGAATATGAAATCATTTAATACATTAATTATTTAAAATTACATATGTTATATATTATATATCAGATCAAGTTAAATAAGCTTTGAATGAATCCAGTGAGCTTTAAACAAACTCAATTTAAATGATTTGAACTTACGAGTTGTTACTGAGTTTAACTTGTCACCCGGATATTTGAGCGTATCAATTCATTTATAGACCTAATATTAATGTTATAAGTTACAATTATCAATGTTTTTTTTTATTAATGACAAGGATCAATATATAATAATAATAATGAATATTAAATTTTTTTAATATTTTTAAATAATCAAATTAATTGATGAAGTTTTATTTAAAATAAAAACTGAAAGTAAATTATTCATTTTACATTAATTAATTGCAAGTTTTAATAATTGATTCCGTCAAAATTTCAGCCGATTTTTGGTCTTCTAGGCCTCAAACAATAACATTTGTAATTGTGTATCAACGAGGCCGAACGTTGGTGCCCTTCCCGCGACATAGGTTCCGTGGGCTGTCCATTTCAGGGGCCCAATTGCGCCGTCTCCGCAAAAAATGGTTAACGTTGTTGCTAATTTTATACGCCACGTGGTCGTGGACCCGTGGTCATATAAAAGCAATTTTACATTGCAGGTTGCAACATCTGTTGAATCACCTGATAATCATGAATCCCAATGGCTGTGTCCCTCTTTATTTTATTGTCACGATAAAATATACATATAATAATTTTAACAGATTTTATTTTATTAATGCCGGCCGGGTTTGAATTAACTCGCCATCACCGGCTCCCTAATGCTCCAAGCAGTCAGTTGCTGGACAGTCACGGTGCTGCTCCCGTTGTTGAATGCATACAAATGTGCATCGCCCCTCAAAGCCTTCGTCGGATACACCCTTGATGTTATGCATGTTTTCCCTCCTTCCCCGAAACTCTCAACTATCGAATGATCAATCTGTAAATTAATGTAAATGTAAATTAAACACCCACACACACACATATTATATATTGATTGATATATAAAACCAATTAAGCTCACACGTACGACCGGTTATATTTATTTATTTATATATGATCTCACGTACGGTACGTACCAAGCTCCTTAGAGACAGCTTTCCATCGCTTAAATCCGCATCCACAAAGCCTGCAAACGATGGCCTATACAGATTGTCGCCCAACGAAGAACTGTAATTAATGTAAGCATTATTAATAAATAAAGTATTTTTACATTGATTGGGGTTTCGTATGAATAAAAAATTTTAAAAAATAATAATATTAATCCAACAATAATAAAAATATCCCGCGTGAATTACTTCCATAAAATATACGACATTACTCTAATAAATAAGCGCACAATTATAATATATTAGATTAAACGGTAATGGCAAAAATGGGAATTAAGTAAGTCGATGGAGTCGACCTGGTGGCATCAGAGCACATGAGTACCACGTGCTTGTCTTCTTCGTCGGCGGCTTTGAATATTCTGAAGAAGACGGGGGTGAACTCCTGTAGGTCTTCGGAAGCCAACGTCAGCAGACCAAACGGCCCAATTCCTCCCACAACCTTTGACCCCTGCTCGCCACATAACGCCTGCCCGTTGTGGGCCCATTTCCGGTCCAACCGTTCCGCCTTCTGCAGACTCCCCAGCGAGAACACCACTTCCACGTCAGCCTGCATTCAATTTTCAAATTAAAAATGAGAAAAATAATTTTTTTATGCTCAAATAATTGATATAAAAAAAAAAGTTAAAATATCGCATGACCACATAAATATCGATATTTATGCACGATCAAATTAATACACTTCCTCTGATATTAGTACACCCAATTTCAGTTTTTAAAATTCGGTTAAGAGCATTTTGATTTGATATTTTTATTCTAAAATTTTATCCCTAAAAGCTTATTTACTTTTTAAAAATATCATTCATTTCATTTTTCACTTTTATTTATTTTTAATTTCTATTTATTTGAGTATAAATAAGAAATTTTCAAAGAAAATTCACTATATATATTTTCTATTCTTATACTCTATTTTAAATATATATATATATATATATATATATATATATTATCGTATTTTTACCCTAATTTTGTTTTATTACGCTAAATCCCTATAGACGCTCTAAATTATCCCTTAAAATCAATCCTATTCCTATGATAAGTTAACACGTACCTGGGCCGCTGTAATTCCCTTAATTTCAACGACTTGACCCTTTGTCAGTGGGCGTTGACGCATCTCCACCTTTTTGGCTCTTAAGGTTTCCACTTCCTCAACCGGCCACAGCAACAGCTGTTTCCCTCCACGGTCGAGCCAGACCGTCCTCGGCATGGGCATTACACCGGCCCAGCCTTTCTGGACGTCGTCGGCGGCCATGTCCGACTCGTTGGCCCACCCCCACACCACCCTTCTCCCCTTAGCCTCGTCGAAGAACGACTTGGACGCGTAGAAATTCCCGTAGTCGTACCTCAGCCCGTCCCGCCCGTCCACCGACCCGTTGTCGGGAACGTACCGGTCCGACGCCACATCGTACCTCCCCACCGTGTAGTAGTCGTACCTCGTCTCGTCCAGGCTCACCTTCAGCACGTGCTTCACGTGATCCCCGTGCGACGACGTGTCCAACCCGCTTCGGCTCCCGTCGCGCAACACCGGGAAAAAGTCGGGGCACTCCCACATGCCGGTGCCGTCGACGGAGTGGAGGGGCTGGCCGGCCAGGGTCCACTTCATCAGGTCTCTGCTTTTGTACAGGGCCGCGATTCCTCGGCGATTCCATCTGGTGCCGACAAGCATTTCCCACTGGCCGTTTCGGAGCCAGGCCGTGGTGGGATCGCGGATGGCCGAGGCGTTGATGTGGTCGCCGACGGCAGGGGCGTTGATTAGGGGGTTGTTATCGGGTTTGAGCCACACCTGCAGTTCGGGGTCGGAGAGGTTGGCTGGAACGGCGTAGCTTTGGACCTCGCGGTTCTGGTGGTCGACCCCGGTGTAGAACAGGACGGGGCCTTTGCCGGGGACAACGGTGGCGGAACCAGACCAGCAACCGTTTTGGTCGTACGGTTTCGTGGGGTAGATGGCCGGCCTTTTTGGGCTCCAGTTTATGAGATCCTTGGAGACGGCGTGGGCCCAGATGATGCCGCTGTTCCACACAGACCCGTTTGGGTTGTGCTGGTAGAAGAGGTGGTACATTCCATTGTAGTACATGGGTCCTCCAAAAACAGAAACAAAATCAATTGCTTTGTAGTTAGTGTGTTAATAAATTGGAGAAACATAATTCATAAAAGTCATATATGGTTTTAACTTGTACTTGTAGGCGCTTACCATTTGGGTCTATTGTTGAGTTTACCATGCATCGTTGCCATACGCCAAGTGAAAAACAAAAAGAAACATTAATATATGCGTATGTATGGAAAATGACAGAAGTGATTGAAAATGAGGAAAAAAAATAGTCAAATAGTGGTGTTTCCATGAACACACAAGGGAAATCGGGGGTCATTCCGGCCCCCAAAACAAGTTGGTTTATTTTTCTTCTAAGCAATGCTTTAGATTGGCGCAGCTAGCTAGCTAGCTAGCATATATAACCACCAAGTCACTTCATGAGCTATAGTGCCATATAAGATGATGAAACTGGTCATCAGCAGTAAATGGTCATCGCATGGAGGAAAACTGTAGCCACTACCTACCATTAATCCAATATTGTCGGGGCCGAAAGTGATAGCTAGGTTTTCCCTTTGCGGAGACATTTTGATCAACAAACGTTTTATTTATGAACTGAAACTCAGGATACACAGTGTGAGATCCCTCGACTCCAATCCTATTTTTGTTGGACACCAAACAAAAGCAACAGTAGCCTAACAGAAGAAGCCAGCTGCGGCACAATCCATAACTAATATTGCTTATTCTTTCCATTGTTAACTGCAGGTTGGTTTACAAATATCATGCGATTGAATGGAAGAGGAGGTAGTATTTATAGATTTCAAGGAGTTTGGTGGGGGGGGGGGGGGGGGGGCGGCGGAAGCTATTTTCACTGTAGACCATTCGTCTCCTAATCTTTTGGCCAAATAAAAATATAAGTCACAAAAAAAGTCTACTTCCAAACTACTTCTTTGGATTTGTTATAATAGAATAATTTCAAATAGGACTTCCGAATAAAGTTGAGAATAGAGTTTTGAATAGACTTTAAAATGTAGTTCATCAAAACACACCTTAAATTCGAACAAAATGACTCCGTTTTGAAAAGTAAATCCTATATTTCGAACATAAGTGACAACTTGTTTAGTTTCAACCTACTTTATCAGTTTGAATCATCCTGTAAGCCCAAACTAGTTACTGAGTCAATCAAGCCTTTGGATTGAATAAACCAATTCTGTATAGCAAAAATGACGGAAGACAAGGATGATTCGATGATGATTAAGTTAAATACATTGAATTACTCCCAAAGAAAACATTAATATGGAAGACAAATTATATTGTAGCGATTTCTATGATCCAATTAATAAATAATAATAATAAATATTTAACATAAATATTAAGTTAAATGCCTTTATTGTTATAAAATCAATTAAATTTTCAAATGAAAGGTTGAGATTGAATGATTAATATTTTTGTAATAAATTATATATATATATATGTTTTAAAATTTACTCACCAATTTCCTGGTAGGGCTGTAATTTAAAATAAATGACATTACGTCATATAAACCAAATACTTATTGAATATAGATTAATGAGTTGACAATATTTAATTGGGGGACTTTCTGGGTTCCAAATAGGCAAATACTATCGTATTTAATGGATGAACGGATAAAACAAAGTAAATAAATGCAATACTTGTTATACACTTAATTGTGACATTTTGGTTTTGTAATACTATCGTATTACTGCTCTTCAAGTTCTATCCGCCGCGGGCATTGAATGAGTTGGCCATTATTTACTGTAGATATCGATTCAAAATTAAATGCATGGATTTTTTTCAGCTACGGTTTTCCGCACGCATGTAAGATGCATCAATTACGTTAGTAAGTTAAATGTTTGAATTTTGGTTATATGCAAAAAGTTAATGGCAAACGATATTTATAGGGTAGATCGTGTCTAGTGTTTATATAAGGGTAATTTCTCACCGATAACTAAGCTTTATTTTAGATTTTATTAGAGTAATAAAATAATAAATAAATAAATAAAAATTGATAAAAAATATATTATATTAATTTCTATTGATCATGTAAAAAATTCTTATAAAATATCTCTGTTGGATGATTTTTTAACTTATAAATTAAATTATATATATATTTTCTTATTTATTTCCATTCATTTATTATTTTACTAGTTCAATAAAATCTAAAATAAATATTTATAGTCTTATTAGACAAGACATATCTAATTTACTTGCTTACTCATTATTACACGACAAAGTGAACTGAAGCCCTGATGGGATGGCTTTCAAAGCCAAGGGCATACAGTCTATCGTGTTCAGGTGGACCGGCGAGGCCCAAACCCCTCAAGGGGAAAGAAAATGGGGCAACACAGTCGAGTTGATACCCAAGCAGCTGGCACATGGCTAGCTCATAGCTGCAAGTTGCAAACCGCAAGCCACAAGCCCCAAGCAGTGAAACTTCGCTGTTAAGTGATGTTTAGTATGTGTTTTTGTTTTTGTGTTTTTGTTTTATTATTTCAGTGTGTTATCATGCTACGCAACATAGTAGTATTGTCACACCACAGAACAGATTGAGTAGAAGACATGGAAATTGAGATTGGGTAGAAGACGCGCGAGAAAATATTCATACCTGCCATATTGTGTAGTCAATAGTAATAGAATATGCTTGCCGCTGTTTTCATTTTTGCAAATGAGTCGGGCCAATATTTTGAATCGTTGTCAAATTACAACGGGTCGGGTTGGATCCAAATACTGTCCGAATCCGATCCGAATTTTTTTATTACGATCCGAATCCGATTCGACTTGGGGGTTTGAGCAGTTCGGAGCGGGTCGGGACAGGTCGGGGTGTGATTTGTTTGCACATTTACGCACAGACCACAACCCAAATGTTTTAACCTTAAAGTATATATAATACGCCAAATCTTAATGCAAAAAAATAAAATAAAAATGATCTGCATATTTTGCGTGTATATTATACGTTATATTATGTTATAAAGGTCTCATGACAATTTTAAATAATTTGCAAATCAATTCTGACCAAAATGGACACACACACACACACATATATATATAATTATAGTGTGATTGTAAGATCCGTAAAATCTTTTAATATGAATCGTTGATTTGAATTTTATAGTAGGAATTAAATTATATATATATTATATTATGTCGCAACACATCATTATTCTTAATGCAAAAAATTGATCTACCTTAGTATGTTATTTTAAATAATCTATCTAAATCTTGTCATATATATATATATATATATATATAATATATATATATATAATATATAGTAACATTTTTTAAAAAAAAATTACCCATATATAGGACGTACCTGTTGCACGGGCCACGGGGTAAGCATGCATGGGATTCATAAAATTTGAGGGAGGTGGGTAATTTGTCATGGCCGTGTAAATGAATGCACGAAATAGCCAATTCTCCAGTGAGTCTCGCGTAATATAGTTCCTGTGTAGATAATTATTTATATATTGTTATAATTTGAACTTTTAATTATATTAACGTACGTATATATAACGTACGTTAGTAGATAAAAAGTGAAACAACCAAACCCTTACTTGCATATCCCAAACGATTTTCGCAGCATTCCGAGCTTCCCAGGCTCCTTTGCCGTCTCTGCTATGAGGCTCCATATATGTTTTTTGAATTTCATTATAGCAATTCTTGCTCTCGCTCTGATTTTTCATTCCCAAAAAAAAAAAAATAGTTATAACTTTTTAAAAATAAAAAAGTCAACAATAATAAAGAAAAAAGGTAAACTAGTTTAAGGAAATTCCAATCGTACGTACGTTGGTTTTTCGTATAGAGTCCGCCACTTTTATCGTGTGAATAAATATTCAAATTTTACATTTTTTGGATAGATCAAAGGAGAAAGGAAAATGGAAGTATCGTGGAATATTAATATCGAAAATCTCTTAATCTAATCAAGAATTGATGAACGTGTATATACAAAGAAATTTTTGCACTTCCGCACGTTTTTCTTTAAAAAACATTTTTTTAAAAAACCAAAAGTCGAAAATGCTAGATTTAATTAAATATTCCTTGTGTGGTGTGTGTGCGTGTGTGTGCATGTGTGTGTATTGCATTTACTGCTAGTTACAAGTGACCACCGACATCACATTCAATCGCAACTCAAGTTCATTTGACTTTGACCCCATGCGCATCACTAGTATATTTCAGAACTAACTACGTGCCGGTGGCCCATATAGACGTGTGCTTTCAAGAGATAATTCAGCTTTAGGAACATGGGGATAAGGTACTACTGTCCCTAGCTAGCTAGAGATTATCATCTTCTTTTATTATTATTTTTTGTTTGTCTAGTCATTTGATTTGTGAGGAAATATAATAGAAAGCAGAAGGAAAATAAACAATAAAACACAAAAGAAAGCTTCAATTTTTGTTAATTATAGATATTAGAGATTAATGGCAGCTCCTTAAAAATGCAAGAGACATGGGCTCTTGTCCAACTTGTTAGGACGTGCACTCCTCGGACTAGCTATTGCAACAATTATGGAGTTCGGTGTATTATAAAAGTTTGATCTACAAGTAGGAGGCGTTGTCACTTGTCACTTCCTTACCATTCACAGACCAGCCAAGCAGATACATTGCAAGAATCGAGGTATCTGAGATTCATTGAAGGCTGCAGCATTTGCGATTCTCAGCAAAGTGATTGGCTTGATGTGTGTATTTCTTTGATAGATACCAAGATGCATTGGTTATATTTACGTTCTATGACCGCTTCTGTGCGGAATACCATTCAAAGGTATAGTATCCAACAAGGTGAGTGCATTGGTTTTGCGATCAATTCAACTATAGAAAAGGGAAAATTGCGATAATTGATGACTCCATTGTCAAAATAAAAGGTATGATTTCCTTTAAATTCTTCAATTATAGTATTGCCATTTACTGATAACTACTTCACTAACAAGGAAATACTGGTCATTCAGCTTTCCGCAGAACGAATTCACTGGAAATACTGGTAATCCGCAGAACGAATTCACGAATTCACTGGTACAACAAGAGAATTCAAGATCCATAGTGGCTTTTTAATTTGAGATATGACGGATATGTTAGTATACAAGGTTGGGTCATCAATCTAATAGCCAAACTGTATTTTCTGTCTATATATGTGCTGCGTAACATGGAGTTGCGCAAACGAAACTCGTCATAGAGTGAGCGGTTTATCCACATTATTGAAAAATCAGATCCAAACATCTTAATAAAGAAACAGGAAGCGCCACTATTAATATAAAAGGCAACCCCAATAAATTATTTAGTTCAAGTTAGCCTTCTCAAGATATCCACAATCAACTGATCACTGTAAGTGGAAATTTCAAAATGCCTTTATTTTAACTTGGACTCATAATTCCGGATATCCACAGTCAACTATCAAATTGTAACACTGCTGCTGATTTGAGATCCCAAGCTAAACTACCTTTTCTTGCCTAAAAGCAGCAAAAAAATTATACCTTTTTATAATACCCAGTCTCAAGTTTCATAGAAAAATTATGCAAAAATAAAATAAAATAAAAATAGATAGATTGATAAATAGGTAATTATACACCTGTAATTCTGAAATTGAAAGTAAATACACACTGATCTCAAAACAATGTAGACTTTCAATTAGCAGTGACAGTGACCCATCAATATTGCAATTATAACTTATTGTACAGGAGGTCAAGGAGCTTTAATTTTCAGAGAAGAAATTAACATAAATGAATTAGCCCACCGAGTTAGGTGTCATACTCGTTCCCGTACGAAAAAAAAAATCATCGGTTCAAGAAACAAGCCTATATTCTTCTCTTATAAGTAATGTACCAGACCCACTCAAAGCAGATCAAAAGGAACGCTACTTCAAATCCAGTTCACTCAATTACCTGATGCTTCCCAGTCCCAGGCATTACAAATTAATAGTTGCATAACATTGAAATAATAAGATCTGAGAAAAAATCATTGAGAAACAAAAAAAAAAAAAAAAAACAATCATGCGAGATTTCATGACAAGAATTTGGAGATAATCCGTATGCACAAGGATAAGGGATGCATACCAAAAACAGGCTACATAACAATAGGAAATTAATGGTCGTTTCAAAGTCGATGGATAGAGTTACAATTATGAACGTCTGTTTCTTCAATGAGTTACACTTACAGTTTCCTTCTAGTTATGACCGCAGGTTTTGTACGAATTTCAGAAATGGAAATTTTGATGACATGGAAAAAAATCTCACTTCATTGACTAAAATAATAATGAACCCAACTAAAGAGTCCCTGCAAAGAAAAGCCCCATACCTTTGAAGAGGGGGAACTAGTTCACATCTTGTACAATAATAATTCACTGCATAAATGCTGACACAAGCCTACTGAACGTGTGGTAAATCTCCACAACCTATAAGATTCTTCATTATCTGATAAGGAACATCCTTCTTAAATATCAATGAACTCTACTTAAAGTTCGTCATCCACATCGCATCCCATAAAACTTTGATCGGGAACATAGCCAGCCAAGTCCAACTCCTTCTTCAGCCACTTCAGCACTGTATGGATCTCCTTCAATTGGGGATGAATCATATCTGCAACACTAAACCGATGAATTTTGTGATCCACCTCTAACCAAGTCCTACCAGTCACTTTCTTCAATCTCCTTTGAACCATTTGTTGCCGGATCTGGGCCACTTCCTCCCACCTACCTACATTAGCATATATATTTGAAATCAACACGTAGTGGCCTGGGTTGCACGACTGCATTTCAAGGAGGCTTCTACCTGCCCTCACTGCAAAGTCCATGCGCTTGTGGACTCTGCATGCCCCAAGAAAGGCACTCCACAAGCGTTCATCCTTAGCAACAGACATGTTCTCAATCAATTTTAAAGCCTCATCAAGCTTTCCAGCCCGGCCCAGAAGATCAACCATACAAGTGTAGTGTTTGACATCAGGTCTAATCCCATAGTCTTCCCACATCGAGGAGAAAAAACGAAGGCCCTCGGCCACCAGACCCGAATGGCTACAAGCATACAACAAGGAAATGAACGTGATCCTGTTTGGAGATATCCCACTACCCAGCATCCTAGAAAACAAGTCGAGTGCCTCTTTGCCTTGCCCGTGATCCGCATAAGCCGCAATCATTGCACTCCACGAAACAACGTTTCTTTCCCTCATAGAGACGAAGATCTCCATCGCTGATTCGATGCTTCCGCACTTGGCGTACATATCAATCATTGCAGTGCCAAGAATCACGTCCAACGAAAACTTGTTCTTCAATACGTAATCATGGACCGTTCTAGCCTTGTGCATGGCACCTAACTTGGCGCATGCAAAGGCAACAGTCACCATAGCAACCTTATCGACGACGACACCTTCTTCTACCATCCGATCAAACAGGACCAAGGATTCGTTAGCATTCTCGCACTCTGCATAACCGCCAATCATGACCGTCCATGTAACAGGGCCCTTCCTCGACATCTTATCAAACAAATGCCGGGCATCCTCAATGGCCCGAAATTTAGAATACATGTCCACCAGAGCAGCAGATACAGCATGATCCAAATTGATCCCGTGTTTGTTGACAAGAACATGGATCATCTTACCCAATCGAAGGTCGGCGGTGTCCTTACACGCCCTTATGACAAAAGGCAAAATATAGTTATTGGGTGGCTCCCCAGATCGGACAGATTCCCTGAAAACACCAAAACAGCTCGTATAATCACCGGTCTTATAAAACCCACCAGCCATCACACACCAGGAGACCGCGTCTCTGTGAGGCATTTCGTCGAACAGCTGGCGAGCATCTAGCAAAGCCTTATGCTGGCAATACGCATTGAGGAGCTTATTGGAGATAGTGTGGTTCGGGAGCAATTTAGTGACGGCCAATCGGGCGTGAACTTGCCTGACCTGGAAGAGGTTACGACAGTTGACCAGGAGAGCGAGGTAACGTTTGGGATCCGAGGAATGCGAGAAATGGGGATGCGAGTATGATGTTTCCGAGGCGTATCGAGGAGTCTCACGTTGGGTGATGGCTTCGGCCACGGATGAAACTGACTGGAAACGAACATTTTCATGATGTTTGGAGAAGAAGAAGAAGTGGCTCCCAGTTTTTGTGGGTTTGAACATGGATGTCGTGTCTCGTCTTATTATTTTATTGGGGTCGTGGCATTATCGCTTTAGCAAGAGAAAAACGACGTAGTTTCAATTCAATTTGCGCTGCACCATCATCACACATTCACAAGTCACAACGGAGCAGCAAATTATACATGCCTTGCTGCGGTCTCAATCCTGACCTTCGTACGAGATGGAAAAAACGGTTCAAAAAATTATTGAGTTTTCATGCAGCTTTAATTGTTTTTCCCTTTTATAGGCACACGTGCCTCACGCACGTACTTAATGTAATGTAATGGTAGAACAATTGTAATTTTTTTTGTTAAATTTATATAAAAAAACTACTTAGGTGGATAGAAATAGAAAATTGATGCAGAAATATTTTCTCATATGAATAAAAAAAATTAAAAATAATATATATCTAACGATAATAAAGATATTCTTATGTAAATTACTTGCACAATGCATTAGTTTTTATAAAAACCTTCATATAATACCAAAAAAATAACTTAAGTACTTTAAAAAATGACCAAAATAAAGTAAATATATATAAATTTTAAACTAAAATTATTTAAAAAATTGAAAAATATCACAAAAAAATTCGACATCTTATCAGTTGAATTGTCTTGCCTGTGCAAGACAATAAATTGTATTAATTTTTTTTAATTATATTTTTTATCTGATAAAATAAATATTTTTTTATATTTAACTAAAATTAAAATTAATGCTAATAACTAATTTATTAAAATACATTAATAGTTAAATATACATTTTTAATTATGCCGAATGCGTTAAGATGTCTCACTCTCGCACGAACGGATTATAGAGCTACGTTAAAAAGTGGACCATTGAGGCCCCCTTGAAAGATTTAAAAACTCCCTAAAACACACTCCGAAAGTGCAATCATCATCTCTTTAAAAAGCTTGCACTACGTACTCAATTAAATATTAGATAGCCAGGTCCATTACAAATCGACAAATCCAAGTTAGACAGGGCCACCGGTCGGAAGACCAAATATTAATAATAAGAGGCAAGAAGCCTCTTCATTTCATCCACCAGGGCCTCCATCTGCTCCCTGGAATGCAGCGGTGCCGGATACACACAAGCGCAGTCCAGCCGACCACCTCGTATCGTGTCGAACACCGCGATAGACGGGCCGACGCCGTGGACGGACGCACAACCCATGTAGTCCTCCACCCCGGCCTTCTGGCGCACCGGGTCGTCGCAGCCGCCGTCGATCACGGGCTCTTCAAACACTGAGATTAAGCAAGTCCTCAGGGAGGACGACGGCGTGAGGCCGGGGTTCTCTATGGCCTTGCACATCAAAAAGTTGAGGTCAGCCATGTCCGAGAAATGCTTGTTGCGCTGCTTGGCGTCTTCAAATGACGAGTACGCCCTCGCCGCCACCTCCCACAGCGTTTCCCCGCCTTTTAGGTCGTGCGTGTTCTGGACGGCAGAGTGGTAGAATCCTGAAAAGTGAAAACCCTCCGGGATTCGTTACTAAATACTAATTTTTGGTCCCAACACGTGACCACCATACCAGACAAACTAGCTAGCTAGGCCCATAATTCAATTTGCCAACGTACGGCTCACCTTTAATTCAATTTAAATACTGTAAACTAAATTAATGCCTAATTAAACACTCTTTCACAGTTTCACAGTACAGCAATTATTATGATGTGCTTTTAAAAAAAAAAACAAAAACAAAAACAAAAACACAAAGGTTTTAAAAAAATGGAACGAGTTGACCCGGTAGAAAAATGGAATGAGCAAAATTAATGAGCGGGTTTTACCGAGTTGGCGGGGGGAGAGAGGTGGGTGAAGAATGGAACGGCAGTCCATGAGGGTCACTACTGCGTACTTCTCCCATCTGTTGTCGGGAAACTGCTTCGACCAGCGTGCGGCGATCAATCCTGCGGCTGCCAACGCACCACACAGTTTTATCCCCCTCGTCTCGCAACCCTGCAGTACCCGCCCCGTTTTAAATTTTGTAGCAAATTTATAATGAATTTTGTAGCCTTCCATTTTCCATAGGCCAGTGATTTAGTCAAGCAAGCAAGAATCAATTGGACAATAGTGAGTTTAGATCGTCTACTCTACGATAACTATACCATATATTAGATCAAAACTCGTAATTTTAGTTTTTTTTTTAAAGAAAAATGTATACCAAGACATGATAATTTTAAGATATTGCACTGTACGGAACATGGTTGATAAAACTATAGATTAGGCAGTTTTGTGGTCATTAATTAAAAGAAGCATATTATTAGTAGTCCATACATACCTCAAGAATACGACGAGTGGTATGCGGATCCAACTGCAGCCTGACAACCTCCGAGCGTCGAGGCAATCCTACGTTGTGGAAGCTCAAATTCGACAGCCTCAGTGAATTGAGCGAGTACCCGAGCACGTTCACCCCACGCGCCCAGAACGGCTTGTCGGCCTTCCCGGGAGGTATGAGATCCTCAATTCCCAAACTGACCTCCCCTTCGCACTCTATTTCCTCCTCCGCCCCTCCTCCCCCTCCTCCTCCCATCAGCACCACCAGCTCTCCCAGCAGCTCCTCCGCCGCCTTCCGATCGCACGCCCCCGTGTGCAGGCGGAGGACCGCGGCCCACCCGCTATCTCCGGCGTCGTACGCGGTGGCGCACATCACGGCCGCGTCTGACGGCGGCGGAAGGCCCTGATCGTCACTCCACGCGTTGCGATTGAGTTCGTGCTCGAGGATGGCGTGGATTGGGGAGCCTTGGTCGTGGGCCGTCGATGGGGGAAGATCGAACGGATGGATTTGGAGGGGGGGTGGGGCCGATGAGGGAGTCAGAAAAGAGAAGGCGTTGGAAGACGGGTGGAAGCGGAGGTTGGATCGGAGGATAGGATGGGAATTTTGGAGTTTTTGGAGGGCATTCTGGAGAAGGGTGTAGTTTGGGGACCCGGAGAAGAGGATGGCGAGGACGGTGATGCCGGTGCCACCCAGCACGGCTCGGCACCAGCTGTGCTCCGTGCCGCTGACGGGGCGTTCCTCGGCCGGTGGCGAAGAATCATCTAGCGAGAGATTAGCGGCGCCGCTGTCGCCATTGATACTACAAGACATGGGCAGATAGAGCGCGAGGGGACCAGAAAAAAGAGTGGGTTGGGCTTCTCCTGGACTGCTGGTTATTATTGATGCGGGAGATGAGCGTGATGCGTAGGATGAATGCGATGGGTCGACGTTTATAATTCATAAATAATTTTTAAAAGTGATAACTGTTTGTAAATTAAAAACTATTCATGTCTTTTTATATAAAACTTAGAATTTTGTATAAATTATGAATATCGAATATATGGAATATAAAGTCTAAAACAATAAGAAATAACCAACATGTAATCACATTGATGGCTAACATATTTTAAGTAGTTAGAATAGTATTGTTGAAATATAATCAATTATTTACTTAAATGTTGTAAAGGAAATTTATAAAAATTTAATTGTAGGATCAAATTGAAATTGCTCACTAAAATTAGCAAGGCGTGGTTAAATTTGGAGTGTTAAATTTTAATTTTTATTACTTTTCTAGTTAGAATTGATATTCTTACATGGCTGAAAATATTCTAAGTCAACCCATATCTTGCAAAACTCACAAGCCCCAACAATGCTTAAGCTCGGTGGCGACACTGAAAGATTCATTTAGTTTCAATAATGACCCTGCGAATAATGACAAATAATTAATCTCTACAATTCAAATTATTGGATCATGTCTTTCCATATCTTCATCATCACATACCCATGTTGAATTCGGCTTCATCTCTGTTGATTTGCAACAAAAATGATAACAATGAAGTTAATGGATCAGAGAAAAGAGAAAGATATATTAGAGCCTAATGGCTAAGGCCCAAGTATAGATTTGAGAATATCTAATAAGAATTTGGTTAGGTTCTACACATAGGGGGCAACAATAATGCCATTAGTAGTTGTGAGTTCAGCTTTGTATAACTCAGTAAGGATTTGAATTTGAAAAATGAAGAAAAAAAACAATAAAATGGGCAAGCGGTCGAAGATGAAGGAATTGAAAGATTGACAATAATTCAAAAGATGTGTGCTTTTGAAAATGATGAATATAGCCACTAAGTCCTCATATGCTCATCGCCCAAAGGATTTGGTATTGAGGGGACATGGGAGATAGATACAAATTAGGAGTGCTTTTAAGAGTGTGGCGAACATGTTGGACTATCGATCTTACACGTGGAGTAAAAAAGAAAAAATCAAGAAGAACGCCAGGGAATAACTATATAAAAATAATATTTTGTTATGATAGATAAGAAAAATAACAATGTTATTATTTGATGATGCAAAAAATACTAGTTAAAATTTATAAAAGTGTTTTTAGCTAGATTTTAGCTAAAATATATTGAGGTAACCACTAATGCTCTTGTAGGGTTAATAATTCAACAAGATGAGTAAATTGATGGTGATATTAACTATAATACAAAGTCAGGATGCTTAAGTTGAGAAGTGTGATGAGAGTTTTATGCAACTACAATATGTTAATGATTTTAAAATAAAATTTATATAAGACAGTTATTAGACATTCTTTATTATATAGAATAAGTTGTTCAACTAAAAAGAAACAATATACACAGAAGACCACTGTATCTAAGATATAATTATTAAGATATATGTATAGTAAAAATGAGAATATCTCTAATATCATTTGATAATTCTGATTGAAAATAAGACGAGAGATAAACACTTACGTGAAGACATAAGTTGATGGATGCATATTAAAAATATAAAAAAAATAATATTAAATAAAATAAAATTTGCGGAGAACACTTAAGTTGTAACCCTAATCAAAGAAGACATGTGATAAAAGTTTATGTAATATTATTTTAATATTAATTTAAAACACGTAATTATAATAAATTAATATTTCATTAAAATAAAAATAAAGAATATTAAGCATGCTATGAAAAGTTGACGTTTAAAGTGTTTGGGTTAAATTTTAGCAAAAATAGAGTCTTAATTACTTTGATATTTAATTTTGCATTTTGTCCCTCCGAGGAAAAAAAAAAACTTAAGTTTTTTTTAGTATATTTTAAAATTGCAGTCTGGTTCACAGCTTCACACTATGATTACTCGCCCTTTCGCTCTCTTCAAACGGGATTTCATAGATGGGTAGCTTATCGCGCTCAGAGTGCTACAAAATCTAGTTTTGTTTTGGTTCCATAATACCCAAAACGCAGCTTAAAAAACGCGCGCGCGCGCGCACACATTCACGGGAACACACAGAAAAATGTGGTACCTATGTGTTTTCTACCACAGGTTGCTGGATTACAGGAGGCCCGAAGTGGAATCTCTGGCGCAGCACTTCGGAGTTCCCGTAGATTCAACTGACGCCAAGCCTCTGGAGTGGAGGCTTCCCCTCCACAACCACGAGGACTCTCCTTTCCACTTCGTCAATCTCCCGTCCGAGGATATCGCTCGCAGGATCGCCAATCGAAGTGCGCTTACCCCTGGATACTCTGTTTTTATCTCAGTGCATTTTACGTTTGTGTTTTTCTCATGTTCGAGCCTGTTGATTCTGGGTCTTATGTGTCTCTGTGTTAATTGTTCTCGCAGTGTCGAATTGAATGTTTTTTTTTTCCGCTATTCCTCTGCGGTAAGGGCAATGGAACCTAGGTTAAATTACCCACAAGTTAGAAATTTGAGTACTTTTTTTAAAATTCCTATTATTCTTCATTTCAATTTTTCCTCATGTGCCTTATTGTTCTAAGAAGGTCATGTTGTTTTCACTTGATTGCATTCAAATCGGTGACAAGTTTACTTAGTAATCGTGGGTTTACTTTATCACTCGTTTGGCATTGAAGATTTACTCTTTGTTTGACTTTCGAATTGAAGGTATACTCGTAAAAGGAATTTATGAACTATGGGGAGAAGGGGGCGGTAATGAGGAACTCGAGGGGAGTATTAAAGGTTATCCAGATGAGCGGAAGTTGCCATACTTGAGTGATAAGAGTACATTCAAGATTGCAGTTGATTGCTTTGGAAAGGTTCTAAGCTTCCAGGAGCAAAATGACCGCATTAAAAGCCTCTCTTACATCCCTTTCAAGGTTAATGCTTTTCTATTGTTAACATTGTTATGGGCTAGAAGTCTGTTGCCTAAACTAGCTTACAAAAAAATAAGAAAAAAAAACCACCTTTCTTTCTGAAGTTTGTTGCCCTGGGGTGGGCCTTATTAGCTTGATGCCTTCTTTATCCGGTCACCTATGTCACCCCAGGCACTCCTCTTCTTACTATTTGTAAGCAAGCAAAGCTGCTACTGCAGACGCACTTTCCGCTTTTAATAAGGATCAATTTACCCTAAGGTTACAAGTGTTACACTTTCAGTGGATTCATCTATTTCATAATCTGAAATTCTCGATTGGGTGAAGTTGAAATTCTTCTCATGTTCCGGTTCCTAATAAATGTTGCAACTCGCATCACTTGGCCTCAAATGGCATATGACTTTAATGTATTTTATCATTATATAGTTATCTAATTGTCTATTATATTGAGATCTATTACTTTCTTGCAGGGTCGAGTTAATTTAAAAAATCCAGAGCACAAGTTCTGGCTTATGGAAGTTGATGACTATGGATCAAACAATGGACTCCCACCTATTGCCCAAAGGAGATTATTTTTTGGTCGAGAGGTTGGTGCTGCTGATCGGAAGCTCTTGCCGACTTATCAGCTAAAAAGTCGCACTTACTTAGGCCCAACAGCCATGGATGCAGAAGTGGCATTCTTAATGGCCAACCAAGCAGTGGCTGCAGAAGGGAAACTTGTCTACGATCCATTTGTTGGCACCGGTAGCATTCTCATTGCGGCAGCTCATTTTGGAGCAATGACAATGGTAGCATTTATATGTTTTTTTGTTCAAAAAGTTCTATCGGACATCCTTTTAAAATGTATACACACACAAAATTGCTGGGTGTTGCTTTTTCTTCATAATTTTCTGTGGCTTAGAATTCGGATAACAATTGTTTAATATAAGAATGATTTGTACTGTTCAGGGTGCAGATATTGACATCCGAGTTGTACGTGATGGTCGTGGTCCTGATTGCAATATTTGGAGCAATTTCAAGCAGGTAAATGCTATGTGACATTGGCCAGTGGTCTGACCTTGTTCTCATTAAATTGTTGTTGAAGTACATATTGCTGATCACGAGTGGGCAGTAATGTTATGTGGAATCCTGTCAGAGTTAATTGATATTTTTCTCTTCAAATTAAACCATTTTTTAAAATTAAATCCAACAATCTGATAATATGTTACTTGAATTATGCCTAGCTTTTGCATAACTCTGCACACTTTGATGCTTAATTGTTTTGTGCACTTTTGCAGTATGGGTTGCCTGCACCAATTTCTCTACTAAGAGCAGATAATAACCTTCCTCCTTGGCGGCCCAATCTGAAAGAGGTAATCTATTTTTGCGTTGCAGCTGCTGCGTTTGATAACATAGTCTCTGATTTGCCAGGCTATTTGCTTTACACACACACACACACACCCATCAAAAGTATTCTTTTCTGGTAACATTGTCTACTGTTTTTACAAAAAATTACTTTGATGTTGGTAACATAACCTGTATCATGACCTGTGATGCTTCATTCATGACCCGTATAAAGTTCCTAACGATTTTTTTTAGAGCTGTAGCATAAATTCAATTAGTTCTATAAATTTGTGTTACTAATTTTCATAGATTATATGTTTTTTTTCTTCTAATCATATAGATTGGCTGATTACATGGCAGTTGATCTTGATTTGGTTGAATTCAATGTTGTTTTTTGACAAAAATAGTTAGTATATCCATAATTTGGTATTGTCAAATAAACTTGTAGGAATTAATTTGTCACTGGAAGTACATTCCATCAAGTCCTCACGTATTCAAGACATTCATTATTAAATTGTAAGTGAATTAAAAATGGAACATGCCAATGCATCTCTTTTTCAGCACAGTTCTATTATGATTTTGGGTTTTGGTAATTACTTTGGACGAAAGAGAATACAGAAATGTCCTTCCTGTGTTATAACTTATATTACAAAAGCAAATATGGGGGTGTAGCAAAAATTGATTTAGTTAACAACTAAACTATTCTCTAGTTTTAATGGTTTCGGGGTCTACATTGCAAATAAGTAGCTCAGGGAAAGTATGAATTTTAAATCTCGAATCTATTTCTATCTTCCTGTAAGTGTGGTCACAAGGTATCCTTTTAGGTTTACAGTGTACAGTGCTAAATAGATGAAGCTAAGTTAGGTTTTCAGCTTTTTGAATCTGCAGATTTTCTGATGCTTGTGCAGTTGAGCCCCAAAGCTGGAGGGATGTTCCTGTCATCCTGTGTATAGAAATTTCATGTTCAACGTTGTAATTTCAGAGATTGTTAAAGATTAGAATCGACTCATGTTTCTCCAGTACACGAGTATCCTAGGAATTTACAGTCTCTTTTACATGTTTAGTCAGGCAAAGCTATATATAATCTACCCAGAGCAATGGGATAGTTGATCATTCGTATAAATATGTTTTTTCAACAATTGTGAATTTGTGTAATACTGTAACTCGAATCCTCTACCCAAGACCTTTTTATTCCTTACAGAAGTGCCACCTTTTTCAAATGTGCAATTTTTATAAAGCCCAACTTGGATGTGACATTTACTAGTTGGGTAAAGGAAAGCGATTTGGGGCAGAAGGTCTGCCGTGGAGTTTTTGAAGATCACTTGGTTGTGCTTGTCAGTTGTTATTTTAGGCCTTTAATTGTTTTCTCTGTTGTATATTTTGGAGGGTTGAAATTCATTAACACCAGTCAAAAGTCATCATGTTCATTGTTAATGTTGTTCCTTTTCGTTTCAATTTTATAGATGTTTGATGCTATCATCTGTGACCCTCCTTATGGTGTTCGGGCTGGCGGTCGTAAATCTGGTGGCAGGAAACTGTTGAAAGGAGTTATTGGCCCTTACACTGTACCAGATGACAAGAGATCTGACCACATACCATCGACTGCACCTTATAGCCTAGTGGAGTGCATCCATGATTTACTAGATCTTGCTGCCAGGATGCTCAAAATGGGTGGCAGACTCGTGTTCTTCTTCCCTGTACTGCGAGAAAATGGTCCCTCCAAGGACAGTTTCCCAGAACACCCATGCTTCAAACTGATCGCTTCTTCTGAACAGATACTGAGCTTGCGATACAGCCGGGTATTACTTACCATGGTGAAGACTGGACCATACAGCGAGGAGATTGCATTGGTAGCCAAGGTGAAACATTTGGAGTTCAAGGAGAACCATCTCAAGTGGCTGGAAGATGGCAATCTTCATTCTGCACTTTTCTGCCCCGCCGAGCTGGCTGAAGGTGAAAACAAATTGAGCAAGGAATCAAAGACCAAATACAGAGGGAAGTATGTATGATCTCAAAACATTGCATGGTGTTTCTTCGTACGTCTCTAATCCATTCACTTCTAGGCTTGTGGGGCGGGAGTGATTTATAGACAGCTCAGGAGGAAAAATATTAAGAAACTTTGAGCCTATATATATATATATATGTTTTCACGAAGTTTTGATTTGATGCTACATCAAATTTTTAGCATCTGATTTGCAGAAATGTACTGCCCACTATTCTTGGATCTGTTTATCTGTATTACTATCAACTCTAGGCTTGATTCGGTCAATTTTTGCTGGTCAGTTGCCGCCTGTTATTATACTTAAAAATGACAAATTATGACTGAATTAAATTACTATGGCTAGATTTAATTTCCTTGCTTTTGTTCGTCTTTTTTCCTCCACAAATTTATTTTCCTTTCCATTTTTTAAGATCTCAAATAACGAAAACCCATAAACTACTATTGGTCTCCATTTTGTATGATTAGATGTACATAAGATATGAAAAGTTAGCAACGAGTTTTCAGAGGCGAAATGAATTAACTTGATTACACTCGTAATATTTGCAACCTTTTTCTTTTTTTGAAGACTGCACCAATAAAAATGTCGTACGACTAATCAAGGTGGGAAATGATACTTTTAAGCACTATTGAATAATTAAATATTTTAATAAATTTATCTCAAGTAATATTAATTATAAATTTAATTTAAAATATATATATATTAATTAAAATTTTTATTAAATATCAAATTTTAATATATATTTACTATTCAAAACATAAACTAAATTTATAATTAATATTATTTCAATAAGTAAATTTATTAAAATATTTAACTAATTCAACCTAATGAGATGACTAGTAATTGAAAGACAAGCCTCGATCACATGTCATAGCCTAGGTGTAAATGGGTGAGACTACGAAACTCTTCAACGCGTGCACTTACGTAATAATATTTGTTTTAAAGAAAAAAACAATACAATTGAAAGACAACGCGTTTATACATATGAGATCTCCGAAAACCATCATTTGGATGTCCTAGCAAACTCCTCCACCAAATTCCTCATGTCGAACGCCCCGTTGTTGCACTCCGCCGCGCTGACCACCTGCCGGAAAGTGGAGACGCTGCATGGCATTGTCAGCCCCTTCCGCTGCTCGAAGCCGTACTCCTCCTGGGCTTTCTCCAGCAGCATCTTGAACAGCGGGTGCCCCAGAAACCCGGTCGGCACCACGAACCGACGCTGCTCCTCCCCTACATAAACCGCTAAAAAACCCGCCGGCGGTGGCCGCGGCACAGACCTACCGGTGTCCATGTACACGTCCCCGGCTACTGCAGACCCACTATCTCCATGCAAAAACCTCTGTTGGTCGGACGGGTCGACGTAGCCGCTACCTCTGCAGCCGGTCTGGCCGAAGCCCTTCACCTTCACCTTCTTGGCCAGCGTCTTGATGGAGAATATCTTCTTTTTCTTGTCTGCATGGAGTGCGTTCATTTTCTGTACCTTTCTTTCATTTCATTTGAGATGTACGTGGTGAGACAAACTGAGATCATTGAGTTCCTTATTTATTTTGTACTAATTATACGCGATAGAAACATGCGGTGCCTGTAATATATACATGTACTAATTATGGGTTAATTAGTCTCTTATTTGGGAAAACAACTAATTGAGTTCCTTTTATTAGGGGGGGTGGTTTTCGAAGAACCATCTTTATCACTTTTGAAAACACGAGAGCCTAGAAATAGATATTAAAGTCTACGTACGTTTGAATGCGGTGCCGCTGAATTTGTTTTTTTTTTTTCTTCTTTAATTTTATAATAATAATAATAATAATTTTTATTTATTTTGATACCTTTTTTTTAAAAAAAAGGTAAACAATACGGCTCATTGTATAACTTCGATAATTTTTGTGTTTTCTATAAAAGTTTTCAGATATAAATTTGTTAATTTTATACTTTAAAAACAATTCTCAAATTAATAACAAGAACCCCAGTCAAAGTATTCAAATAAACCCTAAATTATTGAAATTACTCCTTTGGCGTGTTATAGTTTTTATTATATTAAATTATTAAAAACAATTTATTAGAGATATTATCATGTTGGTCCGTAATGACTCTTGACATTTGTTTATTTTATAGACGAAACTTATCAACTTTCGTGAAGATCGAATACTAATAATAATTACCCTTTATCATTTGCAAGATGAAATTATATTAAGTTTCTAAAAACAAATTGTTAGATATCTAGAAATACATTATTCATGATGTTATATGGCCAAAATATATACCCATTATATTCTACAAGTTACTATTACTATACATATTTTTTACCTTATTTTGCTTTTGTGAAATTGAGAAAATTCAATTTCAAACATATTGAGAAATTGAGAAAATTCAAAGTAAAATCTAAATTGAGGCTTTTATTTTTCAAACATTATAAAATAATAAAATTATTTATATTTATATATTAAATTATTATTACTTTATTAGAATTTTACGAATAATATGAAATTTTAAAACATATATTATTATTATTATTAAAATTATAAATTAAAAAATAAAATAATAAAAAGATCACATAATATAACAATATAAATTACTCTTTTTATCATAAAATAAAATCTTTGCATTTCCTATCTACGTGATTGAGTAAATGAAAACTTATTTTTGAGATAAAATTTAAGAACCCGAGTCAACCTCCTTATTGCCTACCGTCCGGACCGAATTACGATGTGACCTCCATTTTTTATGCACCCATGATACATGAAATAAACAACTATAAAAAATTGACAAAAAATATGCTAAACTTACAATATTGAAGAGAAGTGTAGTTTCGTCCAAGAAAAAAAAATTAAAATTTTATTGATCAATTTTGGATATAATATTATAATTGTATCTTACTATATTAGTACAGATTATAAGATAACTATTTATAGAAAGATTTATAGTACGAAAATTGCAAATTATAGATTGTAATTACAACTCTTCGACGAAAGCTGTGGCCAGGCGAGAGACTTTGCTAATATATGAGTTTGATTTTGTTTGCTGAATTTGTGGGGTTCAATATGATTGACCATGAGATTTTGATCAACACATTTGATTATGTCTTATTAGCAATTTGATTTCAAAATTAAGCTTCTTGATATTCAATTGCCTTAATAACAAATATTTTCATTAATGTGAATGAGCCCCATAATAGAACTCAATCCAATTATGTCCACATAGATATAAGACAATAGTCGGTGAACAGTACACACTAATTAATAATAATGAATTAAAGTAGTTTATGCACTTGTTTTCTCATTATCGCAGTATATAGGTTTGAAAGAGCTCCCACTTATTAAAAATGAACATTTGCCCAATTTAATGAAATTTGACCATATAAATTTTGAACTTATATACATTTTTAAACCTGAAATTTGGTAGAACTTCCTAGTTTTTGATATTCTTTGAATTTAGGCGTTTGAAATCTGCTAGATTATGTTGGGCAATGCATACGTATGTTTTCGCCTAGGTTAGGTACAAATCATACAAATTTAAATGTGAGAATTAAAATAAATAAATAAAACTATGTAAATCTACCAAATAAAGTGCATATAGCATTTTCCATTTAAAAAAGTGTAAAAATGCATGGGCATTCATTTTATAAAACAGTATTTAAAATTTTAAAAAATCATAAATTGATACTTTTCAGATTTGATAAATTTTGTCAGGTGCATGTGTATGGAGTTGAACTACTTCACCAAAGAGTGCTTTTGAATGATAAATTAAATCATGGATGAATTTTAAAAGTAATGGGCGTATGAATTTTATTCTAATTTAATAATAATATAAATTTTAAAATAATTTTAAAAATAATAAATTTCATAACTGTTGTTTTTTAAACCTAAATTAAATTCTATTTAAAACTTTTTTTTCTATTTTATTATTAAATTCATCAAATATTACTTCTTTAAAAAAATTAAACTCAAATCTAAAAAATACATACACATTCCCCCAGAAATTGCCCAAATAAGCCCTTAATAATGATTCACTCAAAATACAGAAAACCACGTTTTGTGTATTATAAAAGCGACAACAAGAATGGTGCATATTCAAATTCAATCGTGAACCCAAAATAATTATTTATGTGAAAAAATTACCTATCTTATCGTATGGCATAAATAATTACGTATTCTAGACTTCATTATGCAAATGAGCAATAGTGCATATATCGAGGCAGTGAGAGAGAGAGAGATGAACACGCACAGAAAAAGAAAAATCAAATTTGGCTACTTCAGGCCAGTCCCGGTCAAGACACTGGTTAACAACGAAAGAAAAAAAAAAAAGCAGAAACACATTCCAATTTCCAAAACACATCACAATCGAAACATAAAAACTGGAAATGTCCCAACTTGTCCTACCCGTAAGGAGCAAAGTCTGATTCCATTCACCTCCAGGCTTCCATCCTAGAAGAATTTATACGGTTAGAAGAACACAAGTCTGATTCATCGCCAGGCTTCGATCCTAGATGAATTTATACGGCTAAAATTGTGGCTTCTTCGGCTCTTTTCCAAATTGCCCATTGCCCAAACAACAGATCCCTCAGTAAGCAGTTTCAGTCCCTTCTTCAGATTTAGATTACTTGATTGACTAGCACCAATTTGGGTTCCTTGGTTAGGACCGTTAAAATCAATTTCTTCAAGTACACCTGTTAAGCCATTACCGTAGGCAGGAAACTTGCCGCAGCAATTACCAGCAAAGCTCGGGTGCGTGTTTGAATTCTTGAGAGGTCCAACTTCCTTTGTGGGGTCAATTTTCACAGGGCGAAGGTTCCTTGTAACATGTTTTCTGGATAAAAAAACTTGCTCCTTTTTGATACCCTCATTCACCTCTTCAACACCCTTAAGATATGATTGTGAAGAACTCTGGTGTCCATTGTCATCAGAAGGATCACGAGGCAATGCAGGAGCCGGTTCTATTATACACTCTTTTCTGTCTCTAAGTGTCCTGACAACGAGAGTTTTAAGAAAATTCATGACTTGAACTGCATGCATCAGGGCATTCAAAGGATCTGCCATCTGCAATCAATAGGAAAAGTGGGTATGATCAATAGCCACCCTTATTTCAACTCTCTGAGGTAATGGAAAACAAAGTTAAGGCAACCGCATCACAAACACTATGTAACGTGATATGTATTTCTATAGATATGATCTCACTCACATGAGTCATGTTTGGCGCAAACACCATAGCAGCATTGTGTGCGTTCATCTTGTTTACATTTTCAAGTTGAGCAACATCAGCCATTAAGTTTATAGCCCAATCTAGCAGAGAAGCTTCTGTTGGGGGAAGGCGCCTTGCAAGCTGAGCACACTCCTCTTCAGTCTGGGATTGCATCACCTGCTCAGCTGAGAGGGAATCCAGCACCCCAGTTGGCAGTTCCCTAAACCAGGCCTGTAGAATTACCAAAGCATGAGAAGCAACGAGAAGAAAGTGGAACATACATAAATTGCAATAAATTATTGCAGTATAAACTCCAACTTCGCACACTTTTTATTCTGTAAAATGTTTAACTTGTTTTAAAAACACAGATAGTTATTTCAACCCAATTTAACTTGAGATCAAGGAAATATGTTGAGATCGCATTGGATTGATCAAGAGTAAAGTTCTGTACCTTGGGCTCACCAAAGGGTGACCCTTACCCCAGATTTGTAGGTGGTAGCTGGAATTATGGAAAGAGCAGGCGACAACCTACTCGGGTTTGAGGAATGAAAAATGAATGAGAGGAATGGTCATATTTCAAAGAGTTACCTTTATCAGTCCTGCCAAGCAATGAATATCAACTCCATCTGGCACCACTCCCCTATTTAACTGCTCTCTAACCAGCTCCTCTTGACCATTCTCAGCATTGATTCTAAAAATCCCTTCTGCCTGCATCATAAAGTGTGAATAGTTTACATGACCAGCTTATGCTACACTAATTAGTGCCACTGCAGCAGAAATGGTAATGACAACTAACTGTGGTTACATACCTGCAGGCCCCCTCGTTCATATAAGCAATTCTGCATGAGCAGGAGGATCGTTGGGACACTGTTTCCTCTAGAATCAAATGAGAGCTGCATAGACTCTGTCGAAACGCCAAATGCACTTGTACTGCAAGTCAAGGACAATGAAATTAATAGTCTAAAATTTCTTAAATAGTGACACTATGATATCAGATAGACTGTGAAAATCATATCCTGTTAGAAATGGAACCATATAATAGTTTATCTAATTTCATCCTCAGCCCATATACATCAATCCACAAAAATCAACTAGTTACTGAGTTACATAACCAGCATGTTTATTGCACATTTCACAAGAAACAAAAAAAATCCCAAGAAGAAAATAAATGAAATGGTTCAATTACAAATGCATGAGGGGGGAATATTTGAGTCAATGATCCAAAGATTTGGATTACAAATGCTGGAAAACAAAATATTAAAATCAACATTTAAAGATATGTCAGGTATAGCTAAAATGTCTTTTTTTTGTTTTCCCCTTTTCGTTGGCGACCAAGTTACAACCAAGTAAATGTAGCGAGAAATGGTATGACTAATAAGGGATATCCCAATGTTGAGATCTTCTGGGAAATTAATCCATGTAGTCAATCCTAGTAATTAAATGGGGAATGAGGGCTTGTTTAGTTTAATGGAGCCAATGAGTTACAAAAAACTGAGTATTTGAATCACAGAAAGTACCAATCACTTCAACCAGATGTTTGACAAACAAACAAACGAATTATCAGTATATGTGGTGAAAAAATAGTAGAAAACATTAACTAAAGTGAAAATCATGCAATGCACAGAGTCATTGTAGGGGCCATATTGAAATGGAAATCAGAAGAAATTCCATTTTAATTCATTTTCACGACCTTAACTTCCATAATAGGGCCCATCTTGATCTTCTTGCAACTCTGTAAAGTTACCCAGACTGCATAAATTAATTGAATCAACCCACCCTCCTTGGTAGGAAATCTGCTTTTCCACGTCAGAATCTATCTTCCTAAAATTGCAGCAATGTAGAGCCATCCATCTTCACTTAGCATGGTCGACCGATTTGATGACAAAATACTAATTAGAAACTAAGACACGAATTTGATTCGGTAAATCATTAAAATTGGCGTCCAGAGATTCTACTGAAATTTGGAGTCTAAAGAAAGCCTCAAATAAAGTACAACGCATTGACTACAAACATTTAAAGGATGACCCACATTTACAAGGAGACAAAATAAGTGCGATGTTTTCACCTAATTTCAAGTAATAATCAAGAAAAAAATAACTTTCAAGTTAAAAAATATTCCCAAACCCTAAAACAAATTTTCCAATGCAAGAACCTATGAACTTGAGACACGTTAAGGAGCATATAGAACAACAATAATGATCAGATATAAGAAATGAATGACCTGGCGCTGGGAGGCCTCATAGGAACTTCAGGTTCGAACTCAACAGGCAGGCCAAGAAAGCCATTGAAGCGGTCGAAGGTGACATGAGCAACATGCCTCACATCCGAAGGCGACCCAATCTCCATCGAAGGAAGCTCCTCCGCGTCGCGGTTACAGGAAACCACGGACTTCCTCAAAATGGTCACCAAAATGGCAAACAATGGCAGCTGATCCCCTTCCCTCTGCCTCTCCTTCCCTCCTCCTCCTCCTCCGCCTACCCGGATTGAGCCATCTTGGGCTTCTTCAACGGTGCTCTCAGCGGCTCCATGATCGATAGGGTCATGCGGCAGGGGAGAGCTGGAAGCCGACGAGAAGTGCAACGGCGATTGAAGAACTTGAGCCATTTCCGAATCGGAGGGGGGGTCTAAGCGTGCGTGCGACCAATTTCTTGGACTGTTTCTAGGGTTTTAGGTGTGTGCGATTAGGGTTTTGAGCTGTGATGTAAGTGCTTCAAGCTTTTGGTTCGAAGAAGACGACAGAGAGGGTCGAGTAGAGAAAGAGAGAGAGAGAGAGAGAGAGAGAGAGAGAGAGAGAGAGAAACAAAAAAGGCGATGTGAGAGAGAGAGAACAGACGAGTGTTCTGTTGCTGATTTAATTGATTCGGAGACCGTACCGTGGTTCCTCCTACGGTGCTTCCAGTGACCTATTCCGATCGATCGATCAATCTGGGCCGTCGGATCCGTGTACCAGCAACTAAGCGGTTTGTCCGATACGGCATAGGCCAACGGCTAAACTAACTGCTGTCCACGTATACCAAACATTCCCTTTTATAAATAAACAGATTTTAAGCGATTACGGAAAACAAAAAAGGGAAAATACAACAATAATACCTTAGATTAATATTATGAGCGCCATTAGTTACGTTAGTTTTAATTATAATATGCGTCCATATTTTCGGTCAAAATTCATATTTATTACTTTTAACGTCAAAAAGGCAACCATGTTTTAAACAAATCCCATTCCGAGTCTAATTTTTTTAATAAGGTGCAAAATTGATTAGATATTCTTATTTATATAAATCTCTTGGGAGGAATGGGGTAGTCTCTATAAGTAAGAAGTTAATTTGAATCTATCCATCATCAACGTTGCAAAATTTGAAATAATCTTTCAAAAACAAATTGTTAAATAAGTCTTATACGTATGGAGATAATCTCCTTAATGATATGTTACCATCCGTTATAGTGTTGACCAAGCAAATTGACTTGTAATAAATATTTGTTTATTTCTTGAATTAAAGGGTAACCATCTTAAAAATTTTTGTTTGACATTTCAAACACCTCTCCATTTTAAGCTTTTTGAATTCCAAGTTTTATACATCTTGAAATGAAGGGATAATATAATTAAAAAAATTTAAAAATTATTGGACCAAACATATAAATATTAAATGTATTGTGTCTTGAGAATTAAAATAATTTAATTAAAATTTTAAATAAGTCTTAAAAAAATAATTATCATGAAATTAATGTACAAGACACTGATTTTTGTATTTTTTTAAAATACATTCTTTTCTCACAGTAATCATTTAAAAAAATTAAAATTAAACAAGTATCAATAAAAGTCATGCTAATTTAAACGATCATAATTTGTTATTTTTGATCAAATAATTTTTAAATAAATAAAAATATTACGGTAATTAATTCTAAATTAGAATTTAACTTGTCCTAAAAATATTATCACTACATAGATATTATAGAATTTGCCGTGAACTGCCATTTTCCCACTGCAATTATTATTCTCAAAATTCATGCGGCACACATGTGGGTTTACAAGCTGCTCTAATGATGATTGATGCTGTCCAATGTAATTTATGATTGATTAATATGTATATATTTTTAGCATGTTGTTCATGTGTGTAGCTCTTCGATTCTGCGTAATTGGGATTCGACTGCAATTATGGATTCGTTTGTTTTTTTTTTGTTTGTTTCGCACGTTGACAATGGATTCATCGTGTTTTGTTTTGTTTTTTTTTTTTGTTTTGGTTTTCCATGCGCGATACCGTGAGCTTGTTTCTTCTCTCTCCTGAGAATTAAGGTATTATTTGTGACCGGTTTTTGTTAATCCATGTAGCACACAAACAAATCATGCTAATGTGGTCTCTATTCCCGCAACTTAAGTTGGGACACACTTTTCCGATCTACACTTTTTTTTTTTAATCTGGCCTACTTTTCCGCTCATGTATGATGAGAATTGCTTATCCTTAATTATATAAACTTTTTTAAAAGAATAATATTAATTATAATCGAAATTACTACAGTAAATAATAATGTGACAGTATAGCAAATCATTGAAAGAAAAAAAGTTATGAACATTGACATCATTACGGTTTTGAGATATAAATACTTTTTGTTTTATCTTATAATTTTCTTTTTCAATAGCAACTCATAAGATGAAAATCATCCAATTAATTGCTAGTTAATTTAAAGCATTAAACACGTAATGTTGGTTAGTTAAATTATGTTGATACTTAAATTGATATAATATGACATAAGGAGATACGGAATGATTGATATGATGTGGTAAGATATGAAATGAAATGATTTTGATGATGATTACTCTGGTTGTTGGTATTAGATGCCCATACATATATATACTGTTTGTTATGATTGCTTGACTCGTTGATGTGTTGTGATCGATGTGAGTAATATTATCCTTGCTGATACTTAATTATTTTATATATTTAAAGATTGATTTTGTTATACTGTTGATGGTTTGAGTGAGCTGTGCATTCGCGTTATTTCCATACATATACACACACACCACATGCAAACAAAATTAGTCATTGCCATAATTTGCCGAACAGGCGGCATCTGAAAATTAGTCCCTTGCTCGATTTGTTTCAAACTTTCAGCCAGCTTGGCGGGGCAGAAAAGCTGCAGAATATATGGAAGATTGCCATCTTCCAGCCACTTGAGATGATTCTCCATTAACTCCAAATGTTTAATCTTGGCTGGCAATGCAATCTCCTCGCTGTATGGGCCTGTCTACACCCGGCTGTAGCGCAAGCTCAATATCTGTTCAGAAGAAGCGACCAGTTTTGAAGCTTGGGTGTTCTGGGAAACTGTCCTGGGAGGGACCGGACCCTTTTCTCGCAGTACAGGGAAGAAGGAACTCGAGCCTGCCACCCATTTTGATTTTTGAGCATCCTGGCAACAAGATCTAGCAAATCATGGATGCACTAGACTAAGCTGTAAGGTGCAGTGGATGGTATGTGGTCACATCTCTTGTCGTCTGGTACAGTGCAAGGGCCAAGTAACTCCTTTCAACAGTTTGCTGCCACCGGATTTACCACCGCCAGCTCGAACCCCAAAAAGGAGGGTCACAGATTAACAGTGACCATGATGCCTTTTAAACTGGTGTTTATGAATTTCAAATCTCCAAAGGTTATGACAGAGAAAAACAAATTGAAGGCCTAAAACGACCAGCCCAAGCAAGTCATCTTCACACACTCCATGGCAGACCTTCTGCCCCAAAATTGCTTTTCCTTCACCCAACTAGAAATTGTCACGTCCAATTTGAGCTTTGTAAATGCATATTTGGAAAAGGTGGCACTTCTGCAGGGAATGAAAAGGTTTTGGGTAGAGAGGAATTTGGATTACAGTATTTCACAAATTCACAAAGGTTAAAAAAACAAAATTAGGCAAATGGTCAACTATCCCATTGCTCTGGGTTGGCTAATGGCTATTACTTAACTTTGCCCGGCTTCATATGTAAAGGATACTTCAAATTCCTAGGACGCGCATGTGCAAGAAAAAGACGAATCAACTTCTCATCTTTAACAATCTCTGAAAGTACAAAGCTGAACTTAAAATTTCTATACACGGGAACATCCCTCTAGCTCTGAAGATTCAAAAAGCAGAAAACTTAACATAGGACCTCATCTATTTAGCATTGTACCCTAATCTGGAGCCTTATTTGATGCAGACTTATCTAGTAATTCAGATGTGGCCGTACTTACAGGAAGATAGAAACGAATTCAAGATTGAAAATAGATACTTTCCCCGAGCTACTTATTTGTAATGTAGACCTCAAATCCATTAAGACTAGAGAGTAGTTTTGTTGACGAATAAATCAGTTTTTTGGCTACAACCCAAGGATTGCTTTTGTAACATAACACACAGTAAGATAATTTGATTAATTTTTGTATTCTATTTAGTACAAAGTAATTACCTAAACCTAAAATCATAATTATGAATGCATGATATAGGCAGTACTGCAAAAGAGATATATCGGCCTGCTGTTCCATTTTTTAATCCACTTACAACTTAACAATGAATGTTTTGAATACATGATGACTTGATAGATGTACTTCCAATGACATTAATTCCAACATGTTTATTTGACAATAAAAATTTATGGATATGCTAACTATTTTTGCCAAAATGCTATATTGAATTCAATTCAACCAAATCAACATCAACTGCAATGTTATCAGCCGACCCAAAAGATATAAGAAGAAAAAAAAACTTATATTCTATAAAGATTAACAGTCATCAAATTTATAGAAGTAGATAAATTTCAATACACAGCTCTTAAAGGAAAATCCTTAGCAAGTTTATCCGGGTCATAATAACAAGTTCACGAATGAAGCATTTAGTAGTAAAGGTCAATACCAAAGTAAATTTTTGAAAAAACAGTAGACGATGCTACCACCAAAGAAATTTTTTTTGTGCGAATGTAAAGAAAATAGCCTGGTGAATCAGAAACTAATGTCATCAAAGGCAGCAGCTTCGGCGCCAAAATAAAGTACCTCTTTCAGATTGGGGCGCCAAGGAGGAAGGTTATTATCTGCTCTTGGTAGAGAAATTGGTGCAGGCAACCCATACTACAAAAGTGCACTAAAAAATTTGACACCAAATTGTGCTGAGTTCTGCAACAGCTAGGCATAATAGAAGTACATATTATTAATTCATTGGATTTAATTAAAAAAGTCTAAATCGGGAGAGAATTATCAGTTAACTTTGACAGAATTCTGCATAACATTACTGCTCGCTCATGATCATCAATATGTACTCCAACGATAATTTAATCAGAATGGCATGGTCAGACCAATGGCCAACGTCATATAGCATTTACTTGCTTGAAATCGCTCCAAATATTGCAATCAGGACCACGGTCGTGTACAACTCTGATGTCAATATCTGCAGCCTGAACAGTTCAAATCATTCTTATATTTAAAAAAGTTATGCAAATTCTAAGTCAAAGAAAATTATGAAGGGAAGACAACACCCAGCAATTTTGTGTGTATACATTTTAAAAGGATATTCTATAGATGAAAAAAAATATAAAAAAGCGTCCATTGTCATTTCCCCAAAATGAGCTGCAGCAATAAGAATGCTACCAGTGCCAATAAAAGGGTCATAGACAAGTTTCCCTTCTGCAGCCACTGCTAGGTTGGCCAATAAGAAAATAAGAAAGCCACTTCTGCATCCATGGCCGTTGGGCCTAAATAAGTGCGACTTTTTAGTTGATAACAACCTCTTGACCAAAAAATAATCTCCTTTTGGACAATAGGGAGTCCATTGTGTGATCCATAATCATCAATCTCACCAAGGCAGAACTAGTGATCTGGTTTTTTTTTTTTTAAAATTAACTCGACCCTGCATGAAAGTAACAGATCTCATTATAATAGATAAGTAGATACACTGATAAAACACATTAAAGTCATCCTTTTTGAGGCCAAGTGATGCGAGTTGCTACATTTATTAGGAACCAAAACACAAGAAGAATTTCAACTTCACCCAATTCAGAATCTCAGATGATGAAATTGAAGAATCCAATGAAAGTGTAACACTTGTAAATTTAAGGTAAATTGTTCCATATTAAAAACGGAAAGCGCACCTGAAGTATCAGCCTTGCTTGCCCACTAATAATAAGAAAAGGGCTGTCTGGGGTGAGATAAGCCGCGGCATGCCGGCAATAAACTTCAGAAAGAAAGGTGTTTAAAAAAAAAAAAACTAGTTCAGGCAACAAACTTCTAGCCCATAACAACGTTAACAGTCGAAAAAGCCTTGACCTTGAAAGGGGATGTAAGAGAACCATTCAATTCCACACTCGGAAAACAAATTACCACAGAGACACATAAGACCCAGAATCAAGAGGCTTCGAACATGAGAAAAGCACAAACGTTTTTTTAGATACATGCACTGAGATAAAACAGGGGTAAGCGTACTTCGATTGGCGACCCTGCGAGCGACATCCTCGGACGGGAGGTTGACGAAGTGGAAAGGAGAGTCCTCGTGGTGGTGCAGGGAAAGCCTACACTCTGGAGGCTTGGCGTCAGGTGTATCTACGGAAACTCCGAAGAGCTCCGCCAGGGATTCCACTTCGGGCCTCCCGTAAGTAATCCAGCAACCTGACCTGTGGTAAAAAAAACAAAAAAACAAAACACATAAGTACCACATAGGCTTGCGCGTGCGCGTTTTGTCGGCTGCGTTTTGTGGATTATGGTACGAAAACAAAAGTGGATTTTTGAGTACAATAAGGTACCCAATACCCACCTATGAATTCCCGTCTGAAGGGAGCGGAAGGGAGATGGTCTTGGTAATTAGGATTTAGATTTTCTGTCCCTCATTAGATATATATTTAGTCTGATCGTCTGTCCCGCCGCCGCCGCCGCCGCCGCCGCCGCGCCAATCCTCTTCAACAACTCCCCAGTATCCAGCCCTGCCCCTTTTCCGACAACCCGTAACCGAATCACGAACTGGATGTTCCATACTCGTCGGGGCTTTGGATCCTTTTGATCCAGACTCCCCTGCCGTACTCGCTCAGTTCCATAAATCTACAGAATCTCAATCAAATCCGAGTCAGACCTACCCTGATCCACACCCATCCATCCATATTAATCCCAACCCCCTCATTCTCCGTTCAATTTGTTAGCATGAATTAATGTCCGGGTTTCGGCACAGAACACGCATGAACTTGAAGAATCAATGTTGTGGAAAGATGTTTTCTTCTTCTTCTTCTTCTTTTCCCCCTCCGATTCCGAATGTGGTCCCTGCGCGCCCGCTTCCACCAACAGGGTAGTACTACTAGCAGACAAAGAGCTTTATTTATTCCCCCATAAAACCCATTTTTTTTGTTAACAGGTAGAACTCTTTTTTTTTTTTTGCTTCTGCTTTGAATTTGCAGCGAAACCCATCTCTGGTACCTCTTGCCGGATGAGGTGACGAGTGCTTCCCTCTTGAATCATTACCTGGATGTTTTGTCCCCATGTGAGAAACACAATGTACAAAGCATGCATGGAGACCACCTCAAGAAGAGAGCTTTGCTAGCTCGCGCCTTGGTTCGCACCACCATTGCTAGATGTAGGTATCTCTGTTTCTTACCCATTTGCTATAATCAACACTTTTTGCGGGCTGGTACATAAAACAATTGATTTTATTTTATTCCTTATCCTTTAGCTAGTGCTCAACAATCTGTTTGTTATATGGTATGGTGGTGTCACAATCCGAGCCGCTAATTCTTCATTGGTGTTGAATTAAAGTAACTTCGTGGCTGATTGAATATGTAGTTCACTAATTATCTATAGAGAGAGATTCTTGTGTACATTACAGTGATGCGCGGTTAATTAATTTGGTGCAAAGCTTCTTTCCAATAACTTGTTCCTAGAACCAAGAAATAAAGAAGGAAAATATTGTGTCGTAATACAGAATCTTTTCTCTGTTGCTAGATCAGATAATTTCTCATGTTAGTCCAAGATCCTTGAAGTTTAGGAAAAATGTCTACGGAAAGCCTGAGGTAAGCTTTGTGCTTTTGCTGGTTCATGGAATTGCCTTATTCAAGCCCTATTATGTTCTAGTGGAATATTTTTGAACATGGATTTGCCATTTTGTCTTAGCTTATGCCTTTTTTTGGTTTATAACATGATTGAACAGGTTGACTGGCAGCTTAATGGCGACCGGAGCCCGCCACCACTGCATTTCAACATTTCACACACCTCTTCTCTTATAGCTTGTGGTGTGACAAACAATGTGCAAGTTAGTACTAATGTATGTCACGTTTAACATGTATATCTGATCATATATGGACTATATTAATGTAATTTGTTGAAATATTTTGCACTTCGCAATGATTGTAGATTGGTCTCGATGTAGAAGAAAAACACCGAACTACAAAGAATGATGTCTTGTCCTTTGCCCAACGATACTTTTCTCCCACTGAGGTGAAACACTTGGCTACAATTTCAGACCCAGAGATTCGGCGTCAGGGGTTTATAAAATTATGGACACTCAAGGTTAGCATGGTGTCTTGACTATATGTTACTTATGGAGTTCCTGTATCATATGATCTTTCTGTTTTTCTTTTTCCTTTTTGCTTGTTGTCACTTGCATTCTCTTCTGTTGACTTGTATATAATACAATTAATAGATAGATAAAAAAATTGGAATACTTTGTAAACATTTAATAATCTGAAGCAATTAATTCTGTTAGAAAACAAGAACTAAAATCAATGGATTTCTTCTTAATTATGTTATTTAAATGTTCATGGAAGCTTTTCTTAACGAAATAAAGGCCTATTCTGTTTCTGATAATGGGAAAGAAGTTGAGGTACGTGAGAATCATAGTTTTTGTTTCACATGTTACTCACTTTGCTAGTCCTGGGCTATAAAATGCGGGGAAATTTTTGCCAAATGCTTTATACAAATTACCTTTGTTTCGTTGTGAAAAATATATTTGTATAATATAATAATTGAGTAAAATGCCCCTCAAAGGAGCTTATTGGTAAAAGGATATTAATGTTATTGAATGTGCATTATTGCATTTTAAGATTTTGTTTTGAAGAGCCTGAATTTCGTACGTTTACAAGTAATTTCTATAAACATTATCCCTCTCAAATTGTGAGGTACCTTACATGAGGCAATTTCTTTTCCCTATTTGCAGAATTAATGAGCATTTCTGAAATTGGAATGTGCGTTATGCCACTGTGAATACTTTTTAAGAAGAGTAAAATATGACATTTGCACAAAAAGTTTGAAATGAAAGGTTTATGCCTAGTCTTTCTTGGAAAAATACAAATAATGATTTTCAGGAGGCATATGTGAAAGCATTAGGAAGGGGCTTCTCTGCTGCACCTTTCAAGACCTTCAGTATCCGGGCAAGGGCTGCTACTCCTTTCCAGAATTTTGATTCTAAGGTATGATTCAGGACGAGGACATGACCTTTAAAGAAAAATTTATTGTTATCATTAAAAAAAAAGTTTGTTCATATAATATTTATATGTTTTTTTTTTTAAATAATACTGGTTACCAAAATACTAAAAGAATGTATAATGCAATTGTTGCAATCCAATCTTTTGTAAACTATGTATTATCTATAACTTCTACAAGGTACCGGAGCATCTCATATTTCTCATTTGTCCTCGAAGATTTAATCCATTCAAATTGCCTTGTATTTTCTCAGTTTCTTTTTAAAAGTTAATAGATTTTTTCCTTTTTTTACAAAATTCTTTCAGGGATATGAAATAGTTGTCGACTCAAACAATGACTCAAACAAGGATCTGACAAGAAATTGGCAGTTTACACTGTTGGAATTAGCTCATTCTCATTATGCTGCAATTTGCACAGAAAAGGTTAACAGCATAAGAGGTAAGTTAGGGGTACTAGTAATTTGCATAGAGACGTATAGATAGTGTGAATTGATGAATGGTCAATTATTTTGCAGGTGGAATAATGGTTCCAATGAATTTGAGAGTATGGAAAACTATTCCGTTTGTTGAAGATGAATACGTATCTGGGACAGACGCAGTCATAAAAGTTGATGGCTTGGCATAAACTATAGTGATCATTTGATGATGATTAGTATTCCTATTTTTCGTAAATGAAAGAGGAAATACTATATAGAGGGAGAATAAGGTAATTGCTGTCAGGCAATTAACTAAAACTAAAATGACAGTTTTGGTATTTTGTTATGCTCTCACTAACAAAATCAACATATTTTTACCTGTCAACTTATTCACAAGCCCTGTATGTGTGAAAGATTAGCAGGCACTTGCCATTCTTTTCTTTTTAAAGGTATTTTGCAGTTAAAAATAACCAGCAATTTACTGTAAGAACAAAAAAATCATTTTATTGTGAATGAAATTCAAAATTGTAATGGGGAAAAAGAGGCCCTCCTTCATATTCATTGCTTTATATGATTACAAATAGAAACTACATTTGAATTGAGATGCATATATAAATGCCAGTTGCTAATTATGACATCCCAAGCAGGTCCTGGTGGTGTTGTGAGATCATGCGGCCCTAAACTAAAGTTACACTTTTTTGCATGAGTGCCCACTTCAGAGTTTGTACCCGTGCGGTATCATTGCACAAAGCAATGGCCCTTGAATTGCTTTGTGACGTGGAATTTGAATTTGCCGTTATTCAACAGGGATATTGGCTTCAAAAATCAAAATAGCTAACTGATGAAGGCAAGCTCATTGCACCTCTCTGCCTTTATGAAAGCAAGTCAGCCAAGCTCCGGCACGCGTTGAAAGCGAGTAGGCAGCCCTATTGTGTGAAATTTCAAACCCACTGGTCTTCAACCGATGTTGACCTACTTTGGCGCAATTTTTCATATAAATATTGAAGACTAGATGTTCTAGGTGGATCATACAGGTAGTCATTGCAAAAGCAAAATTCATGCTCAAAATAGCGAAAGCAAGTCCTTAATGACAACCCACGATCCACTATGTTATCAACTAGCTTTCGTAAACAAGTGAGAGCCTCCACATAGCCTCATGTTACAATTGCCAACTTTTTGGCGTGCAGTCCTGCCATGCTAGTCGAGAGCTCATCACATTACTCTTCCAATTTCTCGCTTCTTTTCAAGCCTCCAATCTCTCACAATCACTCAAACACCTAGTACACCCTCTAAATTCATATAGGATAGCAGAACCTTGGCTAGTGTTCTTGAAAATGACTAAGTACATTAATTGACCAATTTGCTTGCAAATGGTATGAGGAAAATGTTGGAATAAATCTAGTCGAATATTAAAAACTACTATCATAAAATTTATAGTTTGCCTCAATAAAAGGATGTGAAGATAAAAATTAAAAAAACAAAACAAAACAAAACAACGTGATAAAAGAAGATAAGTATTGTATTTATGTAGTTCATTAAATATCATAAATTCACTATACAAGAATAATGATGTATCAAAATTTAATCACAAAATCTCAATACCCTCATATTTTCTCTGATTAATTTCTCCCCAAATTTTCTAAACATCATACACAATGAACACCCGTTTTCTTCTGCTTCCTGGTATGTAGAGGAAAGGCAAGAGAGGGTCGGTGGGAAAGCCGCTTTCCCTTCCTCTCAGTCAAAGCATGTGGCAAGACGACCACCTTTTCTTTTCTTTTTTATGCTTACTGATCAAGATTTTGAGGGCACACGACTGCTAGAGAGTCTTCCTTTTTATTTCTCCCCTCTTAATGTTTAATCATATATCTATCCAAAAAGGAAACATGAAGTCAGCTTCTTTTTTGTAGGCCGAACCTGCAATTTATCATTGCCCCGAGAAATGATTCTTCAATTGATATGTTGTATGGGAATTTTATCTAATCATCTCTTGCCCCGGATATATCGACAACAGACTTCAAAAAAAATCAGAAGTCAGCTTTCGTTTTTTATTTTATTCCGCTTATCTAACCAAGAACTGATACGCACAAACTATGCGACACCCCTGCGAAACCAGGTCAGCTAGATTCTCACTGATGCTTTGAGCTAAATTGATTGATTACGGAGTGAATTTTCGAAGCCACGAACTAGTATATAAATTTCAGGTCTTCAACCAGTGCCAACCTCTATGTGCACATTCCTATATTGAATCCAAACAGCAGATATTACAGATATATCACCAATAATCGTTGCAAGAGCAAAGTCCATTCTCAAAATGGTGGAAGCGTGTGGGGTCTCTAATGACAAATCGACGATCTACAATCCTACTAACTAATTTCATAAACACATGGCAGTCTCCACATACCCTCAGGTTCTTTATCACAAGTATCTCTGTCCCAGGTTCAGTGTTTAAGAGCCCAAATGCAATGGCCAACTTCTCGCTGTGAACTCCTCCCATGCTCACCGTCAGCTCTTCATCACATCTCTCATTATTGCCACTTTTAGATCCAACGATTTCCCTAACTATATCATCCAATTGCTCCAGCATTGCATATATCTTCTCTGCTTGGGGATGGCTTCTATCCCCAGAGAAGAACATGTAAGTTTTTCCCTTGTACTCGGTATAACTAAAACCTGGTTCCTTTCTAAGTTTCCGATCTCTCATCATCACACGAACCTTTAATACGCCTCCCAAATCCTTTGCCTCTGAATATATATTCGATAACAAGACATAGTAACCAATACTCTTGGGTTCAAGCGCAACGACCTTCTCAAAAGCAAGCTCTGCAAGCTCCACATTTCGATGAATTCTACAAGCGCTCAGAAGTGCCCCCCACACAGCTCCATCAGGTTTCATGGACATCGAATTGATGAGCTTCAAAGCTTCTTCAAGTCGACCGGCCCGACCTAAAAGATCCACCATGCAGGCATAATGTTGCAGATCAGGCTGCAATCCATAGATCTCTTTCATCGCAGCAAAATAATCTAAGCCCTTATCTGCCAATCCTGCATGGCTACACGCTGACAAAACACTCACAAACACTGCCCCATCAGGTCGAATACCAGCCCTAATCATCTCATCAAAAAGTTGTGCCGCAATTTCTCCATGTCCATGCATTCCATACCCGCCTATAATGGCTGTCCACGAAATTAGATTCTTCTCAGGCATGTCATCAAATAGCGCACGAGCCTTAACCAAGTTACCACACCTAGAATACATACTGATCAATGCATTAGACACAATTGAGTTGCGAGCAAGGCCCCTAGATTCTATCTTCAGCTCCACCTCTTTACCAACACTTTGAGCACCAAGATGAGCGCACGATGAAAGAACCCCAACGATCGTTATTGCGTCAGGAGAAATGTCCAAAAAGTCCATCAATCGGTAAATCTCCAAGGCCTGGGCAGCATGCCCGTTCTGGGCATAACCAGAAATGATGGCATTCCAAGTTATCAAATCTCTCACGGGCATTTCATCGAACAGGTTGCGAGCAGCATCCATCGAGCCACACCTTACATACATAGAAAGCAGGCAGTTCGAAACAGCTAAAACCCAGTACCACCCAAGCTTAATATTGCAAGCATGGACACATTTCCCGAACCCGACGTGAGCAGAAACAACACAAGCAGGGACCAAACCGACCATGGTAACAAAGTCACACGGCACACCCATTCTCCTCATGTAGCGGAAGAGACTGGCGGCGTCCTGGAATCGGGAGTTGAGAGCGTACCCGGCAACCAAAGCGTTGTAGCAGACGGTGCGCGCCTCCGAGTGAGGAATTTCGTCGAACACCTTGCTGGCGCTGTCGACGAGGGAGCATTTGGAGTAGAAGGAGATCAGGGAGGAATGGACGAAAGATTCGGAGATGCAGCCGGTGTGGATGACGTGGGCATGGAGCTGGGCGCCGGCGTTGTAGAGGGAGAGGGCGGAGGTGGATTTGAGGGCGAAGGGGAAGGAGAAAGCGTTGGGGCGGTGGCCGGAGCGTAGCATCAAGCGGTAGAGTTCGAGGCCGTCGCGGAAGCGGCCTTGCATGGCCAGCTCTCGCAGCCTGGTGTTCCATGCGACCGTGCCGGTGGCTGCCTGAAGATTGTTGAAGAGCTGCTTGGTACTGCCCATTTACAGCATGTCGGTGGTAAGAGACGGCGTTCCGTTACATATTTGTTTTTTTAAAAGTGTGTCTGAATTTTGAACGGGTATTTTTTTATTTTATTCCCCTCAAGTTTTTCGTACAAAAATAATTAAAACATTTTTCAAACATGTACATTTCTCATAGAATTTTAAAAAAATAAATTGATAAGTCCTTTGAAATTAACAAAGGTTGCATGAACATCGAACTTGCGAGTGGATAGAACCATACATAATTTGTAAAGCTTATTTGTGTCCATAGAGTGAATACGGGAGAGGTCCTAAGTTCTGAATAAATAAGTTCAAGAGTTAAAGGAGGAAGAGACAGAAGAAGTCAGGTTTATTAATATGTCAAGTACAACTATTATAAAATCATCATAAATTGACCTTCATTTTAATTATGTATGAATTTATTTATTTCAAATCAAATCTAAACCACATTCGCTAACATACTATTTTTAACAAGTTATCAACTCACACAACTATCAAATGACAACTACAATGATCACAACATAGAAAGCTAGCAAATGACTCACTCTGACTCTACCCCGAATAAGATTAACAATATGCCTGTAAGAATAAGAAAGATGTAATTAATTATCATTTCCCATCCCCTCGTATTGAAGATCTCTTAACGCCATCATCAAAGACCATCTGAGAATCATCGATCATATCCCATTTCAGGTAAGCTTTTATAGCTACATTTGCTAGCCTTATGTCAAAAGAAGGATAACACAACTTTCATTCCTTGAAGCACATTTTCAGACCATCACGACCAGTTTAGCAAGAGCCTGAAGCATAACATTGGGCTTTGAAAACTACAATTTCAACCAATCCCATATACCGTCAACCTTATTTAGATTACCTGCACCTTCATACAAGCTGATTGAGTAATGAAAAGCCTTGAGATCCCGTGGCATCATTTCTATCTCTACCTCTCGAAGAGCAATTTCAGCTTTCTCTAAAAGCCCGGCTTTGACCCATATTGATGCCAAATAACAATACGCACTCCAATCGCACGTGCTTTTGTCTATATTTTTCATCGCCGCCACAACCCACTATATGGCTTCAAAGTCATTTAGGGACGCATAGCGGTGCGCATCAAGGCATTGCAAGTAAAGGTGATCGAGGGACATTTCTTCTACTAGGGGAGGCACCTTCTCAGGCTGCTCCAACTTCATATACAGAGTCATAAGGGGGTTTAATGCCTGAGAAGTGGATACAAAGCCCAATCCATCCATTTTCTCAAAGAGAGACAAGGCCTTTTCAGTCATCTTGATCTCACAAGCGAAGATCAATAAAGATCCATAGGTGCATTGGTTCTTCACAGATGATGGAAGGAAGGCCATCAGAGTCAAGTAATTCTCGGCAGCAGCTATCCGCCTATCCCTTGGTTTTTGATATCAGACCAATGCGTACTTCGCAATCATAATGTGACAAGCCGATGTTTCTGTAATTCTCAGAAGCAATTATCTGTATCAATCCAATCAGCATACAATTCAAATATATGCCATGACATCCCCACAGGATCAAACAGGCCTATAAAGCACAATCAATAACTTCATAAAAATGTGTTTATCGTTCTGTTAAAAAAACCGCCATTTCTAATTGAAAACCAAAAGGGTCGTAGTGAAATCATATAATTATCTGCATGCTGTTGAAATTCAATAGATATTTCAAGTTTTGTTATATCTACACATCAGTTCACAACTATCAACAATTAAATAAAGCATAAATGCGCCAGTCAAGACGTGAACAAAGTAGCTAATGACTCACATTTGAATAAATTTTTTCTTTTTTAGAAAAAAAAAAAAAGAAGCTACATTTGCTTTCCTTGTGTTTCACTGTTTCTCAGGAACCAAACAGAGGGAATTGCAATCATGTGTGATTTAACTAGGAAAAACCTTACTTACAAAAATTTAAACCAAATGGGGGAGGCAGAAAAAAAATTCAGCAACAGAACAAGTTAAGGACTAGAGAAAACAACTGAAACATTTGAAAACATCGTCCAAACAAAATGAAACGAAGAAGAAGAAGCTTACCTCGATAGCGCGTGCTTGAATCTGCCGTATTTTCGGAGCTCCTAGATACATCTTCGGATGACGCCTTCCACGGTGACTTTGCCTTCCTTAAAGTAATCGTTTAGCGTGTGGGAGACGCTACCTTCGGTGGCTCCAAGCGCCGACAACTTGGGGTAGAGGCGATCTCCTCCGGCGGAGGACGTTTTGGTCGTGGCATCAAGCACCGCCGTGTAGAACCGCCTAGCCAGTGACGCTCCGGCTGAGAACAGGCCTCTCTGTAGCATCATTTCTCCCTAGAATGCCGTCGTCATTGTAGAGCTAGATTTGGGTTTATATGTTTTACATTTAGTGAAGGAGGAAGAATTTGAGAGTTGTGGCATTCACTTCAACCAACATGTTTTAATTTCAAACCACCGTGAATTATGTTTGAATTCAAAATTCCTTAGGGTAACATTAAAATAAAGTGATAGTAAAGAGAAAAAAGCACTGGGTTGGGTTGGGACAAATTATCCTTATTTCAAACCTATCTCTCCTAAGAAAATTATATCTCAAATTTGCCTTAAACTCGATTATGTTGACCTAAAATCCATCTCGATAGGGTTGGGGCGGGATGGATACTTGATAAACTCGCTAAATTATTTTACAAAAACGGGTTTACAATGATTCATTTTTATTTTGAATTCATCCCAAATCATTGACAGATTGGAGATATCAATCTCAAATCTACCTCAAATCCAGTTATATCAATTTTAAACCCATACAATTAGAGGCGGGGTGAGTCAGGTATCCAATATAACCCACCTCATTGTCATCCCTATAAACAATATAACCATATGCTCTCACCAAATAAGAGAAAAGGGTGAGAACAAAAGAACCATTCCATTCACTAGCAAGAGACAATGAGAACATATAGATTGGCATTTGAAAATTAATCCTTATGTTTTGATTTGATTATGGTGTGGTTTTAAATATATTTTTCGCAAATGAATTTATGCTCACATTGGTGATTAATGTGGGTGGTATTATAAGAGTTAATGGATAATGAAACACCTTAAATATATTATTGTCTTTAACAGGCCCGGCCCAAGGGGGAGGCCCAGTAGGCGGCTGCCTAGGGCACCCGGCCCTTGGGTCTAGTTAAGGGGCACATATTTGTGCCCTCGAGGGCACCAGCCCGGCAGTCGCTACCCGTAACCACGATCCTCTCCGCTCTCCCGCATCGCAAAAACCGACTGAACCGAGCGGCGCAAACACGCAGTCCCGACGGCCGCCGGCACCGCGCAGCCCTGCACAGCCGCGTACTAGACTCCCTTTCACTGTTCGACGACCGCGGCGACGCCGGACGCCCTCACCCAGTCACCCTTTCAGCCTTTCTGTTTCTGCCTTTCACCGATTCGACGACGACGTGCCGCGTCCGAGTGAGACGACAGACGGCGACGACGTTCCGTCGATCCAGCGATCCTCCACTCCTCGGCAGACGGCAGCACGGAGCACGCAGGCGGAGGCAGCAGACGAGACGCCGAGACGACAGTTTGTGAGTTCTCCTTCCTTCCGACCCTTTTAATTGTTGATTTGAAATTCAACAAACTGTATACTCTATTTTTTGGTGTTTATCGAGCAATCCGTATACTCTCTTGTATTACAATAATATTATATATAAATTGGGTTCAATCTGGGGAAATTAGTATATATATATATATACTGATATACAAACTGGAGTCTTTTCATGGGTTTTCTTTACCATGGAAGCGTGTAATTAATCTGGGAGAATATGGGAGAAAGGAAAGGGATCAACAGTTAAGAAAACAAATTTTAGTTGGTAGTTTTGAGACAATAACAGATTAATAGAGAAAAATAAAAGTTTAAATAGACTGAAATTTGAGAAGCAAAGTTAAAAGATTCAATAATGTCAGCATATTAATAACGTATTACATAATTAGAAAAGGGGGTTAAAAATATAGTGTATCTTTTAGTATCCAATATCACACACAACCTTTATATATTAGTAGGTTTCTATCTATCGACAATGACAACAGCCTGTAGATATATTTTTTAAATGGACAAAAACACTAACTATAAGTATGAGAAGTAAGCACAGATAATAGAAGAAAAAACATAATCTGCATAAATAATTAGAGTCTTAGCCGGAATATAAATAAAGAAATTAGTGAGGTCATCATACACCATCGGCTCCACCGTCACCTTGTAGTAGCCCTGCAGAGGTCGTCAAAGGTGAGCCAAAGTGGTCAACAAAGGTGGTGAAAAAAATTAAAGCTGGTAAAAAATTTTGAAATAGCTAAAAAATTATTGAGCATTGTAAAAAAAAAACTAGATAAATTTTATAATAATGACATTTTTCGTTAAATTTTACCAAAACTTTAACTATCCCCCGGAGAGTACTCAAAGTTAAGTAATATTCATACTACCTATACTTATATAAGGTATAGGATTAAGAAGGTAAACAATATTAGAACAAAATGTATTGCTGCTAATATATGTGAAATTTATGTGAAATACCGATGGGATTTAAAATTACAGCACTATTTGAATAATTTTAATTTAGTGTTGCACTATGTTGAATCATGGATGGATTAATGGATGCTTTTGTTTTTAATTTGGTGTTATACTATTTGAATAATGTTTTTAGTTTTTAAATTTAATTATATTTGATGAGTTAATTAATTATGTTTGTAGATATTAATATTATTTCATTGTATGTTTTGATGTTCTTAATTAATAGCTGTAAATTTTAATTTGGGATTATTATAAATTTTAGATAGGTTAAGAAAAATTTAAAATTCAATAACAAAAAAAACAGGGGCACTTTTTTTAGATGCTCGCCTTAGTTGCCTAAGGCATCCGATTTCTTAGGGCCGGCCTTGGTCTTTAACTTCTCAACAACCTAAATTATTTTTAGACTTATACATTTTGCAATGTAAACATTCTAGTAATATATGAGCTCTCTCAAGGTTGGCTCTGAGGTATATATGAACAGGCTTATTTAAGATTTGATATAATCCAAATATAAAAAATATCGGTAAAACATATATTACAATGAAATACGGAGAGAGTGTCTATGCATTCTTTCTGAAATTTACTTTTTGGTGGATTATAACTCTGCTATCATATTCCAATGAAACCCTTATTTAATTTCATATGTTTTAATAATTATAATGTAAATGATTATACCAGGAAAAAAAATTGATAGCACATCCTTTCAATGGTTTTCTACTTTAGCTAAAATGGAGTCCGATAATGATGCTCCGACCAACTCTTTCTCATCAAAGGATATTGCCCTGATGCATCAAGCCTTTGTGTTTATGATAGTTTTAAAGTTATTTTTAAGTAATCTACTTTAATAAAAATCTATAACTTTTAAAAAAACAAGACTTTTCTTAATGATTATATTGACGGCCTACTTTGTTCCGGTCTGACTGTTAATGATTCATTTTGATATAGAGGATAACATATTACATCTTCTCGTAAAACAATCTTACATAATTAAAAAGTTATATTTACTGAATTTTTCAATGATTTATTGGAAAAAGTAATAAATAGAATGTATTATTGACCTTAGTTTGGATTTATTTACTTAAATTTTTCCATAATTTTTATCCTCCTGATTTGTTAAAGCAAATTACTTCTTACATTGTCAATATTTTTTTCCCTATTTTATTACCAAAAATTATTATTTAAAAAAAACAAATTTTAAAAAAAATTTAAAACACATTCTTTTTATAACACCCTCCTTCCCCCTTCCCCCCCTAAATCTTCCCGCCCTCTGTCCCTCCCTCGCCGACCCCCCCCTCTCTCCTTCTCTACCTCACCCCTAGGTAACTCTCTCTCTCTCTCTCTCTCTCTGTGTGTGTGTGTGTGTGTGTTCTCCCAATTACAGCAAGTTCTATGATGTTTTGTCTAATCATGTTATCCTAAGACATTCTATGACTAGAGATCAGCTCAAACGAAACCCTAGAAGTTGGACTAATCAATAGCCGTGAGTGCACAGCACTAATCGAAGACTGGTAATTGTTATATCTTCGAATCCAAAGCGATGAAATCGATTCTTATTTCATAAAGTTAATCTTGTATTAATTAATGTGGCTGCGACATTGACCGATTTTGTTCATTTTCTTTTATTTGCAGCCGACCCTATTGTTTAATTTTCATATTATATATACATTAAACCCTGCAAATCGTTTCGCGTTTCATAAACTCAAATACCGAACTAATGTGGTTCTCATGTGAATTAATTATTATTATTTATTTAGAGCCCTCGCCTATTTATTCAGCGATCTATCATGTTATGTAATATGTATACATGAAACTCTGTAACTCGGTGCACTTTCATAAAGTGAATGCTCTATTAATGAGGCTGTGATACAAGCTAATGATTGCTACTGTTGTTGTTGTCGTCTGACTATAACCCCTTGTTATTTGAGCTATCTTTTAGGTTATGGATACATCAAACCCTGCAGTTTTTGCCAACACGGGGCTGCTGCAGATGCATGCAGGACGGAAGGTTCGAGCAGTGATTCAGGTCTTAAGTTCTGATGGGGGAGTTGTAACTGGAAAATCTACAGATGATCAGAAGCTGGTTGTGAAGGGGTCCCCACCTTTCGCGCTTACTACCTTTGTTGAAGTTATTGGTATTGCCGACAGTAATCAATCAATCCGCGCTGAAAAATGGACCAACTTTGGCGATACATTTGGTATGGCACTTGCTCTTCCCACGACTACTACACTGGTTTTCTATTTTTAGTGTTTTATAATGTCATTGCGTGAACAAGTGATATTCCAATCCAACATTTGTTGAAAAAGGCATTGTGTATGGAATCCCATATTGGCTAAGATTCTTACTTTTCCTAAAATCTAAATATCATTGTGCAAGCAACCCTTTTTTTTCTCAACGATAACATAAAATTTTCTCTAGCTGTACAACTGACATTCTGGTACACTTTATTGTGCAAAATAAATACCAGCAGTCTGGAAGCTATTATTTTTTAAGGTTCACCTAGACTGTAGAAAGTAAGTACTCTGTTTTGACGCAAATGAATAACCAAGCAGCCTTCTTGTCCCTCTGTAACAACCCTTTGATTGAGCTTTTATTTAATTTTTTTTTGGGTCAGTGTAAGTGATCCCTTCTTCTCAACAATAATAAACAACTTCCGCCAAAATACCAAGTCACAAAACTGTAGCTTTTCATGGTCCACTCAAATTGTAGAAAGTAAGTAGTTTGTCTAGATGCAAATAAACCAATAAGGAAGACCGGTGCTCCCATCCTATGCTTTTGTAACCAGCTTTTAATTGAACTTCTAGGAAATGATGCTTCTTGGTTGGCTAAATATGACCTTCCTGTGGCGTTTGCAATAAGCTGATCTGGCAGTGGAGCCCCGAGTGTCTACGTTAGTTAATTTGACTCATGTTGATAATTTAGAGATTGAATTCATTGCTTATCTTAGCATGTGAATGGAGCATGAGTATTGACAATGTAATTTATCCCAATTGTTTGTATCTCCACTACACTGTTGAGTTGCAATAGTATCCCCATTATTATTATTATTATTATTTTCTATTGAATTAATGATTGTAATTAAACTTGAAAATGATTTTTCTTATTCTTGCTCTGTCCATCTGAATTCGTTTCCATCTAGTGATGGGCTTTCTTTTTCTAAACCTATATGCTGTTTTTCTTCTAAGAAGCACTTGAATTTTTGAGCAGACACAAATACCTACAATCAGCTTTGCTTGCTTGCAAATGGGGAATACAAGCACTTGTTCATTTAGGGAGTCATGTCAGTGCATGGTCGTTGGTTCTTGGTGAAGCAGGAAGCATAATCTTCTAGACACTCCTTCCTGTGGTCATGTTGTGATGGGTTTCATTTGTGTTCTAGAACTTGTAGAGGTGTGCTCGATGATTAATTTGATTGTGTAATGTACTTATGTTTTTGAGACGAGGACACTATATTGTATCTGTTTAAATGGTTTTTTTGTTACCCCTACTTTTCTACATCCGTTTATACATATTATATGGCAAGGGCAGGGCCTGAAGCATAACGCCTCAATGGAATTTTACAAAGCATTTGAAGTTTGGTTTCATGTAATGGATCACAATCTCAACATTAACACATATAATGTAGGTTTGAAATGGTTCCATCTTGCCTATTTTAGCACTTGTTATAAACAGGACCTTTCAACTGCCTGTGCTCTCGACCTTTTTTTTCTCTTGTTATTGATTGGCAAGGATTGAAAATAAGACTCAATAAACAAAGCTACTTGTTAGTTTGCTACTTTGCACTGCAAGTGCTGATGAAAGAGGAAAGAAGTTAATCAAAATTTGCCCCATTTTCAGTGATTGCTAAGACTGACCGATGAAAGAAAGGCGCGGTGAAACAAGCATGGATGATACCATTGTTTTTTTTTTTTTGGATGAATTAAAAAATGCAATTGTCACGGTTCTCATAGGTTAATAACTCGCAGCGTTAACAATCATAGGTTAATAACTCGCTAGGGCTAACAATGTGGCACTGGGCATGTCAGAAGCCCTCAACAAGACAAGAAATCTCCACCAATAAATTTAATCTCCAACTCCGAATTTTCTATCGGTTCTCTAATTGAGCCAAGAAATTAGAATGAGAAAGGGAGTCAGCGAGAGCTGAAAAGATGTGGACAATTATAAAATGCAATGAGCTGTTTCAAATGGATTAACTTAGAACATCCAGAAATAAACTCATGCAGCTTTTCTGGTGTGCAATCCTTTTATTAACTACACTTCACTCAATAACTAAATGATATTGACGTTATAACAAACCCTAAACATTCGACTAGTATACAACACTGCTTACTGCCAGTCATCCAAAATGGGGCATCCACAGAAACTGAAGCTGTTTACCGCAGCAATGCATATTCTTTTGGCCGTTATCAGGCGCACTGCTATGCAAATTCAATACACTGAACTTGTTCCGCAAGTACAGTGTGTCCCTAAAGTCCCCAGAAAAATCTTTGATCTGATTAAAGAGTCCGACTGGTGAGGGCAATTGGACGCTTCCAACTTGGTCTCTAGACTTTCTACCTGAAAAAAACTAAGAATTCAGAAGAAGCAAATTTCAACAATTATAGCCATAATTTAGAAATTTGGGTTAATTTGTGCCAGAATGTATCTTCACATTGATTAGAATAGATGTCAAACAAGACAATGAGATATAATAAGTTAAAAAAAAAAAAAAAAAGGAAACGCACGTGTGGCCTCTAGTATAGACATAAGAGTATGAGACTGGGATCTCCCCTCATGTTGCGTAAGGAAACTCAATGTTATTGGCATAACGGGCTTGAATTTCCACAAGAAGCATGCAAAAGAAATCGTAACAAAAAGAAAGTAAAGAGACTGGAAGACCTCTCTGCGTGGGTTCTTGTAGAACTCAATACGAAGTATATAACCAACCTCTGACTAAACAAAAGATTCTGGACAAGTTTAAAACAAACAGAAATGACACATGGAAAACAGGAACAATATTTGGATGGTTATTCTTTAGAGGGAGGAATTGTTTTTTCCCCTTATTACTATTTTTGGAATAATACATAAAGTGTCAACGTGGCCCAACACCAGTTTTACCATGGAAAGTGGGATCACCGACTATGGCCAGGTAATAAGATATGGAAGATTAGACAAAAGCCTGCCAAGAGTATTTGAGATGGAACAAGACAAAACAGTTCATAATATCTGCTTTGAACAAACCAATTTTCAAGGGGAAAAAAATAAAGAAAATTGAACCATGGAGGGTAAATGAGTTTGTGGGGGGACCGCTACCTATTTATTTGATCCTAGTCCTATATGAAATTATAAGATGACGATAATGTTAACCATCATTTTACCACTGGTATAATTATATTATAGAAGCCAGTATGTAGAATAAATTGTTATCTAATTGCCCATTGGACAAATCTTCTGTAACTTGGGGGGGGGGGGGGGGGGCGGGCCCTACCCAAACGAGGTTGTTGCTTGACTGGATAAATACAGCCCAAAAAGTGACAACCACCTAAAACATTAATTTTTTTTACTTGTTTTTTTTTTTTTTTTTGCAACCATTATAAGCACACATGTAAATAAAATATAGACCTTAAGCAGTTTAGTATATACACAGAATAGATGTTTTAGAAGTTCTATGCATCCATGGGATAAATATACTTCCAAGGATTCCCTACAGTGGCAGAAACAGAATTTCAAATCAATTAAATTTTTAACGGGGGGAAAATACATTATTTTTTTTAATTTTTTTTTTTTTTTTTTTTTTTTTTTTTTTTTGGTTAAACCCAATTCAATAGTTGACTGTTACTCTATTATCGTATCAAATAAAATTATCAAAATAATAGTTGATGTTGGGGTAGAAAATGAAACCAAACAGATATAAGGGAAGCTGGAAGCATCTAAAACATAAAACAACAGCAGTAAAAACACAGCAACAATTAAAAATGTGTTTGAAAATAGAATTTTTTGGAAGAGAGCTGTGCAAAGATACTTACCTATTTCACTAGCATTCTTCAAAGGAAGGATGACAGGCCTTGGGGCGGTTCAATCCAAATGCTCTCAAAAGGATCCAATTCTCCCCAGTCATGACACTGCTTACAAGGATAGTATCGACAGTCATCAACTGAGTATGAAATGCAACGCTTTCCATAAAAACGGACCTTAGAGAAATATATGCTATTTCTCATTATCCCAGAAAGGTTGATTCTAGAGTGAGATGACAAGAAACTTGCAAATAGTGTCATGCCATGAAGGGTTCTCATCTCAGTCCATACCATATTTTCTTGATCCAGTTTAAATATTATAGGGTTTTCACTACAACAGGTGTATATGACCAAAATTTCACCTTCGTACTCTGCCATAAATTTACCCTTCCACCAATTTTTTGCAAAAAAGTTTTCAGGGCATTTGGGTGGTGGAACAACGAGGACAGTCCACGTACGTTCTTGTGGATCAAAAACCCCTAGCCAGCCAGTGAGGCTTAGGCAATAAAATAGCCCATTGCAGAAAACAATCTTATTCCAGATGCTACAGACAAAGGGCAAACGGTTTTGGTAATTTACAGTAGTCCACTCAGTAGCCCCAGGATTACAAGTGCTAATGGCGACAATGGTGGGGCTGATGTGCTTGACGGTAAAAACCACACAGGTTGGAGATGTTGGGGCATGAGAAAAGGCAACTATCTGATAAGTCATCTCAAATTTAGGAAGCTTAATTAATTCCCTAGTAAAGGGATTAAAGAAGAACACGCGATGAGTTCTGGGTCGGTACAGCAATAACCAACTATCTTTAGTATAGCAGACCCTTGCACCAGACATTTCTGGCATCTCAATGGAATGGGTCATGCGCTTCGCTGGATCATAAAATTCATACAATTCGCCGAATTTAGGAAAATATATAATCCAAGGGGAGTGTGGTACCACCCGCACTGAGACAGAAACAAAGTGCCATCTTTTGCAAACGGCAGAAGCCCTTATATTCTCCTCAAAAGTTAGGCGTGACATGATAAGTTCCAAAAGTTCTACTGGAAGATCAGACCATGACTGTAGCTCCAAAGTTTCTTCCTCTACAACTGTGACAGGCTTAGTGTCTGTCAATGCTGTCAATGTTTCTGCTAACCTGAGGACATCAAATTCTCATGTTAAACTCAACAAAAACTCATTACCACAATTGAATTACAAAAAAATATATACAAAGCACTGTCAGTGTAAAACAGTGAACAAAAACCACTAAAAACTTTATAGGCACTGACTGATTACACAATACCCTAAAAATATTTCACCGAATACTAATCAGGATCCTATCCAAAAACCCTAAAAAACTGAAATAAGAACACAGCTAAGGGATTATAACAACCCCAATCACTTTAGCATCGCCCACAAATTTGGATCTAATACTTTACTACAAGCGGCACCCAAAAACATTTTCAGTGGATATGAAAAATCAAAACCCATAATGATCCACAGTCGTAAGAAATGTAACCCTACAAAATCAGCAAAAGGTCCATTTGAGCTTTAAAAAATCGGGAATATGAAAAATCAAACTCATGAGGATCTAACAAGTAACAATCACAAGTAATGTGACCCTGTAATTCAAATACAGGGACATGAAAAATCAAAATCCATGATAACCTAAAAATCATTAAAAAAAATGTAACCCTAAAAAACCATCAAAAAAAACATATTCAGCTAAAAAAATTCAACTACTGGGATATGAAAAATAAAAGGCCACGATGATAAATAAAAAAATCCTTATAAATGTAACCCGACAGAAAAAAAAAAGTTCAACGGTTCATTTGAGCACAGGAAATTCAAACCGGGGGGTATGAAAAATCAATATCCGTGATGATCAAAAAATCGTAAGAAATGAACCATACAAAAATTCAAATAGGGGGGGTATGGAGATTTAAAACCCATAATGATCCAACAATCCTTAGAAATGTAATCCTACAAAAATTCATCCAAAGATCCATGCACCAGAAGAAAATTTAAAAAACACACACACACACACACCCATATGAGAAAACATTTACAATTGTAACGGTCAGTAAAACCCTGGATTTATTTTTTTTTTGAATGAAACCCTAAAAACAAGAAATGTAAATGTATGCGGATATTTAAGGAGATACTCTAATTAGTGACTTACGATTTGAGCTTCTTCCGTTTCCTCCCCGCCATGATCGGGACCAGAAGAACCTCTCCTCGATGAGTGAGTGAGAGAGAGAGAGAGAGAGAGAGAGAGAGAGAGAGAGGGTAGCGAGAGAGGCGAAGGAGACAGTATTTCAAGAAGGGGAGAGGTTGTGGGCAAGCACGGCTGACAGCCTGTGAACATGGGAGAGGACAGCCGCGGTTTTCCCACCACTACACGTGTCTTAGATCAAAACAAGTGTTGGGTTTTTTTTTCCTTCTTTTTTCCCCGGTTTTCACTATATTTAGGTTAGTTGCATGTAGTGTGGTGTAATGTGGGCGTCACAACAAAAGTCTCCTACTAAGGTCAGTGTTCGGGATAGGGATGGTAAGTCTGCGAAGGTAAATATCGGATGGCGTTGAAAAAGCAACCGGATTATGGTTTTGCTTAAGGATAATGGTGACTTCATTTTGGTGTTGGGGTGAAATATCAAACCGTCAAATTGCCCAGGTTTATCAAATTATCGCAACCAAACAAAATTGATTTAGTTTAATTTAATTTGATATTTAAAAAAATCGGTTTAAATCAAACCAACTCTCTTGTGTTTTATGACCTTTAAAGTCATCGATTGGTGAAGTCCATTGATCGGAGTAATTGAGGAAATGATACTATAGTATAATAGGAGAGCATGAACATATATTTAAAAAAAAGTCATTATAAGGATTAAAGTGGTGTGAGAATGTCAACACCACATATAGATTAATCATACACCCCAAAAAAAAGGAGTCAAGGTGCCTGGACTCAACTAATATCTAATGAAGGTCTCACATGTTGATTGATTTTAATTAACACCACAATGTACATACAAACCACCAGTTTAAACCGAATCAGTTTGATCGGTTTGATTTGATTTGATTTTGTCTAGACTAAAAAATATCAATTTGATTTGAGACATACTCCAAAATGAATCAATTTCACTCATAGTGTTAAGCACCTAAAAAGGAACTCTAAAATGAAGATAATAACTTTAATGGTTCTTTTGTATCAAATAATTGAATATTATGTTTGATTTTTTAAAATATTGATTTAACTAATAAACACAATATCTTTAACATTAATTAAAGTATTGATACAAATTAGTAGTTTTACTTTAGTTACCTTCCTTTGTTATTGGTCCTTAAAATTACTTTCTCATAGAGTTGTTTAGTTGTTGAGCTTATGATGTTTCCATAGAGCTTTTGGTTTATTATTGTTGTAATAGCTCATGTTTGGCAACTACGGCAAAGTATGTATATATATCTGTACTTGGTTAGACAATTTCGTAGAGTGATCGCTTTATGTGAGCTTGTATACGGAATATGATTATGTACTATGTCAATTTGTGTTATCTGCCTACTTAAATTAAAAAAGAAAAAAAGAAAAAATAATATAAAAGGAAAATAATGTAAAAATGAGATAGTTCTTTAGTAATAATAATAAAGGAAAAATGAATAGAATAAGCAAATAAGAAAGCACAATTATCTCTCCTCTTTAGCATGACCATGCCTATACAAAACAAAACAAAAGAAAATAAGAAAGCAAATGTAAAAAAGAGTTGTGCCTATCCAATAAGCATTACTATATGTGCTATGAATATATATATATATATATGCAAACATATTGTTGCCCTTTTCCTTAGAATTCAACATGTGTCAAACAAAATCCAACCAAACAACATGAACTATGGAGGAAGGCAGCGTACAATATTCTTGTGACCATTTATAGTACATCTGTGACTCTTTAACATTGGTTTCACTCCTTTAACATGTTGCTATAAATACAAGGAAGAATGAACCAAGAACACATACAAAAAATTCTCACAATTATCACATTACACATGATATTGTATCTCTTCATCTTCCCAAGCTATTATAGAATCCTCAAATCCCCTTTATTCATGTTCACTTTTTTAAAGTTATCCTACACAAAGTGAAACAGAAACACACGTGGTTCATTTGATATGCCATAATGGGTGAGAATAAAATAAAATATTCTCAAGTTCATTCTCATGTTTGATAGGCATAGGTGAATGGGAATGAGATTCCCATGAAAAAGATTAATTTCAATCTCCTCTTAGTATTGAGTAATTTTGAAACCTATAGAAATCAACTTTCAAAATTGGCCAAAATCTAACTCTTTCTCTAGCTACTGTTCCATGCTAGTATCCGCCATCCAACATACCCAGATAAATCAACTAACTCAATTAACAAAGTTTATAGTCCATTATTTTCTAATTGTCATAACCAACCCTAAACTCTCAATCAAATAATAAATACAAGAAAAACAAAATAAAAATAAAAGACAAGTATGTATCAAAAATTCAAGCAATCACTTTATCATTCTTTAAATAGGTATATGTAAGCCTCTCTTGTAGTGTTTATAGGCTTCCTAAGGTTTGAACCCAACAAAACACAATTATAAGTACAACATTAAAAATAGAGACCTAATGAAAATGAGGAGAATAAAAAAATGACAAATTAAATAATAATAACCACCTCCTAACCTTTTGTAAGATAATAAATAATTATTATGTTTTATCCTTTCATTAATGTTGTATTTAATATTATCATAATCCTTGGAGTGATTCGAAGGGAGAAGGGAGGCGACGGGAGGCATTAAAGGGATTGACGCAAAGGAGAGCGATGTGATGAGAAGGTGACTAGGAAGGGTACATATGGTATTGGTATTATTGTCTGACATGATATCACCGACTAAAGCTAAAATTATATATAAATTTAAATTTTATTGTTATTTTTGCTAATGATCTAGTTAGACAATTTAAAAAAAGTTTTTAGTCAAAATTAGCTTTAAAAAGTATTAGAGATACTTTTATAGGAAAAAAAAACATAGTGCCAACAAATTTTAACAGTTGCCATTATAGTTATAATTATTATTTTAATAAATGGATTGCTTATTATTAGTTCATTTTTTTTGTCTTTATATGTTATTAGGAATGGACCTGGCACCATATATTGAGCAGCACAGCTCGTCTTGTACGTTTGGTTCTACTAGAGTTTGATATGTATTTCAGTTTATATATTTATTAAAGTTCGTGCTAAATTTTAATTTTAAAACAATTTTCATTTGATAATAAAAATTATATTTTAAAAAGAATATATTTTTTAAAAAATGAAGTCAAACAAATTTAATAATAAAATAGTGTGAGCCCAAATAATAAAATAGCTGCAAGAATTACCTTTTTTGAAAACAATATTATACAATTAAATAAGTTTAAATTTATATAAGTCCATCATCTTTAAAAATAATTACAGAATCCACAACTTCAATCTATTATTTGTTTTAAGTTCACCGGAATAATTATGTACATTTATTTAATTTTGAGATTAAATTTGAAATTTTTTAAAAGATGGCAAAGAGAGCCATTGAAATTTGATTCATTTGAAATATAAAATTTCTTTTGTAGTGTATGGTTTGATTTTACAAATACGAATAGTTATAACACTAGAGCACTAATAAGAATTTCTCAACTATGTTTCCTAAATATACACATGTAAATTATTTTTTTCTTTCTTATACAAATTAGGTAATAGATTTTTTTTTAAATCACTAATTATATCATTATATTGATATTTTATATTATTTTTTTATTTGATGACAAATTTTATATGATTTTAATATGAATGAAAAACATAAAATTTCTGTTAGTATAATTTTATGATTTTTTTAATCTTTTTTTCAAAATAAAGGAAATCTGCTGCTATAGTAGTGATTAATGATTATGATGAATGAAAATAAATAAATTGAACAATAGATTGGTCCCAAACAACCACAATTAGACATCAATCATTAGTTCCTCGACAAGAGGGGGGCTAACAGGCTCCAAGCTCTGGGGGATGAAAACAGCCCACAATAATCGAAACAAAAGCGTGTCATGAAGAACACAAGTTAGTAGAAACCTGGCACCAGTTTCCTCAATAGCGCTTGTAAGCTAACATGAAGTTAACAGCAAATGGGACAGTGGATCAACCCATTCTCGTTACACTCACTACACCTCACAGGCCTATTGTGTTCCTCATCAAGGACCCTGCAGCTCCCACTGCACGCAGAACACATCGCGAACCGCACGCCGGCGCATCCCTCGCACGCTCCGCCGGGGACTGCGGCCGGGACCCCATCCAGCAGGATACCCAATTTGCCCTCCTCCTCCAGCCTCAGCATCTCCTCCGCCCCTCCGATCAGCCTCCCCTTCACGAACACCAGCGGCACCCTGGCCGTCGCCGCCGTGAGCCGCCGGAGCTCCTCCTTGAACCCCGAGTCCATCGAAACGTCGCGCTCGATCACGCGCACGCCGTGCGATTCGAGGGCGAATCGGACGCTGTTGCAGTCCTCGAAGGTCTTCCGGATCCCCCGCAACGACGTCGTGTAGATCACCACTGCGTCCTCGCCTCCTGGCGGGCATTTTTTCTCGTACCTTCCGAGGATCGCCGGTTCGAAATTCTTGAGGTTTCCATTCCCGGCCTTCCGGGTGGTTTTTCCAGGAGAGACCAATTTCTTGATCTGTGCCTTCACTTCCGGCATGTCCCTCTCAACGAGCACTGGATCGAGGAGGGGACCCGAAAAGCCAGAAGAACACGATTGCGCATCGATTTGCATTTTAGGGGATGATCTGTGCTGATTCCCAGGAATGTTGCAGGGTTTCAAGGGCTTTTTGGGGCTGTAGTCCAACCTATTATTACAACACTGCTGCTTGTTCTCTTTCCCGGCGGGCCTTTTCAGCTTCTTCGGAGAGCTGGTACGACTCAGGAACTTCAGGGGACTTCTCCTGGATTCGAAATCCGGGAAACCCAGAATTAAGCGCCCCGATTTGGGGCTTTTCTTGGATACCGGCATTGATTCCTCGAGATCTTTCATCAATTCCCAAGCGTTGATGATCTCGGGCGGCGCCGCCGGTGGATCACGCGACGGAGATTGCTCTGTTTCGAAGGCGACGGAAGCGGCGGCGCCGTACTCGGTCTTGGGCGCTTCTTTGTCGAGCTTCAGAACCCCGTAAGTGCTGGAGGTGAGGGAGACGACGTGATGGCCCGAGGAATCGCCATTGCTGGCGAGGAGGAGCTCTTCTCTGAGCTCTTTCCTCGAGTGTTTGGAAGAAACACATCCCATGATCGATCCGTTATGTGATTCTAGTGGAATCGGATTTGTGTGTTTGTGTGGGGGGGTGGAGGAGTGGAGTTTCTTGGCATCTCTTAACGGATACAATTTGCAAACCCCACGGGCCCCAACGGTCAAATATTTCGATTTGAATGATGGGGAGGGGAAGGCCAAGGGGTGACTTCGCATGTGGGCCGACATTACTTCCACTTATTGTTTTAGTTGTTCTTGGTCCCTACACTTTTCGAATTTATTATTTCATCGGTGGACATGAAGTCCAATTTAATTTAAGTTCATTGCAAGTTCAAGTTGCAACTGGCATGATGTATATTGCCAAAGTGCTCGTTTTTTTTTTTGTTTTTTGTTTTTTTTTTCCTTTTTTAATCCACACAAGATATATAGAGTAGATTAGAAGACCAGTCGTTCACCCCCTTAACGTTAGCATACGTTAGTATCATAGTGTGGGATTTCTTAGTTTTGAAAAAGAAAAAATGAAAAGCACATGTTTTCCATCGTACGAATTTTCACTACGTATTATTTATTGAAATTCGGGCCATATGTTAATTAGTCGTAATGTTTTTGTAATGACCCATATAATACGAATTTTCACTACGTATTATGTGTGGTATGTCCCTGTCATCCATCCAAACCAATTGGCAAATCTAATTTAAAGCGCACACTTATGCTTTCAACGCTGTATCTCCCCTAAATAACACTTCAGTAAATTTGGGTTACGTCATTGGCAGACGTACGGGGCTGCTTCTGCTGCTTTGGGCGTCCACTAAGTTATAACACCAGTTTCTCAATTAATTTTTGAAATTTTACAGTTTTAAATTATTTTTAATTATTTTTTTATTTTCTATATAAATATATATTATAATAACTTTTTAAATTAAATTTTATATTATTAAAATAATATTTTATATTAATTATTTTATTTAATAATATTTTTTATAATTTAATATAAAATAAAAGTTAATATTACAATAAATTTGAAGGAAAGAGGTCAGATATAATTTAATCATTATATGTGTAAATAATAGTTCCTAGAAATCTCTTCAAATTTTACAATTATAATATATACTACATAAATATTCAATTTAACGATTGATTTTTGAAACAAACATTAACAAGAATCCGAAATAAATCAAATCATCACAGTAGTAAGCTAGCTGATCTTACTCACCGGCGAATCCAAACTCTTTAGATTAGTTTTAGATTTTTTTAAATTTTATCTTTATATTTTAAGAAAAATAATGATTTAGGAAGATGTAAATGTTCTAACAAATGTTTTTAATGTCACTAAATTATGACATTATCTTTAATCTCCGGCCATCAAAATTAAAGTTAAACTCAAATGATATATAAAGTTCAGAAATCACCATTAAAACTTCGATAACTGCAAACATAATTTTCCCCAACGAATTAATGGTGGTCTTGAAATCAAGTTGATCCATTAGTAATGTCACCAATGATTACTACGGGCCCTTTAAGAAAACATACTCATCATATTTTGTTTGCAATAAGTTATTTTGAATTTGTTATTTATAGTTTGGGTTGTTTTAGTGACATATTTATATTATTATAATTAAATAATCTTATTAATTGTTTTCTATATTAACATATACATAACATCCAATTTAAATTCTATGTATTGTTTACTAAATCCATGTTATGACTTTATTTGAAACTTGAATTGTATATTCTTAATGAGCTTTATAAAAACTAACTGTTTTATTCCTTTTAAAAAAATCATGCTCCACTTGACTTCTAGTTTTTAGATTTTTTTTCTTAAATTAGCCTCAACCCAGTTTTAGATTGGGACAAGTCAATCCTCAAGCGGTCTTGAGTTTATATTTTATACTATTTATGCTATAAACCGTTCATTTGGTGAAAAAACTCATTAATATAAACTAATTAGTTGTTAGGGAGGTCATTCTATTTAGTTTAATAAATTAATATATTATAAGAAGTAAATAAACTCAACATTTATTGTTTTATTATAACCTTGTATATATTAATTAATACTTTTCCGATGAAATTAAAAAGTGATTTCAAATAGAATAAATTCATATAAATTATGTCAATGAAAAAAAATATGATTTCATGTAGAAGAAATTAAAGTTGATTAATCCATAAATCAATCAATAAACAATTTCCCTGACCAGATTACTGAAACTAATAATTGAAAATAAATTTCCGGACCCAAAATAAGGGGATGACCCGTTTATTTACAAAAGTCGGATATGAACAAATTCAAGCAGCTTATTGCAAGAATTTGGAAGTTTTAGAGACATGATCATAATTATTGGAAAAATTAGAATAAGGAATTGCAAAATTTTCAAAGTACGATGACAGCAAAGAATAATTGGTAGAAAAGTTGAAGATCAAATAACAGTTTTTAGAACGTTTGGAGATTAAAATATAATTTTGGAAAATCTCATCGGCCAAATAATAAAATGTTGCGGCCGAATTGAAAATCCCAGACGTAATCTTTGCTCGGCAAAGTAAATGAAAATATAGAAAGAAAATATGTAAAAAGAAAATTATTAGAAAAAATAGTTATTTTATTGGAATGAAAAAAAGAATATAAGAAATATTTTTTATAATTTAATTAGAATTTAAAAAATTAAAAACAACATAGAGTGAAATATCAAATTTATCGATTTCTATGATTATTACTAGTAAAATACTAGGGTAAGTTCTGAAAAAACAAAATTGCTTGTAACTTTAATGTTTGTTTTCCGTGGCTTTTCATGCTCAATATGGGCGAAAATTATCTCATGGAAACCAATGCAAAATTCATATCTCAGCAGACTATTTTAGGGATGTCAACAAGGCAGATTTGTGACGAGTCATTCCTATCACGAATTTGTTCCGTTTAAAAAAATTATATTTTAAATCCGGGTATTAACTAAATCTGCTATATTATCTTATATATACGGGTTTGAAACGGGTTATTCCATCCTGAATCCTTATTGAGTCGAAAATATCCATCTCAAATCCGCCCCCTGAATCCGATTATACCAATTACAAACTCATCCTATTAAGGGTGGAGCGAGACGGGACAGGTAATTGGTATAACCCGATCCGTTGTCATCCCTAGACCATTTTTATACCTACCATAAAAGTTCTATATGTTTTCAGTATAATTCAATTTTTTCTGCAGCTACCAAACAGGGGATAAATGACTATGATAACAAAAATCATTTATTCGATTTATTTACTTATTAAAAATAGAGTTAATCAATATATTCAATTCAATTTATATTAGATCAGATTAGCTTGCTTAGAAAATAAATATTTTTTTTATGTATACATTGTATTCAATAAAGAGTTTATTAATTGGGTTTTTTAACGGCGCAGGAAGAAACACACATGCGCGTAATTTGATAATGCTACTTTTTAAAATAAATAAATAAATTTAAAATAAATGTAAGTATAAAATTAATTTAAAAGTGTTATATAGCTTTTAAAATTAATAAGTATTTAATAATTTACAAATAAAATTATGGTAAAAAATTAGAAAGATAAAAATTTGTTTAAAATTTTTGTCAAGTCGATTTAAGAGTTATGTTTGGAGTATGCAGTTGCCGAATCTGGTGGGGATCCGCCCGAAGAAGCACCAAAGAAGCTGCGGCTCCTGCAGCCGACAAATCTGGATTTGGATGCCTTTGCGGTGGAAGGAGGAGGATGACGACAGTTTCAACATTGAACAGTAGTGGTTAGAATTTTTTTTTTTTTTTTTTTTTTTTTTTTTTTTTTTTTTTAATTTTTTAATTTTAAATTTAATTTTTTTTTTTTTTTTTTTTTATATAAAAAATATATAAATATTTTATATATTTTTATAATCTGTTCGTCGTTTTCTATATTTAAATACAGAAAACACAAAAAATACTGTCAGGAAAAAAATTTATAATTTTTTTTTTATAGTTAATCAAACAAAATTTACCGCTTCTGTTTATTTACAAGTATTTCAGAAACATTATTAGACTTGCCCATGATGGCAATGTTTGAGTTGATGGAGTCTGAACGAAAATCCGGCTATTCGCGGTGGCTGGCATGTATGGTAGATGAATCCTACGTATAATTGGGATTGAAAAACGAAAAAAAAGTTTATGATCGTTCAACAGGTTACATTTCATAACACAAATTGATTTGATTGTACGAATATTTATTATGATACTTAAAAATTATGACATCCACGGTCCTGACACGATGAAAATAGATTGTACGCATGACCCAAGTGAGCCTGGAACAGTGGCACGCCATCAGTTTCTCGAAAACACATGCACCTGTCATGCCTGACGAACGCCCGCAAACAAGCAGCCACCGCATATCTTTCCTCGATCCAGTACAAATTAACTCACCTAAGTGGCTGGTCAAGTAGTGTTTTTTATTTTATTTTGGTTGTCTCTTACTACGTACATCTGCAAAGTGCAAACCTGAAACTGGAGGCTCAAACCCGCACGCGGCCGGCATGAACAATGACGACGTTCCACGTCGACACTTCCGTGGGTATCTTTGCTACAATCGAATGATCTAGAAATCTTATCTATGTTCTGTTCCACGAAAATAAGGAATCCCATGCCCATGTAGGCACGCGTATAGTCTTCTTACCTTCCTTCCTTAAAATGTATATGGTTGACACAAAAGCGGGTCGCCCTACTTTCCCAACTCACATGCGCCACTCGTCCTCGTCCTCGTCCCTGCTAACAAAGAACGCTAATTTAGCGTTATATTCGCGAGTCAACAGCGATCATCACTACACTATCGCAAAGCTTCGATTGTTTAAACTACACTATAATATTCAAACAAAAATGGAATTTTGTTTCGAAAAGACAAAATTGTGATATCTTTAATTATGTGGTGGGGATGGGACTGCGTAGTTTTCTTTATTATTATTTTTTCTTGTTTTTGTTTGTGGGTGAGAGATACTGAATGTATAGTTAGTTCTAGATGCCACTAATTTTTCGGGTAATTGAATCGTAGAGCAAAATCAAATAATTAATACAATGAAATTAAAATAATAATAATAATAAAGACAAATATTTAACATGACAACTTGAGGGGAAAAAAAGATATACTTTTTTAGAATTCTGATAGTTTGATATTTATGCATCTAATATATCATTTTGATTTTTCAATCAGATTAACTAATTCCATTAAAATTTTTTTTATTTTTTGAACCTATAAATCATACAAGAAGAGTTATATATTGATGGAAGGATATTGTTGGAGTTATTTGTTTCACGTTGAAAGTGAAAGAAATTTATAATTTATTTTATAATTAGGATGAAACGGCTAATATATATGCATCTTTTTGTTTAAATGTGATTCAATTAATAAATTAGAGGTGGACATCATGTCAATTTGAATGGTTTGTTGTAAGAGGAATCATAGACTTTTTAATGATTAAGTGTAGATATTAATGATTTTATTGTGTAAGGTTATGAACTTCATAGTTTTAATTTCCGGTTCCCCTTATCCTCTGATTATCCTCACTCCTCTTGACTATCCAAAATTTTGGTGAACATTAGTAGTGGAATAAAATAAGAAATCTCTCGAGGGTAAAAGAAATCCAAAACCACCCAAAGAGAATTGTGCCGCATGAATATATATATATAAAGCCCAAGAAAGGGACGCTAGTTTCTTACTTGTAAACATGGTTACGGTTACCGTCAATATAAGTTACGTAGCTATTAATAATTGATTTTACCATTGGCCGAAAAAAGGGGAAAAGAAAAGTATGAAAAAAATCAAAAGAAAAATATATATAAAAAAAGGGTGGAAAAAAAAGTACTTGATAAGAAGCAGAAAAAAGATGAAAAAAAACTTTATGATATATTTTATCATTTTTATTTCTAATTTTTAAAAATAAATCTTAAATCAATAAAAATATTTTTTAAAAAAGTGAATATTATTTATTTTTTATATGTTTTCACAACATTTTGGGTATGAAAATATTGCATAACTTTTCATGATAATTTATTATTTTTACGTACATTTTTTTATATCTATCAAACAAATTAATTTATGAGAAATAAATTTTTCATACATTTGTTTTTACTTTCACTCTTTTTCCATATACATATATACTTTTTGGAATTATTTGTATGGACCCTGATTGAATGTACCCTAGCCTATATTTAATCAGTTCCCTCTTAACAATTTAAAAAACTCGTAATTAATATTTAACCAATAGCCAATTAGATGCTGAACTGAGGACCGACAAGATCCTAATATGATTGGGTTTGCGATACCGACTTCTCAATTCTCGTGAATGATAACCAATGCCGTCGTGGATATTCTAATCGAGATTAGAAAATGAAAAAAAAAAAATCTAGAAGCTTTCCATTGCTCGTGTCGGCAACCTTCCGCTTTGACCAGGAAGCTATACTATTCGTCTCTCATGCGATAGACTGATTGTTTCCGGGCCGTACAATGCCCAAGCTTTTGTCCTATATTTTATATAAATAAAAATGAAATCAGATAAAAACATATTATACTTAAATCATACAGATGAGAAAAAAAAATAGTATGACTAGTCATTCAACGCCAAATTTTAACTGTGGGGCATGGCTCTAGATATGGATAGAAACGGAGCGGGTTGGAATTGAGTAACTTGAATATATTTAAGATGAGTTTAAGTCGATGCCAGTCAGAACTAATGAGTACAACAGGTCAAAGTAGATCAAATTTAATATTTTAAAATAAAATTTTTAGAAAATATTTTAAAATAATTAAGCATGGTTATGAATGACAACGGGACGAGTTTGGGACGATCATTCCTATCTCGAATCTGTCCCATTTAAGAAATTAATATCATAAATTTTCTCCGAATCCGTTTAAGCTAACCCGAAACCTATCCCATTAGGGTCGGATCAGGACGGATACCCGTTAAACCCGTTATTTTACCTTATATATATAGGTTTGGGACGGGTTATCCCATTCCGAACCCGTCCCAAATCTTAACCGGGTTGGAGATACTCATCTCAAACCCGCCCGAACTCGATTATATCTATACCAAACCCGTCCCATTAGGGGTGGGGCGGGACGGGTACCCTGTATAATCCGTCCCATTGCCATCCCTAAGCATGGCGGCTAATACTTATGACTGTCTCATTATCTCATTGAGTCGGGCGAGACGGGAAAAAAGAGGGAAATCGAAATGTTTGGGGCCAAAATTGCCATCACAAAAACTTGACAGTGAGCTGTTTGATATTGCTTTGGAATGAGTTTGAGTAAAGATAGAACCGGATAAAAAAATGCGGTGGATCAAAATAGAATAATATTTTAACCCAAATATTTATTCTTTCTATATATACTGAAAATGATGTCCCCTCTTATCTAGACCTAATGGGTTTCACGTAAATTATTAGTTCTACCGTTTTTTTTCACATTTAATGCATATTTATCTTTTAAAAATAGCTATTAATTTTATTGCTTTTATTGCAGATAATATTATTAGTTTTTGATGTATCATTTTATTTTTTCAACAATATATATTTAAAAATAATTACAAGAGGCTTAGAGCATCTATATTATTTCAATATATATATATATATATCTATTGTGTAGGCTCTCATTTAAAAATATCATAATAATCAGGATTAGCCTGTTTTTTAAATATTTTTAATTTTTTTACTTTAAAATTTTAATTTCAACAATATATAATTTATTGCAAAAAATCATTGTTCTTAATTCTCTTTTAAATAATTATAAATGTGTCGAAACTTACAAAAGAGTTGTGCTATGTACAAATCAGTATGCGTGAAGCTTTTCATCTTATAAAATATGAAGATATTATGTAAATTTTAAACAAAACAAATTAAACAAAAAATAATATAAAATAATACTAGCTTGTTGTCCTACCACTGGCATGTGAGCTCGGCCTATTTTAGACCACGCCGAGTCCACTTATATTTGTTCACTAGGTATTGGCTATCACTTAATGTCATTTGACTTTTGAATTTTTATTTACGTTAAATAGTTTGCTTATAATTTTTTTTTTGTATAATTACGTACCGTCAAATGCGTTGTTTTTTTAATTTCATCATCTTTCCTTTTTGGGACTTATTTTAAGGCAAAATTGAGTTTCTTATGAATTCTTGTTTAGTTAATAACCATATGTTATAGTATAATCTAATTAGACAATACTTATGTTGCGAGTGCCCAAAGTAATCTAAGTCAAGCTCAAGCATGTAAAACACCTCATGAACTCAAAAGTCACTCATTCCACAAGTTGGGATGTATAAATTGATTGAAGCTTGAAAAAGAATAGTAACGCGTTAAAGTTGAATTTTTAATTATAAATAAGATAACATAATTCATACAAAAGATATTAAATTAAAAAGTCATCACATAGATCAAACATTCACACTTTAGATTCAATTTTCACCAATAGTTTTAATCCGTTAGAATAAATTAAGTTAGTCAATCATTAGAATAATGTAAATAATAATGTTTTTATTCTTGTGTCAAATCCTTTCATTAGTTTTTTGTCTAATAAGTAATTAATATACATGTGGGATCGATTTTTTTACTCCATTTATATAGTTTGAGTTAGGGGTAATTATAAATATTTGTGATAATAATACAACATACTTAATATTTAATAAACAATTTTATTATTTTTACTTGTAAAATAAGTATAAGTAATATCTCAAAAGTAATATGAAAGTGGGCTATAATCCATTGCACGTGATTTTATAATCACACTTAACAAGTTACATCAAAATAAAACTCTCTAGCTCTAATAAAATTGCATATAATTAAAATTTAGATTTTGCCGTAACAGCTTTTAATGTCAGTTGGCGTGTGAAATTGGGAGAACCAATCAATTGACTCTGGAGTACTGTATCTATGTCAGAGTAAAATTTTCATACATAATCAAAAATCAATAAACACAGGTAGTCAACAAAGTTAAATGTGGAATGGCAGTTTCAAATATATTATTAGCGTGCGCCATGACTCATGAGCCAAAAGACTCATGAGCAGAGGCTGCGACTTGCGAGAAGAGCAGGCAGGAGGCAGGAGCAGCCAACACGACAGCGAAACAAACCAAACCACTAGCCAAAAACAAAACAATAAATTAGAGTTAAATACAAAACCTCCAATAACACAAATTCCAACAGTGAAACGCATAATGGCCAGATAATCAAAATATAAAGTGGGCTCTTCAACCTGGATTCCGTGACACCTTTTTTCTTTTTTTCTTTTTCTTTTTCCTTTTTTTGAGCTGGATCCGTGGGCGTGTTTTGGTTTTAAAATTTGGTTGGGTAATTATTTTAATTTGTGATGGTAATATTTGTAATTATTGAGATTAATTATTTCAGTATAATTTTAATTCCTTTTAGTTTTTAGTAGCGTTTAAGATATATGATGTCAGATGTGGTAAAACGTGTTCCGGATTGGCGTTTTACTTGATACTTAAATTATGTACATCACGGACGGGACACACCTAATATAAACAAACAAACAAACAAAAATAATAATTATTATTACAATCCAAAACATACAAATAAATAAATAAATAAAAATCAAACGGAATAGATTTTATTGGAATTCATAATAATAACACACTCGAATAAATCGGCCGATGAGGGAGGGAGTTGTAAATTTCGACCCCGCAGACGGCAGACCCGCTCTCCATCCCCCTCTTCTCTTGAAAAGGCGTGTGTACGATACGATTCACCAAAAGCGAACCCATGTGCAGTCAGTCAATCGCGCTCTCTGTAGACTGTAGCGGACACACACCCACAACACCATTTTCTTTCTTGAGTCAGCTGGCCTGTCCCTCAAATCAAACTGTTGAAACTTTTGCTTCTTCACCAAAAAACAAACCTCGATCACCACCCTCTCCTTAAATTAATATCTCTCTCCCTGCCAATCTTCGACCCACCCCCATCTCTCCTCACGCTAAATCAATACCTATTCTCTCTCCCTCTCTCTGATGCCTCCAGTAGATCTAGACTCTCTCGTCTCAGTCTGCGGCGGTGGCGGCGGCGCTGACAACAAGATCGCATGCGAGACCCTGGCCGAAGACGCCGCCCCCGCCGCCGTACCGGAAAACCCAGATCTCCCGCCGGACTCCTTCTGGCTCTCCAAGGACGACGAGCTCGACTGGTTTGATCGCAACGCCTTCTTCGACCGCAAGGACTCCACCAAAGGAGGAGGAGGAGGAGGAGGAGGAACTAACTCCATCTCCGCCAATCTTACCGCCACCGCCTCCGTTTCCCAGCGATTCTCCATCAATCTCACGAAATCAAAGACCTCCATCTTCGGCTTGCCCAGACCGCAGAAGCTTCAAGCCGCCCAGGTCTGCCGCCGGGGCTGCAAGCCGCCCAACGTCCGATTATTCCCCAAGCGCGCCGCCCCCGCCGCCGCCCCCGTCGCGGAGCCGTCGTCCCCTAAGGTCTCGTGCATGGGTCGGGTGAGATCCAAGAGGGACCGGAGCCGCAGGTCCAGGAACCGCCCTGCCCTCGCACCCGAAGCTCTCAGGAAGAAGGAGAAAACCGGTAGGACCCGCCGCCCGGGTCTGTGGACCAGCCTGACCAGCATATTCCGGTCCGTTTCGAAAACAAAACCGGTCCAACGTCACGAAAGCTACCTTCCGCCTGCGGCGGCGCCTCGTGGGTCGTTGCCGGGGGAGAGGGAGCTCCCGCCACGGCGGAGCACAGTGTCAGCGGTGAGCGACTTCTCGGATTCGGACCGTCCGACGGTCGGACCTCCCGGTCTGGGTGGAGCGATGAGGTTCTCGTCCGGCCGGCGATCGGAGTCATGGGTGGTCGTTGACGGCGTGGACTCGTCGCGGGTGGAGGAGGAGGAGGAGGCAGTCGCGGCGTCGGATCGCGAACCGGTGTGGGGACGGAAAGGTGTGGGCCCACTAGGGTTGGACGAAGTGCAATGCCGTCGGGAGTGGGAGATTGTGGGCCCCCCCACCGTTTGATTGGTTTGTCCAACGTTGAATAACCGTTTTTTTTTCCTCTCTCCACAATACCTGCCACGCATGGTTTAAGGTAAAACAAAAAACAAAATGAGGTTTTCTGTTTGCGTCATTTTTCTTTCGCTGTCAGATTTTTGTTGTTTTTTTTTTTCCTTTTTTTTTCTTATGGGCATGTTGTTTAGCTTGTAAATATGTTTAGTTTATTTTTCACACCTTATTTTCATTTTGGTGCTGTGATTCATCTAGAGACGATCGAGATTGTAATATTTGAGAACATGGAAATGATTATGTCGGAGTTTTGATTTACTTAGTTGATACGGTGTCTCCATAATTTTAATATTTTTTTTTACCTATTTTTCATTGTTAAAATTGGCTTTTATCACTTTAGTCAATTAATTAGTTGACCTTGTTTATAATTTGAAAACTAGTCATTGAAGTTTGAGAAAGAAATTGTTGGTTTCGTTGGTTATTTTTTGTGCGCCGGTTAATCCAAACATTTTTGTATGTAAGAGAATGTTGTTCAACACTTCCACTGACATCATAATGTATGAATGAATGAATGAATGAAAAAAAATAAGTCTCAATGTTTGCTCTTTGCTTTAACGTTCAAAAAGGGGGGGTGCAATGTCTACATCTAATTCAAACTTGGGTTACAAATCGTCAAGATTTTAGAGGGGAATTCTACAAAACAGTATTGTTTGCTTTGATGGTCAAAAATATTACCTTACAATATGCTTTCGTAGTTTTATAATGTTTTTGCATTGTTGAGGTCTATTTATCAACTTTTTTTTTTCATACATACGTATACCTATATATATATTGAAAAATTGTATTTCTCAGTGTTGAGTAATTCGCATATAGTGAGATTTATCATATATATAGATAGTAAATATGTTTAAAAAAATCAAAATAACAAATTCTGTTATTAATTTGATGTAGATTCTGTTATTAATTTGTTTTTTTTTTTTTCACACGTTGTATGTAACATCATTAATATGGTACATGATTTTGATGTTCAATGTATTATTTTTATTTTTAAATTAATTGAGTTAAAACATTCACATCAAATACTTTATAATAATATTTCTTTCTAGGGATGGCTTTTAGAGTTTTATTAAAAATGAGTTATCAGATTTTTTAAAATATATTCTACTAATAGAGATTGTAGAGTGGATATGATATCAACATCAGGTTTATATTCTTCATTCTTATTCTAGAGTATGAATAGTTTATTATAATATATATATTTTTATATTTTATTTTCAATTCCTATTTATATTATTTTAAACTATATTTTTAATTTTTATTTACTATTTGTTTATCATATCTTCTATTTATTACAAACAAAAATATATTAAAAGTATCAAATATTTATTTTGAAGAACTTGTTGTAGATTTTTAAAATTTTAAAATTCATTCCTAAATTATAGGAAAATCATCATTATAGAATATATTTTTAGAGGATCACTATTTATCCTTTAAAGATTTTGTTTTATTTTTTAATATATTTTTAGACATATGTATTTTTGATTAATTATAATAAATAAAAAAACAAAAAAAAACGTAAAAGTATAAATAAAGTATTTAAAATAATATATTATTTATAGTATAAAAACATATGTGAATTCTATTCATGCCCTGAAATAAAAATAAAGATTTAGTCCATCATATATTGGTAATCGCTGATTTTGGTATGCCTAACAACGTTGACTTCAACATAAGTGGGATGCCATGCCATGTGAGTTTGAAAAGTGAGAATTTGATGAGTGATGAAATGACGAAAGGAAAGAGCATCTGCACTCTGCAGGGGCAATTTAATTGTAAGGCATTGAATATTTGAATAGATGCTCTGCCCTGAGTGTTCAGACCATGTTAGTGGTGGTATTGGTAGGGACGGTGAGAAATATTGGGCTGATACACTATTGTAGAAATAAATTGGCCTCTTCCATCATATATAATGCAATAATTCATGGTAGGCTAAAATTTGAATATAACTTATATAATTCAAATTAATAAGCCTTATGCATGACTAACTTTTTCAGGTTATGTTTTAATTTGCCGTGAGTTACAGCTCTGCTCTATGGTAAAACCATAAAATATCAAAACGTGCACCAATTGTAAATGTATTTGTGCATATTTGAGTTTGTTAGGATTTGGGTTAAGATATACGCTCACTGCATGTCACAATATATCTAAAACGCATTATGACATTTTAGATATATTTTACTATATAAAATTCTTGATTTTTTTTTCTTCTTCTGATGTGATGTAAGATATAATTTCCCAGGAGAGTTATTACTCAGGGGAAAAACTGAGCAATTTTAAAATATAAGGCATCTTCCATCACAGTCTTTGATAATTCATTAATAAGATGATTTCTTATTTTTATTTTTATATCTTTGGTAATGAAAGAGGAGTGGGTTACAATATTTATGATCGTTAAATTTATATTTAATCGTAATATCAGTAAAATACTATAAATGAAATTATAATTTAAATTATCGAGACCTGCCGAAATGCTATTGTGCTATGCGAATGCAAAATAGATTTTTTAGAGTTAAAAATAAAATAAAAATATTTTAAATATACGGTGACGATGGTGATAGAGTTAAGGTGAAATTATATTAATTTAATTATTTATTATTTTAGCTGCTAGAGAGTTATGAAAAAAAACAAGAAAAAAAGAAAAACTCCCCAAAGAAAAGAAAAGAAAGGAGAAGTGAATAGAAAAGTCAAATATTAGGTAGGATTGTGAATGTGAATGCTACACCAAAATTCTCTCACGGATAGGCAGTAGTACTTTAGGACACACGAATGTCTAAATGGGAATGTAAATGTTTTTATTATCCATTTTATAATCTAAAATAGGTTTGTTATTTCAAATGTCAATCCAAGACTGCTAGACTGATAATAGAGGCGTGCTCACAGGGAGAGGGTGGGCGGGAGGGACCATTAGGGGCTATTAGCATATAATTTTTTATATATTGGAGCTTGATGTTCAATCGGGCGGTGATAATAGTTCATAAAATTATCCATGCCTAGAATAGTTTTTTAGGGGGTAAACCCACCTTTGATGTTAAAAAATTGTAAAATTTTATATAACTGTTCAGACAACCACTATAATATAACGAATAAACCTGACCAATTCCAATGCGAATGTAATAATATTCTAAAAATAGTTACATTTTTTTAGAAAATTTAAGGTTTTTAATGTCTTTTTGTTTATAAATATTAGTTAAAATTATATTTCATAAAACAATTAAATTCATATTGCAAAAAATTAAAATTTATTTAATTCTAACAAAATCTCACTTTAAAATCCATAATCAAATAGGTAAATGCTGTATTTAGCCCCCCGCGACACATGACTCATCATGAGTTGCATGTAAAAAAACTGAATAAACCTAAAAATTCGTCAAGGTCAATCCCAAAACGGCTGAGATCTCTCTCTTCCTAAAAATCTGAAAAACGACAACTGGAACAAAATTAAAATGGAATGCTTGAGATTTAAATCTAATAAGCGCCAATACAAAATTCATGCCAAATATACGTAAGGCTTTAGGTTATTCATGTTGCAATTCCCCACATGCTGAAACTTCACCGTGTAACTTTGGCTTCATTAACTTTAGACTCTAGAGATTCCTGATGAGTAACCAGTGAAGGAAACTTTCTTGCATTAACATGCAATTGGTCATAAACAAAAGAAAACTACCGTTACGACGGACGTATGCCCAAAACTACAGTTAGAATATGCAATAACTTAAGGTTGTTACACATCTGAAAAATGTAAGCTATATATCAAGCAAATATGCACAGTAAATTGATGAAAACCAATCAAAATAAAACAAGCATGAAATACATTTAATTAAAACCCGAAGTTTCGACACATGTGAAGTGGAGGGAACTATAAACTTTAGTTATAAGCTTCTTAAAATTTTAACTAAATTTATCTACATAAAACAATATAACCACAAACTAATAAACTATAAACTTTAAAATTTATATTTTAACTATAAACTTTATTAAAATTCAAATATTAAGACATCCACTACTTATATTTAACTTGTAACTCATATCGCCAAACAGATTTAATTAAAATTTTAAGTCACCCATGCTCTCACTCACAATAGAAAATTTATTTATTTATTGTGCTTTTCGTTTGTTTTTCTGGCATGCTGGCGTCGTAGGCAGCTACTCAAACACGGTACCTTGTAAATCTCAAACGCTTATTACTGGAAAGGAGGTCTATTGCAGGCAAATATACTCCATCAATTCAATTCACGAGTTGGAAACTTTGGAAGACGGGCGGTAACAAGGCAGTGCTTCCTAGTTCCTACCAAGGCACGGCTTACACCTATACATACCCCTAAGCTGAGATGTGCAAACATGTAGTAGGAAAATTATACCAACACACTAAATCGGGGAAGGGGAAAAAAAATTATGCACGTGGATAGCGAGATTGTCCTTTCTTCTTCAAGAACTCCGGAATCTCCACAAAACCACCACTATCAGAGGAAGGTCGACGATTGACACCAGAGACATCCTTCCCTAGCTTATTATTTGCCTGCATTTTCAATAAATCCCAATTACAATCGAGCAAAATGTGAGTGTGCTTGAGTGAGAGAGAGAGAGAGAGAGAGAGAGAGAGAGAACACCTGAAAAGGCCTGGCTTCCTTTTCTTCTTGCCGTTTGAATCCAGTAGCAATCAAGGTAATGCTAACCTGAATGCAGGAAAATGATTTCCAGGTCACGCCCATCACATTAATGGATGCACAAGTGGAGAGAAGGTGCGTGTGCATGTGTACACACTACACAGACAAGGACATGATATCACGTATTCCCCTTCCAACCCACAAAAATCAAAAACTCATTCAAATAAAATAAAATAAAATACAAACCATAGAAAATTTAAAAGAAAAAATACAAAAAGTATTCAAAAATAAAGATTAGATCTTTATGAAGCTAATGAGCACCGGGTCAAGCGGATAGACCAATCGCAGATCTGGATTATCAGGTTTAACTGTTGCAGCAGCAACAGCCTGTTTCAAAAAAATTAAAACTCTTCTGTAACAGTTCGAAATACAGACCCGATTACCATCATTCATTTAGCTCAACTGAACTCGGTTTTTCCCAGAAAAATTCCCCAACCACAGCCTGCATTATGCTCAATACCATAGATGCAATTGTAGGCTAATTACTCAGGATTTAAGTGTTTAAGCTCCTTTTTTTATTAAAGTGAAAACTTACCTGGCCAATTAGTGAATTATCGATAACTGCTCCAAATATTAAGTTGGCACTTGGATCCACAAGGTCATATATGACCTCTGCTGCGGCATTCACCTGCAAGAAATCCCAAATAAGAGAAGATATCAGATATCAATTGAATCATAGATACGCATGGCAGACAATTTTAAAAGATTAAGATCAATAGTGAGTTCCTAGTAATTTAAATTACATCATATGATTTGACTACAGTCGGGAATTATGTTACTGTCACATCCACACTAACACTTTTTGTTTACTGTTCCGGAGACAATCAATACTTACACAGGCCAAAGATTTGCCACCTCATATTACACTAAACCTTTTACTTTAATAACATTCAGAACCAACATCAACATAGCTGCAGTTCAGGGAAAAAAATTGATGATGTCTTTACGCCATATATTTGACCAGTTTTTTTCATTATAGGGATGAAAGTTAAAAAATTGAACAATTGAAGAAAAAAAAAAGCATTGGTAAGATCAATAGGCACAATGCTAGGAAGCACCCATCCATACACGCGACAGAAAGTTTATTCCAATTCTCTTTGAAAAGAGATAATAAACAAGTATGACCTAAGAAAACGATGTACTATAATATATTTTAATTTTCATGTACCAGTATATGGCAATTGAAGGGGGTAAAATAACATTTCTAAGACGTAAACTAATGCCCGGAGACGAAAAATTGCACTGGCTCTAGTCTAAATAAATCTGTCCAGCTATGTAGTTTGCATTCATGCATTCAAAAGATTACAGGGTCAGTATAGTTATCAGGAAAAGGAAAGGTTAACAAAGATCAAACCAACGAGAAGCAGAGTTTGGAGAGAGAGATACCTCATACAAGGTCAAATCACTTCCTCCAGTTATGTTCCATACAATTCCAGTAGCCCTCTCTATACCAATGTCAAGTAGAGGTGACTGGATGGCATTTAGGGCAGCATCTCTTGCCCTAGTCTTCCCTACAAAAAATGAACATCACCATATAAACATATCATCTGAATTCGGAATAACATACATTCAGGTCTTAGCAGCGAGGTAAAAAAGATCTTTTATTGAATGGTTACCAATAGATTAACAACAATCTAACCAAAGCCATACTAAATTCAATTACAACAGTATATCATAGAATTTTTTAAAATTACCAGTTGCAACAGTATATCATAGATTTTGTTTTTTAAATTACCAGTAGCAATTCCTATCCCCATCAATGAGGAGCCAGCATTTGCCATTATAGCCCGCACATCAGCAAAATCCACATTCACTAGGCCTGGAACCTGCAATTTCCTAACACCATCAGGGAACAAAAGAATAACAGGCCAACTAGCATGTGGTGCCACAAAGAACAGCCAAATAAAGCAATAATAATATAACTAAAAACAAACTGCATTTCTCTCCTATCAATGTGATACTTGTATAATTTTTTACTATACATCCAGTCATGCACCCAAAATGTATTGTCCTCCAACATAATTAGTGATTTTTGTTATGTGCCCTGCAAGGATAGCATGAGCATTCTGCATCAGCATTCTGTTTAATGGAAGATACAAGGACATCTTCCGTGCAGTACACACAATGTTCTAAAAAGAATTATCAGAAATTTGGAAGGTATAAATATCATTATGATGCATGGACTGTGGGAAGACAATTAAATAAAATAGCATAGAACACTTCATCTAAGCGTGCATGCAGCAAAATATTTCATTATATTTTACCAAGAACAGCACGTGTCTTAACAAGTTGATTTCTCTCTTAGACTTCCCATACCGTGATTATATCAGATATACCACGAACACCTTGTCGAAGAATATCATCAGCAAGGTTAAATGCTTCTGTTACTGGAGTGGATTGGGAAACTGCTGCTAATAACTTGTCATTTGGAATGACAATTAATGTGTCAACATTGTCTCTCAAAGCTGCAATTCCTTCCTGGGCTTGAACAGTTCTCCTTCGTCCTTCAAAAGAGAAAGGGGTTGTGACAATTCCAACAGTCAAGATGCCCATGGACTTTGCAACCCCTGCAATTACAGGAGCTGCACCAGTACCAGTTCCACCACCCATTCCAGCCTGCACAAAAAAAAATTAGTGTCATAAAAGGGTATTAGAGTCTGGACAACAAATAAAGAAAGAATAGGGGGCATATCTGAGAGAGAGAGCACTTAGTCCTACAAAACATGGGCAATGAGCTTGCATAGGAACGACAATCTTTTGGAAATTTATTATGTAAATCTAATCAGTAAAATAATGTTGCAGTCAGTACAAGTTATGGCACTGTAATGCAAAGGATAAGCTACCAGTGATCAGTGATCGGTGATGATTACACACAAAGGATAAGCTACTAGTGTATGTGCAACACCTCGCCCCCTCCCCCTCCCCAATTTTAGCTAATAGCTTCAAAAGATAACAAAATCATTCAGATTGATGTGGTGTTGTTCAAACTGTGTCATTATTTAAATATTAGATTATGTAAACTCACTTCCCGTTATGGATTTGCAGTTGAAACAATAATCTGCAATATCCAACACAGTTAACAGATTTCAGGCATCAAATGGAAATATACAAATGGAATAGCATGTACAAAGTACAATATGATTCTCGTAAAGTCTATGGAGTTCAAAAGTAAATAGTTAACTATGATTTCCACCTTCAAGTTTCAAGTTCTTCATAGGTAAGTGCATGCTTACTGAGAAGTGAGAAGTATTTACACAAATACAGATGGATACATATATCTACATGCAAGTCATGAATTTTCTTCTTTCACATGCATCCTACTCATATTTGGGTAATTCACATTCATATCGCCTTAAAACTAGCAGAGCAGTTTCAGAAACAGCAAACCAAAATTTTCCTAAACACCAATTGAAAGAACTACTTCACAATGTACTATGTAGCAATTCTTTGCTTTATTTTACACAATTCTAAGACAGCCATTTGAAGTTGACATACTGAATGAAAAGAACATTCCTGCTCCTGCATTTCTATTTACTGTAGTAAAAAAATTAATATTCGATAGCTTTTATGAGAAGAATCAAAGGCAGCATGCCTGCTTCGGACAGGCAAGGTTAATTAATTTTCAAGCATTTTAGGGTTGATTTTGCAGATACATCCTACGGGTTAGGAGCAGGACACTTGGACCTACAGTGACAAAGACCATGTCTGCACCATAAACAGCCTCTGCTATCGCTTCTTTGCTTTCCGTGGCAGCCCTCATGCCAATATCTGGATTTCCACCAGCACCAAGGCCCCTGGTTAGCTCCTGACCAATCTGCAGACGTTGCTCAGGAAACGCTGGCGACATTTTCATGGCTTGAACATCAGTGTTGACAATCCAAAACTCAACATCCTTCATAGAACACTCAATCATCCGGTTAACTGCATTAGAACCACCACCTCCAACACCAACAACTTTGATTTTGGCTTCGTTATAATTGCTTGGAGTGAAGTTACTCAAATTTTCAGTTACAGTCCCACCTGAGCTATTCTTTCTGGGGTTTTTAGCAGTGCTATTCTCCTCGCCTTGAAGCATAGATATTTCGGGGCGTAGATTCAGGTAAGGGCTGACGCTGTGGGAGTTAGAAGCACATTTAAAACGGGACGAGCATGATCCAATCTTCTGGCCTACTCCTTTCCCAATCATCACTGAGTGAACTCTTCTAAATCTCAATTTCTTATCTAGTAATACTCCTCCGCAAGCAGTTCCCACCCCGGATTGGTTTCGAGTATCTGGAAGCATAGAATAAGGGGACAGACATGTTGCCATCTCAAAATGGTGATGCCTGAAGCTCCAAATCACAGGAATTAGAGGGGTGCCCAAAGGGTTATAGAGTAACAAGTAAGGAGTCACCAGAAACCACTGTGAATCTGTCTTCTAGAACCTGGGTAAATAAGAAAACATGTTAATCGGGAGAGACAAAAATCCAAAACCAAACACAAGGAAAGTTACGTTGAGGTAACGCGCGATGGGTTAACGACGTGATAGGAACAGGAAAACGAACTCAATCGTGGCAACAATATACCATCCCATACGTGAACTCGAAGTCCACAAAGCATCAAAAGCTGTAGAATGTTGAGCGGCACTCGACAGACACAGCTGCAGACAAATAGAAAGAACCCAGAATCTGAAACTGTAAAGTTTGTTAAAACCACTGGAAGACGATAAGTCCTAGGTTGAATAACAGATGGGGGAGACAAACGAGGAAGAATAAGTCCTAGATTCAGCAATCGGCAGAAGCAATGGAGATTTGGAGCCTCGGAACATAAAGAAAAACACGCAGCGACGAAAAAATGGTACCTCCCGGAGCAGCGAAGCAAGAATCAGAGAACAAAGGATAGGCGGTACGGTGAAGAGGGTTTCGATTTTGTTGGTGGTTTTGCTGACGCCGCGAAACCTGAAGCCTTTGTGCTGTGGTGTGTTTGGGGAGACGGCGAAATCCAAGCCTGATGACTCGGCTTCACTTATCGCCCATTAGTTGTAGGAGTTACTGTGATAATGTTATTTTAAAAAATAATGTAAATATAAAATTTGATAGTAATATAAACTTAAAAATAAAATTTAAAAATGGTAATGCGTTATTATTATTTTAAATAAATTTAATTATTTTTAAATTTTAATTTTAATTTATTGATAGATTCTAATTATTATTATTATTTTTACTTAGGGATATTAAATATTATTTTTAAAAAATTTTAATTTGATGTTTAAAAATCACATTTTTAAAAATATGTTTTTCCTATTGAATATAAATTATTTTAAAATTATAGTTAAACTCTAATAAAATTCATAAAAAAATAAAAAAAGCAAAAATTATATTAAAACATAAAATTCAAAAAATCAAAGTCATTTGCTTTGAGCTTTCTTTGTGTGGCATCCTATTCAAAGTTCTTCAAAACATATATTAATTCTCTTTGTCAAAAGAAGCACTTGCACCTCCAAAGTTTTGTCTTGTTTGATGGGATTGAGTTCCTCTTGAGTGATGTATTTGTAGAAAAATAATTATTGATGTGTGTGTGTATATATATATAGATAATTTATAAAATAAGAAACTAATAAATACTGTTTAATGAATTTATAACAATAAATTAATATTATAAACAAGCAATTATTGTTTAAATAAAATTCAAACAAAATCCTATGTTACTCGATAAATCTTACATATGAATTATTTTTACGTTATTCAACTAATACAAATTTCTTATAGAAAGATATATAAATTAAAACTTATATAGGGACTGTTGGCCTTGGGTAGGTTGTGCAGGTAATTCACGCACAATGGCGTTTTCTCTGTCGTTGGATTGGTATGAATAAAAAGTTCTTAAAAACAATAATATTAATTCAACAGTAATGAAAATATTCCTGTGCGAATTACCTGCATAATTTACTTGTATGTAGTATTAATCTAAATTTAATAGGAGACTAATGAGTAGTGTGAAACTTTTTGGTTTTGTGCGAAAAATATAAATATCATTGTTTTTTTATTCGTAGAGTTCGATAAAAAGAAAAAATGACCATTTTTTCGAGAAATAAAAACAATCTTCAAATGAAAGAAAGAAATTTACAAATATAGAAACAATAAAATTTTAAAATAGAATTAGAAAGTTGGCACACTGATCCATCACCGAATCTAGATTTTACTTATATATTTGTAAGAGCATTCACACCCATTTTTTTTTTGCAGAATATACAATAAATATTTATAAACCTTTAAAAAATCTCACACATCACCTCCTCCATTTTTATTCATATATAATAAAATAATATTTTTTAAAATAAATATTTAATAAATTTTCTCTCTCTGTTATTTCTCATTATGTTTTGAATTCATAAACCGCTATCATAATTAATGTGCAACTAATATATTTTTAAAAATAAAGATATGATTTGCATAGATTCACAGTAACAATTTTTTTAAAAAATTCTAAATTTTAGAGTTTGAAGAACTTACTGTAGAGTAATTTTTAGTTAAAATTTAAAAATTTCTTAGAATTATAAAAAAATATATATTTAAGACGTGTCATGCACCTAAAAAAATGGTTAAATAAGTTTTTTTTTCATTTTATTAAAAAAAATGCTGGAAACAAATTTTGGTAATGAGATAGATACAAACGGCAAAGAGGATGCTTCTATGATATAAAAATGCAGGGGACATACACAGTCACATACACAAAAAACAAAGTACCTTGTGTCTCAAATCCGAGCACTATGCTATGCCCGTAAGATACACACGAACACCTTTGAACACTCCATTTTAACACCTGAACATTCTTCAACTACAACCTCTACCAATCAGACATACATACACACACAGACAACAGTGTATATATTGTGTTTCACATAAGAACGCTATACTATGCCAGTAATAAGCTACATATGTACACCCTTGGACGCTGTGCTATGCCACACCTGAACATTCTTCAACGGCAACCTCCTTGAGTCAGATATGTACAAAATTAAACCGTATCGATTCTACCAGAACACGGACCGCCTCATTAAGAGTGGATAACTCTGCTCACTCAATCTTGTCTGGATCATTCACGTGGCGTAAAGCTAGGAATGTAGCAAAGAAACTGACCGTCCCTAGTACCAGGAACAAAGCATAGAACATACAGGCATTGTAGCACAGAAATAGAACGTCCCCAACGACATTATCCGTGCCTCTTCTGAGTTGGAAATATATTCCGTAGAAAAACATGAAGATTGCAGTTGAGCCTCCACGTAACACGGACCTGCAAGATTGTCCAAGATCATCCTAGAAAATGAAATAAAATGGTCTATGTGTTGAGATAATAACAATGGGAATTTTGCACTGGAGACCCTTTTCTGGTCTATTTGTTTTCCCATTCTGTCAGTAAAGCTTTAGGTAACAATACTGGCTTAAAATCATGAATATGTGGAGCCCTAGAGTTTGAGTAAAAATGCTACTAAGCAATGCGGGATCAAATTTCTTGCCCAAAATGAAACGATATAAACTTGTACTTAACAAAGCGAAGGAGCCAAGTTTTAAGGGAGTACCTCCACCACCATGTGTTGCCTTGTCTGGACGGCCAAAGGTAAACTAGAAACGTGCTAATTTTGATCGTAATTGCAATAATCAGAACAAAGTACAGAAACAGATGAAAAAATGAATGGCAGATTTTGAGGTTCCACAAGCTAGCATAGAAACTGTCCATGCCCCTGTAGAGGAGAAGGAAAGGTGGAAGCCCCCCAAGGAGCATCTGGGCAGGGGTCCTCATGTACCAAGATAGCTGATGGGTTTCCCTTGAGCCTCCTCTGGTGTTACAAGGCGCTCGGAACTCTGGCTGACACACATGACCAATCTTGCCACCAAGAAGTAGCATTGGTATAGGAATGATTCCCCATAGGACTAATTCTGAGGCAGCAATACCAATTTTAGGGAAACTTGAGATCCCTTCACCCATTGTTAGTACTATATTAACGTGAGCAACTATGATGAATACTGGAACAAAGTATAGGGCCCCAGTCTGGAAAATGCATTCTTTCTGCAGGATTAGAATTTTTGACGTTGAGGAAAGTGATGATAAGGTGAAAGACAAAGAAATGAATCAAAATATATTGTGATAGAGAAGCGCAATATTACCAATCCAATATCAGTATAGTGAAGATGAAATGAGGAAGCGATGAACCCAGCAATAGCAGATGTCACGCAATACAAGAAGACAACTTTAGCGAACAATGCCTCATGACCGCAAGAATTCAAAATGCCTTGATATTGAAGAAAGAGTAGGGAGCAAATCCTGAACATAAAATCACGGGGTGGGGGTGATGTTATAATTGTGAAATACAAATTTTAAAAAAAGTGACGCACACCCAGAAAATAAAATAAAGTTATAATGCCTGATTTTTTATCAAGTTGAAAATCAAATTGATTTCAAATTTAAAAATAATTTAAAATATATTTAAAAGAATATGTTCTTTTAAAATTAAATCTATAAAAAATAAAAATAAAATAAAATAAAATATTATGCACACAAGTAATAAAATAAATTAAAAATAAAAAATTATTTAAATCACAAATTTAGATTTCTATTTAAAAATAAAAAACAGTTAGAAATAAATTTTTAGAACTAAATTTACAAAATAATAATTTTAAAATATTATGGATCTCATTATTTTTGAATTCAAAAATTAAATTCCGCTTGAATTCAGCAGCATCAAACACAACCTAACAACTTAAAGTTTCAAACATATATTTTTATAACAATCATAACAATATGGTTTATTATGAAACATTCTTCTGAAAATAAAGAAAGTGAATTACTTGCATAAATCACCATGACATTTTTAGATAGCTTACATAATAAACATTTGAGTCCCAACACCCAGGATGGCACCAAATAAGGCTGTGTATGGCGGACATCTGCATCCATCCCCATGAAGTTGCCTCATGTTCACTCTCCAGTGACTTCCGTCTCCTATGTCTCTATTAGAATACCTGCAATATAATTCATCAAATTTTGGTTAAATCGATTGCGCTTGGTTGGCTTGTTTGACTAGAACCCTCAAAATACTAGAAAGGTCAGGAATACCGAGTGAGATAGTTTGAAACGTATCGTATTGCCAAATAAAAAAATAACAGCTCCCAGGCAAGAATGACAAAGGCCCTAGATATGAACAGAGGAGTAAATTCCCATCTTTCTACTTCGATAGGCTTAGGCTTCGACAGTAACTCTTCATCAAACTCTTTCCAGTAGACAGAATATGTGAAATTAACCTTAACACAGGCATCCTCAGTAACATCCAGTTGAGATTCAATGTCGCATGCAACAGTTATAGCAATCACCCGGTCCTCCATGAAATAGGCATGAAAGATAAGGTGCTTGCAGACGTAGTACTTGGTCGTTAGGCTGTGGTTCACTAGAGCTGCCATGGTTTTTCCCACCTTCCCTTGAACACGGATGTTGTTACCGTACATCTCAAATGCATATCCATGTCTAACAGCATTCCGGAATTTCGCAACTTCACCATCAGTCAGATTCTTCTCACAAAGTGTTTCTCTTACCTTATCCTTCTTAAACCTCAACTCGTACTGTGTAGTTGTGAAGCAATCACCTGCGACAACTTCATGAAAGGTTTTCTTCCTGTCGATTATTTGAACTGCAACCCAGGGAAGTGGAGAACGGGTCATCACCATATTTTAATGCCGTCCATCAATCAATCGAAAGGTTTTTAACTTGGGGTCTCTCATAACTTACCTCCTGGAGGGCAAAATGGCAAGTCATAGTAGGAGGTAGCCTTGCTGCAAGAGAAGATTTGTCAAATCAGCTGGGAAAAGTACAACTTATGGTAGTCCATATATGAGATACGCAACGGAAGAACACGATTGATGTTATCAAATTGAAAGATTTTCAGTGTCGCAGTAAAATGCTGTCTGCCCAATGGTTTATGAACCTTTGTCTATACATGATCTTAGGATTTACACTACACAGAAGAATTAAAACCAGTGAAACAGTGACTACTAAAAAACTATGCCAAATCAGAATTTCGAGACAGAATGAAAGCAATAACATAATCGATTGACAGAAGAAAAAATATCTCAAATTTAGAACCAGTAAAACAGAAACAGAAAAATAAAGAACATGAACGCTCAACTCATCATGGATCTTCTGCAAATATCAGAACTACCCATTAGGATGAAAACAATAAGTTAATCAGTCGACATGTGATCAATCGTAATTTTCACTTTAAAGTCTTGAATCTTGATGAGGTTGCCACAATATTATCAGATTCAAATTATTCGATAGTGAGACCATTCAATGTAATAAACTGAAGAAACAATAGCATATATGGCACAACAAGATCAATGCCCGCACAAATGAAGAACCCAAAAGCTTCTATCATCCCAGATGTTTAATCAAGCTAAAACCAGAACTTCCACATAAAAGAAAATTTGTAACATAATCAGTCAACAGATCGGTGTTACTAAACTGAAGTCTTGAGATTTCCAGATCATTAGAAATGGAAAAGATTGAGGTGTAGAAAGGTGATTCAAAATGTTGATTCAGAGCATAGAACAATCGATAATTTACCAAGGTTTCTCGGTCGGGAAAACCGTGTTGGCGAACAGTGGGACGTTATCTCCATCTTTGTAGTGACCACGGTCACTGCTGTCGGGGAAGGCCGATATAACCAAGAGCGCGAGTAACAGAAAGAAGCAGCTTGTTGCAGAGGATAGAGCCATTGATGCAGAGAGCGAACGAACGAGAGAGAGAGAGAGAGAGGGGTTTCAAAAGCAAGAAACGGAGGGAAACGTTGAGAGGAAGTGAAATTAACGATTTTCTTGGAAGATGGCTTGTGCTTTAATCTACGCCGTTCAAACCGTAAGTCTCAGAAAATTGACGGAGCAAAATCCATTTAGAAGCCGGCTGGGATCCGACAGTGGCTTACTCATATTAACGGTGAAACCGGTATGTTAGTTATAGCTTCTTGGTGTTTTCTTCATCATCTTCTTCTCCTTTTTAATATACTTGATCTTGATATCAATATTAGCATTTTACTAATATCAGTTGTTCTCTTGCTTGGTTAAGGGTTTTTTTTTCCTTTTAATTTTTTTTTATGCTGTTGTTTTTTTTTTTCACACAAAAAACGAAATTTCAACATATGATTTAACAATCTCAAATTTATAAATTTATAATATCAATTTTTGTATTAAAAAAAACAAGACTATATAAGTTAATGACACCAAACTTAAAATTTGAACAGAATTTTGAAAAACACGCCATATACAAGTTTGAATTATGTTTGAAAATTTCTCAGAATTAAAACTTAATTTACGAATTAAAGACATAAAACTCATTAATGACATTAACAGTTAAATCTAACAATAAACAATAAATGGACACATGCAGTTTGGACCTGGGAAAAACATTTATCCAATTTTTGTAGACAGCGTAGCCGTGCCACAGATTAAGAGGAAGTGCAGGGTCCAATTAAGAGTAATTGCTTCAGGTCTCATACATTTTCTTTGCTTTGATGACACAAATTTCAATTTATTAAAACAAATATCTACAATTTTCACAAAAAATTAAATGTTACAATATCAACTAAATTTCAAATCACAATTGAACATATCAAAAATCATGAGATTCACTTTGTTTCTTCAAATCATGATTTTCACTCTATAAATCATAATTGGGGCTTATAAAATTATAAATAAGGATTTAAATTCTATTTGACAAAATAATGTTTTAAAATTTATAAATTAATAGTTTTTTTTTTTAAAGTAAAACTGTGTAAGACAAGCAAAAGTAGTGTAAAAACAGTTACATAATGACTAATGAGTGTAGAAGATCTGAAACACTGTCTAATAAATTAATAATTACTACAACATCATAAACATATTTAGAAGATTTTTTTACTACTAATTGTTCTCTTATTATTTAATTTCATATGAACACTCATGACCCATATCTCGTATATTTAATCAAGGAGGTAAGTTGTGTCCTTCAAATTTAATCATTACACATATGCGAATGACTTGAAATAAAATCTTGAACGAAATAATAAATTATAACAAGTTTATTAATATTTGCATATGTTAAAAAACTGGTCAAACAAAAAAATGAGGGGTTAGAATATGCTTGGCTAAACTAATAAGCAAAAACTTTTAAAAAAGTATTTAGTCAACCCTTACATATGTTTATATACTAATTTGTATATGCATAGTCATATTATCCCCCCCCCCCCCCCCCCCGATATATACACATCACATGTTTCTTTATAATTAATTTCTTTCAAAAAACTTCTTCTCCAAACATAAACTTATTTTATAAGTCCTATTAAATAGACTATAGCATCAATTTAGTTTAAATGTAAGTAAAACTAATATATAGATTAAACGCTCCATCAGTGCCAAATGTATGTTGTCAATCCAACTTTATTTTGTGTCATTTAATATAGTTATAAAAAAATTAATGATATTTTCTAAAAATTATTTAAGGGCTTATACTTTGTTTTAAAAGTTTATCATTTTTCATTTAGATAAACAAAAATAAAAAAACCTAAAAATATCTCCTCACTAAACATTTCTTTGAAGTTTTTTCCACGATCAAACATCTTTCATAATTAGTATTATGATATTTTGAAAGGTCACGCTACCTACAAGTCGTCTTGCGCAAGTCTAGGATGCACCTAGGCCTGTAAATAAGCTAGTACACTAGATAGGGAGCTCATGATTGACTTGTTAAAACCGTGCTCATTTAAAGTTCATCCAATTCGTTTGAAATATATGTAATGTAATTATATTTTCAAATTAGATTCTATATATATTACTTAATTTATTATTTTTTAGTAATATATTAGTAATTTAAACTAGAAGATTATTTGTTTATTAGTGATACAAGAATTACATTAATATCTATTTTTTAAAAAAAGTAAATTTTATTTCTTTGTTAACTAATATGTAACTTATTTGTTAGTTTATAACAAATTAGTGACTAGTGTGTTATTATAACTTATTAAACTTATATATAAATATTATAATTTAATTTGAAAATTTTATTATTAGAAAGTATTAACAAATATAATGGTGTTTTATTATAAAAAACTAAAGTGAGTTTTTTACATAATAATAAAATTTACATGAAAAATCAAGAGCTAAGTTTGGCTCAACTCAAGTTGGCTCGAAAAATTGATTTATAAGAGTTCGAGCTCGAGAAAGTGCTAAACAAATTAAGCTTAAGCCAAGGGTTTCAAGTTTGACTCCACTCGATTATTATTTTTACTTGAGCCGAGCCAAGTTCAATAAAGGTTGACTCGGGTAGTTTACAAGCCTAGTTACATGCACCCATAATGTGTTAGTATTTGATTGATTTTGACTAAATTATAGACGAGCTTGACTAAATCACTAGGGAATGTTGTCATGTCACGGATAGTGATGGTAATGGGGCAGGTCATGCCAGGTACCTCAATGGAACAGGTTCGGAATTTGCTTAATCGGATTTGGAGTGGGTTTAGGACAAATTTATTTGACCCGCCATGAATTTGGGACTAGTCTAGTGATCTGTCCCCAACCCTTTATAGTTTGTATATAAATGATAATATTGCGAGTCATGCCGAGTACTTATTTTGCCCCGCCATTGTTGGGATCGATTTTGAATTGACTTAATCGGGTTCAAAGTAAGTTTGAGACAAATTTTTTGTAGATGAAACAAATTCGAAATATAGATGATCGTCCCGTTGTCATCTGGTGATAGAAAGACTTATATTTAAATTTTTTCAATTTTAAATATTAATTTTTAACAAAAATAGTCTCCCACGATGCTCAATGATTAACTTACATATATTTCGAGTAACTGAGATTTTAAACTCACCAGAAATATAATTAAATTACTTTTTTTGGTGTGGTTGGGAAGAATTAATATTGGTTTTATTTTATGTGTTTATAAAATAATCTGACACGTGGATCACTCGTTCCAGAAGCAGAGACCGAGAGCCAAACAGAAGCGTGCTTCCCACGAGTCTCCTGCCACGTGTCTCGTGACGCCCCATCGACAAGGTCTCCAACTAAAATAAAAATGGTACGATTTAAAGCAAAACAAATTTGTATAAGTCTGAGAAATCAACGATGGCTTCCTCGTTCATGGCAGCAGCGGCGCAGAAGATCAAGCCGGCGGTACGCCGACAGGCTCTGACGTTGACAGATGCCGCCGCCGACAGGATTCGAAGCCTGCTAGACCGGCGCCAGCGCCCCTTTCTCAAGCTCGGCGTCAAGGCTCGCGGTTGCAACGGTCTATCATACACCCTCAACTACGCAGGTCATAATATAATTTATTCATTCGTTCGTTCGTTAATCCCCATCCCTTTAATCTTCATACCTTTTTATTTGATCCCATCTTTTGATTGTGATATGTCGTTTGGTGATATTTTTTAATGTATTGTTTTCTTCAGTCAAATCTGATTGATTTTGGAGGGAGGAGCAAAACTAGGGTTTATGGTAAAATGAAATTTCAATGTGTGTGTGTGTGTGTGTTTATTTTTATTTTTTAAGGAGTTTCAATTTTTCCTTCAAATTTGGCACCATGGAAGATCTGTGATCGCAGAGGTTCTACCTGTTTTTTTTTTTTTTTTAATTTTTGTAATGTTATGGAAAATTTCAAATCTTTTTAATTTGATAAACTATAAACAAATAGAAGCAACGACAATCTGCGCTTGTGTTTTCCTTCTTTTTTAATCCTTCTAATGGAATGGGGTGTTTGATTTTGTGGGAAACAGCAATTTTAATATATGGAAATAATGGCAATTCAGGTTTTGGCATCGCCCAATAAATGTTGATGCATTGTAGGTTACATCACGGAGCATAGATCAACTAAGAGAAACGAAGACCACAATTTGCACTTTGACATTTTATAATAGGGTGCAATGTTCAAAATTTTGGTAATTAGTAAATGCTAAATCTCTAACGTACGGGTTCTTTATGTTGAGAATGTCCTCTAAGAACTTGGCTTCATTATCTGCTTTAAAGCAGATGCCATCTCCATATTTTATAATATAATTTAGTGAGACATGAAAATCGAAATTTATGTTCACCCATTTTATCCTGCAAGCATGAAAAGTATTCCTTGAAAGACCTTGTGCTATGTTATTCCACTCTATTAGTTTTTCTCTATGATCTGCACTTCTATATTTCAGTGCATAAGTCATTCCCTTTCTCCGCTGCGTTCTCCAATAATATTATTGAACCTTCTTTCCAGGCTGTTTTTAGTGCATCTTATGTATGGTCAGAACTTGTTATTCACGCTTGCATAAATGGGTTCTATAGATTACCACTTAGATGAGCTGTGGTGGAATAAGACACCGCCTGGGTGAAACTAAGGCATGCAAGAAGAATACCAGATACATGCAATTTCACCACCACATTAGTCTGGCTATGTATAAGTTTAATTGAATTCAGAATCATGGTCTAGGTCGTTTGTTGTTGTTCTGTGTTAAAGACCCAATTTCCGAAACAAATTTTTTAAAGATGCTAGAGAAATTGCAATGTGGAGTAGGTTTGCCTCCACTTACTGGAATATTTATGTGGATATGTCATATTTAATGTCTGGGCTTGTCAATTATTGTTCATATCATTTACTATATATTTACTTAATTTTATTTGAAGAAGCAAATACAGTAGGTGTTATTTTTCTTGGCATGGGAATTATGTTAGTATTTCTCCATCACACATGTTCTTCCCCTGCTTGATTGTCTTATTAAAGAGTCACAATGTACTGTCCCTAATAAGTAGAATAATTACTTTTTGCAACGTCCCTTTCCATTGTCATTAGCACTAAGTTTGTACCAGATGAACAAGTAAATATGAATATTTCATTCCAAAAGGTTACACAAACCTGAAAGAATGGTGACCTTTTATGCTTTCATTGAACTTTTCAATTCTTTTGAAATGTTTTATATGGGAACCTTTATATGTTAAAGCAGATGTTGGACTGATTTTTATCCCCACATCCTCTTGATCCAATAGATGATAAAGGAAAATTTGATGAATTGGTCGAGGACAAGGGTGTGAAGATACTGATTGACCCAAAAGCCCTCATGCATGTTATTGGGACCAAGATGGATTTCGTAGATGACAAGCTCAGGTAAACATATCTTCTGTAACAGCTGTGAGCACATAATGACATGCATAAAATAATTGGCTTTTATTTCTTGTAGGATCAATATTTTGCGTCCAACTATCCTAGAAAAGTTGCTTTGAGCTATGAAAATGATAATTTATTATTTTACTGACATAATAAGTCAATAACAACAGTTGGACTGCGCAAGTGTTGGGTTTTAACCAAGTTCTCTCATGCTTGTTCCAGAGAGAAGAAAGAAAATTGATTGAGATTTCATGTTCTTTGTTCTACTATATAAGGTTCATTTCTATCTCAGATTTGCCTTGGTGGAAGGTTTGCCACCATGCACAATAGTCAGGCTCTTGGTTATGGGTAGTCATATAAGTTAAAAGGTCGCATAGGCGCAAGTCTCCGGCAAGGCACAGATTTGGCGCCTTGACTGGGAAAAGCCCAGCAGCTTAGATGAAGTGTGTACCTTAAGGCTTGCTTCAAAGGAAGTGTTTTTTATGTTTAATCAGACTTTTGATGGCAAAGTGACATGACACTGCGAGAAGGGGAAAAGAAATTGCAGGTTCCTAATTTCAGTACCCAATTCATCATTCTCAACCTCATTGCAGCTTCATTCTCTTTGATCGCGCATGCAGCTACCCTCTCCTCAATTGCATCCATGGTCGGCTATGTCAACGGCATTGGCATTCATTCCAGTAAATTCCTGCTGCACTACCATAAAGAAAAAATAGTGTTGTCTTCCTAATTCTGCTGCCTCTCCATCCCTTGCTGTGGCTCTGCTTCACCTTTGCACTTTTTGCATGGAATTTGATGCATTACAAGTTGTAACTTGTTTGCCTATTTCAACTCAAATGTATCAAACCATTTATGTTCAAATTCCTGTACTAGTTCTAGTTCTTGTTGTCAAATTCTTGTTCCCCTTCCCTCCCTCTTTTATGTTAGTGGTGTCTACCAGGTGTAACTGGTTGATCCAACCTGAGGCATAATGATTACACATGTTCTAGTTCCTTTGACTTGCATATGGAAAGTAATAGGGTGCTGCATAAAAGGAACTCCGGATCTTTCTCTGCTTATCGAATCTTAGATTAGGAACCTTGACACTGGACAGCCTGTTCTTTCCCTTGGCACAAAGGGTGAAATTGAATTTGAAGTATCAAGATTAGTATTCTTTCCCATTTCTCTTTCTTGAATAGTAAGCATTGAGGAGAAAACAGATCTTGTTTGTAAAGAATGTGTGGTGGTGTGGGTTGCCCCTTTGGGCAGAATAACATCTTATAACTTGTTTTGGCCCATGTTCTTCTTTCTTGGAAATTGGAATGCATTGTATTATCTGACAGGCTTTCACTAACAATGTTTAGTATGTTATGTTTTCCCTTCCCTTATAGGTCTGAGTTCGTATTTATCAATCCAAACTCTCAAGGGCAGTGTGGTTGTGGCGAATCCTTTATGACAGCTGCAAGTGCTGGAGCTGCTAACCGGTAAGAAGGTCAAGTGTAGTGGCCGCTTCATGATAAATCACCAGCAAGTTGAACACAAATGATCATCTGACTGAACTCAGCAAGATTTGACGAAATAATTTCAAGCGTACAGTGCTCATGTTGGCACCAGAATTTCCCACTGGGCTATTGTTAATATGGTGTCTGCAAAAGTATCATTCATTGTGCTACGGTAGTTGCAGAAGTCACATTTAATGTTTGCGTCAATAGGTTAGTAGGCTGTATCGAAATCATTGTGCTTTGAGGTGTCTCGTGGAGCTGCTGAACTCGCTGCCGAGAACGTGTTATAGTAATACATAGAAGTTGCACACTCGCAAATTAATGCGTGTACGCCGCTGTTATTTCATTTGGGAAAAAAATATCTTTGAAGCTGGTTAGTTCATTTATCCTTGTATTAAATAGATAAATAAATATATAAATAATGGCTTTGTCGGCAAAAATTATCATAATATGGTCGTGGACGTGGCATTGTTGAATTATTAGTTGCCAAAATATCATCACTAGTCACGTACCACTATTCTAATTTTAATGTATGCTACACAATTTTGGAAAAGTTTGCTAAACTTTTGAATAATACATGCTCCAATTCACGCGAAATCAACATCTACTCGCTAAATTTAGTCGGTGTGATTTCTAATATATGTCAAATCTGCTCTTATCAGGATGATTTTGCATTTTTGCTTGGGTGGGAGTAGTATACTAGCATTTACAAATATCCCAAACTCAGCTACACCGGCCTCTGAGTCGATTAGGTTCCACCCAATCAAGCTAGATATCCAAATTTTACGTTCTTCTTCTTCCAATAATTATTACGGTGAGCCTCCATGAGATGTTGGTGTCCGGTCTCATTGTACTCCAATTATTACCAACATTTAAAATAGGAAATGTTCTTGGTCATGTGTCCAAACAAGCAGAGCCAGTAAAATAATTAAATATATTTAAAATTTATATTTTAACTTAAAATTTTAAATATTAAATTTTAAGACATCAACTAATTAAATTTAAATAAAATATATGTATTTTAATATATTTTTAATTAAAACACATATTTTTAAAAACAAATGATCATCTCTTTTAATGGCTACTGTTCACCCTGCCCGTTATTTTGAAAGTCATCTTTCCCACACTAGCCACAAATTTATGGGGAGCATCGTACGATAGACAGCAGCTTCACTTCCGCAACCTCCACTTCAACAATCAACACCAACTAACCAAGAAGCAGTGAGTTCGCATGCCATATATGATATATATATATATATATATATATATATATATATATATATATGCGACTCCTTCTACACACCCCACCTGACCCAACTGCTCCGCTGAGATCACCCGCAACAACTAATTTGGTGGGTTTTAGTACGAGGTCCCCTTACGGGGGATGGATCCTACATGGGTGACAAATCAGTCATGAAGATCTTGGGCTGGACCAGGTCTCCGCGGTGGTTGCCACTGACTGACTGAATGTAACGATGATAACCCCATCTGAATCAGGAGCCAGCAACCGACCATCCGGTACGAATAAGGTGAAATTGTTGGATGATTTGATTCGCCAATTAATGATATGATATTTCAGGAGTCGGCGGTGTTCTACTATTCCGATCGCCGTGGGGCTGTGGCGGCCTGCGCCCAATATTAATCTTTTATTTAATCCAACCATGAGCTAGCCCAATCACATCATATTTAAAAAAAAAACATATTTTTAATGTAAAATTTTATTTGCAGGTAAAATATTTTTTAAATTTTACGTTGTTGTTAAATTGATATGATTTTTTTAATAATATTAATTTAATGATAATGAGGGTATCTATCTATATATATATATATATGAATTACCTGCGTGCATTACTAATTTTCAATATATGAACATGAAAATTTATAATAATAAGGTCAAGAAGATAGATTTATAGATTGCGTTGCACCGATAATTCATGTAAGAATATTTTTATGCTATTTGATTTATACTGAATTTAAAAAAAAAACATAACAATAAAATTTATTAAAAAAATATTGATGTAGGAATTACCTATCAATATAAATAAAAAAGAAGAGAGGAGTGTGCGGATTTGTCCGCGTAGGAACATATTTCATACGAGATAACGAGTAGGGCAGTTGCGTCTCTACACACACTGGAACAGCTTGACCACTTCATTCCTCGATTAATTTACCTTCTCGCCATTCCTCGTATCTGCTCCACTCTCCTCTCTCTCTCTCTCTCTCTCTCTCAATCCAACCCCACACCCTCCAAGGGGTGTTGTGATTGCGGTGAGACTTTGCAGTTCAAATCGCGCTTCCCCACTTTCGATCCGTTTGTGGGTTTGGTCCGTGTCGAGATCGATCCTTTATTGGCCTGGTGATCTACTTGTTTCTCTGCTGAATCTTCTTTTCTGTTTTTTTGTTTTTTATCCTTATGCGATATTTGTGAAATCTCGTTAAATCCTTGCCCTCCTTGCTTATGAATGTTGAATACGATGTGGGTCTGCAACGTGGTCTTGAAATCGTGTAGGGTTGGAGATGCTTTGAATAATTTAAGATAATGGGCATTAACTTTAAGATTGTGTGTTGGGTTTTGTTTTGTTTTTGTTTTTTATATACAGGCAGTAAAATGTTTTTGAGTAACCAAAGACAAAAACTCCCCAAACACCTTCTAACTTTGTTTTCAAAAACTCTGTGCTACAAAAATTTGCTTTCTTTATACCCATCAGTCTTCGTGAACTGTGAACCTTTTTTTAGTGTTTTATATGGTTCTCTTTGATTGGAAGTTTACATTTGATTTTTTTAGGTAATATTTTGCATTGCCCGAGGGTGGCTTGTCACGGCACTATGTTGGGTTTTGACGACTTTCAGCAAGTGTTGGGATTTTCCAAGGAATGACGTAAACTCGAAGGGGAGGCAGTGGCTTCACCCAATCATGGTTGTGTATGGTTGAGCATGGATAACCTTCCAGTTGAAGTCATTGGCAACATACTTTCCCAGCTTGGGGCTGCCCGGGAAGTGGTAATTGCCTCAGCAGCCTGCAGGAAATGGCGACAGGCTTGGAGGAATCACCTCCACACTCTTGTCTTCAATTCCAATGACTGGCCAGTGTATCATGAAATTACAACTAGTAGATTGGAAATTCTGATAACTCAGACGATATTTCAAACCAATGCATTACAATGCCTATCGATCATTATGGAGAACATTGATGAGTTCTCTGCTGCTCCGGTGGTTGCGTGGCTCATGTACACGAGGGAAACCTTGCGTCAGCTGCATTACAATGTAAGGACAACCCCGAACCTCAACATCCTTGAAAAATGTGGCCGCCAAAAGCTGGAAGTATTGTCATTAGCACATAATTCTATTGTAGGTGTTGAACCTGGATATCAGAAATTTCCTGCCCTGAAGTTTCTTTCTCTGAGTCATGTTAGTATCTCAGCTTTGGATCTGAGCTTGTTGCTCATTGCCTGCCCAAAGATAGAGGTCCTGTCGCTTATCAATCCAGATATTGCTGTTTCTGATGCACACTCAACAATGGAACTGAATTGCCCGTCATTGAAGGATATTTATGTAGAAGCTATTAGTTTGGACAAATTCATACTGGAGGCTGATAACCTTGAGAATTTGCACTTGAAGGATTGTACTCTGGAACTATTTGAGCTTATTGGTAAAGGAGCCATTAAGAATCTTAAGATTGATGACGTTAGTGTTATCCATCTGTATATTGGCGAGAGTGCTGAAAATCTCGAGGTTGTAGATGTCAGTAACTTCACGATCATGTGGCCTAAGTTCTACCATATGATTTCGAGATCTTCAAAATTGAGAAGGCTACGACTTTGGGGCGTTGTGTTTGACGATGAGGATGAAGTTGTGGATTTGGAGACCATTTGTAGTTGCTTCCCTCATCTGAGGCATCTGTCCTTGAGTTATGACTTAAGAGATGGAGTCCTTCACTATGGCCTCCAGGGATCGTCTTGTTTGCAGGACGTGGTTGTGTTGGAACTTGGATGGAGTGTTATTAGCGATTTATTTTCCCAGTGGGTGGAAGCACTTCTAGAAAGATGCCCCCGTCTCAAGAAGCTGGTGATTTATGGAGTTGTTTCAGAGACTAAAAGCCCTGAAGACTGCCAGATTCTGGCCAATTTCACCTCAACTATTGTTCGACTCATGAGGAAATATTTGCACGTTGAGGTTCAATTTGAATATGATTAAAAGTTTCTGTCATCATTATGGATATTGAGGTTATGACCAACTTGAAACATCACGAGCAAGTACATAGCTTCCAATATATTAAGTATTTTAGGCTGCTGAAACATAATTTCTTTTCCTGCTGTATTCTCTTTGTGAAGAAACTGGTGTTTTTTTTGGGTGCTATATTCGTTGTCATAATTATGAAGTTTTGTTTTAAGGCACATTTCCAGGGTTTGCCATTCAAAATGTTTAATCAGTTTGCATCAGATGGACATGAATATTAATATTAATTTCGAGCAACGGCGTGGTCTGGGTGTTTGGTTTTCCTTAATTTGTTGCATTTTTTTTCTTAACCCTAGGTAAAATAACACGTGCCTTAAAGCATGGGTTAGTTCTTTGTTTTCAAAATAATATTGTTAAATGTTAATCATATTATATTATGATTTTTTAAAAATATATATTTCTTATTTTTTGCAAGCAATAAGTATTACAAAATTAACTGTATTAACAAATATTGGGTTTATCTTTTAGGTGGCTTATAATCTAATTTAGGAACGCTGGCTGATTTTTCATTGCCAGTCATACACCGGCCGCCGCCACCAACTGAGAACTAGGCAACAGCTTCATGGCCACATGCATGGACGCCGATTTAAAATAGGTTTCATGTTTTTATATGCACAAAACATGCACACAGAATAACTCGAGGAAGAACTATCATGTACACACCCACCATGTAAAAAAAATAAAATAAGATAATAATAAAGGCATGCATAAGGTTGTCTCTGATTAATTATTGGAGGAAAGACTAAGTAACTCCTAAAGTAAATGAATGTTTCGATTAACATGCAATGCCCACAAAGCTAGTAGAAGTCTAAGTCGACCCAGCTCACATTTACTCTCATGTTCTACAGTTGTACATTTTGGAGCTCTATGTCGACCCAGCTCTGGTCTTCTGTTCTTTGACTTCCTGTATGGAAGACAATAGTGTGTGAACTAATAATGTGTTTTTGATTTCTAAAGGAAGAAAATGGAAACGAAACATACATATATACAAACGTGTGTGCATATAAATTAATCACCTGGTCTTTCATACTATCCTCAAGCTCTGCCTGTATAAGTTAAACAAACACCCAAATAAAATTTGTAAAAATTTAGCAGCTAATTGAATTCCAAAGCACTGCGAATGTGGAGAGGGGTCTCACCAGTGCCCGTTTGAGCTGAGCGTTTTCTTCTCTCAGTTGGTTCAATTCTGCTTCCAGCTCCACTGTGTATGCCTGCAATTCCAACAACACCCAAAAAAAAAAAAAAAAGACACGCACACACAGAGAAGCAAACAAACGATAAACAAAAAAGAGAAACAAAAAAAAAAACCATAAAAACATCATCAATTATAAACTGGCCTGTTTCCGGGCTCTAGACCGCGCAGCGGACTCTCTGTTCTTGATCATTCTTCTCTGCCTACGTTCCACGACCTTCTCCACAGGCCCATCTAAGATCCTCTTCCGACTCCTCACCCCTCCCATCTCTAACCCGTACCCACGATTCCCGGATTCCTTTCCCAGATTCCCGCAAAACCCATCCGACGACACCGGGCTCGCCGACGACGCCGCCATAGCCATCGTCAGAGCTCCTTGGTACGGCGACAGGACACCGCCGCCGTCAATGAAAGCGGAGGCCGCCACCGTTCCAACGGCGCCGGCGCCGGCGCCGCGTCGGCCGTTGTTTCGGTAAAAGTGAGACCGTGGCTGGGCCGATGCAGTGACGGGGCGTTCCCGGACTACCCCCGCCCTGACCAGGAAATCCTCGAGGGTCATCTCGCCGAAGGTGGGCTGGCGAGGGGCAGAACTGGGATTCTGGCTCTGCCGCTGCTGCGCCGCCTGGTGGCGGTGGTGTTGGTGTTGGTGGTGGTCGCGGTGGATCTCCGACCAGACCTCGTCGACGGTCTTGTCGCAGAGGGGCGGTGGCAGAGCGAGGCAGCCCTGCCGATTTAGGTGGTTCAGCGGCCCGCCGTCGTTGATAGAAAGCTGAGTTGCGGCAGCGGGGGGGCGGCCGCAACCTCCGCTTTCGGTGGCCTGGTGCTGTTCCTCCGCGGTCCAGATGCTGTGGAGGAACTCGTCCATGTTCATGGATCCGAAGTTCTTGTTGCGGGCGTCGCAGAGGGTGTGCTGGAACTCGTCCAGCGTCAGGGAGTAGATGGAAGGAGCCTGCCGTCCGACGTCGGCTTCGACGCCTGCGCCGCGATTATACGGAGGCTGGGGGTGGCGGGGGTGATGCTGTTCGGCTGCCGGCAATGCCGAGTCCACCTCGCCGTGTGAGAGCATTTCGGACTCGGACGCCATCTTTGCTGTGAGAAAGAAACTCGGTCCGAGTAAACAGTAAACACCAGAAGAAGCGAAAGCCCATGAAGACTGTGGCCAAAAATACAAAAACCGTGAGGGAGTAAAATAAACATAATAATTAAAATAATTTTTAAAATGAACGTTACGTTTGGGAAAAAAAATTAATCATTTTATGGCCAAAAACACAAACAAAAAAAAAAAAAAAAAGCTGGAAGAGGTTGTGGCGTCTGCATATTAAATACCACATTCATTAAAAGAGTAATTTTAATTTTTTAAAGGCGAATAAAACAAAAGCAGAGAGTAAAGGATTTTGGGAAGGCCACCCAAGCAATCCAACCAGGGAAGAGATGAGTGCGGTGGTGTCCAGATTTCCAGGGCCGGGCGGTCAGAACGGTAGGTTTTCTTTTCTTTTCTATTTTTTTTTTAATTTTAGCCTCCAATGAAAGTTGTTTTCTTAAAAGGAAGGTAAATTTTATTTAGGAAGTGCATTATGAAGTAAGCGCATCTCAAACCCATCTTTATATATTTTATTTATATGTAAATAGTTATTTTAAATTTTTATTTTTAATATTACTTTTAAAATTATTTTTATTTCTATTCAAATAATATTTTCTTAAGGAACATGTGAGACCCACCAATTCAGCGGTAATAAATTTTCACGTCTCGCCGTCTTTGCACTTTGTAACACATCTGAGTGAGGAGAAGGCGGTGGGAGGTGGATGTGACCGAAGGCAGTGACAGCAAGAGGGAGGTAGCAGCAATGACCAAAAAGGAGGAGGAGAGAGGAGATCAGGGAGGAGGGAGGAAGCGTCAACCGTATGAAGGAGGTGGCAGGAGGCAGTGGCAGTGGCATCTGGAGAGGAAGAGGAGGAGAGAAGATAGAGGAGATCAAGGAGGAGGGAGGTGGTGGCAACCGGAGAGGAGGACGAGGAGGGAGGGGAGAGGAGAGAGGATGCGGCGACTGAAGGAGGATGAGGAGGGAGGCCAGAAGAGAGAGAATAAAGGATATCAGGTATGAGGGAAGAGGAGGAGATAGATGAGCCAGGAAAAATAGAGAAAAATAATATAATATTATGTAGATAATGAATATTTATTTTTTATTTGTAGATAGTTATTGTAGCAATATGTAAATGTATAAGGTAAAATGAAAAATTTGTTGGATCTAAGTTTTGTCATTTGACTCTTTATTTTTATATAATAGAGAGTCCATTAGATATGCTCTAATAAACTAATAGTCTAATAGGAGCATCGCATTAAACGGTTTTTTTTAATGTACTTTATTGATGGATTTGGGTTTACTCCAATAGATATATAAAACATATATATATATATATATATATATATAACATAATTTATGAGTGTTATGCGTTACACTTTGAGTGTATTATTAAAAGTTAAAAAGCTTAAGGTATGTTTGAATTGGATGTTTTTTTTATTTTCGCTTTTAAAATATAATAGTTATTTTTTAGTGTAAAAAACTAAAAACAATAAAAGTTATATTTTTCCTTTTTAGGTTATGAAAATAACATTTTATTATTTTCAGTTTTATGTTTTTTTTGTTTGAAAATAGTTATTATATTTTGAAAATAAAAACAGAAAACGGATAAAACAGACATGCCCATACTATCTACCGCGGTAATTACGAAACTTGTTAAATAATTAATAATAATTTAAAAGAATTGAGAAGAGTATTATTAAAAGTTAAAATAAAAACAATTGAAATCTTGAACTATGTAGCTCATCCAAAATTAATTAAGAGTCATTTTACATTAAGTTGAACCAATTTGATGGGTTATTAATTTCAAAAGTTAGAGGTAGTTATATAATTTAAGGCAGACAAAATTTATATTCAATCCAAAACATATTTTTTTTTTATTTTCAAAACATTATTATTACTCATCATTTTATTTAATTTAATAATTTCATATACTTTATTGTTAACTCCATCCAAGTTATTTATGGCCTTCTCATCAATTTTCAACATTGTTCAATGTCAACTTTCTTTATCCTCATTACAAGTGCATCAATTGGCCAATTTTAATAGATAGCTAAACCAATTTAAGTGATTTTCTTTTATATTTTATTTAGTTTGAGCCTTTCAAATGATACTACAAATGTCTTCATTTCTAATTTTATCCATTATAGTCTTATCACATATTTTTCTTAATATTTATATATTAGCTACAAAAAAAATTTGTATGTTATTTTTAATTAGCCCATTAACCTGATTCCTATAGCAAAGAATATATAACATCTCAATCTTCTCACAACACCGAAAATCATTTCAAAATAGACATAAATTTTAATAAAAATTTCACTATTCCCTTTTCCCCTTGAAATCCATCAAAGCCAACATTAACAACTGTCACTGCAAGAGTTCTTCGTTATTGTCACCGCTCCCATCATTAGAAACCCTTGCCTTGTCAGCTGCTACTACAACCATCCAAATCTTTACAAACGTCCATGACCGATCGCACCACTCATGTAAAATTTGTGTTTTTTTTATAAATAATAATAATAATATTTGATAAATGGATTATTTCATAATTAAATATATTTTAGTTTAAGAATATAAAAGTGTTATTTATTATGTTTTATAAAGTTTTAATATTTATTAATTATTTAAATTAAACGATGTTGCCTTAATTAATTATATTAAATAAATAATTTAATGTGCATAATAATAAAATGAAAATAAAATGAAATTTATTTATAACAAATTGAATTTGACGATCTCATGAAGCACAGATTAGGTTCCGGCCTATCATCGACACGCGTCCGCCAGGTGGCGCGGTTGAGCTTTCCTTGCCCCATGCACGCTTCCTTACTCCGACGCGTGTAGCTGGTTCAGAGAAACGCTGTCGGGTAGACCCGTTTTTGGCTCCCAAAATGGGTAATCCAATTGGATATTCATATTATACAGAAGTAGCACGATTTAATTACAATTTCATGCTTATACGGCTAGCGCATGCAATCGGCGTGTCGGGCTCGGGCACGCACCGATTTATTTCGAATAAGTTATTTTTTAAAATGAAAATTAAACATTTTTCTTTAAAATGTATTATAAATTTCAAAAGTATTATAAATTTTAAAAATATATAATGAATATTTATTAAATATAAAATAAAATTAATATTTTTTTTTGTAAAAACTTATGTATATATATATTAAATAGATTAACATTAGTATTTTATAAAATTTAAAGTTATTGTTCATAAAATTTTTACAAAAATTATTTTTTATTTTATTTGATTTTTTATAAAAAAAAGATATAAATCTTTTTACAATTGTTTTAAATTTTTTTGTTTGATTTTCATTCCTTTTACCTATGTTTATGTTGGAATCGAATTAATAATGGAAAATATTTGATGTTGTCGCGTTACTAATGAAAAAATATTAAAAAAATAAAAATAGTATTTTTTAAATGTTTTCGGGCATACTCATAAACGGATCATTTTTTAGAATGCTTTTTTTCTACTTGAATCGAATCCAAACATCACAATCATGATTGGAAATTTTGAATTCGATCAGTGAGTATTAGATTTACCATATTCTTTGTTTACGAAATATATCTAAAAATAAGAATATTGACAAATTTCAAATGATAAAGACTGGCCAACCTACACTGTCATGATATCCAATCTCTGTCATTGAATTGAAGTGTCTCACGTAAACAATTAGAGATTTAACACAATATACACAATATACCATCTGATGAATCATGCAGAATAATGACAATTAATATACCTAAAAAACCAAATACAATAATTATATCTACAAATAATATTATTTTTTCAACGAACTAACAAAACTGATTTTTTATTAAATTCAAATTTTGCAGGTTTGTTCATTTTAAATTCATAAACATATGCACAATAATTCATTTTGTTTCTGTCAATAAATTAACTATATATACAGACACACACACACACATTAGTTGATTTAGATTTCGCGCGTGTTACTGATTTCGTATGTTGCTCCTGTTGAAATTTATCTGTCTTCTGTCACCGGAACGGCGCACGAAACAGCAGCCATGGGCAACACGCAGTTGGCTAGGAGAGCCTTGCCGGTGGCCGCCGTAAAACCGGTCTCCCTGCAGCAACATTGCGGTGGAGGAATATTGTTGGAGACCGCCTCCAGATCTATCTCGAACAAATCGTCTTCTAAGTCTTCTTCTTTAACGGCCGCGGCGGGAACTTGGCAGGCGGCGCCGGCGCCGGCGCCGGCGCCTCCAAGGGCGTTGTCCGTAATGGAGGAGGGAGAAGGTGCAGAAGCCATGTACGTGGAGCTTTAATTAACCTGTTGACTTCAATTAATTGAGCAGCCTTGGAAAGTATTTATATATAGGCACGCGCTTGCAATTGGTTAGTGATGAATTCGTTGATTTGGGTGGCCATCCCAGTAGAAGTGTAGAGCGTCTCTCGCTCCCAACAAACCTCAAAGACTCATTTGAAGCAGCACTCAATGTAATTTGTTTATTTATTTATTCTTGTTTCTTAATTTGCGTCACCATGCAGAGACAGCAGAGGAACCTGTTTTCAACCGACAATTCCTTACACCGCCATTTCCGTCCAAGTTCACCCAACTGCTCTGACGGGTCACGGCGCAGAATCCGAAGGGGTTCAACGGTTCTCGTTGACTTTTGATTGTGGGAAACTTGGAGATAAACCCATTCATTTTTTTTAAAGTTAGTTATGACACTAGTGAAACTTTCGTGATACTCAAATGGGAGTCGTGCTACCATTGCCTATATCACAATATTTTAACGAGAATATTAGTAATTACTTTTAATCTAAATTGTATCAAGTATATGCTCAACAATGACAAATTCTTATATATAAGATTTTAATAAAATAAAATTTGTGTTGTCACCTATATGGTAGGCGAGATTTAAAATGTCATTCTATTAACACACTAGTTGATTTTTTTGACAATAAACCTCAAGATTGGATACTAGAGAAATAAAAGATCATCAATAGTTGTCTAAATCAACACTTGAGGTGCAAAAGAACAAGATGGTTGTTGTCAATGTATTCAAAAAGAACTCAAGAATTCAATGAAGTAAAAGTTTGAAGCTCAAAATTTTGATAAGTACCGATCAATAATTGATCATCATCTAACAATCAAAATTGATCCTTAAAGGAGTAATTGTCCAAAATAAGTTCAATATTATGTTACAATATGAAATTTTTATATGTCATGCTTAAATTGAAAGTATCTTCCTTAAACCAAAGACTGAAATCTTGAGAACTAGATGAATAGCTTTTGCTGGCCTACGCAAGTACAATAAGTTAGAAGTCTCACATATAAATGCTCTCTTTTAATGTGTAATAGCATCCTAACCGATCGTAAAAAAACGCATATATCCCTTATAATTGTTACAATGGTGCAATATAGCAAATAATGTCGTTTTAGTTTTAGTGTATGATGTTCCTAAAATATTAAAAATGATGAGAATGATAATTAACGTGTTTATAAATATTGATTTAGGAGTATTTTTAACACAGTTATTATTTTTTTATTTATGTGTAGGAACTTTTACATTAAAAAAATATTTTACAACTTCACTACTCCAACACTATTCTTCTTCATTTTATCTTTATTATTGTTAAAATAATTTTTAAAACTTTTATGCAGAGAAAATAAATATAAGAAAAGAGATAAAAATAATATTATATAATATAAATAATAAAAAAATATTTTGAGTATACTATTAATATTTCAACATTGCATTGTTTAATAAAAAAATATTGATAGGTACAAGTGTCCCGTAGGTCTCAGGTTGGTTTAAAATCAATAACACGTACGCGCCCGCAAGTTCAACAAAGGGCGCCACACGGCACCGTTGTCGTCCGAGGAGGCACGGACTTTTCTACTCCGACGCCAAGTCAGCTCGTATATTTAATTAAAAAATGAACACACCCCAACTGTCCTCCTCCACTCTACATCTTGACCTTCCTTTCTCCCTTTCCCTCTCTCATGGCTGCCGCTCCTTTCCTCTGTCAGGGTCTGACTAGGGTTTACGATCATCCTTAAACCCTGTCCTCATCTTCACCTGATAACAGCACAACCGTAGACCTCCCCGTTCCAATCACCTACGAAAACCCTAGAACTCTCATGTCTCGAATGTGTTCGTTCTTATGTCCACGGCTTAATGTGTCATCCTCGAGATCTACCTCTGCTCCTTCCTCGCTATAGTTATATGGTGAAGAATTTGTGACATCTGGTAAGAGAGAGTTTAGCTCTCTGTCGCCGTCTGTCCAGTTTTCGAGGTGGTCTCACGTTTGCTTGCTGATCTGATTTCAAAATCTAGGGTTTACTTCAAATTGTCGTACTTGTTGGCCATTCCGTGACTGGGTTATGTTTGGAGAGACAGGATTTGCATAGTTTGTTTGGTGCCGTGATTGCTGGTGAACTCCAGAGAGCAATGATATTAGGATTTGAATATGAGCGATGGAGGTAGTAGGAAGAGCAAAAGAGACGGTCTAAGCTGTGAAGATGAGGATGATGCGGGGTTCAGGAGGCTTGGAGGGGATGAGTTTGGCTGGGCTGTGGCGAAGATTGCAGTGGCACAGATATGCCAGAGCGTGGGTTTTAGGAGTTCTGGCGAGGCGGCCCTGGATGGTCTCTCTGGAGTTTTGGTTAGGTACCTCCGTGACTTAGGAAAAACAGCAGCTTTTTATGCACATTCAGCTGCTAGGACACAGTGCAATGTGTTTGATCTTATTCAAGGGTTTGAAGATTTGGGGTTATCACATGGTTCAGAGACAAATCAATGCCTCGCAAACTCAGGGGTGGTGAGGGCTATTGAGGAGTATGTGAGGTCTTCAGATGATATACCATTTGCTCAGCCCATTCCACGGTTCCCAGTGATTAAAAAACGAAAAGCCATTCCGAGCTTTGTACAAATGGATGAAATGCCTGTTGGCAAGCACATTCCTGCTTGGTTGCCAGCTCTCCCGGATCCACACACCTATATACACACACCAGTGTGGAATGAGAAGTCAATTGATCCCCGTGCTGAGAAACTCGAGCAAGTGAGGCAAAGGAGGAAGGCTGAAGGATCATTGTTGACATTGAAAAAGCGATTGGTGTCCGTTACTCCTGTGGAAAGTTTGCTCTCAGGCGAGCATGGAGATGCTGCAAAGGCACTGCAAGCAGCTGAAAGTAACCCGTTCCTTGCTGCAGCACGTTCAGCAGCCCCGGTGAACACAGAAGACGATGCCCAGACTTTTTCTGAAGCTGGAGGCAACCCTTTTCTTGCCATTCCATTGCAACCTGGGGAGAAACACGTGTCTTCTGTTGTGAAGCCAGCTAAGTTTGCAAGTGAACTGGCTGCAGAAAACCAGGCTTCTGTGCTGGAGGCATTTGCTCCTGCCATTGAAGCAGTGAGAAGTGGATTCGTCCATTCTGGGAATTGTGGGGGAAGGGATCTTCCAAGCAGAAGGCCCAGTGTCCATTTTAAATTCCGGACCGTGAAGAAATCAGCAGGTGACTCTCTGGATTTGAGCTTGAAGAAGTTGAATGACGGTAAGACAGACTCATTGATTATCCGCAACAATGAGAGAAATGACAGGAAAAAGAGAGCAGAACTAATTCTCAGGAAATCAATGGAAAACCCACAGGAGCTTACTCAGTTGTAAATTAATTGATTGTTTGGCTCACTTGATGGAGGCCCTTATACTTTTCTTCAAAAAATTGGTTGTAGCGGAGGACTTTGGGTGGTTTAAAGTTGGACACCTGTATTTCTGTCATGGGTTTTTAAAAATCTGGTTGAGAGTTCCTATTGTCCCACCTTATCAGTTTTTGAAGGTATGAGGATTTTTATATCCACTCTAATGTTTGCTATATACAGTCTATATATATGACATCAAATGGATAGTTGAAAATCATGTTACCCTCAGATTTTACCTTTTATATGCCTAACCTCTTCTAAAGTCTGTTTAGCCTATGCATGTTTTAATTTCATCCTTAATAAAATGTTCGTGAAACTCTACCATCACTGAGTTATTTTCGTATTTGTAATATTGCGAAAAGAATGATAAAAGAAAATTTTTAAGTCAATTGTCAACCTTTTCAATCGAAAATATGATTGACTACGAAAAAGAACGTCAGATAGTATGTATCATGTGGGGATGTTATACACTATTGAGGTTGCTTTTGTTCTTCCTCTACAAAACTACTTTAAAATGAAATTATTACATATAAATCGTAAGAATATGGGTGAGGTTGCATTTTTGATTGGCCACGTTAGTAGTAAATCCTTTTGGAAGCCATAGCAATAGTTGATTTCAAAGGGCTCTACTTTGGTGACATATCATTTTGTTTTCGGTTTTGAGAGCAATGCTATGTTAACTAGAGTGAGTTTCCCTCAGATTTTACCTTTTATAAGCCTAACCTCTTCTGAAGCCTGTTTAGCTGATGCATGCTTTAATTTAATCCTTAATCAATAAAAGAGCGTCAGATATTCTGTATGTTATTGAACATCAACTCCAGTGGTAAAATATGTTATTATCTGGATTCTCCCAAACGGGGTGAAATTTGTTGCTTGGGTGTCTTCTCCCAGTAAAATGGATGTCAACGTGAATACGTGAACTGCATCCTGGACAATGACCATCTTTTCATCCTCTCAGACATACTCTTTCTGATGTTAATTATGCTAAGCACTACGATATGAGAACATTGAGAAGTTGCATACACAAGCCGGCGCACAAGGAACAATAAAAAGCCATCCCAGGCAACTTCAAAATTACTGTTCATTATGCCTGCGGTCAAGGGATAGAAGGCGGCCAACAGATATATTTCATGCAATTTAGGCCACGGAATAAGAACTTGAGATTTGTATTCAAATTCGCGTCTGACATCATATCATTTTAAACCATATCCAAATGAAAAAATCATTGCCAGAAGATAACGGTCGGAGAAAGGAGGAAACCATACGCTAAAGCCAAGACGGGGAACAAGCAAAACCTTAAAACTACTAAAGATATAAGCTGTTAGCATTGCAATTTGCAAATTCACAAATCAGCACTGCTCCTCCAGGTTCGTAGAGGGACCCAATGAGATGACGCTCTCCTCAATCCAAATGAGATACCTTCTGCTGGTTAAAATTAGCCTTAATGTTTCAACTTTAGATTCAAGTCCGAAGTTAATACTTTGCTCCGATGGTTGAAGATTATGAAGTCAAGGTTGGCTGACAAAGAAACAATCCTGCATTCCAGGAAAAACAAACCTTGAGTATCCGAGGGCTACTTACCAAGGCAAAAGCAGTAATTATTATCCAAGCGCAGAAAATTAGAGGCAGCAGGAAGGATAACAAATTCTAGATAGAGCTCAATTTTGGGAGCTCATCTTCAAGGGAATTTGAGAAGCTCATTTTTTGATTATACACAAAGAATAAGATCCCAAAATGTTTTGGATGCTTAAACCAGTGCTTATTCATATAAAGCTTCCCCCAAAACACACCCTACATAGGACAACTGACGAGTCCTCCTTTGGGGGCATCAGTAAAAAATGTCCACTACTAGTCATCTCTGCAAGACTTCAATATTTCTTTCATTTTTAATACTGTTGTCATTAACCATTCTATCTAAACAAAAGGGAGACAAAAATGAGGTGGGAACTTAAATGTGATGACTAAATTAGAGTGAATGCAGGTATTGATACAATAACACAAAAGTTTCTTGGAGATGAAACAATTAAAATATAAATACAAAAGTTTTTTTTAAAAAATTTCCAGTCAAAAATCAATTTCATAAATTGAATTTGTACTTGTTCCACATTAGGGGAGTTCCTATTTAATTAAATGTAGTGGACCCCAAAATCATGGGGACAAGGCTGTTGTATCTAAAATTGGAGTTGGATCATTTTATTGGCTATACCCATCACACTTTTCTTTCAGGCACAAGTCCTCTATAGTGAGGAATCTACTGTCATGTTAGTGAGGTCATCTAACTTCTCACAGGCATAGGCTACGATGGGAGGGAAACTTGCTTTTGATTAGGAATGCCTTCAGTATGTTGCGTTACAGGCCAGATAACTTCTTCAACATTGAGAAGTGGTAACTTCAGTTATACTGTAGCCAGACTTGCGTGTGGTACGCAGAAGGTTTTGTCAGGACAAGTAACAAACTCCTCGTCCATAAGCAAAGTCTTACTAGACAAGTAATTATAGAGATTTCAGATAACTGGTGGTTATAACTAGATTAAATCAAACCCGCACTCAAAAGTCGTCATAAGATGCCAAATTGAGTTTGTTTTTCTTCTACGGGTAAAAGAGCAGACTAATTTCAATTACTGCTCCAGTTGAGTAAACTAGCAATCAAAAAATTATCATAAGATGCATATATGAGTAACGTAGGCAGTGCAAGATAATTGGATATTGCATTTCTCAGCAATCTAATCACTACTGTAAGAACACACATAATAACATAGAAGAAACGTGTAAGCTGAAAAATCAACGCACTGAAATTAAACCTGTTTTCTTCAGAATCAGGATGTATTGAATGAAAATCTCCCGGTACGGTCAGCGCCGCCCACATACACAGAGCGAATCCCATAAGCAGCTCTGCCACAACCTGAAATCACAAAACCCTAGATACATAAACACTGAGAGACCAACGAGGAAGCCGAAACCACGTTACAAAGACCGCTGAATTTTACATTCATCGGTGGTGCTGAAAACTCTTCCTCAATGATCTTCAACAAGCCCTTATCTGCAATTCGATGGACATAAAACAACGAACGCCCCAAATTAAACAAGAACATGACCTAAATAGTATATAATAAATCAGTATGTCGACTCGAGATCCAAAACCCTAATAAGGAGTTGCAGTAGGTAGAAGGGCTCATTACACTGAATAGTTGAAAAGGCAGCGTGTCCGAGTAAACATACTCCGATGACGCCGGCACTGAATCCGAAGCCCATTTTGTCGTATGATTAGTACGATGTTTTTCCGTTTGTCGGGCGACCAGGTTTCCGGTTGTCGACGGTGGTGTCGTCGATTGGCGTTGCTCGGAGAGGTTAACGACTTGGTACGGTGCGTGTCTTCGTTTGAGCAGGATTGGCTCGTTAAAATAAATGTTTTTTGTTATTTTAGGAGTTAATAATTCATTTTGTTATCTTATTAATATATTATTTACTAATTTTTATTCATTAGAAAAGAAAATATATATAATTATTTAAATAATATATAAATAAAATACTAAATAACTATTTATAATATTAAAATTTTACTTATAGTGAAAAGCTTTAAAAAGTAAATTTTTAATAATTTTTGTTAAATTAAATGTTCAAACTAAAAAAAATGAATTTGAAAGGCTGTAACGAAAGTTTTTATAATTACCACCTAAGGTATTGGCTTCTCTCTGCTAATCAAATAATACTGTTTTGGTAATTTTATATGACCACGCAAGTTAAATTTTGAGATAAGAAGTGACACCAGCCATAGGTTTTAACTTTTAAGGTACAAAAGCTCCATTGTTTGGTTGCCTAGAAACATATTTATTCCAACATTTGTTGACACAAAATTGAAAGAAGTTACAAATTAATATAATGTCTTTTTAATTTTTTTAACCCTCTTTGGTATACTAAAAAAAATGAATTTGAAAGGCTGTAACGAAAGTTTTTATAATTACCACCTAAGGTATTGGCTTCTCTCTACTAATCAAATAATACTGTTTTGGTAATTTTATATGACCACGCAAGTTAAATTTTGAGATAAGAAGTGACACCAGTCATAGGTTTTAACTTTTAAGGTACAAAAGCTCCATTGTTTGGTTGCCTAGAAACATATTTATTCCAACATTTGTTGACACAAAATTGAAAGAAGTTACAAATTAATATAATGTCTTTTTAATTTTTTTAACCCTCTTTGGTATATTAAAGGGAGTATTGGGCAAATAAAATAATATACACATAAAATTCATAGATGATTGCGAAAGGTTAAAATAAATGTATTATAAGAATACGATGAATAATATTATAAATGAGAATATTTATAGTGTTGTTGGAATACTTTTTTGATCGAAAATAATATGAAAAATAATCCACTACCATCTAGGATGTAGACTAATAGATACATCTATATAGAAGGTAGAGAAGATAGATATTAAATAAGCTAAAAATTTGATAAGAATATCGTAAATGACTTGGATGGTGGTGGTAACAAAAGATATAATATTATTATATTTGAAAAAAAAAATAGTGGCTAGATTATTTGAAAGAGAAACATTATTCATGTATTAAATAGAATTTGAACTTTTTATATATTTGTTCATATAACTCCTATAATATTGGAATTAAGACTATTGGTTTAATTTAATTTATTTATGGCTTCCACAAAAGCAACTAAAAGTACTGACATATCACTAATTAGCTTTATAGAAAAAATGTGTTACCTTATGTCCCGTACTTTATGTTTGTACATGAATGATCAAGATGAATGATCAAGATGTTGAGGACTAACACCTATAAAAAACTCATCAAATGTTATCTTAATAAAACATTTATAGTTATATAATATGTATACTTCTATACTTTTCTAAAATAGACATAGGTAACATATATTACATTTGATAAACCAAATAAGCCAATAATTACATCATTCAGCTCATATTCAATTCAATATAACTTTTTATAAATCCCGTCAAACTAGTAATATTATAACGAAACAATCCATCAACTTAGGGTCCTTATCCTATCACAATAGTAACTACAATTTTTAGCTCAGGCCTTAGCCGATTAATGGTCAACCCTCTGGCACTTTGGCCTAAGCCTTAACTGTCAATAAACATCCCTCCATAACTCTATATTAGGGCCTTAACCACCTATTGAATCAATTATTTACATTCATATTGCCATACAGACTCAAAAGTCTCACAATTATCATCATAAAACACTTAATATCCAAAATAACCTAAACGAGTGATATCAACACCAAAAAACAGGGTTAGGTGCAGCCAACCTGTACGGCCGAAGCAAGTGCCTCTCAAGTCTCAACAGCCCACCCATCCCTTCACGCCAAAAGCCCAATTACGCGGCAAATTCCACCAATTTCAAGGGTTTTTAGAAAAGACTACGCCCATAATCATAACTTTTAACCATTTTAATTTTTTATTTAGCCTAGGATCAAAACAGACAAACCAAAAAGTAACATTTTAAACATTATCTCATCATCAATTTGAATGAAACGGCACAAATTTTCAACTCTAACTATCGACTTTTAAAACTCCTCACGCTGCAGCTAAAAACCATTAGCTGAACCCGTCGGGTAATTTTGAGGGCTATTGAACCCTGTTTTCTGATATAAATATACAGGGTATTAAATAAAAACATGTATCATGTTTCGCGCCCCAATAAATTTCAAGGTATCCATATGTAGCTACGCTACGCTGCAGACGTACCCAATGAGACTATCAGAGGCATCTTTGGCTGTGAATAAAAAACCAGTTTTGGGGACGCATATAAAATTGCGCTCACGTCTCGCATTGAATTGAATCAGCAACGAGTAAAAGAACATGATACGCATACTACACACGACGATGCACACGAATAGGTAAATAGATCTGTCTGGCGTTGATGGACCATTAATAAAATGTTGGAAACAAACACGAAACGATAATAATAAAAACCACACACCAACTTCTCTTTTTTTTTTTTTAGAAAAAAAAAATTACAGAAGAAAAACAATTTATCTGTTTTTTTTTTTTTTTGGTTGGACATCAACATGAGCCAGACAAACCTCCGATCCATTCGTTGAACAGATGTTTCAGATTCAGATCCTCGCTAACTTCTCGGCTCTGACCACCGGATTGTCCCTGGCGAGGGCCTCTCTCCCCGATGTCTTGAAATCGAAACTGCACCCGTGGAGCTCCGGGTACCGGTGGGTCCCGCAGAACGTCGACCCGCATCGGCATCTGAACCCGGTCAGCCCGACCCGTCTCCGGCAGGCAAAACACCGGCCAGGCTGCGCCGTAGGAGCCGGCGCGGAGCCGGAATCCGCCGGAGCCCGTACATCCGCGGCTAATGAGGGGGTTGGGGCGGCGACTTCAGGGAGGAACAGAGGCGGAGGAGAGGGAGGCGCGGCGGGGGTGGACGGCGCAGTGGAGGGCGAGGGGGAAGACGAAACGGAGAGAGATTTTTCCACGGCTGATTTGGCGGACGAGGCCTGTTCTTGTTTCATGCGGGAGTCGGTGAAACACTTGGAGCAGAGGTTCTGGGTGGCAGGGCTACCGAAGAACCCGCAGTTGTTGGCGCAGAGGCGGTGTCCTTCCTGGATTCGCTGTTCCTCGGCCATGGTTTTCAGATCTGACCGGACCTGCACACCGAATAAAACAACAACCGAAAACAAAGTACGCGCGGTAATTAAGGAGGTCTCAGGAATCAAACAATAAGCTGAGGTTTGGTTTGATGAATCAATAATATTGAATGACAGATCATGGTCGACAACAGAAACGATACCTTAAGGGTAGTAGGGACGAGATTTGCAGGGGTGGAGAATTGGAGTCAAAGGAGGAGAGGAGAATGAAACATATAGATCAAAAATGGTGGGGTGGGGGGGTGGATGGTGAAACGGGACAGATCAACGATAAGGAAATGGGAAAACAACAAAAACAGTGTATTAGTAACAATAATTAAACACCAACGGGACACGAATAGTGGAAACAGGCTGGAAGGGAGGGGGAGCCCAAACCCAAAGGGGGTATAGGGGTCAGTTTTTGCGGATTTTGAAGAGAGAGGCGCGAGTAAAAAAATGAAGGGTGGGCTGGTGGTTGGTGGGTGGGACGATACAGTGCACGATGTGGATCGATGATGACGGACTGGTGGTGGCGGTGGTGGTGGTGGTGGCAGAGACCGAGCGAGCCGGGGGGCGTGACGTGTGCGGTGGGGACGGCAAGTTGGGGTGGACTGCTGCTGGTGGACCGTCTATCGTTGGTTGTGTGCAACGTTTGATTAGGATTGAGCTCACGGTTATGTCTTGCTTAGCTGTTTTGCTTTATTTGTTCTTATCGATGATTCTTTTTTTAATTTGCTTTTATATAATTGTGTTGATGTATTGTCGTATTGGAATTGGACACTGGGTCGTTTAGTGGGAGCCGGCCCCTGTTGGCTGGTTTGGCTCTTTCTTATTACCCAACCATTTGCTTTTTGCTTTGGCAAGGCTCAGGAAGATACACGAGTTTTTTTTCTTTTTAAAGCATAATCCTTGGGCCTAGATATCAATCTTTTGGACGTGATAATAAATAATGACTCATACGATATTATTATTATTTTTAAATAATAAATTTAATAAATTTTAAACTATTTATAATTAATAAAAATTAACCTAAAATTATATATATTTTTTTTAAAATTATTTTTAAATACCAAACCTTTCCCTATAACATCTCCGATGATTTAAGGTCATAAAAGTTATTAGTGCATTCTAACTAAACTAACTTTTAGTGTATATAAATATATATATATATATATATATATATATATAATTTTACTATAATAAAAAGGTGAGACTAGTTTTTTATCGTTAGAATTTTAATCTAGATTTATTAAATTTTATAACTAACGATTTAGGTTAATTTTTTATTTAACCGTAGCTTTATTACAGTGAATCTGATATAATTAAATAAAAATTTAATATACACCGTTGATTTTAGCCTCACGATCCAAATTAAAGGTTCTGATAGTTTACGTAGCATGACTACACACACACACACACATATATATATATATATATATATATATATATATATATATATATACACACACATATTGTTTTCTCATTCAAGTAATGCACAAGTAATGTAAATAATCATTAGAAACTAAAATAGATTTTGTTCTTTTTTTTTTAAATAATTGATAAGTATATTTCTTGAAATATCTAACATTTATTATAGTATTGCCATGATGTCTCTTTTGTTTTTTTCCCATACAAAAATGAGCTTTTTACGTTACGAAAGGTTGACTAATACATTTCTCTTATGATAATATTTGCTGAAATAATGGTCATGAACATTTCAAATCCCTTTTTTTCTCAAATAAAGGCTTATATTTTGTCAAAATATACCTTGATATATGACACCTATATCATATGGCTGGCATTGAAAAATATTATTTTAATGGCACCAAATTCTCTAATTATAATTACAGGTAGACATACATTGTCGTTCTTAACGACTGTTTTCAATATGCCTGATATTCAAATATAACTTTTCATATGCTTTGATTATATATATATATATATATATATATATATATATATATATATATATATATCACATTAAAAGTTAAATTACTCGACATTATTCTAACGATATCTAATAATGTCAAAATGCATTATATATATATATATATATATATATATATATTTGAAAATATATAAACAACTTTTCACATGCTTTGATTCAATGACGTCTTGTACGTGCAATCAAATATAAACATATGTAAAAATGCATATACGAAGATGATATTGTCTGAATGTGCCCAAGATAATGGTTGTCCTAAAATTAGTTATTTACTTTTTAAATGATTTTATGTTATTTTTAAAAGTTGACGTTGGTGTTAATTAACGGGAAAAAATTATATAAATGAAAGTAGATAAAGTAACAATACATTTAAAATATTATTATAATAAAATACGGCAAAATGAAAAATAATATTAAAATTATAAAACTTGCTCTTCACAGTAAAAAAAATTATAAAAAATGTAGGACATAGGACACGTGCTTCGTAGAGTATTGAATGCAAATTTATTAAACGTTGGGAGTAGGATTGTAATTTTATATAATATTTTTTTTTTAAAAACCACGACTCTGTTTCTTAGCTACAAATACAATGGAGTAAAATCCAAATCCGACCGCCAGTCAGCACACAGACCCCACGCCGTCGCCGCCGTCGCAATCTCTACCGTCTCTCCCAACGCCGTCATCTTCCACGAGGCCTACCTTCCCCATACCCAGCCCAAACCCTAATCCTAATTCCACCCTTAAAGCCTCACTCCCTTCACCCCCATCCCAGCAACCGCAGCACCAACAGCAGCAGGCGTCTCAGACCAAGCCTCCGTTCAACATAACGTGGCCGCAGCAGCCGCATTTGCATTTTCAGCACTTTTCGTCCTCGGCGTTGACGGCGTCGGTTCCGGCTTTCCACTCGCCACCGCATTCGCAGAGGGGCGGCATTGCCATCAGCGTCCCCGCCCACCACCCCGGCTCGTCTCCGTCGCCGCCCACCTGTTCGTTCTCCTCTCTCAGCGCCTCGCCGTTCGGGCAGCAGTTTGGTGGTCTGGGTTGCAATGTATCGGATCTGACGGGCACATCCCAGTTCAATTGATGTTTTTTTTTTTGGAAATTTGGCTGTATATATATATATACTAATTATTATATGATACTAAATTTTATTGATTGGTGTCGAGTTGAATTACACATGTCGAACCGTGTCTTGTTTTGTTCTTTAGTTGTTGTTTTCATGCTGTAGACTAGACAGTCTATGCAAGGAGTTCAAGGCATGGGAATGACGAACTCACCACGTGGTTCTGGATCTCAAATACGACCGGGCGGCATTTCTGCTCAGCACCCTCAGAGACCTCAGCAATCATCTCTCAGACCCCAAATGACCTCAAGTAACCCTTCTGCTGCACCCCAAGTGAGCCTTTTTTTTTCTTCTCCATCTGTTTTTTTTTTTGACTTGTTCAATGCAGTGAGGTAATTTGCTGGGAATACTTGAAAATTCATTGCTTAGTTTTGTGAATTCAAATTCAGACCGTGTTGGTTAGTTTCTTGAAAATAATGAGAAGATTTTGAAATAGATGCAAGTGACTGAAATGTAGGTTATAGGTTTTGAATTGTTAAACCAATATAAATGGCGTGGAAAATTGTATATCTTTGCCTGCTCCGTTTCTGAAATGAAAGAAAAGCAAAGCCTAGGCACTGCAAAGTGACAGCCAAGTTGGAATGACAAGTATTAAAGTCCCATTGGAGAAAGTAACCAACCAAATAGATCTTAATATAGAACCAAGTTTAACTTTTCCTATAATCAATTGGTTCTTGGGCATTGACCAATGGATTCTAATAACAAGGTTTTCAGATGCCATATAAATTTAATGTTTTAATTTACGTGCTTTTTTGCTTTGATGTGTGCCCATCTTATTTTGGGTGCATATTTCATCTGTTGCTGCCTTAATTTTTGGAAGATTTCCATCCATCATCTAAAAGCTTTCCAGCTGCTCTTCACAATACTGTTGGTTTTATGCTTTTCTGCATCATGCTTTTGAGTGACTAATTGATACTTGTAGAACATTGAAGTCAAATGCACACACACAAAAGAAAAGATAGGCTTTTATAGATATCTATGTCAAAATTTAGCTACCTCAAAATTTACAATTCATTGCATTTATGTAGATTTTCGTGCCTCTTAGATGACAACTCTTTAAACTTCTGTTTCTACTTTGAAGAGATCCAAGCATGCTCTTTTGCCTGATTGGAAAATTTTGTTACGGTCTGACTGATACTAATTTTAGAGGTTTTTTCTCCTGTTTGGGTGCCTTTACCCATGCCTTGTTCAGGGGGTTTATTGCTTATTTGGGACTGGGTTCTTCAGGATTTTTTTTGTTCATTTAACAAACCCAGTGGGTTACAAAATTCGTTCCATCAGATTGGCCTAAAACATGCTTGTTTTGCAATATTAATTCACTCTCATACTTGTCACTCAACATTTTTTTAGTAGATGGATTTTAAATTTTAAGAGATTTGGCTCGTGAGTGTTCTAGCTGTGTTTGAACAACTGTGTACCTCTTCTTTTACACTGTAGAAAATTCCGATCATTCTAACCATTTTTTGACAAGGAGAGAAAAGGAAGAGAATGATTTGTAGAAAGGGATTTGAGCTGCAAATTTAGTTATCATTGCAGAAGCCAACATTCTCTATTAGTACTCAGTAATGCTCTGATAGTATATGTGGTGCTATATTGTGCATGGTTTTGTGTATTAGTTTTTCTTTTTGATATTTTTTTATTGTGGCCCTCGAGAAAGTGACAAAAAGTTACAAAAATCCTTTCTATAGCAAAGAGATCAAAAGTGTCATCCATAGGAGAGAAGTTAGAAGACACACTCATATGTATCAATAAAGCCCACACCTTCCCCTCATAAATAAAGTAAAGTGCAAACTTAGTGCAATAGGTTTCTGCAAGTGGCAGGGTCCAGGAAAGAGTCGAGCCACACTGGCCAATATGGATGCAGCCTTCTCTTATAACTAATTTAATTGCAAGAGTTCTGTCTGCGACTTGAACATATAACCTTCAGGTCACAGGACAGTAATTCCACAGTTACACCAATGTTCGCCCTTCACAAGATGAATAGTTTGGTATGTACTTAGAATTCAATCAGACATTGCATTGAGATGACATACACAATGTACGAGTAGTAGTTGATGTGCAGTGTATGTTTTGTTATGGTACTTCTGGAATTTCTTTGCCATGTTTAAATGTGATTCTGGTTTCTATAAACCCACATGCTTGTTTGTTTAAATTATGCCTTATTGGCTAGATTATGTGTGGAGTATTCTATGTGTAGATATTGTGTTAGAAAAGTATTCTGTTGAAAATTTTCTGCTGAGCTTCAACTTATTCGTGATAATTGTGGAATTTCATCAATTTTGATTGTTTTATAAATTTGAGCCATTTTTGAAAAAAATGAAGAGTATCTCAGATACAAGCATTTAAGCATTATTATTATTTTGCATTGTTAAAGAGTTTTACAGGTCATGGACATACGAGAGTCCCAGGATCTGCGGGCACACCATCATCCAGTTCGTCACAGAGTGCACAATCCCATAATCAGCCATGGTTATCATCTGGATCACAAGGAAAACCTCCCTTGCCATCCCCTTTATATAGGCCACAAATAAACACACAGCAAAGATCTCATATTCCTCAACATCATCATCCCTTATCAGCTTCGCAGCAGCAGCAGCAGCCAATGGCTTCTGTCCAGAAAGCTCAACAATCATCGCCCTCACATGTTCTGCAGGAACAGTATGAGCAACAATTTTCCCCATCAAGGGCCTCACAATCTTTGCCCCACCATCAACAAGCCACAAAGGGTCAAGTATCTGGAAATCAAAAGTTTGCTACCCTAGGAATGATACGACCTATCCCAGTTCAAATCGGGTCTAACAATAGACCAGATAGTACAGAGGCTACTGAACCTGGTGGTAAAATTATCAGCAAGAGAAGCATACATGACATAGTAACTCAGGCAAGTATCTATATTATTTATTTGTTCTTTTATTTTTAATTTTGGTTTCTTAAGGTAACAAACAACAGAGGATGAATTGCTGTGGATCATTCTTGTTTTGGCACTTGAATATTTTTGGGTATTTTATATTTTATATTTTATATTATTTTTTCTATTCATTATGTTCTTGGAGAATTTAATGAACTCAGATGAAAATTATAGTTTACCTCATTCATATCTTCAGAGTTTTGAAGTTATTGTTCTCCATCTCAGTTTCACAATATTCCTTCATTTGCTTTCTAATGCTTCAAATTTAATTCTGTAAGAATTTTTTTCTTTACCTGCATAGTTTTTTTTTTTTGGGTGTATGTTTGTTTTGTATGATGATGCATCAAATTATTGTGGATAAATTTACTAATAATATGCACTTGTGACATTATCATAATTTTCAGTTTTCTCTGCATTTTTCTGTGCCAACTTTTTTTTTCCCTGACATTGACATCTGCTGGACAGATTGACCCATCAGAGAGGTTGGATTTGGATCCAGAAGTGGAAGACAGTCTTGTGGATATAGCAGAGGATTTTATTGACACAGTGAGTGGTTAATTTGTGTACGGGGTTCTTCTACTTTTGAAGTTCCATTCAGTCTCTTTTGAGCTGTGCCCTGTTTTCCTCTTTTTGGGGTGCCAGGGTGCATGTTGTGTTTTGTTGATGTGTTTTCTCCCTTTCTTTCTTTCTGATTCATATTTGAGCTGAGATTTGATAATGAAGCAATGCGTTTTGCCCTTTGAAATTATTTTATACAAACGAGCCATGATTCATTCAAATAAATATTTTATCTTCATTCCATTGCTTTTGAGCAGATTACAACATTTGGTTGCTTGATAGCCAAGCATAGAAAATCCAATATATTGGAAGCAAAGGACATCCTTCTACATTTAGGTTAGTAAAATGGTAAAAATGCATTCTAGTTTATCCTTTCATAATGTCTATTCACAGTTTTTAATTTTATAAACTATGTTTTGATTTAGAAAGGAATTGGAATTTGACACTTCCTGGGTATGGTGGAGATGAGATTAAGACGTACAAAAGACCGGTAAATTTTTGCAGTGGCTACATGAATTGTTTATGTTGTGTTTGTATTACTGGAAAAAAAAAAGTATTACCGCCTGTTGAAGAACATATCTTGTTGGTTTGGTTCCTCTATCAATCCATTCAATTGCTTATCTGGGTTGTTGATGTTTTTGTATTACTGATAAAAAAGTATTAGTGCCTGTTAAAGAACATATCTTATTGGTTCCTCTATCAATCCATTCAATTTCTTATCTGGATTGTTATGGTTCTTTGCTGGTTTTGTAGGCTGTGAATGATATTCATAGGGAGCGGCTTGCAGTGGTATGTTCTGTACCCTTGGTTATCTTATTTTATTTTGTACTCTGACACCGTGCTTATCTTCTCTTCCAGGAATATGAGCCATATCTTGTTATACGTTCATTTGCTTTATGTGTATTTGGATCCATTGAATACTATGGTTGTTTAATTAATTGCCTTTGTATGTGTACATATGGATCTATGAAAGATCATTAAAAATAAAATAAAATCACGGCTGTAAGCTCATTTTTGTTATTTTTTTACTGGCTTACTTGTCCCTTTTCCCTTTTGGCAGATAAAAAAGTCTATGATAGGTACAGAAACTACAAATACTAAGAACCCTGCTACTGCTGGACAATCAGCTGCGAATGCAAAAGGCCATATTGCAAAGGCATCCACTAATGCCATTTCTCAAGGCACATGAATTTGAATAGGTTTTCAGCTCAACAGGTATTTATTACTTTTTTTTACATATTATTATGTGTACGTTTCCATGGTACACACATTGGATGTAAATTTCATTAAAAACAATAGAATGGTTGACTTTGGAAATAGAAAATATCAAAGCGGGCTTGGATGCATAGTTGTTAAAAGCACATTTAGGCGCGAGGCAAGGCGAGACGTGTTGCCAATGTGCGTTGACTAGGGAAAGCCTAGCACGGGTATAGAAGCATGTGTGCCTTTGTGATATGAAGCTTTCTTTTAAAAAAGTATCTTTGTTTAAATGTCTCTTGTTTGCATTTCTCGGCTCCACATTTTTTTTTAAAAAGAGAGTCTATTTTTAGAAAAGTTTCAAAAGAGAGCAAAGCCAAATTCTGTTTAAACTTCAGGTACCCAATATTACTATCTTCAATACTGTATTTGGCTTGGACCATAAGGAACAAGTCAGAACAATCAAGCGACATAGTGGGAACAATAAAAATTTAATAGCAACAGAAAAAGGAATACAACAAGATTATCAAAAACTTAAAATTAAATCCACCCGTAATAAGTTTTAAGGATTAAACTTTAAAACCAAAGATTATCCTAGTCCAGTGATTGCCTTTTGGGCCTTCTCTCATGGCCGACAGGCAATTATTATTTTTATTTGTATTGTTATCTACATTTGATGTTTGTTCATTTGTGTTTGGTTGAAATGTCCCTGTGGCATTCAGACATCAAACAACAAATGTATTCATTCGGATATGGATGAAAACATATTGAAGTGACGGATACGTTTCAAAAGTCGATTAAAGAATAGTCAAGTCACACAGCAACTCCCACTCAGTCTCAGAACCGTTACAAATCTGGTGCAGAGGGGCCAAAATTTCCAGAAAATTTGTCTTCACCTTACTTGGCACCTTCCCTTGGAATCTGATTAGTATTTGTATTTAGCTAAATTTACGTAGGTTATTTAAAATTGTAAGCTCCATATTAATTATGTACATATTTTATATAAGAGAAAACAATGTAATTTTGGGGCGTTTTGCACGCACGATGTTATTGTTGGCAATGAAACCGTATATTATTGTTTGGCCTTGAAATGGCATCTTTCTTGTTGAATGATGGTAACTGCATGATCCCACTCATTTTCGACTTTTAATGTAGAAGATAGATGCCAATTATTCCCCAACTTTGATGTGAGAGCTGCTAGAAGATGCTATTTGTTTTGTATTTTAATCATCTAAGATGCCAATTATTTGAACTTTAATAATAATAGGTTATATCTTGTATTTTAAACACGTTAATTTTAAGTGTGGCTACAATAATGCCTTCTCGTCCACGTGACCATCTTATTTGAATTTGACTCCGCCAAGCATATTTTGGGTGCATATGGTGCACATTGAATATGCCTGTTTTATTTGTAATTATTTTTCATTCCAATTATTTGTTATTATTTGTTAAATATTTTTTAAATTTTAAATTTCAAATCATATTTAAATTTAATTTTAAAATTAATAAATTTAAACTATAAGTATTAATATATTAAGTAAAATATATAATATTTTTTTTAAAAATATTTTTTTAAAATAGCAAGTCAATCCGTCAACCAATTCATATCACCACGAATTTGATTTGTATGGATGGGGCTTAAATTTGATCTATTTAGACTCCTATAATAAAATGAACTAAAAATATTTTGATTCGGCTCCGGTATGCAAGGTCGGCGGACCATTTTATGGGAAAAGTTAAAAACCTGACGTCAGCCATCCAGACTCTGCTGAAGTTGGCTTCGCCTCCTTATTCCTTGCGGCCGCCTGGCCCCGCTAACTACGCCTAACAAAACGTGCCAGAGGGTCTCACCAAGAACATACCACCGAGATCGGAGGGAGACCTCGGAGAGACCACCGAGAGAGAGGGGTCTCAACCAAGCTTGGCATCGGTCGGGCTCGTCCCCTCGTGGATCCGTCGAGACCGATCAATCGAAATCGATCCGTATACTTCAACCATTAATTTCTCGATTGATCGGTTCGTCTCGATCCTCTCCGTAGCTCCCTCCCTGATTGTTTGGGTTTCGCGTCTGTGCCGGCAATGGCGAGCTGCAACGCTGGAGCTGCCGGCGGCGAACCTTCGATGCCGGCGCCGATCGCTTCTTCCAGCTCTGAATCCGATAAGCCCGAAAAGCTCATTATCGATACCGATCCTGGAATTGGTGAGGACTAACTCTATGTCCGCTTGGATTCATATCCAACTCTATGCTATTTCAATATCATTTTGCATGACATGAAAGGGACTCTTATGTTTGTCTGCTCGAACATTATTATATTAACACCAACCCTCTAAACATTATTGTAGTTTTTTTTTTTAAAAATGTAACCGTTTTTATTATCCAGAAAATATATTTTATGAATAAGAATCGACCGAGCTTTTAGCTGGTTTGGTAGTACGTAAAAATCGCCCCAATTTCATTCCCAAGCTTGCGGGAATCGTTTCCAATTTTGTCCAATCGTCCGCGACAAGGAAGCCCTGTGGCTGATCGTCCCCGAGCTTTGCGATGGTGGATTCGCCAGCTAGAGAAGATAGTGAAGGGTTTGGCGAACCAGTTCTTCCCGAACAAAAATATGTGTGATTTTCTGATTAAGGGATGGTGTGCGCTCGGAAAGCTCGAGGAGGCCCGATATATATATATATATATATATATATAAGAGAGAGAGAGAGAGAGAGAGAGAGAGAGAGAGATGTTTTAAAAAATATTTTAAATTTCAGCTCAAACATCTATTAAAATGCAACTTGTATATCTCGAAAATCATTTGAATTTGTTTTTTTTTTATGTAAGGCATTAGAGAATCCGTAAGAAACTCATCTTCAATTTTGTTTTTGAAGCTTAATTTTGATGATATTTACAACTAAAAATGCTGTGGTAGAAATGAGAAGGGTAAACAGAAAAGTACAACAATTCTAAAATAAAAAAATCAAGTTATGTCTACATCACTATCATTCATGTTTATTGATTATGATAACAAATTTCAATTACCCATAAATCATCCATCTATAATATCAAATTATGTGTAATTGAATTACAAATATAATATTAGAATTAAATACTACCCAAAGATATGGTCACTTTAGGGACTAACAGTTCTTTTACATTTAATTCTATTTCAATAATGGATTCATAAGGTTTGAACCGAAAATTCATTCAAGAATTTCACGATTGCAAATTTATACACATTAAAACTGTAGGCTCGATCAATAGAGCTTAAATTGCAAGTTTGTACATGTTAAAATTGTAGTTTTGAGCACTGAGCTTAAACCGTAAGTACGTATGCATGAAGTTTAAATCACAAGTTTGTACGTATTAGAATCGTAAGTTTGAGCACAAAACTTAAACAGCAAGTTTGTAAACATTAAAACGCAAGCTTGAGCATGAACCTTGACTGCAAGTTTGTTTGTTTGGTCTTTAAACCGAAAATTTATGTTTTGAGGTCCTTTATACCGAAAGCTTATATCATGTGGTCTTTAAACCTAAAGTTTATGTCCTTGTGTGATCATGCTTCCTCTTCATTCACGATTTCTTTTTTATCCAAAGTCATCCTATTTAATTAAGAATGACCAAACTAAATGAAAATAAATAAAAAATCACTCTTGACCTTTATCGTTGTCTAGCAAGATAAAAAATCAAAATAAGATTTGATAAAGTAATTGAAAATGTGATTTATGGATCTCCAGCAAATCGTTGAACCCATATCTTTATATCATAAAATTTTAAATCAATAATTTCTTTTCATACAAGGAAAAGCATGAATTCTCAAACTTTGCTATGATACCACGTGAAAAATCTCTGTAAAATTCCATCATACAAGCACAATTTTTCTGCATCTTAAGATTTCAAGGTTTTCTCATGATTTTAAATCTGTAATAAATGATACTAACCTATGTCAATGATGCAACAATAATGAAGCTTTGAATGTTGAAATTATCCTTTTTCTTACCCTTCATCTCTTGATAACGCTTTCTGCAATAATGATGGAAGATTTTTCTACTGTCCATACTTTCTGGATGGAGGATGAAAAACAATAAATAGGACAGATAGTTAAAAGCTGCCATTAACTATTAAGTAACTGCTCGCGTCAAGCACTTAGAAAATTATTCTCTTAGCAGCTAATTTACCTTTTAGCCTTTACCATGTTAACATTAAATTATCAATGTATGAGACATATTTTTCTAACATAATGTAGGGTGTTATATTAATGGGCTTGTATGCAGTCAGTCATCTCCAATGCTTTTCATAATTTTTTTTCCTCTTCTGGTTAACGTAGAAGAGGTATCCAAAAAAAGAGTTTGCATCAAGAGGACATGTGGGATTGCGTAAAAAATTGTGGCATGTAGGCTGTAGCCTCATTGAGAACCCTACAAAATGTTAAATTTCTTAGTCGGTACATCTTACAATGATCAGGTGATTGGTTTATGATCCGCCATGCAGATCAATCTTGCTCTTTTTAGTTTACCATGCTAATGCCGGTTTCCTTTAATGGGGAATGTAAATGATGGTCGTTGATATGTAGATTTCCGATTCGCATTACAAAATTGTGGCAGTATTAGCTTTTGCTAGGGCTATTACATTGACAATTTTAAAGAAGTTTTTCAAATGGTGTTGAATTACCTGTTAGCAAACTTGACTTCCTTCTTTGTCATCGGAAATGTATTGAAATTGCTATTGTTTTACAGATGATGCCATGGCCATCTTAATGGCGTATCAAAGTCCACAGGTGGAAATTTTGGGCTTGACAACAATATTTGGGAATGTTACTACAGAAGGTGCCACTCGCAATGCATTGCTTTTGGTATGTAGTGTTGTTAGGTTCTGTTAGCTCCATTTTCAATCGGGGTTGATCTGTCTTATGCCATAATTTCAGATTGATCTGTCTTATGCCATAATTTCAGGTCTTCTCATGTTTATGGTATATGTTCATGATCAATTCTATTTTTTAACATGCAAAAGGATAGTGTGAGATCGCAGGATGTCCAGGTGTTCCTGTTGCAGAAGGCAGCTCAGAGCCATTGAAGGTGACTGCCTTACGATATATTCCTTTTTTATTTTATAAAAAAACTGCAACTTGATTCTTTCAACAAGCTGAGTGCAAATATACTTTCTATAGTGTTCATATCCTACTTTTATATGTTGTAAATTATATTTTCAAACTATGTATCAGTTTCTTTTTTGAGGATTATTTTATATTTATGATTGGTATAGTTGAAGATTTATTTCCCCAAATTGAAGTTCATGCTGGCATGATAACACTTCAATACACCACTGATACATGCAAATGTCTCTTTAGGCTATATCCAATTGAATAGTTATTTTGAGAAACCTTGGATGAGTATAAGGTGCAAGGCTCATTATCAATTTGAAAAATTATTAAAGATTTTCCATTGCACAAAAGAAGCTTCAATAGTTAATAACTTTATATATATATAGTACATATCTATTAATTTTGGCCTTCTGTGACCTGTAGTTACTGCTGTCATTTTTTAATGCTGCCTGAAGCCTACTGATTTGATGAGTTTTTTCTTTTGAAGAAACCGTCATTTGTTTTAATTAGTAACTAATGGCCCAAAGTTCTGTCGGTTCTTACATTGGACCATAGATTCCATGTGTAAATCTCAATATTAATGGATGGAGTCTTGATATCATAAAATAATCAATGGGCACTGAAATGTCTAAATGTGATTGTAAAATTAATAAGCAACAAATGTCTAACAAATGATTCGTTATGCCCTATTTAAGTGAATCTTAATATTGTCCTGTATATTTTGTTATTGTCTAATTTGAATTATAGTGTTCATGAGAGGTCACTTCAGATTGCGTCACTCTAAAGTAGTTTGCATTGGTTAGGGAAGAGCTCGGTGCTTCTTTTAATTTGTCTCGGATAATATCCTTTCAATGTTGGAGAAGATGGGGAATGAATTGTATTGTATTGCTTGCCTCAATCTTTTTTTTGCCTGTATCTATGTAGTTTCTGAACTCTCATTCTGCAAATGGATTTCATATTATCTCTCTGATATTTTTTGGTGTGTGTGCTTTTTTAATTTTAATTTCTTATAAATACTCGGATTTTGCGTGGAATGTCTCTTCACCACAACCATATAACATGTTTATGACCACTTTGTTTACAGGTTTTTTTCGTGTATAAATTCTGTATTATTTTAGCTGTCAAACATTTCATTGCAGCCTAACAATTGTATATTTTGAAGCAGCGGGGACAGCCATGCGTTGCTGACTTTGTTCATGGTTCTGATGGACTAGGAAATGTAAATCTTCCTCCTCCAAAAGCAAAAAAAATTGAGAAGAATGCATGCGAATTTTTAGTTGATAAGGTTTCTGAATATCCCGGTGAAGTATCTATACTTGCACTGGGACCATTGACAAATTTGGCTTTGGTAAGTTGTTCTTGCCACTTGTTTAATCTGTCATTTTTTTGAAGTTCCCTGACGCATACTGATCTTGACGGTAACAATGTTTTGTTTCGTTTATATTTCAAAGGCTATCAAAAGGGATTCAACATTTGCAGGCAAGGTGAAGAAAGTGGTCATACTTGGTGGTGCTTTCTTTGTATTAGGAAATGTCAATCCTGCTGCTGAGGCAAATGTGAGTACGCTTATGTGATCACCGGTCAACGAATGTCTCGTATTATGTGTGTCATACTCACATTTTCAGTTTTAGTTTTTGTTCCTACTGTCCTTTTTGTAATCGTTGAAAAATTATTCTAATCAAAAGACGACCTTGTACTAAGTTACTGTTTTCAGCAGGTTTATTGGAGTTCATGCAATCCATTCCAAATGTTCTACATATGCCTTCGAATGTCATTTTTGTATTGCACATGAATTGCAATAGTCTCAGTGAATTCTCAATCTTTGTTTCACAGATATATGGGGATCCAGAAGCAGCTGATATTGTGTTTACCTCGGGGGCAAATATTGTTGTTGTTGGCATAAACATTACAACCCAAGTCAGACTCACAGGTGAAGCATTATTGGCAAATATTGTTGCTTCCACTACACAACACCCCCCCCCCCCCCAAAAAAAAAAAAAAAAAAAAAAAAACCTGTTAATTACTCTTAATCTATTTGACCTTTTGAGTTGCGTTAGTATTTTATTTATTTATTACTATTATACGTTTGCTTTCCTTAACATGAATATATCTTGAATTCAGATGATGACCTCTATAAATTAAGGCACTCAAAAGGACGTTATGCCCAATTCTTATGTGACATATGTAAATACTACAGAGATTGGCATGTTAAGTCAGAGAGGGTTTATGGTAATCTTCCAGCCGTCCCTTTGCAGTCCATGATATACAACTGTGAATTGTTTAATTTTTACAACTTAATTCGATGGATTAATTTATAAATAGAAGTTTCTGATTTTTTTTTTTAATTTCAGGGCTTTTCCTTCATGATCCTGTCAGTTTTGTGGCTCTAGTTCGGCCTGATCTCTTTGAATTCAAGCAAGGAGTTGTGAGGGTTGAGACACAAGGCCTCTGTATGGGGCTTACGCTAATGGATCAAGGGCTAAAGAAGTACGTACATATATATAAATATATATATATATCCACTGAATCATTGTTGTAATAATATTTTGATGAGTTTTTTTTTAAGAAAAGGTATTTCGTTTGTTCTCATACAGATGGAATTCAAGTAATCCATGGTCAGACCATTCCCCTGTATCTGTTGCTTGGACTGTGAATGTGGAGGAGGTTTTAGAGTACATTAAAAAATTGTTGGAGAAACCATGAGAACAGAAACTTGAGGTATACAACATTGGAGGATTGGTTGGGCTGTCTCCATTCCAAAGCAAATCGTCTTTGTGATTACATTTGTGGACACTTTATATCTCATAACATTGACACATCGGTTTTTAAGTCCCCTTCAAATTGGTTCCAACGCGTGAAACGCTTCCTTGTTGATATTTCAACCAATTGAAAGTAGCATATTGTATTGGCATTTCTCCGTCAATTTATTCATATTCGTGCATTTGTCGGAGGAATGGAGATCATCGTAGTGCATTGCGATTCACAACCGTATACAAAAAGCATGGACCCTTTCTATTATGGATATATGGGTAAGTTTTTTGTATGCTAATTATGTGTGGGTGAGATTGTGATAAGGCAAAAAAAATTAAATTAGTCTGTTTAAAATACGATTGTTTTTTAAAATTTAAATAAATTTATATTATTTATAAATATTAAAAAAATTATTGAAGTTACTGTTTTTAAAATAATTATATATTTATAATAAAACCCAGCCTTCCAACTGCAGAACGGATTGTTTTATATGATAGCCATTAATTATATATTACGAAGTGGCTTGGTTTTACATATATTAAAATTGATTAATTGTAATTACCGTAATATCCTACTTCTAAGTCTCGCTACTCCCGTCTAACCATTAATAGTTAAAAGCACGATTTCTATTTCATTATTATTATTATTATTACTATTATTATTACTATTATTATTATTATTATTATTATTATTATTATTATTGAAATGTAGGATTCCCCTTCAAGCTTAGCCCAACAGCGATTAGGACATGATGAATCCTCCTGATAAAAAAGTTGTTGGTAATGGTATGAACAAGTTTCTCATTAAGTTCACCAAAACTTCCCATTTTAATACAATTAATAGTACTATGTAACTGATTATGGTTGATATGGCACTCTATTATATATGATCATTATAATAATCGATCACTATATAAATTTTTTTAGTCTAATTGCATCTTCCTTTTCTTCCTATGTTCACGTTTCGTACGCATTCATTATTTCCCTGCTGCCCCTGAATTTAAATAAAATATTATTTTGGAGCTGTAAACGTTTCTTTCGTAATAAATTTTATTTACCATGCTTTTAAGAAAAAAAAAAACAATTTATCTCTATCTGCGTCCAAAAAAAAGTAAAAAAAAAAGTAAGAGGAATATATTTAACTATAATATATACAGATATAGTATATATAGTATTGTATTTAAAACTTAAAAGAGTCACTATAGCCCTGCAACTCCTTCCAAGAATGCCACCCACTCCAAATATATATCCAAACTTCTGTCCTTCAAAAACAAAACGGGTCACGCATGCATGGCATATCCAATCCCAGTACGTCTTATATCATAAGCAACCTCATCACCCACACAACCGCTATATAAATCTATGTCCTATAATCTAAAATTATTGTAAATTTCACATATTAATATGGCAGCAGCAGCTAGCATCTCCTGGTGCTGTGCTATCTTCCTGGCGGTGGTGGCACTGAGTTTGTGCGAGTCGATTCAGAGCGAGCAGTTTCTGTGGGACGTTTATAATCATAATAATAATTATTATTACGGAGGGGGGAAGGAGGGGTGCGAGGAGATATACGTGGTGCGGGAAGGGGAGACGCTGCAGAGCATAAGCGACAAGTGTGGGGACCCCTTCATAGTGGAGGAGAACCCGCATATCAACGACCCGGATGATGTCTTCCCTGGCCTTGTTATCAAGATTACTCCTTCCTTCATTCATCAACGTACGGTATCGGTATCAATATTATCATCATATACGTACGATAGTTAATTGATTCATCATGCTGCACCCTCCATTTTCATCCACAATATATATATAATTATATTTTTTTCTTTTTAAAAGTTTATATTATATTTCAATTTCCTCTCAGTATGTATATATGAGCTTCTCGTGTTATATTGAGTGCATGTAGAGGGTGTTTTAATATATATATATATATATATACACACACACAGCACGTGTGTGTGCGCGGGAGCATGAATTTATATATATTCTTGTATCTGCATAAATTGAAGACAGTGCTATATAATTAAGTATGATAATTGGCTCCGAATTGCAAGCAAAGTTATATATATATATATATATATATATATAATATATATATATATATATAGATTCATATATATAAGATTCACTTAACATTTCAAAAGATATATTAAAAAAAGAATAGCGAATAAACAATTAATTAGATTCATCATACTCTTTATAACTCCTTATATCAATTTTTTGTTTTTTGAAAAACGGAAGTTAGAGATGCATGCATCCTTCTATGCACATCTACAAAGACACAATCTGTTCGGTGATTTTATTAAACCTAGGGAGGTGAGATTAGATAACATAACTAATCTCAGATCACACAAATTAAAGGAAGTGTAAGGAGTAGACGCAATGCTGCCCATTTTCACACATCGATTTAATAAGTTTTTTCCTTTTCCTTTTATTATCCGTGTAAAAAAAAAAAGCATATTCAAAATGTGGTAAGGTCATAAAATCTATTCATTCAGATACTTTTATAAATTTATGAACAAAAAGTTTTAAGATTATCGGCTAGCCAAATCTTAAATTTGAATTCGCCTTATATAAGATATTATATTTTCGATCTTATCTTAATATGAGTATATATCGTAAATAGAACCGGAGGGGGGTTAGTGTGACAATTGGAAAGGACCGTATTAGGTGAAGGATTCGGCTGGTCAAAGACTCAAAGGAATTGCAACATATCATGTGATTAATTGTACAACCACCATATATAGGAGTGGTTAATTTTAATGTCTATAGTTTGAACTTAATTGAACCTTCTTTTAAGTTTCCTTGTGGAGTGTTTGTGATGCATTTATTATGCTATATATATTCGAGGCCCCTATAAATATTACCTTGGGAGGCCCTAAGGTAATTAAGAGTGGGAGGTTTTAAATAGAGAAAAGTAATTTGTATTAAAAATATTTTATTTTATTTTTTTAAAATGCCTTTACGGTTTATTTTATTTAAATAAAATATTACATTTATTTTTTAAAATATTTTATTTATTTTTTGAATTGTCACACTTAAAAAAACAGATTCATAAAACATTGGCATAGATTAAAAAATGCCGGCCGGTATATTAATATTAATATACAACAATGTTGGCGTTTAGGATCGGCATTTCGCGACAGATCTATGCCAACGTTTTTCAGTTATGCGTGAACAAAATTTACGGACAGTTACGGACGTAGTTAAGGAGATAGTTACTGGCGTACAAATCACGCCGCCATAGTAAAGGACCATATTTTCAAAGTAGAGTTGTTCCTAATTACCCGCTAACCAACTCACCATAATTTCAATCCTATATATATTTTTTTAGAATCTTGAGTGACAAAATCTAGAACTAAAAGATGGGTAAAAAATCCAAGAGATGCAGAAAATCCAGAAGATTTACGAAATCCAAAAAATGATGATAATCTGGGAAGCATTTGATTACCCGAAATGACAACATAATCTGTGTTGGATTGTTCAATAATCCCTACTTCAATGACTTCCTTAATTAGTAGAAACATTCATTAATGGACTTCCTTAATTAGTTATAATCATACTTGTCAACAATAGTCAATGTGAATTCTAAGAGATAATAATCCAAAGATTAATGCTACGGATAATTTTAAGATAACTGTGACGATATAGCAGTCTATTAATTTATTGGAGAAAAAAAAAAGAAAAAATTATAATCCAGAGTATCAAGATAATCTGAATTGAACTATGTTAAGGCATTTTTACATAATATTTTTCATTTTAAACTTGTCGTATAGATTGTAACATTAGAATTGACTAGTCTATGCTATAAATGAGTGGTCAAATTTAACTAGTACTTGTTACTCCTCAAATATTATTATTTTAGACTATGCATTTCCCTACCGACCATCCCCTCTACCATCAATGGCGACCCCTCCACCATTGCTGCATATCAGCGTCAACCCTTGACTCCTTTGCATAAAATAGTAAAGTCATCGGAGGATTATGGTCGTTGAGCTCTCCACATAGTCTTTTGTCATCATAGACGGATCCACCGACGATTCGGCGCCAGAGAAACTATAAAGGGTACGGTCGGTGATGTTTGTTGATGAGGACCTTGAAGGGTTGTGGGCATTAGATCAAATATCGTTTGTTTCGAGTTCAATATCGATATCTCCACTGCTTATACGATCTGATGTCGTCTCTGCTGTGGGCGTTCCGTCTCTATAGTCTTTTTTTAAATGCTTTTATGTCTTATTTTTGGTATGTAGTTGAACTGATTAAATTATTTTTTGTGGTTTTTTTTATTCTCTTCGGGTTTAGTTGCTTTATCTACTATATTTTGAATTGAAGGAATCCAAGCCTCTCTGAGAGGAGTAATCTTAACATATAATATTACTGGCATATTATAATTTCCATTGCATAATTAATTAGTTGTAAAAACCCACAAATTGTTACATGAGAAGATAATTTGTCTTATTTGTACAACTCTGAAGTTTCTTTGATTGTTTTAACTTGAAAGATAAAATAAAGATAAAGGTTTTGTCCTTCCACCACTTTTGCTTGTGTCACGTTCGGAACAGTCCTATTTGATGAAGGAGTGGATGCATAGGCACTTCATTACTTTAAATATTAAACTGAAAGATATGTTGTTTTGTAGATTTTAGGATGTAAATGTTTTTTGTGACGCCGCTAGTGGTTACCGAAGTTGGATACCAGTGATAGAAAAATAATATTTTATTAAAATAGCAAAATAATTGATGAGTCCATTATTTATTTGATGGGCTAAAATATAAATTTTGTGAAAAGAAATTTTTTTAAACTAAATTTCATTTAAAAAATACCTAGCCAGTCGTAAATACTTTTCGAGACTTGGTTTTCGTTATTAGTGGCTATGGCTTTGGCTTCTTTCCTAGGACAAATTAATCTAACAATATTTTCATCTGTGTCATATATTTCAGTATTTAACACATCTATAGAACTGGACAGCTATCCCATCTTACTACTATTTCTTCTGGAGAGATTATAATGGTTCAATATCTTATAACATCTTATAATTTGGATATCGTTGTACTTAAGAGAACATGTCGCTCAATTATACTTTACCGAAAATACTTTTGACATCACAAAACATGCATCTTATGACATTTAGACCCCAATACTACTCGTTAAACTATATTAAGACACATATTCATTCATGTATCACAATATCCACGTCTACCTCTTATGATTTTGATGCTAATTAATTTCATAAGAAATTATATTTTAGTGCTTAATATGAATATGGTAAGTAGAGCCGATAGGTTAGTGTGACAACTGCCAACTTGGAAAGGGCTGACACCATAGGAGTGGTTTCGATGTCTACAGTTAGAACTTAAAATAAACCGTAATTAAGTTTCATGTGGATTGTTTGTGATGCGTTTATTCGAGGCCCGCGAATATTGTTACCAAATACCTATTTTATACTGTACATTAAATTTCCTTTCACGGCACGGGAGAGAGTGCGAGAATTTTGCGCGGTGTATATCAAACACCGTATCCGAATGGTGTATCTGTTTTTAGAAATTAAAAAAAAAAATCGCGGATCCCACGTGTTTGTTTTTATGTTTCATATACTTGAATTTTATGACTATTTTTGAAATATTTTTTGTTTTAAAAATTAAATTTATATTTTTAACATTATTTTTATTAAGATTTTTTTTCTCTTCTATTTTATTATACGAGCCTATCTTACTTTTTTTTAAATTAAATCTAATTTTAAAAAACAATACATTTTTTCAGAGTCATAATTTCAATCATAAAATCAACCAAACATAATTCTTTTTTTAAAAAAATAAATAAAGTCTAATTTCAATAAAATAAAAAATCATATTCAATTTTGATGGCTATAATTTATCCATAGTTTTTTTTTCTGATAATATGATATATTATCACGTAATCATAATTATCCGATTGTAAAAGTAAGCCATTGAAAAAGGGTAACAAATTAATTAGGCAATAATATGTCTACAATTTTCACTGAAAATACTTTAATGCAAATTAAAAAATTTAAGCAGGCCTCACCCGTAACAGGCTAACACAGACCACAATCCAACTTGAAAATCTCCTTAATGATGATACTAGTTGTGAAAAAAGTAGGATCCAATAAAAAAAACTATGCGTCGCGGGCCAGTCATTCGATGACATCAAAGCATGACTGACCAAGTTTTTTTTTTTTTTTTTAAAGGTAGGCCTCGAGCGCGACCCAGACCCAAAAGATTTAGGGGGCTGTCTCATCAGTTTACAGCTTAAATAGTTAAATTACGTGGATTCCCACTATAAGAAGACAGATGCACTTTTGACAGTCTTCCTCATCTCTGTCATTTATAGCTAGCTTTTCCTATGATGCAGCCGCTGATTCTGCTTCTCTTTCTCTCACGCTTCTTGGCTCTTCTGGCCACGGGTACGTACGTATACGATCGACTACGAGGTGTTATTGTCTGTCGCCTCCGTTTTGGGTTTTTCCAAACAATTGGAACCGAACCAATTGGTGCTTAATTTGTACATGTGACTGTTTGTGCATGGTTTTGTGTTAATATTGCCTGCTATATATGTATATATACATGTGACGGTTTGTGCGGTTTTGTTGTAGGGATACAAGGAGTTAACGGCTGGTCTCATCCTAATAACAAACCGCACCCAAAGCTTTTTGTTTTCGGGGATTCGTATGCCGACACCGGGAACACCCCTATCTCTCTGTCCCATTCTTGGAAGGTTCCCTACGGCGTCACTTTTCCGGGCAAGCCCTCCGGCCGCTTCTCCGATGGCCGTGTCTTGACTGATTACTTTGGTTTGCTGCTGTCTCGCCCACTATCTCTCTCCAATATTCATGCCGCCTTGACCTTTTTTTTGCTTGCTTGCTTGCTTTTATATATATATATATATATATATAATTAAATCGCTAATGTATTCAAAGGATGAAGATAAAGGCGCCTTGTTTTACTAAGTGGTCGAATAATTGTGATATCAGCTGTTATTCTACTCTTTTCTAATATGGCAATATCCACGTACGCCTTGCCTGATAATATATATAGTAACAGTAATAATTATAATGACAACAGCAATCCATTAAAATAGTTTGATTCTCCAAATTGCTAAAATATCCATTTTTAATATTAATTAATATTTGAAATTTTCTAGATAGGTTATGAAGGTAATTTTTTCCTGCATGAAAACTCAAAAAATAAATTATTAATTTGGATTAATATATTGCAAATTCATACATGTTTATTATATGTATGAATTTGTGTGAGGAATATTGTTTGTTTGTATATCACTCTGCCAGAATCTTCCATCCCCCTCCATCGTTGATTTTACAAATGTGTTTTTTTTTTCTTTTCAAACACTAATAATTAATAAGAGAAAATGATCACGCTTGTTGGTGGTGCACTGCTGGTGCATGAGGAGAAAATGACGTGCCAATAAGTGCCAAATCCTTTGATGATAGTTCAACTCATGGATCGGAAGGTGCTAATTAATATTGATTATTATAGTTCGTGTCATGGAAATAATTATTATGTGCATGTTTTAAAGGAAACTACATTTAAAGTTTTTTTAAAAATAATTATTATTATGAAATAAATAAAACAACATATATATATATATATTGATACATGCACTGTGGCGGCAAACACAAACAGCAAGGCATCTGGGGGTGAGATCGCCGATTCCGTACAGGTGGAGGAAATGCGCGGGGGAAAAAGTGAGCGCCGGAATGAACTTCGCCCACGGAGGGACAGGCGCGTTTCAGACGCTAGTTCCAGGCCCCAACATGACCACCCAAATTCATTTCTTCCGCCGCCTCGTCGCCGACTCTGTCTTCTCCGCCGCCGACGTCAACTCCTCCATCGCCCTTGTCACCCTTTCCGGCAACGACTACACCTTCTTCCAGTCCACCAACGGCTCCTCCGCTGAGGTAGGTAACTAACGTTAACGTACGTGTGTTGTCGTGCTTTAATTTGTTTTTCCGGTCACATGTTGAAAATTAATATTATATTTTTTTTATCACTAGTAAACACGTGTAACCAAAAAAAAAACATAAAACGATATATTATTAGAAAATTCCTAAAATTATCTTTTAATAAAAAAATCACCAACTAACTCATATCACATGTGATGATAAAACAAGATGTAATACATACGCACATGAAACATCACTAATTTGGTATGGTGATTAAGGTTATTTTCAATTCTAACGAGTCAACCGGCAGGAGAACAGGAAATGCCATTTCCGTTCGCGTTTAGTTGGTAGTCCTTAATTAATACGTTTTATGTAATCCAAATATATTTTTTAATCTGTGTAATTATACTTACCTAAACTTAAACATATTACCATTCTCTCTCTCTCTCTCTCTCTCTCTCTCTCTGGGTGGTCAAAATGGGCTTTGCAGCCACAGAATTTCATTACAAAACCAATATAGAAAACATGTTACTTGTGGTAGAACAAGTCCAAAAGCTTTCACGGGGTGACCACACATTTGGAGGCGTGCAAAAATGAAAATGACAGATGATGGGTGTCCAGTGTCCAAACTCCGAACTGGGCAACGCAGAACACATATATCGTCACGGGCCATCATGACTCATATGGGCCCATAATGGTCGTACTCATGAGGTGGTGATGTGGACTGGGCCTCTGGAAATGTCACCACCCTCCGCGGCTCCGCCTGCGGTGGGATTTTCTTGTTTTATTGGGGGTGTGTTTTGTTTTGTTTGCGGGGCCCATCCTCTGCCTTCCACCATCCTTTTTTTTTTTTTTTGGTTTCCTGACATGTCTCTAATAATAGAAAAAGGACAAACAGAAGATGAGAGGTTCTGTAGTGTAGTGTCTATTGTCTATTTGTCTTCTGTCTTATTTTTTTTTTTCTTCTTTTTCCTTTTTCAAATAAGAGAATTGAGTTGGATTAAGATTTTTTAAAAAAAAAAAAACCACTTCTTTTCAAATTGGCCTTCGAAAAATAAATCTGAAAATTGTGTTTTCAGACTTTTAAATTGCATAATTAATCTGTAATTTAAAAAAAAGAGATTTTCTATCTCATAGTCATAGATAGGGTGTAATATTGTTGAACACACTCACGTTGATATGTTCATTAATTATTATTTGTTGTGTTATGTAAGCAGAGTTTAGAAAACTTCATAACACGGCTGGTAAATCAGCTGGCACTGAACTTGAAGATCATTAAGGAGGTGGGAGTGAAGACCGTGGTGGTGGGGGGTTTGCCGCCATTTGGTTGCCTTCCTTCGGTCACTGACGCCTTGTCCTTCAAATCTTGCGATTCCACCAAAAATGGTGTGGCCACCCTCCACAACCACCTCTTGAACCAAGCCGTGGCCGAGTTGAACGCCAAAGCCAAGCCCCTTCCTCCCCCTTTCTTCATCCTCGACCTCTACTCGGCCTTCATGTCCGCCATCAACAACACCAAAGCAAACCGAGGTACATCTATACATCAATATTACACACACATTTTCACTTCTGACACACGTACACGCGTATTTGTTCAAGCTGTTACTGGTTAATTTGTTGTCTCTCGCTTTTGTTGTGGCCTGTGGGTAGGTATAGGAGGAGAGCGGGGCAAGTTTGGGAATCCATTGCAGCCGTGTTGCATTGGAAAGGAGAGCAATTATTCATGCGGGAACACCGACGGGAGCGGGGCGAAGATGTACACGCTATGCGAGGACCGCGACTCGGCATTCTTTTGGGACTCGGTCCACCCAACTCAGCGGGGATGGAGTGTCGTGTATTCTGCCCTGCTATCCAGTCTACATAAGATTAGCCAAACTTAGATTAGATTAGATATATCCCCACTCCCTTAAGTTGCAACCCAAATAATAATAATAATAATAACCAGATTGTGGTCGCTCTATCCTATATAAATAAATCATCTATTATATTCTTCAGGAATTGTGGTTCATTCATAGCGCCAATTGATAATAATATATTGTATATGGACTAGATCATGGAAGGCTTGTGGTGGAGGTCAACAAGCCTGAAATTTGTCAGAGGAATGCAGCTGCTTTGTACGGGCTGACATCTTACTTACGGACCCTATCGGCAGCCATAGCCCATCATATAGGTATTGGGTGGATGCAAAGTTGGAACTGTGGATACAAAGTTGACCACGCCTTCACTGTTGTCGACACTTCACTGATTGCTTCGTTACTGTTATCGTATGTGTAAGTTCGGTTGGGTTAGTAAGGCTTGTGAGTTGTGATCTCAATTATATAAGATTATAAGTTATATTATTAATTATATATTTAATTTGTACATAGTTAATTAATAATAATAGAAATCCAAAATGCCTGGTCACGGTCCATTTAATTATCAAGATGCGGCTCAAATTAATCTTTGACCGGAGTGTTGATTTGACAGCAAAAACTTTTAGATGGATCACTCACAATGCCGACAGAATCAGGTAACTGGGTGGGTGTTGAAAGTTAGTGAAACTAGTGTTGAATGAGTCTCTCTTAACTGGTTTATTTTATTGTTATTTTATTCGGATCGTCCAACACAAGACTGATCCTGGTTGCTAATCTTTAGCTTATGGAAATCCAAAATGCCTGGTCCACTTAATTAACCATATGCGCGGGGCTCAAACCTTTGACGAGAGTTTTGATTGATTTAACGGCAACAACTTTTAGATGGACCACTCTCATTGCCAACAAAATCGGATAACTGGGGGTGTTGAAAAAGTTAGTAAAAATTACTATTGAGTAAGTACTATATTGGCTTATTTAAGAGTCAATGGATGGAGCTAGTGGCTGTAGTTAGTGACTTATTTCTAGAATGCTTTTTTGTATTTAAGATTGTAGTAGGGTTGAGCATCGGTCGGTTTGTATATAATTTTTAAACCAAATCAATGACATTTGGTTTGAAAAAAATTCAAACCAAAACCAACCAAAAAATATTAAAAATCATCGGTTTTGGTTTGGTTCGGTGCATAAAATTTCGGTTCGGTTCATCGGTTTGAATCGGTTTTTGAATTTTAACGTCAAATAAACAATACATTCATTTTAATTCTAAAACATTATCACCAATCGGTCAAGTTTACGACTCTACGAGTAGATCCGACAGAAATAAGTGAAAATTGAGAAGTGGGAATGTCCACCTTTGGCCTTTTTACTTTGAGAAAGTATAAAACTAAGGGATGCATGAGAATTGGGAAGCGGAAAGTGCCGACGTGCCAAAGTAATAACGTTTGTTCGGTCGGTTCGGTTAACCAAACTCCCAAAATCATAAACCGAACCAATAGTATCGGTTTTCCAAAAATAAAAACCAAATAAACTAATATAATTTTAAAAACTAGCTTTTTTCAGTCCAAACGGTTTGGCTCGGTTCGGTTCGTCGGTTTGATTCGGTTCTTGATCACTCCTAGATTGTAGTGTGGTTCAAGTTATCCACAAGAAACGTTTATGTTTTCTTACATGGGGAATCATTACGTTGCTAAAACAGGGAGCAGCGCCAAAATCCAACTTGAAATTTACATAAGAGATACGAAGCACATTAAAACAAAAAAAATGCACCAACACAAATAGCGTGAGTTCGATTAACTGTATCTTACAAGCTAAGCAGCAGGTTTAAAAATTCAAATTTTATGGGCAAAGTTCAGGCCTTCTTTCGATAGTTGTTCCAAACTGTCGACAGCAGGTTGGAGCCTTGCAACATTAGCAATGGCCTTGTTCTCTTCTGGAGTTCCACCTTCCAGAAATGCCCCAACAACCTTCCCATCTTTGATCCAGTATGTTCCAAACTTGAAGTTTTTGGTGGTTGGATCATTGTCTCCAAAGAGCACGGTGTCACCCACGTTGTCGCCATAAAACTGCCATGATAGGTCGAAGGAACGAGAATAGAAATATGGAAGGTAGTCATACTCGTCAATCGACTTCTTCCCCTCACTAGCCTTGATGGCCTGCATAAACAGGACGATGAAACAGGTCATTCAAAGGAATGTGTTCAACTTCAATTCAAAATCCAGAGCTCAATTTCAAACTGATGATAATGAAGCCAGAATAAACTACAGAATTCTCAAAAATTGTAAGCTGCATCCCTGAATACAATTGCTTATATAATCCAATAGTAAAGTGGTTATTGGAAAATAATATGAACATACAAAAAAACATTACCTTGACAGCCTGCTCTGCTGATTTTCGAGCATGGTCAACATGTTCGACTCTTCTAATTTCATTGTAAATTTTCATTGGGAAAGTAGCAACATCTCCCACAGCATAAACATCAGGATCACTCGTTTTGAAGAATGCATCAGTCTGCAATTAAAAAGAAATTTAAAAAAAAAAGTGCAATGAGCTACAAATTTCCAGGAATCCCAATCCAGGTACACTGGAGTAGACATATTTTTTTTCTTTGGAAAGAAGCATATACAATATCTTCTTCCAGTTAATCTTCTTGAAAAATACTTGACTATATGCATTTCATCACAAGGAGCATGCATAGCGACCTCGAAGAGCACTCATTAACTGTATCAAAAATTCTTCAAAGTTTTACACAAAATACACATTATCCATAAATTCAAAGTTTTCTTCACCATAGTCTCACATTAGATTAATATTTCTAATCATCAAATTATTAATATAATATGATTATTTTAAAAAAAGTGGATCTAATCCCTACTGCGACTGAAACTATAAACCAGGATCAAGATTGAAAATGTCAAAATTGGGGCAGTGTCGGCAAGGGAGGCTTCGGCGAGAGCAGCCCCAGCGAGGATGAGGGTGGCTTTGGCGAGGGCGTTATTGGTGAGGAAAATGGTGATGAAGAAAAAGAAGAAGAAAATAATGACGTCACCGAATGTGGAAGAGAGCCTGTGCGATGACACAGAAATGACTGCACATGACTCATCAAATTTTAAGGTGGTAAATTTGCCGTAACTCATAACTACACGTATTGGACTTTGACTAACCCAATGTAATAATTTTTTAAAACATTTATCAATTCATGCATTTAGTATTGGCTTTGATGAAGTTAATATTAATGCTTTAAATATGCATGTTTTGTGCATCATTTAAGCTTTGTTGTTTTTTCTTAGGACAAAGATGTCAATTGAAGTAAATATTTGAAGCAAAGCAAAAATAGCTAGGTAGCGAGAATGGAAATATTTACAATGATTTACTGTAACTCATAGCTACACATATTGGACTTTAACTAATTCAATGCAATAATTTTTTAAAATATTCATCAATTTATGCATTTAATTCATTTAATAGTGACTTTAATGAATTTAACGTCAATGCTTTAAATATGCATGTTTTGTGCATTATTTAAGCTTTGTTGTTTTTTCTTGGGACAAAGATGTCAAAAGTAAATATTTGAAGCAAAGCAAAAATGGCTAGGTAGCAAGAATGGGAATATTTACTATTTAAGATTAGAAACTGAAAAATATTCAAGTACCAAGGAAATTTGATGTTGTAGAACATTTTACCAGAAGTTAACAATCATATTTAAACCACAAATCTGCAAAACTTTATAATAGGATGGTGCACAAACCTTAATACCGCCTTTCTCCTCTTGAATCTGCCCTTTGAATAATGTTGTAAGTGGCCTTGCCCCAACACCAACCACAACAATATCAGCTTCCAACACCCTACCATCCTTAAGTTTTACCCTCTTTACCTGAAAAAAAATACTGTAAATGAGACTTCACAAATAATATTGGCATGCAAATAGAGATAAATGATAGTTCAGAACTTACCTCTGCATTTGCATCAGACTCAAACCCAACTGCAACTGTCCCCTTAATTATGTTGATATCTTTATTAGCATAATAGCTCTCATAAAAAGAAGCTATGCCAGAAGTGAAGAGTCGAGGCACTGCAAAATACAGACTCAATATAAAAAAATGTTATTTGAATTTAAAGAATGGATCATCTTAGTGTTTGGTATTTGTTAGATTAGGTATTATCAAGGAGTTAACACTGAACTTAGGACAAATGATAATGGCACTTACTGCACCATGGTTCTGGGTAGACCATTGTAACATCGAGATTGTTGAGTTTCATTACTGCACTGATCTCAAGACCAATGTATCCTCCTCCAACAATCACAGCCTTTCCATTCTTCTTTGCTTTAATTGCTTCATTAAGATTGTCTGCATCGTCAATTTCTCTCAAATATAATATGTTTTTGGCATCAGCTCCTTGTACACCAAAGTCTGACAACCTTAAAACCTGCACATGCAGTTAAAGCTCTCAAAATAAATTCATTCATCAACATCGAGTGACAAAGATGGAGGGGGAATCGTTCTCACTGGAATACTTACTGTGGAACCGGTTGCAATGATCAAAATATGGTACTTAAAAATTTCCCCGGCTGCACTTGTTAGTGTCTTGGATGCAATATCTGCTTTCACTATTTCTGTGCTTAGAACCAATTCAATCCCTGCATGCAATGAGTTGTAGGCATTTAAGAAATTTTTCGCATAAAATATAGTTGCGTTAAAAATATTACTGGGAAAATGGACAGCAGTCAATATTACCACACTTAAAAGTCTATAAAGTTTAGCAGAAGCATATTTTATACCGTTTGGGATGATCCCATTTGCCTCCATAAAGAAACTAAATCAGGTGAATTATAAGTGAGAACAACATTACCTTTCTCCTTATACCATTCAGGAAGCAGCCTCTCTCCTCCACTTCCAACACAAACATGAAATCCAGGAAGTCTTGCAGGTGCTGCAAAAAGCAATAGAATTAAAGTCTCATAAATAATAATACAGAAATAGCAAGCAAATAAACAAAGTAATAACCAAAAAATAAAATAAAATTGAGACATAGATGCAAAATAATGTCTAAACCAGGTGTACCTTTCTTAACAGCTTGTATAAGATATTTTACACATACACTTAGCATTTAACTAAATTTTAGCTAAAAAAGACATCTTCCCAAAATGTAGCCAATAGCTTTTCATATCATCAAATAATAGTCTCAATAAATTTTTTAACATTTCATTAAAATATTAATTTTTAATGAGGGAACGTGATGCGACCAAGAGAGGAAAGAGATTGATTATTTATTTTAGAAAACATTTAACCAATGAATGAGACTCAATAGATTTGGCCAGCGTTAGATAGCTAGCTAAATCTATTGCTATTTTATTGATCTCATTATGGGAGCATTTGCACCAATTTAACTATTATTTAGCTAAACATTATTTATGATTTTATGTTAAACCGAATATGAGTGCTTTTACATTTAGAAAAACACATTTAGTTGGAAATATTTCAACAAAGGTTCTTTTAAAGTCTAATGTAATTGACCTAGAAGTAGCACTTAATATACCAAACTTGAAAAACCTCAAACAAACTTAATAAACTTCGTGCTGGTGAAGCATACTTTAATATTATCCAAATAAAAGGAAATTATAATTGAGGAAACAAAGCAACAATTTTTTTTTACTTACCCTCAGGAAATAAGTAGGCCTTGCTAAGAGCAGGACGTTCATAAGGAGCAACCTGGAAAATAGAGAAACAAGAGGAAACCAACTCAAAATAGGAGTTATTTCTACTAGTTTCTAATGTATCACCATCTAAGCAAATAACATGAAGAACTAAAGGGGAAGGCAATTTAAAAAGTATTGAGTAATACATTAAATATTCTTTAAAATATTTTGCTTAAATCTATGAGTTGATAAATTAACAGGGTTGCCTCTAAACAAAGACTAAGTAAGTTCATATCTCTTACTACAAATCCAATATGATGGTGTGCATGCAATTTGCACTGATACAAAATATTCAACCAGAAAAAGGTAGCAAATAGCGATAATTTGTTAGCTTACAGCAAACATTAAAGTACCCATGTCCACTATTAATACATATTAAAAATATCTCATCTGGAAATTCCTGAAGCTGTACAGCTTATCATTTAATGTAGCTCAATGATTATAGAATTCTCAAGCGGAAAAGTAGCCACATCTATACCTAAGTGGAAATGTTTTGTTTAAAAAATCAACCCAAAAGAGTATCTACAGGACAGCTTCCTCTTGTAGGGTGGTTTACATATCGAAATTACTGACAAACTAAACTACTTGATACTACATACCGACTTTTTCAGTGTCAATCGATGAGACCTAGTGCACCTAAAGGAAAGGGTCTCAAGTATTAGTTTTCACCCTTTTTAAAGGTTCTATCACTAATTTTGCGTAGACTTAACCGTACAAATGAATTTGCAACTATGCACTAGAAAAAGGAAATGCACAACTATGCATTATATGAAATGAAGGAAAGAATAAAAACATAACCAAAAATGTGATTCAAAAGTTCGTATGAAAAGGGTTATTTTGGTTGCAGAAGCTTACCGCTTCTTTGCAAATAATTGCCAATTCCCCAGGTAGAACTCCTTGCTTGCTGAACTCTCTAGCTGCATATCCCTGTATACAAATGTTCAGTGTTAATTCATGTTTCTAAAAAACAAAACAGACACAGCAATAACGATAAGAATTATATGACTCTAGACAAGATATCTATTTACAAGAACAAAAACTACAAAATACCTCCATGGCCTATAAAACTAAGTCAAATTAGTTGCTCTAATTGAGCAAAACAAAAATCCCGCAGCAATAGATCAATCTTTGGAGTCAAACACCAAACACTCGATCAAATTATCACAGCTCATTCCGATCCACACACAGCCAATCGGGACACATGAGCAAAACCTTAAATCACATAACAAGACAGACACATACAATCAACACTCCAAAGTGACCAAATCAAATAGAACAACATCTTCAAACCTCGTACATCAAGCAAACCAAATCAAAAACATAAGAAGTCACTATTCTATGATCGATCGGTGCTTACAGCAGCAACACCACCGCCGAGGATCACGTATTTGAACGACTTCACAGCCATTGATCAATCTCAGAGGGGTCGGCCTTTGCTGGTGGGAGGAGACAGGAGACGAACGAGGGAAACGGGTAGGACAGTGCTTGGTCTTCGACCCCCGGGTGGGGCTTTATAGTGCGCGGCGGCGATAAGTTATTTTAGCGTTGATTATTTTTGTGACGACGGTGGTCATATAAAATTTCATTTCTAGAAATTGAATACACGATTTTTCGAATTACACGAGTCCGTGTGAATTAAAATATATTAATTCTAATAAATCAATTTCTTAATATTCTATTTTTATTTTTTAAAATATGAATATATTAAATTTACGTCAATACCCTTATAGAATATGGTTTTCTGGAAATAATGATAATAGTAATATAGATTATGGGATGATATATTTTTTTGGAAAAAATATTATAAATAATAAATGCTTAATGGGTTTTTTTCAAAGATTGTTTTAGTTTTATTAGATATTCAAATTTGTGCGTATTTTTTAGTATGCTTGACTGAGTATTTATATTTATATATATATATTAAAAAACAAAGTATGTGAGCAACGTAATTAACTTTTCCGTTTTCACATTTCACAACAACGAAAAAGAAAATGAATTTATAACAAGTTTTATTGAAGCTGTGAACGTCATCGGTGACGTCAACCAAATTGACCAGACATAGGAATCAAATGGCATTCACAGTGTTCACACGAATTTAATGTAGAGAAATCCTACTTTGGTTCTTGCAATTGCGGTTCCAAGGTCTTGGCTCTGTCCGATTAGATGCTGCCGCGTCCGCTTGCGACCATGGCTACCTCATCGACCCTGCCTCCATAATCTATATTTGAGATGGCAATCGGGTCAGGATGAGTATTGGGTGACTCAAATCTACTCTGAACGAGTTCCGATCGAAATGAGATAAAAGTATTGAGTGTGATGAGTCAAGCAAGTCAGATCGAATATTGGATGATAAAATTATTAATTTTTTTTTTAAAATGCCAGATGTAACGGCTAATATTCGTGATCATTTCGTTATCTCATCAGGGCAGAGCGAGAAAAAATGACCCAAATCGAATCAAGTCAGGCCAAAATTATTATCCCTAGTCCATACTGCAAAGCCTTGCCTTCGAAACAAGAGTAATTCATACACAGTTGTATCACTCAGTTTCATATAATAGGTTTACCAGTAAAAATATTATATCATGAAAATATAAATACAAATAGGTCATAAAAAAAAACATAAAAATGTGATTAATCAACTATAAAGATATCATCGATTCTAAAAAATAGGTTTGCGAGATACAATACCTAAAATCAATAGGCCTGACAACAGATCAAGTCAAGTCCAGATACTAAACCCAACTATATATTTTATAGACCACCTCGAATCCGTCCCGACCCGTCATTTTGGGCACTTCAAGTGGGGTCAGGTTAGGTCAAGGTTTTTAGTTTGCTTTTGCTTGAAAATATCAGGTTGGGGTAAGTCGGGCAAGACCCGAGCCCAACCGATAGCGTGTTGGGGCGGAACAGCCGGAGTCCGAGCCAGTCAATACGGGAACAGCCGGAGTCCGAGCCAGTCGATACGGGAAGAGACAAAATTGTCACCCCTAAAAATAAAAAATGAATTCAAAATATTTAAATATGAGGGACCGAAATACAAGTTATATATATATATATATAAGTAATATATAAAATAAAGTAACATTTAATTCAATTTTAGCTAAATATAAACTTTATATGTATATATATATATATGTGTGTGTGTGTTAATGTATTAACTATTAATGTATATTTATTGTGTATAAGAAAATTTATAAATTTCTCCCGCAAACATTTGAAAACACTTTTAGAAAATACAAAAAACTTCACCCCAAAATGTCATGTCAAATGTTCATTAGGGTATATAAAACTCGTTATTTATAATAATTAGCAAGTTATCAGGAAAAAACATTTCAAACATGATAGCAATAAGCAAATGCATCACAGTAATTTTAAAATCACAATATGTTCCTAGTATCCTATTGTTCTAGCAATGACTAGGTAGAGATTGTATTTATTTTTTTTACATTTGAAATAGTTCTATTTTTGGTTTGGGTGTTTGGAGAATTTAGTTATTCTTCTATAGAGCTTCACAACCTTTTTTTTTTTAAATTATTTGAGGTAAACTTTTAGCAATAAAATTTTATCAATTTATGTCATACACCTGCAATAACATAAATAGTCATACATTAATATACTACTACTAGTTTATCCATACGCTTGCTTTCAAGTGTTTTAAAATTTGTTTTAATTGTTTTTATTTTAATTAAAGTAAAAGAAACATTTTAGTGGCTGTTCGGCTTATTTGTGTATTATATCATTGTGATAACGATAATTTTAAGTATAATTTATCCTTTGTTAATTGATTTGTTCACTTGCTGCTTAGGAGTGAACCAAAAGAAAAATAATAATTTAATCAATGTTATCTGTATGTCCATGCTCTATAATGTTACCTTCTAATATTTTTCAAGCTATATTGTGTTAACTCAAAATATAAGAGACTTGCTCACTATTTTGAATTATGGAGACTCATAATAGACTCAGGGCCAGCCCTGGAGTTTGAGTGGCCCTAAGCTAAGTTTTAGATTAGGGCCCCTCTAAAATGAATCTATGTGTGTTACTTGTTGTGTAGACGGGTCAAAGGACGAACGACTATTGGTGACTAGTGTTTGGTGGCATCGCAAGGTGAGGAGAGGCGAAGATCCAGAGGACCACAGGCCAAAGCGATGAATCCGAAGGAGGAGAGAGAGAGACTGAAGATGGAGGGGCGATGTTGTCGAGATGGATGACACTCGATGGCGGCCGCAGGTCGAGCATGGAGGGGGGCCACCATTTTCGACAGAGGACGGAGCAGAGTCGGACCAGATGAGAGGGAGGAGAGCCGGAGCAGGCTGCTGGAGAAGAAGGGATAGGGGCTTTTGTGTTTGCCGATCGGATTGGAGAGGTGCGACACGTGACTGCGGAATGAGAGATTAGAGCCTGTGCCGATAATAGTTAATATCAAATTAAATTATGGAGCCCCCAAAAATTGGGGGCCTCAATCGACTGCCTTAAACTGCAAAAGCCTAGGGCCGGCCCTAAATAGACTCACTCATTATCTTAAAGGTTTGATAAAAGACTAATTCATTATCTTAAAAGTTTGATAGAAGACTAATTCATTACACTCAATCAGTAAATTATATTTAGCACTCTCAACATTCCTTAATTACATGGTATAAACAAACACTCTTCTAATTAGAAACTAGTTTAAAATTTGCTTGCACTGCACAAATTAAAAAGATATTTAATTTGTTATAGAACAATCCACACCCCACAAAATTAATTTGGAAGCAGTTTAGCTGGAAGGTTTGTCTTGCAATGTCGCAATTAAAAAGATAATTAACTTTTGGTACGCAGATACACATACGCATTCATGAAAGGTTTTGATTTCAGTGTAACGTGGAAGGGTAAAAAGCTATATGTATTTCCTCAAAACCATTGATTTCAGTGCAGCTATCAATAAAAACGCATTTCTCCTTATTTATTTATTTCAGTGCATCATCTTATCTATCAATAAAAACGCATTTCTCGTTATGACCCGTACAGGACACGTCCCAAATCGGATCGGACAAACTTATTCCAAATTAGGATGGGACAAGTATCCGGCATAATTCGCCCACTATCCCGCATAATATGCATTTGTCAATAATTTTGGACTTCCGTGTAACTCAGTGGGAGTACTTCTTAATTTCAGCGGTAATAAATTGACAAAATCAACTGTTAATTTTGGATAATAATATAATATATATTGTTTTTTTTTACGTGGATTAATTTATCACGTAATATTAAAAATATTATAAGGATTTTATAATCTGATTCATTTGATTAAATATTTAATATATTTTTTATTATAAATACTGTAATAATTAAATAAAAGTTTAATCACTTAAAAATAAATTTAACGGTGGAATATGTACATCATGCAGACAAAACAAAGTGTATGGTAAATTGATTGCACCGTAACATTGAGTAAAAGTAGTGGCAAATTGACATTTTGAAGAAAATTAAGGTTAAAGGTAGTAAAATAGTGTACGTTAGATGAAATGGTTGGATATTTTTTAATTACCAAATCTACAAATTGCACAAGTTGTTGACAAAAGTAATGATATGCAGGGCATAGTTTTTACTCATGGGTTGGTCATACCATTAAGATTAAGGTCTCAAATAAAAATTTCCTTGTGCGTTATTAATAAATTTAAAACTTGTTCCTATTACTTATTTTATAACCCACCTGTCATTAAATTTTACAGTGTAGGAGGAAGCAAGCATAACTTAACAGGTTACCTTTGACCTGTCAATCTGACGGGCGTGCACGCATCGCAGACGCATAATCATATAAACGTTACTTATCAATACAAATGGTTTAAAAAATAATATACTACTTATGGTATTGGTAATGACTGTTCATAGCATTTAAAAAAGTGGATTAATATAAGTAACCTCCCTAAAATGGCCGGTTAGCGGGAGCCCTCTCGTTACGAATATTTTATTATTATTTAATTAAACAGCAGACCTCTCCGATGCCTCTTCTCTTCTCTTCTCTCTAGTTGATTGATGTATGTAAGTATGTTGCAGGGTGCACGCACCTGACAATTTATTTGTTTTTAAAAGTTAATTAAGACATATATATATATATATATATTAATGAAAAAGAAAAAGAAAAAGAAGATATATATATATATATATATAATATAATCTCTATCTCCTTTTCGCTCCTCTCCACTCTGCCATTTTTCGCAACTACTGAGAAAATGGTGTTCTTCTATATTTTTCCCTCTCTCTCTCTCTATATCTCAATTAGGGTTTTGGATCTATCAATTTAGAAGAGGGTCGGTTCGCGCTGTGTTGGGGACTCTGGAGTTAGTCTCAGGTCTCGATAATTTGTTATATTGTCTCTGATCTTACTGAGCTGAAAGTTCATCATTTTCCCACTTATCTTGTTTCGTGTAAGTTAATTTTCATGCACATTTGAATCCAATTTTATGCTTGTACGGCGATTTTTTTACCTTTTGAACTTCAATATCTGTACTGGGTTTTTTTGTTTTTGTGGGTTAATTTTCGATTTTCAGTTATGTTAATGCGTTTTGATGTTGGATTTGTTGAGAATTGATCAAGAAGTAGTATTTTTATTGTTCTATTCGTCTTATACTATTTGTATTCATGCTTTGTTGCTTGGAAGTTTGTGGTACGGTCGTTATGTTGTTATATTTGTTTAGTTCTATTGAGGCACTTAAATTTTTTTGATTTACTAATACGATTGAGCTGGTTGTTTGTTTGGTGCCTTAATGTGCTATGTTTGTGCAGGTTAAATGCAATATTGTTTCTTTACTTAGTGTTCAAGTGGGAGAAGTTCAAGATCTACATATTGGGGAAAATAGATCCTTTATTGTGATTTGCACAGAGTTTAAAGTTCTTTGGGGCAGCATTTAAATGGGGAACATTTGAGGTAATAGAAGATATCAAACACAATTGACCATATATATATATATATATTCAAGATCCCAATTCTGCTACCAGAGTGGAGATTGCAAGTTGAATGTCCTTCAATATTGGGATAGCCATTTAGGAAATGTGATAAAATGATCATTCAAATTTTAAGTTTTATGTGTGGAACTACAGAAACAAGATTCCCCACTTCATTGATTTTATCTTCCAGTCCAATATGACAGATTGGCTTTTTTATGAGAATTGTGTTATTTTCCTTTCCATATATTTTGTTGGGGATTTAATGGAACATTACTTGTATACACACTCGGGATGAATTCATGTCTTAACATCACAAGAGAGGGGTGAGTTACTGATTAATTAATTAAGATTGTAATGCTTTAAGTGGTCAAATCCAACAGTGTTTAATCTCTGTAGAAGGTTTTTGACTCAAACAATCACTCAATTCACATGAAATTTGAGAAATATGAGCCACTACTCAATTGAGTCATTGCAATCTTGGGGAGTTATCCATCAAAGTCACTTCTCTGCTAAGATAATGTTAAACCGTTTACTGAGCAAGTCACACCTTTGGTGAGTTGGTCAGATGGTAGACTTTTTCTTTTTCTTATTTGGATTAAAATAGAGTAACTTTATCTCTGTTTTTTTCTTCTTCTTTTCTTGGTTCTAATGTATCTGGTTGTCCTGTCAGTATAGGATGGAGCATCTTCGACTGTCTTGAAGCTTCCAGGCAGACGACCTTCCAATCAAAATTATCACAGATGGCTTTTCAGTTCTTGCTCTGCAATTCCTGTTCATAAAATTCACACAAACCTCAGAGCTTCCGTGGATAGTTTTATAGGGAGTTTCAAATTTATACTTTACCTCGTGAAATTATCAAATCATATCAAACTGGATAAGCAGGCATAATGGGTTCGTATTCCGATAACTGTGAAATTGTTGAAGTGAAGGAAGAACTAAGTTCAGTTCAACATTCAGAAGTTCATCAAATAAATTCTTTATCGAGGATTGATGACAAAGTCCAGAAGCATGTGCTGAAGCTGGGTGGCAATGGATCTCTCGATGAAGACCTAAATAAGCTATTTTCAGTAATTAAGTTAAAAACTTCATTTGATGGATTGAGTCCTAATCATGCGGGTCCTTCCAAGAAGAATGCACAAAAGAAGCCAATGAGGACAGATTTGTCTCATTCATTAGGGATTGGGGTTTCGGAGCCAGTCACTTTAAAACAGGCTCTAAGAGGACTTTGCATTTCTCAGGCATCAGAAATGGCTGCTATGAAACGATTACCAAAGCTACCTAGAATTTCAGGTGTCTCAGATGCTGAAAAGACAAATAATATGTCTAAATCAGTTTTAGTTGAACCCACTAATGCTGGTCTTTCACTAAATGGAGCTAAGAAGAATATAGTGGAAATTGCTATGGTGCCAGAAGAAAGTGCATCAAATTATTCTGAGAGGATTCCCCAACACCTTCTAGTGCCAAAGAAGAAGTTAGCGACCACAAGTGCACCCTCTTCTCCTGTTACCACAGCAAAACTCCGGAATCTTATTAAATTGCCACAGGAGGCTGTTCATGCATCAATAGATATGGGTCCGACATTGAAGTCCATACTGGGAGAGAAAGAAAAAATTCGATCTGCACGTTGCCCATCTGTTCTTAAAGGGAATGATGCCATATTGGAGAGGGGTAATAATGTTTCTGGTTCGGCTAAGGTACCAAAAAAAGCATCAGCTTCCAAGCCAGTTGTGGGCCATGCATCAATGGATATGGATCAAATGTTGAAGTCCATACTTACAGAGAAAGAAAAAATTAGATCTGCAAATTCCCCATCTGTTAAAAGCATTGGTACCATATTGGAGACGGGTAACAATGTTCCTGGTTCACTCAAGCTACCAAACAAAGCATCTGCCTCAAAGCCAGTGCGGAAAAGCAGGCTGCAAGCTACCTCTTCTTCATCATGTTCAAGCAATGGCAATAAAGTAAGAAAAGCAACAAGGAATACTCATAGTTTGGACGCACCAGTCCTCAGGAACAACAATTTTGTTACTAAGAAATCTAACGCCATTCCTAGCACTTCTGATGAAGATGGAACTAGTGATGCCCTGAATCCTAGTTCAAGTCAGATGATTTGCCAGAGGTGCCAGTGTACTTTAAAAAATGCAATGGTAGAATTTGATAAAAAATCCCCAGCATCGAACTGCTCAAGTTCTGCATTTGGCCCAGTTTCAGTGAAGTCTAATGTAAACAAAGCAGGCTTCACTTCCAGTAGCTGCAGCAGCAGCAGCAGCAGATCTGCTGTTGCAAAGTCCGACAAAAATGCCAAACCAAGAGAAAAGGGAGAATTGTCTCAGAGTTCAAAAAGTAGCCTTGGCGAGTACAGCAGCACCACTAGTATGAGTGAAGAAAGCAATCGAAGTCGGCTGAGTTGCAGCAACAGACCTCACATGTCCAAAAATGAGAGGTGGAAAGCCATTCAATTAATTCGATTGAAGCACCGAATCCTAGGGTTGGATCAATTCAACCTTATAAAGAAGCTTGGCTGTGGGGATATAGGTACTGTTTATCTGGCTGAGCTAATTGGCTCAAATAGCTTATTTGCTATAAAGGTGATGGATAATGCATATTTGGTAAGGAGAAAGAAAATGCCAAGGGCTGAAACTGAAAGAGAGATACTAAGAAATCTTGATCATCCTTTTCTCCCCACACTCTATGCACACTTCACATCAGATAACCTATCATGTTTAGTTATGGAATATTGTCCAGGTGGAGATCTGCATGTCCTCAGGCAAAAGCAACCTGGCAGGAATTTTCCCGAACAAGCAGCAAGGTAGGGAGCTTAAATGATAAGCTGATTCATACGAGTGTGCACTTTATTTTCAACACTCAATCAGATGGATTTTGTTCCATCAAACACCTAAAAAGTAGAAACAAAAGATGAATAAAACATATATTATTAAACTTGGCTTTGGCATGAAATCCACATTCTAACACAGTTTTCATCTTACGGATTTTGAGTTTATGAAATGGGCATTATGTTAGTGGTGTCATTCGAATTTATGTTAGCCCCATTTGTTGTTTTCTGGGATCTAGTTATGTCAAACTAGCATCTAGAGGGCCAGTATGGTGGTGTTTATACACCTGGGCAGATTTGGGGCCAAATATTTTGAAACAGTATAAATGATTTTTTAATTAGATAAGTGAGAAATGGCACAGTAAACTCTGATGCATACTCTTGCATCTTCCTTTTTAGTTGAAGGAAGAATACAATAAACACATGAAACATTAAACAGTGTCCTTGGAAGATGATATGTAGTCTATGTGCATGCCCTTATGTTATGGTCACCACTGCACCTTTGAGTGTCATCATTGATTCCGAAACAACCACCATCACCATCACAACGGCCTTGGCTCATATAATGATTCCCACTGCATTGGTTAGACGATCACCAATAGACTTGCTGATCACTACAATTTATTTATTTTTTGAAATACATCGTTTTGATTTTTTTTCTTGCCTCAAGACACAGGCTAGTGTCCTATTATTTTCATTTGTTGCAGGAAATCCTTGATGTGGTGGAATAAACTCAATTCATCTCAAAGTCTTAAACTCTAAGCTTCTTTCATTGATAGCACAAATTTTCTTTTATTATGTCGTATGTTGGTTTGATCATTTAGGACGTTGGTCAATGGACGCACCTGGGTGGAGAAAATTAATATTGAATAAGGTAACAAATTGAGAGAAAAATAAAAAATGACCTAGGTGGATGTAGTAACAAGATATGAAATTATTATATTTCGAAGAAGATTAGTGGCCGATAGAAATGTTAGAAAGAAAAGAATAAGTGTATTAAATTAAATATAATTTTTTTTTGTCCTAATTCATAGAGCAAACTACACATTATTGAGATTAGATTGGTTGGTTTGGTTTATACGGTACTATCTAATGCCATACTATGTGGCCCTTATATCATTTCTTTTAAATTGAACTGATTTCTGGATGCCTCTTTTCCAATTGATTGTCACTTACGTTACTTGTTTTGCTTCATTCCTTACTTGTACTTCTTGTCAAGCTCCAAGTGAATCTATATTCTGGCAATACAACTTAATATAAATTTGACTTGTTGCACATATATTCAAAGGATGCTTCATTTTCGTTTGTATGGCTATAGTAATGGTTTTGCATTTTATTGACCATAATTGACTTGATTTATTTGTTTACTCAATCACCCATAATCCAAAATAGTATAATGACGTTGCATGTGCAGGTTTTATGCTGCTGAAGTGCTTCTTGCGCTGGAGTACTTACACATGCTTGGAGTTGTGTACCGTGATTTGAAACCAGAGAACATTCTGGTCCGAGAAGATGGTCACATAATGCTCACGGATTTTGATCTGTCACTTAGATGCACTGTGTCTCCTACCCTGCTTAAATCATCTTCGTCCTTGGAACCAACAAAGATAATATTGGGTCCATGCACAGGATCAAACTGTATTGACCCTTTTTGCATTGAACCTTCTTGTAAAGTCCCATGCTTCAGTCCCAGGTTCCATCCTGGTGCTGCATCTACACGAAAGCCAAAAAGTGAAAATGCAGCCCAGGTAAGAACATTGCCTCAGCTTGTCGTGGAACCGACTAGTGCACGTTCCAATTCTTTTGTTGGAACGCACGAATACCTTGCTCCAGAGATTATAAAAGGCGAGGGCCACGGGAGTGCTGTGGATTGGTGGACATTTGGGATATTTCTTTACGAGCTTCTATATGGTAGGACACCCTTTAAAGGTTCTGGAAATGAAGAAACATTATCCAATGTGGTGTTCGAGAGCCTCAAGTTCCCAGGCAATCCTCTTGTGAGTTTCCAGGCAAGGGATCTCATTAAAGGGCTATTGTTGAAGGACCCAGAGAGTCGGTTGGGGTCACAGAGAGGGGCTGCGGAAATCAAACAGCACCCTTTCTTTGAGGGTCTGAATTGGGCATTAATCCGATGTACTGTTCCTCCCGAAATTCCCGAGCAATGTGATTTTAGTGTCATTCACACGTCCTCTCAGCAACGGAGCAAATATCTAGAGTACAGACCGACGGGAGATCCCCTGGAGTTCGAGCTGTTTTAGGTAATGCTCTCTAGTCTACTTTTCGGGAGAGTAGTGGTCATTTCTGGGCATGTCTTCCTGCTGTAATTACCTTTGTCATTCATTATGTAAATTTGGCGGCTGAGATTACATTTGGTTCCAGAAATTTCATGCCGTAGCTGAGGTTTTGGCGTTCACGATTTAACCGTGAATGTTATAGAAATTTAAGTTTCTTTTTTAGAAACCCCAATTAGAAATAGGAATGTTGTAGAAATGTCAACTACTGACATGCAAATGAAGACTGAAATGAGAAAATATGGACAACCATTATTAGATCAAAATTATTGCAAAAAATCATTAATGGCAGGCTATCTCTGGTGCATCCTCGTTAGAACTAGAATTACAATAAACTGAGAACCAAAAGTCTGTATGCCCATCTTGGTCTGGTATAATGTTGCATGCTTGTATGCTTTCACGTTGCATGATTGTATGTTTGCCTGGAAGAATATTAGAAATCTTTATCGTTTTAAAGCAATTGTAATTTTAATATTAGGAATCTAGATTGTAATTTAATATACAACAAAATGGTAGCTAGTATTATTTCACCAATCAGATTAATCTCCACTGTTCATTTGGGCGAAAGATTAATTAATATGAACGGTAATTAATCTTATTTTATTTTCATTCCCTTTCAAAAATATTTTTAGTCTTTGAGATAGTCGAGTTTAATTTTTTTAAAAATAATATGTGTTCGTAGTATCGTTATGAAGTTGATTGACGTAGATGGTCATGATTTATTTGTATTTTTTTCTTCGATAATCTTATATACATATATATAAGATTATATACATGTACTGTTATATTGTTATGATTATGTAGCGATTGTACACAATTCAGTTGATATGTAACATTATTATTTTTTACTTGAAACGTAGTAACTTTAGATGCACAAGTAGTTGGCAGAAATAATCCTAATAATTGTTGTCATTTATGATCTAGTCGTGGTGGCTGAGATTAGTTATGGTTACAGCAGGTTAATAACTACTAGCCGAGGGTTGGGATATTCATGATTCAACAATGACTGCCATGATGCAGGAGGCAGAAATCACATGCAAGCCTTCAGCCAAAAATCGATATCAAAACATTTCTAAGAAATGAGAATTCATGGGTAGCCATTAGTCATTATTAGAACCAAACCATTGAAAAACAATCCAGATAAATCAGAGGTGTATGGTGATTTTTTATATGTATATATAAATCTTAAACAAACATTAAAAAAAGTTAAAGATTTTAATAAATGTTTATCATTTTTTAAAAAGGATAAGATTTGAATTACAATCGAGAAAAAGAAAATCACTACACAAGTTTGATTCAACCGAATGAAAAGGAGAGGCTTCAAAATTTATAAACCAAGTGTACATAAAAGGATAGATTTATCTAGCCATTCTTTGGCAAGTGGCTTGATACCGACATATACAAATTCAATTTGGATATACTTGAAATTGTTAGTTTTATGTTGCTGAATAGATTTCAGATAAAAGGATTTAAATATATTCAAATGGTTTAGTAATTTGAATGTTATGTTCAATAAAATTAGTTTTAAATCGAGAAAACAAAGAATGTCTAAATTAATTTGATATCATATCATAAGTTAACTAATTTAAATTTTATTTTTAAAAAATAATAATCAATAGAGTATTACTAATTTTACATTAATAAATTAGAATTTAATTTTACATCGTATTGCCTCAATTTATCAATCTTTTAAAATTGGGAAATACATCTTGTAGTTACCCGCTGACGCTGACGTGACATGGAACCACTAAAAAGCAGTGGTAAAACATAATAATTTCAATTTCACGTGGCCAAATGAAACTAATTTTAAGTCATTAAATTATTAGTCAGATTTTATTAACTACTTGGAGCTCAAAGTCACAAAAATATTTATTACTCACCCCTTGACTCATGACCGATTTAATTGTGGAGCCAATCAAAGTTAAATTAATATATAAATTAGGACTTTTGGAGTGATCACCAGCCGATCAGTTTGTATATAAATTTTAAATTAAATTAAAAATATTTTATTATTAAAAAAATCAAATTAAAACTAACTAATAAAGGTTTAAAACTATCGGTTCTTGATTTGGTTATGACGTTGGTCCAATTAAATCGATTTGAATTAATTTTTAAATTTTAATAATAAATTTTTAAAAAATATATTCATCTCAAACATCATCATCAATCAACTTTTAAGAAACCAACCAAAAAATCTAGAAACATTAAACATTCAGCTAAAAAATGAAATATTAAATTCAAATTTGAAATGTCATTGCCTAAAAATTCAATAAATAAAATATGAAACAGGAGAAATATTATCAAATTCAAACCTTCCAATAATAATATCATCGGCTCAACATTCAAAATCATAAATCGATCAAATAATATTAATTTTTTTTAAAATAAAAATCAAATAAATTAATCTTATTTTAAAATTTATTTTTTTCAATCCAATTAATTCAGTTTTATTCGGTTCTTCTTGATCACTCTTATGTAAACAGAAAAGGTTTTAAAAAAAAAAAACTAACAAACAAATCATTGAAATATCCGAAAAAACAACAAGAAAATGAAAGACGGTCCTTTCTGACTTTTCCTGATAGAGACTCGTACCTCCTTCGAAAGGTCCACTGTTCCATTGCGAATTCATTACTTTAAGTTTCTTTTATTACGGTACAATGCGACAAGACTGTATGGAAGCACGAGTTCGTTGGTTGCTTTCATGGACCCTGTATTAATTACATTCACCAAACTCGAAGGCGACGTTGGTTGTAGATTCATTTAAAAGGTTTAATAAATTAATGTAAATATTAGCTATAAATTATATTTAAAATTTATATTTTATTAAATTTAATTAATCCGTAACTAACTTCAAGTTTAGACTCGATCGTACCTCTTCACCACCGGTCTCAGGCCCCCGGGGTGTTGGCTTGGTAGGAGGTTTAGGTAAGGGGGGGGGTTTGGGTATTTAGGTGGGGATTTGGTTATTTTTTACCCCCTGGGCGTTTTGTTGGGGGGGGTGGGGGGTCGGCCCCCCTTTACCCACCGGCACACCCCCTTGAGTCAAATTCGCCATAATCGTCTTCTGTTGGGTCATTTTGTGTGTCCACGCTGCGCCTCGACAATGGGGGGGTAGAGGGGGGGGGGGGTTTTTTGGGGGGGGGGGCGGGGGTTATTCGGGGGGGGGGGGGGGGGGGGGGGGGGTGGGGGGGGTGGTGGGGGGGGGGGGGGGGGGGGGGGGGGGTTTGTGGGGTTTTTTTTGTGGAGAGGACCTTTGTGGGGGGTGGATAAAGAGGGGGGGGGGAGAAAAAAAAAAAAAAAAACAAAAAAAAAAAAAAAAAAAAAAAAAAAAAAAAAAAAATCTTTAACCTTTAGGGTTTCTTTGTTTTTTTGTTTGAAAAAAAAACATCACCGCTCTCTGTAAATAAAAATAGGTAAAGATTAGGGGGGGAGGGGGGGGGGGGGGGGGGGGGGTTTGGGGGGGGGGGGTGGGGGGGGGGGGGGGGGGGTTTTGTAAGTGGGTGTTGGTTTTTTATATATATTATGGGGCTTTTTGTTGGGGGGGGGGGGGGGGGGGGGGGGGGGGGGGGGGGGGGGGGGGGGGGGTTGTTGGGGGGGGGGGGGGGGGGTGTTTGTTGAGGGGTAGGGTGGAGAAAAAAAAAAATGGTGGGGGGGGGGGGGGGGGGGGGGGGGGGGGGGGGGGGGGGGGGGGGGGGGGGGTGGGGGGGGGGGGGGGGGGGGGGGGGGGGGGGGGGGGGGGGGGGGGGGAGTTGGGGTGTGAGGGTGTGGGGGGGGGGGGGGGGGGGGGGGGGGGGGGGGGGGGGGTGGTTTTTTTATAAAGAGTAAAATAAGGGGGGGGGGAGAGGAGGGAACCCCGGTGAGAGGGGGGGGGGGGGGGGTTTGTAGAGAGGTAAAGGTGGGAGATAAAAAAAATATAGGAAACAAAAGAAAAGGGGTTTAGGACCCCCAGGAAATGCCCAATAGGGAAGGAAAGGGGGATAATTTTGGGGGGGTGGGGTTTGGGGGGGGGGGGGGGAGGTTGATGGTGGCTAATGCCATCTTCACTTTAAAGGAAAAGTTTACGTCATTTGTGTGCCCTTTGATTTTGGTGAAGAAAAGCCTCCTGCCATTAATCAGTATACTCCTTTTTTCGCCCTTAAAACCCTTTGGAAATTGGCTCGAGTTGAAGTCGGGGGGGGGGGGGGGGGGGGGGGGGGGGGGGGGGGGGGGGGGGGGGGGGGGGGGGGGGGGGGGAAAAAGGAAAAAAAAAATAAGGGGGGGGGGGGGGGGGGGGGGGGGGGGGGGGGGGGGGGGGGGGGGGGGGGGGGGGGGGGGGAGAGTTGGGGGGGGGGGGGGGGGGGGGGGGGGGGGGGGGGGGGGATTGGCTGGCCTGCACTTCCTTGTGGTTTCGACCTGCCAATGTGAGTCGAGTTGTGATTTTTTTAGGCTTGTTTTTTTTTGTAGATGAAGAGCGGGTGGAGGTGGTGCACTTTGAGTGGCTGTGTACTTGAATTGCTGTGTAATTCAAAGGATAAATTTCTAACCTGTTGCTATTAAAAGATTAGGGGGGGGGGGGGGGGGGGGGGGGGGGGGGGGGGTGGGACCGCCATGGGGTTGTTTGTTAAAAAAAAAAAAAAAGGAGGAAAAAGGAAAAATTTTTTTTAAACAAAAAAAAAAAATAAAAAATTTATTAAAAGTGTCCAAAATTGTTTGCTGTAGTTGGGGAGAAGCCTCTTTCTTTCTCTACCGGTCATCATCCGGGGGGGGGGGGGGGGGGTCCTTAACGAGTCCCAAATTCCTGGGCCCTAATAGTGGCTAAATTGGAAAATTTAATTCTTTTTTTTTGTTGGAATTGATGGAAGCAGGGGGGGGGGGGGGGGGGGGGGGGGGGGGGGGGGGGGGGGGGGGGGGGGGGGGGGGGGGGGGGGGGGGGGGGGGGGGGGGGGGGGGGGGGGGGGGGGGGGGGGGGGGGGGGGGGGGTTTCTTGTTGTGTCCACGCTGCGCCTCGAATGGAACGGCCACCTGGGGGGCCCACGTTGTTGTGGGGGGGGTTTTTTGTTTTTTCAATAAATAGATTTTAATTTTTTCAAAAGCCCACAGCCATGCATTGTCGTCTCGTCTCACCCTCCCCCCCACATCACGGCCACCCCAATCGATCAGCCGACGCAGGCCTCGGACCTCCAACGTCCGCCTCAGCCACCTCGGACTTGCCTGATTTTAGATTTGACATTCTTCATTCTTTCGCTGACAGGGAATGATCACCGACGGCGAGGGTGGCAAGATCCATGTCATGCGGTGGCAGCGCCCTTGGTCTCTAGTAGGTGTGGCAGTGCCATCCTCTTCTTGTGCTGGCAGCAGAGACTGGTTTCACCAGCCCATGCTGTGAGCAAGGACACTGGAGAGGTCACTGGTGCAAGAATATTTTATGAAAAAAGTTTATTATTTTATTTTAAAATATAACTTAGCTAATAAAATTAATTGACCAAATTTAATCCGTCATTTAATCAAAAGTTAAATACACATTTAACTAAATAATAATAATTATTCGGTCATCTATTATTATCCAAATTTAATTAATAATTATTCTGTTGTATATATAGCTTTTACGTGTTTGGAAATATTCCGGTTGTAAATCCAACTACTTCTTTTTGAATTTTTTTAAAAAATATATATCAAAATAGTGTAATTTTTAAATAAAAAAAATAACAAAACAATATAATTTTAATTACGGTATCGTTACAACAATCCTGATTCTTGGCGGCTTTGCTGGGTGAGAACATGTGTCTGTGACTTTGGGCAGCCCCCAAAACGGGGAAACTCGAATGTGATTTTGTTGTCGTTCGTGATCGTACGAGAATTAGCGAAACGTGCAAAACTCTCAACCTATTATTCATCCTTCATAGCCAGAAATAAAATAATTAATTAATATCTCTTTAAATTTATATGATGCATAATTTAATTTAAATTTTTTATTCAAATAAAAATAAATTTAAGTCAATTGTTATACCAGTAATTTTAAACAAAAGGAAAAAACAAAATTCAATTCATACTATCACATAATCCGACGACAGATATAAACTTACTAAATATAAAAATAAATAAATATCTAAACCTAGCTATATATGTTCATCTTCCAAGTCGTCTATCATTAAAAGCCGCTGCTGCCATCGCTCTCTGTTCCTACTCGCGGTGGTGACCGATTCTCTCTTCGACACAAGTACATTAAATTAATTAAACACACTGTTTTCTTTTTTTCTTTTTATTTTTTTAAAGATGTTTTGTCACCAAGCTGACTAAAATTAGTACAATAGACCGTTGCTTGCTCCAAATAGTACACGAACATAAATTCTGTCACTTTACTTCCTTGCATCACGGCTCCTTTTTTAGGTAAGCATGTTGTAAATACGGTGGATGCACACAGTTCGTCTACTTTTATTACGTTCAGCGGCTCATTCGGATCGATAAACTTAATTCATACTAGCACCGATTCTGATTCAATTTCGAATTAACTTAATAAAATTCTGATAGTTCAAAAAAGTAAAAATAACTTAATAAAACTTTAAAGTTTATTAAATAAATGTCAAAAGTGTTTTTCTAAATAAAGATCTTTCTAGAAGATAACAACTATTCGGTTTCTTAGAACCAAAGGCTGAGTGTAAAACGTATAAGTAATCGGAAAAAAATATTGTGTGAGTGCTTGGTAATGATACTTTATATATCAAAATTCTTATAGGAGAATAAATTTACAAAAGAGACTATTGAGTATGTGAATAATGTTATATTTGAATTAATTGATCCAAGTCTTTGTAAAAAGTACTTAAAGTTTATATAAAGTAAATTTGAGATAATTAAGATGCAAGAATCAAAGATGCAACACCGCATATATATATATATAGTTAAAGCTACTCAATATTGGAGTGCTTCTATATATGTAACTGCTCTAAATATATTGTCAAGTAATATAATATTTTTTATATGACATAATATTTACCTCATATTATCGTTCAATTATGAATCTGATTAATTTATCAAGTAGTTCATATACTAATTTTAGGAGAGAGAGAAATTAAACTTACAGTCCTATATATTGTTTTTTTTTAATTTAAAAACTAAGGGAGATGTAGCAGCTGGAGTTTTTTTTTTTTTTTAAATATTGTGTGTTTAATTAGTGTTTCTAACTTATCCGTACACTGTGATGAACCGGGCGCATCCTACAATCTCCCCAACAGAAGCCTACTTTTAGGCCAAATTAAATACCAAAATCTGTACCGTGCGTAGCATGCCAAAAACATGATATATATATATATATATATAGAGCGGTGGCCGCTGTGTAGAGTCACAAGTCAGTCGGAGTATACCACCACCTCAGAAAATTCCAAGAAAATGTTATTGCAAAGTCACAGTTCGCCAACGCCCAACCTCGAAGCAAACAAACGTCATCACTGTCTCTCTGAGGTTGGATAAGCAAGCATTAAATTTGAATCCTCATTTCTATTTTTATTTTTAAAATATTATAATAATTTTAAATAAAAAAATAAAAAAAAGAGAGATTATTTTAATATTTGATCTAAATTAATATTATAGATCAAATCAAACCAATCGTCTGTTTGGTCGATGCCTCCAACTAAATGCAGTTGATTCAAATTGTACATTGGGAAGTTGGGCGACCAAAACCATACATGGCGTTGCGAAGTTGGGTGAAATTGATCTTTGTGGTGCAATCATATTAATTGCAAATTGGATGTTTTTTTTACAATATTTTGAACGTATGACGTAATTAAAGCGACTATGCTACAATTGCATCAATGCAGTGGTGAGGTTTATATACAACTATTTTTGTTTTGTTTTGGTTCTCTTGTGTATCATAATCATAATTAATTCTCAGGGTGAGGTTTATATACAGCTTTTTTTTTTTTGTTTTCGTTCTCTTGTGCATCATAATCATAATTAATTCTCAGGGTGCGTTACAGTTATGCATGAACAGGCATTTGATATTATAATATTATTTTAAAAAATAAAATTATTTTTAAAAAACAATAAATCTAATAAAATTAAAATTATTTTAAATAATACAAATTCATCTCCATTATTTTTCAAACTAAGGAAATTTTTATTAGTAATGAAAATGGAATTGAAAATCTCTCCGGCTATGCACCATGGGGCCTGGGGCCTTCGTTCAAGTTTTTTTCTTCTTCGCATCTCAACGGTCATCATTTTTTAAAAAAAAAGTCATTCAACTTTGTGGCCGTCAATTTTTGGATGACAAACGAATGCTGATGTGATATGACCTCCGAGGAAGCGTCATATCGTCCTATTCCTCACAAAACATCCTATTTGAAATTTCTACAGATCAGCAAATGATTCTTAAAAATAATATTTATTTATTTATTTATTGTTGAAAACATCTGTTTTTTATTTAAAATTATTTTTTATTATTTTTATCTTTTCTATACTTTATTACATGGACTGTCCTATTTTATTATATTTTTCTGATTTTTATACTCTTTTTTAAAAAATATTTTTTCCCTAAAAAGAATTATTTTTCAAATTTATAATTCACACTTTTAATTTCAATAAAGTAAAAAATGATTAAATCAAAATACAAAAACTAAAAACATAAAAGAGAGCATGGGTGGACATAGCATAAGACTTATTAAAACTTAAAAGAGAGCAAATAAAAGAGAGCCAGAGTGGGCAAATTAAATGTTCTCTGGACTTATAGTATAATATTATTACTAATTAATCTATAATTAACGGGTCCATAAAAATTTAATATAAACAAACTTATTTGGAAATATTAAGGCCATGTTTGTTTTACCTGTATTATTTTTAAAAATACAATTATTTTTAAAAATTATGAGTTTAAATGAATTTACAACACTCATAAATACTAAAAAAAATCACCAAGCCATAATTTTTAAAAACAATAATGTTTTCAAAAATAATACACTCAAACCAAACGGACCCTTTTGAAACCTAAAAGAATTTATAATGATTAATAAAAATATGATATATCAATTAATTTATTTACTATTAATTTTATAAATTACAGCTAACATAGTAAACAAAACATTATCTACTATGAAGACGATCAATAATCAATTGTGTGATCGGATGAATGATAAATGAATGAATGATAGTTGATTATTTACAGATAAATATATTTTTCAGAATATTAATAATAAATTGATTCTTGTAAATTTATTTTAAATGAAGAAATAAAATAAAATAAAAGTACGATTATTAGAGCATCCACTATAGACTCTCTATATGTATTTTTTTTGTTAATTTGAATAACTAGTTTAACAAAAATACCTTACAACTACACTTTTCAAACTCTCTATTCTAACAAAAAATTTAATAAAATGAATAGTAACTCTTTAAATTTAACCAAATACTATTCACTCTCTATTTATTAAAATATTATATTTTCTCTCACCATATTTATTTTTCTATTTCTTTTTTCTCTTTCCACATTTACTTTTCCATTTAAAAGAATAAATAAATATTTAAAAAGTAATATTTTAATTGATCAAATGGTTAAAATAGAAAAACTAAAAAGTGTGATTGAGTTGTTAAAATAAAAAAAATATATTTTTAGTTATTTGAAAGAGTCAAATGCTCTTAAAGTAATTATATGCATGATAAATTAACTCTTTATACAAATTTCAAAAGTTAATGATATTAAGTATTATATGTTCAGATTGGTGGATAGTGTCAAACTTCGATTGGCCTGTGATGATTCCGGGAGATCTAATATTTATTTCCGCTCGAAGGAGTTGATTGATGCAATAATTAATGTATTAGACCTACCCATGACGTGTGTGTCTGCTTATGAATATGGATTGATTGACCCTGAGCGGACCATTAAAGGGATTTATTAAACTTCTCCCACTGTACAACTGTTTCGGGGCGTCGTTTTATTGTAATATTTTTAACAATATTATCTAAAATTATTTATTTAAATTAAATTTATCATTTTAGTTAATTATAATATTTTAATATTACATCATTTTTTTCTTGATTACAAATTTTCAAATTTGTCCTTATTCATCAAACATGATCAAATCAGAAGTGAAGAGTAAGTTGAGATTTTGGATAAGTCTAATTAATGGTGAAAGTATAAGAGCATCCCATTAGTAGTTAAATTTAATTAGCCATATGTATATTTAGCTAATATAACTTTATCTAATAACATCTAAAGTAATATATTTTAACTTAAATTTATTTATCAAATATAATTCCTACTTATTTTGCACGTCAAGCAAATGGTATAAATTTAGGAGATAGATGGGAGATTTTACAAGAATATGATATTTGTGGCTGATGTGACACAGCTATAAGGTTAAGTGTATTTAAATAAAAATATAGATGTAACTAAATCTAACTAATGTACAAGCTAATATATTTAAGTAATTGTTTTAGCTAAATATTACTTTAACTATTGATATAACTAAGTTGTTTGAGATGCTTTAATATGACACTTTTAACTAAAGTATAAATTTTAGAAAAATTTAATACTATACATCTTGTTATAGTTAATGCATTTAAGGTAGTTTCAGTTAAATTCAACTATAATTATAGTTAATGCATTAGATATGTTTTTATTTTTTCCTCCAAATATTAGTAGCAAAATTCATTTGATAAACTAAAATAAAGCACTTATAATTTTTTACGGTAAAAAACAAAAACAAGTTTAGGAGTTGCCTTTGAAAATTACTTTACTATACAATAATTTTGAAATTTATAAAATACCAATGTTAATTCTACTTAAAATTTAAAATAAAGGTGTAAATTTTAAAATTTAAAAGTAAGGATATTTTTTCTTTTTAAATATCGATAACAATTTAGATCTTGATTTATCAAATACATATTAATTACTTTTGAAAAATTTAGTATTTTTAAAATTATAATTTACTAAACACTCATTTGCTTATTTTTTTTGTAACTTTTTTTATCAATTTTATTTTTTTATTATTTTATTTAACACAATTAAAAATATTTTCTTCTAAAAGTAAAATATTATTAAATTGTAGAATATAGGTTTATATGTATATATTTGTATAAAACCCTTATTTAACATATCATATAAAAATACACAAAAAGAAATAAAATTTTAATATATATATATATATATATATAATGGATTTTGTGAGATTGATTTGAAGAAATTATTTTTGATTTTTTTTCATTTATTTATATTAATTTTATAACTTATAATTGATTTACGTTTTAAAATGTCATGTAATAATTGAACGTTGGGAATAGGACTCTCTGGCTGTTCAATTGTCGATTGTCGTGGTCGCTAATATTGACTGCCACAAACTATTAGATAATATTACTCATTTAATTTCTTAGCAGTAAATGCTCCTATTTACTAGGACGAAATCTGACAACTTCTTTCGCCTTTTATGTTCAGACAATACCACACTGCTCTTAGGATGACTTTCACGGATATAAGACTATTCATACTAACTATTCTTAAATATTTTTAAAAAAATTTAAAGAAAATTTTAATTTTTAGATAAAAATTATATTTGATTAGACACTCTAATAAAATTTAAATAAAAAATAAAAAATTTCACTACTATTTATTATTTAAATATTTTATTTTTTTTATATATGCGTGCACCCTTCATGTAATAAATAGAAGATATAAAAATAGTAAATATAAAATATAATTTATAATTTAAAGAATAAAAATATATAAAAAAAATAAGATTTGAATATAAAAATATATATCAAATAATATACTATTTATTTCTTAAAATAAAAATAAAAAAATACAAAAATAATTTGAATGCCCTAAGACATATGACTCCATTAATCATGTAATTTTTAAGATTTTTACAACAATCTTTGTCTCTCTTTATATTTAAAGAGTATTATAAATACTGTTCATAACTATTTACTTTTTATATTATATAATTTTTTTTATACATTTATTATCTTCTCTCATGATTAAATAAAAATTTTTAAACTTTTAAAAAATATTTTAATAAGAATAAAAATAAAGTTCTACGTATAAAAAATATTTATATGAAAAACTAAAGAGTAATGTCAGAAATATTCTAATAACATAAAACTTTCAACCAATAACAATTTATTTTTATTAATTTTTTTATTATATACATAATTAAAAAAGTGAAAATAAAATCGAATACATATACGTAATTAAAAAACGTAAATATATATATGCTGGCACTATATTGCCCGACAAAACTACATTGTGCCTTTCGAATGATAAAAGAGGTAGTTTTGCTATTAAACAATATCTGAACGCATTTACGTTATTATAATTCATTTGATAGGCAGAAATTAAAATCGACGGAAATAAAATTAACATGAGAATGTTAATATATATTAAAATGTAATGGTTCGTTATTAAACTGTATGAGTTGTGGTATAATTAATCAAAATTATATCGTTTTAATGATTTTTAAAAAAATTATATACCAAAATAGCAGTTTTAATATAAAAAAAATTAAAATTATAAATTTTAATAGACTGTATATTAGAGATATGTAATAAATTGATATAATTATAAAAATATTGTCACTTTTGTTTTCTATAATTTACTAACAGCCCTAATTAGTAATTACCAACATTGCTGGCCTCAACATCGACTTCTTTCTTACTCCCTGTTTTTGGATTTTGTTTAATTAAATTTACAGATCGATCTGTTCTGTTCTGTCTCTGATTCCATCGACGAAAGCTGATGTCGGCCATCCTCCCTCGCCTGGGAGGTCAAGGGCGAGAGAGATGCAGCAGAAAGAGGGGAGGTGGAGGTCAGGAGTGACGGGAGGCGGAGACCCTTACCCCTGCCCCGGCGGAGTAGAACCTCACCGCCCCTGATGTCCACTCACGGCTGCAAGGTCTTCGCCGCCTCCCCTGACGCTGCGTAGATCTACTCCGGCAACGTTGAGGGCGGCCTCACCGTGCTCTGCCACATGGACGAAGCCTTCAAACAAGTTCCTCCCCAAGTTTAAGAACCTGACGGCGAACGGGAAGGTGTCACTGCTGTGTGCTGTACCGCGGCTTGCCACAAATCATAACATTATAACAAAAATGCTATTTGTAATTGTCATGTAAATAAAATATTTAAAATTTAATGCGCATATAAAAATTTGATATTAAATCAGGTTTTAGAGGGCGAAAGAACATTTTTTTGGAATGATAAGGAATTTTGGTCGCATAATTCTCGTCGATACCTACAAACAAAAAAAAGTCTAAATCGGACCATTATATTTAAAGTTATGACTGTTTGAAATTTTTTCTAGAAATTACAGTCGACAGAAGTCAGAAACCGATAGATCTGAGCGTGAGAGAGATGATCGATGCTTGTTCGAACCCTTACTCGATGCCTGCTCAAACTTCAGACTCGAGCATGACTTCGAGCATATTTGCTCGAGTCTCGCCTCGAGCAATGATTTGAAAACGCGTTAAATCGTGAAAAAAATTACTGAAGTGACTTATTTCATGTTAGCTGGATACGCAAAAATGACATAATACCCATTATACCTAGCACTAGTCAAATTATAAATCCGATTAATCATCCTACAAAAAATATTTATTCTATTTTGTTTCCACTGTAAATTTTGCATTGTGAAACAGTAAATTTATTAAGTTGTTCGGTATTCCCGTAAGTTGCCGACCCCATCCATATGATTGCCAACTCCGTGGTCCGTGGCAAAAGGACGTGGGTTCATTGCGGGACCCACCTAGAGGGAAGATAAGTATTGACCGGACTCACGGATTCACCAACGATAACGCTGCCTTAGAGGCTGGGACGACTGTGATACATACTGGTATTAGAGGCTTGATCAAGCACGAAAACGCTTCAATTAATTACAACTACGTACCTACTCTAACGCTCTCTGTCCTCTCTTGAGTTCTTCGGATAAACCGGCTACCACCTCGCGCGCCCAGCTGGTACGGCTGGAGAATATCTCTCGTATCCCGTACGTACCTTTCCGTGTTGTGTAGTATACTGTTTCTGGATTCGTATATATACATTCGCTGTCGTGTCTGGTTCAAGCTGCAGAAATAAAAAGCGGTTATGGCCTCACACTCCTCCCTCCATATATGTACGCACGTAACAAATACTAGCTAGCTAGCTTGTTGCTTATTCGACGTCAACCAAGACTGAGAACCCCACACCCGGCCCGCAGGTAACAAATACGACTAGGAACAAAATTAACCAACTATATATCCTCTCACTTTCCTCTTCAACCTTAGAGATTCATTTTCCGGCGGGAAACTCGCTGGCGGCACCTACCTAACACTTATGGACTTGGACTTGCGGTCGTAAAAAAAAGAAAAGAATTGGACTTGGACTTGGACTTGTGTGGTCGTTTTCTTTCGTTGATTTATTGGTGGCGTTTGGTAGCTAGCTAGCAATGTCGGCGGCATTGGGCGGCGGCGGCGGCGGCGGCGATGGGAGATCGGTGAGTGGGCGGAGCATGGGGGTGGGGAGTTTCAGGGAGATACTGATGGCGACGGAAGACGTCTTCAACCAGAGCCGCCGGGAGGAGGAGGAGGAGGACCTCCGGTTGGCGGCGATTGAGAGGCTTCCGACGTACGGACAGCTCCGGAAGGGGATTCTCACGACGCAGGCCCTTGATAATGGCAAGGGGGTTTACGACGAAGTCGATGTCAAAAGGCTTGGGTTTCAAGATAAGGAGGAGGTCATGGAGAAGATCCTACAGATTTTGAAGGAGGACAATGAAAGCTTTCTTCAAAGGCTCAGGGACCGCTTCCAACAGTGAGTGTGTGTGTGTTTTTTTTTTCCCACTCTTTAATATGTTTTGTTTGTTCTTGTTTTGATTCGTGATTCCATAAAACACACACACACACACACACGTATATGCGTATGGATGTGTATGGATGTGCAGGGTAGATATTGATATTCCCAAGATTGAAGTCCGGTATGAGCACTTGTCGGTGGAGGGAGAAGTGTTTGTCGGGAGCAGAGCTCTTCCTACTTTGCTTAATTCCACCATCAACGTGTTAGAGGTTGGTGTGGTGTTTCTCTCCTCTCTTAATTTCCCTCCCTCTGCTTGTTACGTGTCGAGGTAGGTAATAGGAAGGCATTTATTCGGCCGTTCATTACAAAATTATTAGCATATTGATATTATTCAGTTTCGCGACATCAATTAAGGAGTCCTCTACTTGACATTTATTCTTAACAATGTTTTCTGATTGTTAGTCTTATTTAACTAAAAGTCATCATTGAGCTTTTTAACATGACTCCACAGGGAGCTATGGGATTGGTTGGGTTGGCCCCATCTAAGAAGAGAAAGATTACGATACTTCAAGACGTTAGCGGAATCCTAAAACCATCAAGGTTTCTCCAGTAGTGAATTAAGACTATTTGCATCTGTTCCACTTCCATTAATATTGATGCCTTACTCTGTGCAATTTAATTACTGTGCTCTCGGTGTTCTTATGCTGTTTTGGTAATTTTCAGGATGACCCTACTTCTGGGTCCTCCAGCTGTAGGGAAAACAACATTGCTGCTTGCACTAGCTGGAAAGCTTGATCCTGATCTCAGGGTGATGATCCCCTTTCCCACAACTATTCTTCACTACTTGTGTTGCAACAAATACATGACAATATAAATGTTTATGAATTTATATGAATGATATATTTGATGAGGTTATTATGATGGACTCGTAACTCGTTATTCTTATAAATGTAACATGTTGGATCTCATTTTTATTTATGTAAAAAGTACATAAATAAAAATCCACACAAATTCAACTGTTTTTTCTTTAAAAAAATCAAACAATTCTGCTGTTTCTATTGCTATGAAACAGGTAAGTGGGAAGGTGACCTACTGTGGTCATGAGTTGAGCGAATTTGTTCCTCAGAGAACCTGTGCTTACGTTAGTCAGCATGATCTCCACAACGGGGAAATGACCGTTAGAGAGACACTGGATTTCGCGGGGCGGTGTTTGGGGATTGGCGGGAGGCATGAATTAGTAGCGGAACTCTTGAGACGAGACAAGGGTACGGGATTTAAACCCGACCCTGAGATTGATGTGTTCTTGAAGTCCATTGCTCTATTAGGCCAGAAAACGACTTTCATTACTGACTGTATTCTCCAGGTTCGCTAGCTCTCTGCAAATTTGAATTCTTCTATACATATAAATACATGCATCCATACATACTCTCTCTCATGGTGGGACTAATCAAAATGTTGTTTTCGTTTCGTTTTGTTTTTGTTTTTGATTTTTTTTAATGTTCGGAATGTAAAAATATGCATATTCACACAACCTCAAGATGTTTACAATTCTACGACCTTGTAACAGATACTGGGATTGGATATTTGTGCTGATACTTTTGTTGGAAATGCGATGAGAAGGGGCATTTCTGGTGGACAAAAGAAGCGTTTAACAACTGGTATGATTCCTTGATAATTTCCTTTTGTTCATACATACATAGATATATATATATATATATATATCCATTCATCTGCTATGGTGCTATTTCTACAACTTTGATAGCCATTGGTTTTAAATGCGAGCAGGAGAAATGTTGGCTGGACCTGCAAAGGTCTTTTTTATGGATGAAATCTCAAATGGGCTTGATAGTTCCACTACTTTCCAGATTGTCAAGTATTTGAGACAACTGGCTCACATTGTAGATGTGACAATGGTCATTTCCCTCTTGCAGCCTGCACCCGAGACATACAACCTATTTGATGATGTCATCCTTCTTTCGGAAGGCCAGGTTGTCTATCATGGTCCCCGCAAGGATATCCTCGAGTTCTTTGAGTGCGTGGGTTTCAAATGCCCTCATAGGAAAGGAGTTGCCGATTTCCTGCAAGAAGTGACTTCCAAGAAAGACCAAGAACAATATTGGTTTCGGAAAGACCAACCCTTTCAATACGTAACCGTTCCTGAGTTCGTGCGAGCCTTTGGTTCATTCAGAGTGGGTAAGCAGCTATCATCTGAACTGGGAGTTCCGTTTGATAAATCCCGAACCCACCCAGCTGCATTGGTGAAAGAAAAGTATGGGATCTCCAACTGGGAACTCTTCAAGGCTTGCTTTGCAAGAGAGTGGCAGCTGATGAAGCGGAACAACTTTGTGTATATATTCAAGATCTGCCAGATTACTATTATGTCTTTAATCTGTATGACTGTATTTTTAAGAACAGAAATGCATCACGACAGTGTAGCAGATGGAGGGAAATATTTAGGAGCGCTGTTTTTTAGTCTCATGAATGTCATGTTCAATGGTGTGACGGAGCTTGCAATGACTGTTTTCAGACTTCCTGTGTTTTACAAACAAAGGGATTCCTTGTTCTATCCCGCATGGGCTTTTGCCTTACCCATCTGGGTTCTTAGGATACCTATATCATTTGTCGAATCTGGTATATGGATTATTCTCACATATTACACAGTTGGGTTTGCTCCCACTGCTAACAGGTAACCATACATATCTAGTGTTAGAATTGTGCGTGCGTTTATGTCTGAAATGCATGTAATGTGTTGTACTATTTAGTTCAAAAGCATTACTGAACTGCAGATTTTGAATTGATGACGTTTGTTCCATCTGTTGTAGGTTTTTACTACAGTTTCTGGTATTCTTTTGTGTTCATCAAATGGCTCTGTCCCTCTTTCGTTTCATTGCTGCCCTGGGAAGAACAGAAATTGTTGCAAACATGCTAGGGATATTTTCCTTGCTCTTTACGTTGTTACTTGGAGGGTTCGTTATAGCCAAAAGTAAGCGGTTGATTCCTTTCAAGGATTTACTGTATTGGACAGAAGTTATGTGTGTTGCCTTTCTTTTCCTTTTGTTTTTAGTTTTTGATATTTGCTTAAAATTGTAAATCCTTATAGTCATTAGTTTTGTTGGATTATCGACGAATATAATATTCCATTTCCATCTTATTTTGTGCTAGCAGATGATATTCAGCCATGGATGATATGGGGCTACTATATGTCTCCTATGATGTATGGACAAAATGCTATAGTCATGAATGAATTTCTCGATCAAAGATGGACCAATGTATAAATTCTTCATAGTTTGATCTGGACATACTATTTCTTCTGTAGCACCTCTAGCATTCATTTGGTGGTTCCTAGTGCTTAATTTATAGTTTTCTAATGCAGCCCAATACAGACCGCAGATTCAATGAACCTACAATCGGGAGAGTCATCCTCAGCTCCAGAGGTTTCTTCACGGATAATTACTGGTTTTGGATCTGCGTTGGAGCGCTCATTGGATATTCTTTCCTGTTTAATATTTTGTTTATTGCAGCATTGACTTACTTGAATTGTAGGTTATATGATGCCTCTCTTTTTTTAATTTACTTATTTGAAACATGATTCCAGCACTGACTTCTTGAAAACTGAATTTCAGCTTTGGGGGAAACAAAAAATGTATTTAGGGAGGAGAATGATGACAAGAAGAATCATTCATCCCCTTGGAAACAGGGGACTGTGTCACTTGATGGTTTGACACTTTTTCCTTTGCGTCTACATAATCTCTTTTTAATTGCAGTTTTTTCTTTCATTTTCTTTCAGTACACTTCACCATAAATTAAATTGTAACACCTGTTTGGCGCTTTGGCCAGCAGTGTATGTACAAGTTCCCTTGAGCAAATTAGACCCTGACCATATTTGTTGGAGCTAAGAAATGAGATGATCCATTCTTTTCAACAATTAATGTAATAATGACAATTCTGAGAACAGTTTCCAACTCTCATTCATAACCCTTGAGATTTGAATCCCTAAATGGACTAGTGGTAACTGGTATGACTTTTTTGATGGACATGAATTCCTGAATAAATAGTAATAGAAAGTGTTATCCCAGTGAGTAATATTTATAAAATTGTTAGTGCAGGGAATCATGAACCCAGAAAAGGAATGATATTGCCCTTCCAGCCCCTTTCAATAGCATTCAGCCATGTGAACTACTATGTGGATATGCCTACTGTAAGTGAACTTTTTTTGGTATGCTAATAAAGGCCATTTATGATGCAGTTTCACTAAAAAAATTTAAGGCTTTAGACGTCTTTCTAAAATTAATTGATACTATGCTGTCTCTGGGGCAAAAACTGGGTGAAAATTATTTGAAAGGAAGATAACCATGAAGCTGTAAATGCAAACATTAAGTTGGATTGCACATTTCAACCAGGAAATGAAGAATCATGGTACTGAAGAAGATCGTCTCCAACTGTTAAGAGATGTTAGTGGTGCTTTCAGACCTGGAATATTGACAGCACTAGTAGGCGTTAGTGGCGCAGGTAAGACAACTTTGATGGATGTGCTGGCAGGGAGGAAGACTGGTGGGTACAGTGATGGAAGCATCAGCATTTCTGGTTACTCAAAGAACCAAGCAACTTTTGCTCGCATTAGTGGTTACTGTGAACAAAATGACATCCATTCTCCACATGTTACTGTCTATGAATCCCTGGTGTACTCAGCATGGCTTCGTCTTTCTCATGACAGTAATACACAAACCCGAAAGGTTAGGATACCTTTTTTTTTAATGTTTGTGAATTATGTTACTTATGGCAATGCTGTTATTTTTTCCATCTTTTTGAATTTTGGTTCCACAATAGATGTTTGTTGAGGAAGTTATGGAGTTGGTTGAGCTCAAACCGCTTAGGAATGCTTTAGTTGGCCTCCCAGGAGTAGATGGTCTTTCAACTGACCAGAGGAAGAGGTTGACAATTGCCGTAGAATTGGTAGCTAACCCTTCTATTATCTTCATGGATGAACCAACATCTGGTCTTGATGCTAGAGCCGCTGCTATTGTTATGCGTACTGTAAGAAACACAGTAGACACAGGGAGAACTGTTGTTTGCACCATTCACCAGCCAAGCATAGACATTTTTGAAGCATTTGATGAGGTGTGCAGTCCCATTTCCGAATTTTTATGTCTAAACAGATTTTTTTGTTTTCAAAATTTAATAATTTATCAGCACATATATTCTAATCTATACCACGGCATTTGCAGCTACTATTGATGAAAAGAGGGGGGCAAGTCATTTACTCTGGACCTCTTGGTCACAACTCTAACAAGCTTGTGGAATATTTTGAAGTGTGTTCTTCCCCTCCCTGGGTTTTATATTTTATCTAATTTAAATAACTTGAAGAAAGGGATAGAGAAAAAAGTTGATAATACCAACAAGCTGTTGCAGGCCGTGGAAGGGATTCCTAAGATCAGGGATGGCTACAATCCTGCCACATGGATGCTTGAGGTTACTGGTCCTTCAGTTGAAGCTCAACTAAATGTGGATTTTGTACAAATTTATTCCAATTCTGCCCTTTATCAGTGAGTTACATAATAATGAAATTCAACAGCTGTATAGTTATTTTTGTTTTGACTTGTTTGACCACTCCAGTATCTTGTTTTGATTTTACTTCAGGGAGAATCAAAAACTGATTAAAGAGCTTAGTACCCCAGAACCAGGCTCAGAGGACCTTAGCTTCCCGACCAAATACTCCCAACCGTTTCTCACTCAGTGCAAGGCTTGTTTGTGGAAACAACACTGGTCATACTGGAGAAACCCACCGTATGTTGCCACCAGGTTTTTCATGACAGTCATGGTTGGGGTTTTCTTTGGGGTCATATTCTGGAATAAAGGACAGCAAACGTAAGTCCCAAAGTTGTGTCACTGCTTAAATGTTCATAAAATGTATAAATGTAATCGAAATGTTTGTTCCAAATTCCAAATAATGAATCCATAAATTTTGACACTTTTGAAAATTAATTTGTACGTGCTAAAAAGTTAGATGTGAATGCATTCTTCATCACAATATTTAAAGTCTGAATGCATTTGAATTTAGTCTTGAAATTACCTTGTCACCAGAACCAAGGAGCAAGATCTGACAAATCTTCTGGGAGCTATGTATTCTGCGGTGGTTTTTCTTGGAACAACTAATACTTCCGCAGTGCAGCCTGTTGTTGCTATTGAGAGAATAGTTTTCTATCGGGAAAGGGCTGCTGGAATGTACTCTGCTATGCCTTATGCAGTGGGTCAGGTAATGGAACCAAAGCATCCATCAACCTTTATTTCACTTTCAAATGGAACTGCATTATGCTCATCTGGACAGTTTTAAAGCCTGTTCCTTGTAATTTTTTTCCTTGAAAAAGAATGAACATTTGTTGCCATGGTCGTGATATTTTGATGTTCTGCAGGTTGCAGTAGAAGCAATGCATATTGCACTCCAAACTATTGTTTACACCCTTATCCTTTACTCCATGATTGGCTTCGAGTGGCAGTGGGCAAAATTCTTCCAGTTTTACTACTACATTTTGATGTGCTTCATGTATTTCACAATGTATGGAATGATGCTTGTGGCACTGACACCAAACCACCAAATTGCGGCCATAGTCATGTCATTCTTCGTAGGCATCTGGAATTTGTTTTCTGGGTTTCTCATTCTCAAACCGGTTAGTTATTTCACATCAAATCTAACCCATATTCTATCCCTTCCATGTTTTTTATAGCATCATTGATCTCCATTTCTTTGCAGTTAGTTATGAGCTTCTTTTTTTTTTTTCCTCCACTTTAGACCACGTGTTTTTGTTTCCCATTAGTGGATTGGTAATGCTTATTCTATCCACGTGTATACCTGTTGCGTTGCAGCAAATCCCTGTTTGGTGGACGTGGTACTACTGGTGTTCCCCTGTGGCTTGGACAATCTACGGCCTCATAACGTCCCAATTCGGAGACAAGACCATGGATCTAGTAATACCGGGAGCGGGAAACATGTCGGTGAAAGGATTTCTCAAGGATGCCTTGGGCTATGATCACGACTTCCTTCTGGCTGTTGCAGCAGCTCACATTGGTTGGGTTGTCCTCTTTTTCTGTGTGTTTGCCTATGGAATCAAGTTTTTTAACTTCCAGAAGAGATGAAGTTTCAAAATGCCACCTTTGCCAATAGGAAAGTAGCACGATTTCATAGGTGCTTTAGGACTAATAATATAGGCATGTGAGATGTCTACCAAATCATAGATGCCATACATGTAGTAGAAAAACAAACCGTAAGGCGTAAACCCAAGTTAGATATTGTTAGGACCGCATCAATAAAAGTTATAATTAATATTATTCGTTTTAAACTGTCATCGGTGTTCACGAATTTAACCAATGTCATATAAGCTGCCTTGGCTTCCCTGCCTTCTTCTGCGTGATAATTTCCCAGCAGATATAACTTCAGGACGCTGGATTTCGTGGGAATGCCTGGAGTGGTGTAAGCTGCCCTGCCAGGAATCTCTCTCCCTCTCTTTTTTCTATTACATTGTTGACCGCTTTCAGCTCTTTCTTCCCGAGATTGCGCAGCAGACCGTGGAAGCTACACGACATCTTTATAATCTGGGTTCATATACACGTACACGTGTACTTTTAAATTTTCAGATCAAATAAATTAGTAATTTTATATTATTTTATTATTTATTTAATTTCTCATTGATTTTGTATCTTATTTACAAGAAACAAATCCTATGCCTAACAGAATCATCAAATCTCATCATCAAATTCCACCCAAAAGAAAAAGTCAATGGTCAAATTTAAAAGTCAACGATTAAATTCAAAATAAGTATTCAATAATCTAAGAGTGTTAGAGGCCCGTGGGTTATGCGGGCATGCCCATAATATGGGTTCAGACCAGGCTTTATATTCTTAACCCATTTAATAACTGGCCTATACGATTTTGAACTCACGAGTCACGATAGCTTGTCAGGCCCTCTTGCCACCTAGCCAACACCAAGCCCAGCACAACCCACTGCCCAGCATAATCCGGTGCTATATATGCTGAAAAATAACATCCAACCATTAGTAAATAGACCTATCTTTATTTGAGTGACTCTTAAAAACTCTTTAGTTGTAATATGAATAACAATGCAAAACACAATAACACTTATCACAACAAACAAAGAATGACAAGTAAAGATTATGAAGGATTTCAAACAGACTATATAACTATATAAATGAACATCAAAACACAAAGACCATCACTGATAGTCTATTTGATAAAAAAATGAGTTTTTTTATTTCTTAAAACTTTTGTTCACTAGGGCATAAAAAAAAAAAAGTAAGTACTATAAAAAATTCAGCAACATTTGGCAAGAAAGAGAAAGAAAGTTAGACTAATAGCTTACTTTTCTCAATATCAAATAAGTGATGGGTATGAAAATAACAATGAGACGAGGTTGATCCAAGCAAGGCATATCAACTCAAACTAGAATATAGAATTTAATATCAAATTCCATCGAACCAAATCAGATAAATTGACATCACCGAAAATATTTTTGAATTAAAGCTAAGAAGACCGCAACCAATAAACTTCTACTTTTAATTCACACATTTTCTATATATTTTTTGTGTTAGAAAAAAATTCAGAAGTATTCATCAATTAGTTTAGATAAATTGTATCATATATCTAATCGATTTATTTGATTTTTAATTGGATTGACGTATTATTCAATCTGCCCAAATAAAAATTAAATTATTTAATTTTTAATTTATTTAAATTTCAATTGATCTTATTATCGGATTAAATCAAAGTAGTAATTTTTCTGCTAAGCCTACAGGAGAAACACAGATTTAATCATATATTCTGGTGGAGTCATTCGTTCCAATATCAGAAGGAATGTGAAATGCAAAACCAGTTTTCTGGTGATTTTTTAAAAAATGTATTATTTATTCATTCTGGAAGAAACTTTCCTGGTGCATAACAAGTTTTGCAGTTTTGAAGATTACATTCTATGAAAAATGTTGTAAATAATCGTTTTGACATGCTATTTATAATTGGTGTTGCATTTTTTTTTTTTATGTGGAAATTGAATGTTAGCAAAATAATATAAAACAGGACAGCGTGTTCTGATAAGCTTCTGGTTCAAAACGGCTCTCTTGTCTGCGTTTCGTCCCTCTTTCCTTTTACATAGTCAACAACAGCGGCTGGCTGCCCAAACCATACTCCAACCGCGCCTAATTCCTGAATCTCATCCATTCAGAGCCCAAATCCAAACACCACCACCACCGCCACAACGCATTGATGGGATGGGAGACCAAAGAGACACCGTTAATGTCCGCACACCAATTTGTGGGCCTCGGCCCACCAGAGAGAGGAACGTCGTCTGCTGCATCGGCGACACCCACGGATTAATCGCCAAGCTCCGCCGTCTCTGGTCCAACCTCGAAGCCCTAATCCCCCCGCCAGATTTCCAGACCGCCCTCGTCATCTTCCTCGGCGATTACTGCGACCGCGGCCCCGACACCAAACAGGTCATCGACTTCCTCGTCTCTCTCCCCTCCAAATACCCCCACCAGTCCCACGTCTTCCTCGCCGGAAACCACGACTACGCCTTCGCCGCCTTCGCCGGGCTCCTCCCTCCGCCGCCCCGCGGGTCGCCGTTTTCCGACACGTGGAAGGAGTTCGAGAAGAGCGAGGTGAGGGAGGGGTGGTTCACCGGCGAGGGGTACCAGGGAATGCACGTCCAGGGTAGGAGGTGGGCCGGCGTTTCAGCGGAGAGATTCGACGACAAGGGGACGGAGTTCATGGGCTCGGTCTACGACGCCGCACCCACGTTTAATTCTTATGGGGTTCCTCATGGCTCTGCTGGTACGTTGTTGGTAACCATGAATTCCATCCGCATATTCATTGTTTTCCCTGTGTTTGTTTGGTTGTAATTCTAACCTGTATTTGTCTGGCCCGCTGTGTCGTGTTTATGGATTCAGATGCTAGTTAGACCAATCAATCACGAATGTTGTTTTGGTTGTTTTGCTGAACTAGTGTGTGATTGATTCTCCGTCGGCTAATTTTCATTAGAACTGTAAATGTAAATGTTGTGTGCAGATTTGGTAAAAGCCCTTCCGGAAGAACACAAAAAGTTTCTCGCCAATTTGGCCTGGGTGCACGAAGAGGTCAGAGTTATATATTATTTCCAATATTATCAATTATGATTCCCAGTTCGGTAGTTCACTTAAGTGGTAGACTTTGCAAAAATATACTGCCCCATGCAACCATCGCCCCCCATCACTTAAGTGGCCTGAGCCTCAGCCTTACGTAGCCAAAGGAAGGCCGTTATTGGAGCTGTCAAAGTTAGTCATCAGCCTGAACCTCAGCTTTATGTGATCCCGATTTCATTCAATTTTTTTGTGTGATTGTATAAGTTTTAGCAATACTGATTGTATACCAGACGATTCTTTTCTGTTTATGCTGAAAAGTGACTTCGTAAGTGTTCACTTAAAAAAAAAACTTTGTTTACTAGGGAAGTGAAATGCAGTTTTGTAGGGATCCTCACAGTAACTGTTATTTTCAGGATGATGTTTGCATAGAGACTACTGAAGGTGTTAAACACTGTAAATTGATTGCCGTGCATGCTGGTTTAGAGACAAAAAAAGATGTCCAAGAGCAACTGAAAATTTTGAGAGGCAAGGACACGGGGATCGCCAAACTGCCAAATCTGAGTGGGCGAAAGGATGTTTGGGACATCCCAGAGGTGGCATTTATATCCTTTACCTATGATATATTCTTTCGCGAGATGAGTGAATGAGTGATTATGTAGTCTACATGAAAAAACAGTGCTGTGCTGTTTCTCGGCTGACATGGGTTCTGGGGTTGTGATGATATGTATATTTGCTTGCAGGAGCTGAGAGCCACACCAACGATTGTGGTGAGCGGTCACCATGGGAAGCTTCACATTGAAGGGCTTAGGCTGATCATTGATGAGGGCGGCGGACTGCAGAACAACCCAGTGGCTGCTATCGTGCTACCGTCTATGAAAGTGGTCCGTGACACCGATAATCGGTTGAACTAAATGCAAGTACGGGATAAAAATTGCACGGGTGTATGTTGTTAATAATTTTTAAAATTTCCTGCTCGAAATTTTTAAAAAATTATAATTTATATTAAGCTGGGAAGTTTCCTATTATATTACCTCATTCCTTGCATGAACAATTTTATTGAAGCTGTTATTAAGTGATTATTCTCTATATATGAATTGCAAAGACTTGATTAATTGAGGCAATAATCAGCGGTTTTTTGTATTTAATGGCACACAATTGAAACTCATAAAATGAATCTCATTTCAAACCCTTCGGGAACCGGGAGACGCTTCTCTTCTCTCTTGCGCACTAGCCCTCTCCCTACACTCACTGTCTCCTACCTCAAATCTCATCACCAAAGGTTAGGCACGGTCGTGGGCTGCAAGAGGCTCGTGGGGAAAGGCTTTGCACGAGGTTCGTGGAAGCTCTTCCATGGCCTCTCCAAGGTCCAGTCAGGCTCATCGTCTGTGGCAGCAATATGGGATTGTTGCTGCCATACGCGGTGTGCTCCATGGCCGCTGCGGTGGTTTTGGTTGTTCTTCGGGAGCTGATAGAGCAACAGTCCAGGAAATGCGAGAAGTCTTACTGCAAGGGGCTAAGGAAAGTGGTGGAGTTCGACATCCAACTTGAATGAACGGTTCATCCGTTCATATCTCAAGGAATTCCTGTGGCTGTCCTACTGTTAATTGTAGTCACAGGTCACGTAGTCATCTTCCTCCGCAGCACACAGGTCACGTTGTCGTCGGCGGCAGCACAACGCAGTCGTCTTCCTCCGCAAGACGCAGGCCACGCAATGCAATCGTCATCCTCCACGAGATGCAGGCCACGCATCACCGTCATCTCCCTCTCTCTCGTTCTCTGAATCTCGACGCAACCACGCGGGTTCTCCTCTCCTTGTCTCACGCTAGCACTGGAGGTCCAGATCTGGTTTCGCTGTCGCTGGGTCTGTCTCACGATGCCGGATCGGTGCAGCAGTGCCCTCTCTCCCACCCTCCCTGTCTCACGATGCCGGACGGCCCAGATCGGAGCTCTCCCTCCCTGTCTCACAACGCCAGAGTCGCTGCCAGAGCTTGCAGCTCTGCATTGACGCCGTCGGCATATTGCTGGGTTGGTCTGGCCCGCGGACCGATTCGGTCCATACGAACCGTTTTGATTATCCAAATAACCTGACTTCTATAGCTAATTCTTTGAACACATGTAACTTCGAGATGAGCAACAATGACTTTGATTTATGTTGCTTCCAGATATACTCCTTCAAGATAGATCCCTTGAATCGAACTCATTGCTTCTTCGGTTTAGACTAATTTTGAGATAAGCTTCATATCTTAAATTAAACTATTCTCAATTTACTTTGATATGAACTAATTCAAGATATAAGTCTTGTCTCAAACCGAATACTTCGATATTAAGTTTCTTTGTCTCAAATTAGGTTTCTATATTACTACGAGATAAACTCTATATAACATCAAAATATAATCTTTAACTTGAGTCTGAATATCTAATACTTAGGAGAGCACTAGACAATTTCAATACTTATCCCTCCTAATGACATGATGTAAGTAGTGAGCTCATCTATTGATATTTGAAAGTAATGTTGGAGATCTTTTGGGGGCCTTCATTTGTTATGAGTCTTGTTAATTGTTTAACTTTAAATCTTGCTAATATCAAGTCTCACTTGTTATTTATTAAGGCCTTCCTTATAGCAAGTTTTGTTGATAGCTTGTTAAACATTGATAATAGGTCTTAATAATGGAGTATGTGTTGTCACGTCACATTGAAGTCTTGTTGTTAGAAAGTCTCATAAATAAACTTGAAATCTTTCTAATAAAAGTTACATTGTTGACAAGTCTCATTGTTAGCAACTTAACGTATAATTGGTGATTGGTTTTTCTAGTAGACAAAATTCTCACTTTAGTTAGTTCTTATAATGGGAGTTTTGCATCTTTCGTAAACTTGACACTCCATTATGTTCAATTCTTAACATTATAGCATATGTCTCTCCTTGATAGTTACTCTTTCATTATTCAAGAAATTAAATTTAAACTTTCTATTTACAAACTTATTTTAGGAAGATCAATTTACAAGTAATACGAATAAATTGATTTTACATACTCTCTTATTCTCTTGAAATCATTGACTTACAAACTGTATCTTTCTTGTTTACTTCGTGATTATATTAGTTTTGTTCTTGCATACATACAATAACACCTTGTAAAATATATTTGGTGAAAACTCATTAAGGTTGTGAGTTAGCCTCAACGGCAAACCTAATAATAAACAAATGACATAACTTTTTTTATAACTCACAAATATTGCATCTCTATATCTTTTTGTTAATTCTTTTGGTTTTCTACTTGCATTTACATCAATACATATAGGAACACCCTAAACACTCGGCGGTTAAGTTAGAACCTAAAAAATCAGGTTGCCCTCTTATATGTAACGAATGCCATGATTACATGGGCTATCAATTTTATTCAACATTCATACTTCAATTTTTAAGTCAACGAAGCTAGTTTATGGGGGCGTATAAGTTGCTGTTGAAGAGGCAAAGTGTAGTAATTCTGAAGGGGGGGGGGGGGGGGGGGGGGTGGAACCAACAAAGATAACGCAGAATCCACCAACCACTCATGACTCATCTCCGGTAGGCCACAGCCCACTGCCTGAATAACTAAATAAACAAAAATTAACAGAGAAAAAAATACAGGTAAATTTTTAGTCGGATCCTGAGCCCTCCGAGCTGGAAGCATCACTATTGCGGCCAGCAGCGCCATTGGCCAAATTTCCATTTTTCTTTGCAGTCTTTCCCTCATCCTCTTCATCTTCACTGTACTCACTCTCGTAATCCTCTTCATAATCATCCTCTACCTCTTCATCTTCCTGCTCAGTCCCATCCTCTGTAGTTGGACCTTCTTCCACTGACAACCCCGTCCTCGTACCTGTCCGGCTTCGTTTTAGGATTTTCACCTTCAAGCTTGTCTTTTTGTCACAACCGATCCAGGAATCACACAGGCAGAATGAAGTCAGATTGTAATTTCCCTCCGCAGGAGCCTGGAACTTGCCCATCACCAACCTTGAACCGTTTCTCACTCTCTCAACTGTTTCTTTAACGGCAGCATTTATCTCTTTAAGACTTGCACCAGCCCCCTCCTTTGTCTCCTGAATTGCTTTAGATGCAGCCGTTATGGCAGCAGCTTCGTCCACAAAGTTAACTTTCAGGGAAAGCCACACATCATTAGTGCTGGCGTCCGCAAGCAGCAACCAGAAATTCTCTTCCTTGTGGAAAGGGAAGTAAGGAGCATGTGGAAGGGCACCAATTAGGCCATTCCTGCGCTTGAGCGTCACCCAAGCAAGCATTGTCACAATGTCGCCCTCCTGAATCCCCTCTTCACCTTCTGTCTCACATGTGATATTGACGGTTATGGAAGGCATCATCTCAAGAACCATCTCCACATCATAGATTTCTTCTGCCGAGAACCCAGCAACCTGAGTCAGCAATTCAGCACGCTCTTCAGATGCCATGGCTTGAAACTCTTGAAATGTGCGCACTTTCTGAAAATAAAGATTTTCATAAGTTTTGTCAGGATGATAAAGTAGGAGAAAAACGGTACACCAAGTTATGCTTAATATAATATCCCAGCATTGCAAGTTATGGAGTATATCATAATAAATTAATTGACCGCCACGGATAGATTTGAGAAAGGAAACAAAATTTAATTACCTTCCGTGCCATCTTCTTCACTACAGTTTCACTGAAGTTAGGCAGTTGCAAAAAGGCCGCAATACCTTCACTAGAACCTCCATATGGTTTTCTTGAACTAAATGGAACTGCCTAAACCAGTGTTGGTTAAAAGGTAACAAATTTAGTAAGGACTGCATAAAGTTTTACCATGTAGCTTCTTAAAGAAAAAGGCATTTAAAAACACTTAGATGTACAATAATAGAATATTTATGCAAATAAGATTTTTTTTTTCTTTAGGAATGAATGACTCAATATGTAAGCAACACATACAGTCAGCAAAAAAGTCAACACTTAGTAGCTAAATAGGACAAAATGGCTCCATACCGATTTCAACAACATTGCATTCATTCATGAATACCAGGTAATATTTTAAGTCATATAACATAGGAACCCTCAGGCAAAATCAAGGGGAGAGAGTGCAGCAACTGGAGTTCGTGCAACACCAACACACCTCTTAACTATAGCATCATGAGCATCGATATAAAATTTGTAACACAGCATGATTTGGGATGATAATAAAATCACTCTGTCAATGCCTCCAAAGTCCAAATTACTTGGTTGATGAAATCAAATACCTGAATGATACTCTGAGAAAGTTCGATCACCCCAACTGCAGGCCTCAGCCATCCATGCCCCTGAGGGCTCCGTGGTATAAGTGCCATCTGTACCCACACAACACTCATTACTACAAGTCTGTACCCACACAACATACTAATTACTACGAGTCCCAAAATTCATATAAAAGTTGACGTGAGAAAATACATAGTATTTTCAGAATAAAAGAATGCACAGGCTATATATGTAGCAAGATTGACAAAACAATATTATTTGAAATTTTGACTAAATAACTCAAATTTCATTGAAATTAGGCTTAGAATTACAAACGTAATCGTCTAGAGGCATTTTAAAACTTACGGAATTAAGAAACATTGAAACGGACTTTATTCACACTAGTCGTGAAATCTATGCAAGTAAATATCAATCTAGTGTTGTTGGCTTGTTGCTGTGTGACAGCATAGTATGGTGCTTATTTTTCATACTTCACCAGCAAAGGTCTTGTTATGATAACAGGTTCAAGAAATCACATGTTAAGATGCCAATTTTAGAAACTCTAAACTAATGCCTACTGAAAATATTTTGGAAATAACGGCCGAGGAAATCTACCAAATGCTTTCAGCATGGGGAAATATCAACATAATTACATGTAGCCATTCATCAGTAAATCACATAAGTACTTGTAAAGAATATAGAAAAGAGTAAATTAAATTACCTTCATTAGCTCTTCCAGAAGACGAGGTGCAAGTTCAAGTACACGCTTAAAATCCCTCTGCAAAAGTGGAGATAGTGCTGCCGATTCACGCGTTAACTGTGCTTGTATCAACAACTCTGTCTGAACAGATAAGTAGTAATGCTTGTGAACCAAAACGCAAATCCAATCAACAAAATATCAAATAAATGTGTTGACAGGGATAACCCGACAAGGAAATTATGTCTTGACCTTTACTATGGATGGGTGCTGCTTCCAGAATTTCGCTTGCTCCTGCTTAATGTTTTTAAGATCCAAATTTAACTCGCTTCTGACTAGCATGAACAATTTTTGGAGCGGTTCCCCATCACTCCTGCAAACTGGAATTTCCATGTATTCAGCAGCCTTTATGAAGACATCCATAACCTTGCTGTGTTGCCAGAAAACTATTAGAGAATAAAAAAGAATGCCAAAAGAACACAAGCATAGATTACATAAAAACCACTTCAAGTGAAACCAACAAAAGCATTCCTTCGGGGTGAAATGCTTTTCATACGCTTTGCTCCAAGTGGCAACTAATGATTAAAAGGATGCAGAAAAACTAGACGAAAACATTTTTCAAAATTCAAAAAGTAACAGACGAGCATCCATAGGAAATAGGAAGCAAATCAACCAATTCAAACTAAAGCAATGCCATATAATAATATGAACTACAGATTCTGTTTTCCAGAAGGTTAAAGCCATAGACAATGCAACTCTACATCATAACATTGTCGCTAGCAAGCATAACAATTGTTGAGAGTTATATGTAAGGGCAGTTGTGCAATTACACCAAAATGGTGATGTCTATATAAACCCCCATAAAAGCTCAGTCTGAAATTAATATTACACTCACTCTCAAAACATCCAGGAAATAGACATACCTTGGAGCTAAAGAAGGTTTCATACAGCAGTAATATGCAGATAGTGTCTGATGCATGACATAGTTTCCAGTATATTTTGATGACCTCGAGAGGTATATAACAGCCATCATCAAGGGCAAAAGAATACAAACTCCAACAATCCCTAGTAGAAGAACACCGCCAGATGCTCCATCTATGTTTAAAAGAAACTGAGGGAGGGCGATGCCCATTTTGAGGCCCTATACCCACCGAGAAAAAATCAAGGAGAGAACAGTAAGCCATATTCAATAAATCCTAAATGAACCTTGAACAACCCATGTTACCTGCCGACCATCAGGGTGGCCATACTTTTCAAAATTCTCACGTGATACTGGATCGGTCAAAGCCTGATAAGCCTTTGATATAGATTCTACAAAATATTTGTGTGCCTCTGAGAAGGAAGGAAAAATGCAGAGAAGTGTTAGCAACACCTAGGAACCAGATATCTAGTCAAATAAGAAAACACACATCTGATACCAGGGGTCATACTGAAGTTAAAAACATGAAAAATAAGATGAAATTATAGAACACCTTCAACCTGGATCTGGATTTTTATCAGGATGATATTGAATGGATAATCTTCTATAGGCCTTCTTTATTTCGGAATCTGAAACACCTGGTTCTAGTCCAAGAATGCTGAATGGTTCAAATATTTGAACCTAGGAATAAGAAAGGCCAGAAGAAGAGTTAGTTCCTTCGCTGAAAGCACACTCAACAAGTGAATAGACACATCATAGATTTTACATTCATATCGATAGTCACTTTAAAATTAACATTTTTGTTGTTAAACCATCTTTGTTATACATATAGAACAGAATATTAGGCTAATAATAAATAATATACCCAAAAGAACAGTATAACTGAGATAGAAATGTTAATATGAATGTTTGATAACACTAAGATAAATGAGATTAAAAATGAAAATATTCATCAGATTATGAGTAACTCCAATTACAGATAAGATGAAAACGTAGGACAATGAATAGGGTAGAAAATATTGATATTGAACAAAATAAAATTTAAAAAAAAAATCAAAAATGATTTGGATGAAAGTAGTAAAAATAATGAAATTATTATATTTGAAATAAATGATGGTAATTGATACAGATGTTTGAAAGAGAAATATCTATATATTTGATCGAATATAAACTTTCTGTCAGCCTTGATTCATACGGTCGACCTCATTTTATTGTGATTCAAGCTAATTGATTTAGCTAAGTTATTGATGTTGCTCATTAAACTCCACATGTACTTGCATTTCCGGTTCCAATTCCGAATAAAGAAAGTGGGTTGTGGTATATGTGTGATAACCAGTCACATCTTTTAATATAAATCACGACAAAAGAAAAACACATTAAAGTGTTCCCTATTAAATGACGTGTTACATCTTTGAAACCTAAATTGTTGCCCAAACGCAGTACGCAGCATCAACATCTAGATGGAGTCTTTAAACATTTAGCTAGAAAATCATAGTGTTAATTTAAGTTTAGCATCTTTACACAAGATCTTTTACATGAAAGTATGTAAAACTAACCAAGGTTACAATTAGGAGAGATTATTTTTAATAGACTAAATGAATAGATAAGACTTATTAGTGAGTGCAATGACAAATTATAGTATACATGTAAAGATAAAATAAGAACAGGATATTGATTGATGAAGTTGTTGACTTTAGAAGAAAGGACAATAGGATTCTACTCAATCTTATTTTAAGTGATAAAACAGTCAATGGAATTGGCGCTTACATATCACAAATAAATTTAGATGATCCAACTAAACAACAATTTTAGGAGGATCTAGATATAAATATGTAAGGTATGCCGTTAAAGAAAAGATTTTCATTCAAGAAAACTTTAATGGACATGTAGGGAATAGTCGTCGTGGGTATGAGAATGTCCATGAAAGATTGGCTTTAGAAGTAGAAATAATACAAAAAAAAAAAAAAAAACTCAATCTTAGACTAGCGTTATTTTATGACTTGATTATAACGAACACCAAGTTTGAAAATTCAACTCATATTTGATCACGCATAAGAGTAAAGGGAATGCTAGCTAAATAGTTTTCTTTATGACTAGGAGGGTAAGGAGAAGTTGTGCATAGACCGAGAGGTAATACTTTATATAGCTACACAATACATACATTTAGTATTAGATATTCGTCTTAAAAAAGTGTAGAAAAACGAAATGTATCCTAAATCATAAGATCAAAATAATGAAACTTAGCAAGAAACTGTCAAATATCCTTTGTTAGCACTTAGCAAAATTAACTAAAGAGGCAAATTAGAAAGATGAGATCCATTCTAGTTTTATATGAAATAAGATAACAGATTATATTAAAAGTGTGGCTTAAAGGGAACTTGAAGAATATAAAAATATAGAGCCACCAGATAAAGACACGTCATGGTGGAACAAGAAAATAAAGACACTATCAAAAATAAACGGATGTGTCTTAAAAGTCTTAGCAAAGATAGAAATGAAATAATGTAAAAAATGTATCAAAATATGTAATGTAACTATAATTGCATTTTCAAACTAGGGAAAAAAAAATTCTATAGAATCACTCGAATGAGGGAGAAAACTAAAGATTTGGGTACTATAAAGTGTATTAAATACCACATCACAAGGCATTAGTAAAGGACATTGATATTAAAGAAAGGTAGAAAAAAATATTTTGATAATCTCTTTGATGGTCTTTAAATTCAAGATGGTGGTGATGTGAATGTATTATCAAGAAAAAATTAAATTATGATTTCCTATGAAAGATAAAATCAAGTGAAGTTAAAAAAAATTACATCGTATAAAAACTAGAAAGGTTGTAAGCTAAGATGGGATTCATATTGAGGTCTGGAAATGCCATGGTGAGTTTAGGGTTAAGTAGTTAATAAAATTGTTTAACAAAATCTTAAAAGTAATAAAATGTCTAATAAATAAGCGAAAAGTACTTTGGTGTTATCGTATAAAAACAAAAATCACATATAAGATTGCTTAGATTATAAAAAAATAAACCGATAAACAATCCTATGACATTAGAAGAAAGCATAATTGAGCATTATTTAAAAGAGCATAATAAAATTGCAAAAAATCCAAAATAATAAACAAATAATAAACAAATTCCATTCAATCCATGTCACAAGTATACGGATACAGGGCCACCAGATAGATACAAAATTAACAAGCCAATGAAATTAAGTTTATCGTTACCTCGTGACTACTTTGTTTTATGTAATAAACAAGGCCTGCCATGATGACCCATAGCAGCACGATGGTTAGGTTACTATATGTTGAAGCATTTGAGATCTGAAATAGAAGGTTAGAAAAATTAAAATACAAGAAAACACAAAAATATTTTTTTCCTTTGCTATCATTGAAGCTTCCAGCCTAATATTCAAAATTTAAGTGACTGCATGGAAATATCATATCACCCGTTGAAATATCGATTTGCGGTACTTTCCCGAGCGGGAGCAAACACTACATTGGCAGTGGATACTTTTGGCCTTCTTTGATGCCGCATGACATAATTTGATGACAGTGTAAGGGACTAATGGCAGAGCCATTATTGTCAGTATGAAGATGGGAAATAACGCACTATTCTCTTCGGATGCAGCCATTGGAGCCTTCTATTTATCTACTCTCGTACAAAGTGGGAAGTTTATTCGCCTGCAAAGATCATGTTATCCAAGATCAAAAACAATGTTAATGATCAGAGAAATTCTTTGTAAAACAACCCGCAATAACATACTAAAAAGACCATGGTTAAACTCCTTGGGCAAGCCTTCCTTCACTAAACCGACGTTCATTCTTACAAGATAATGGAAATTTGAAGCAATGAGCATTCACAATCAGAGCATTATCGCCAACTTTACAAATAAAAAAGGAAAAAGGAAATAGTATAAGTCCGATATTGGAGAGCATGTACTATAACTTTTACTTGCATATCTATTTAGTTTAGCTGCACTCAATCAATTAACACGCAAATTACCCATCCTGGTAACGAATAACTAAATTAATGAACGATTTCTACAATAGGAGTGCAAATAAATAATTTCATTGTGGGAGTAATACAATTTTCAGCTCAGTTTAATGCACGACTGATTCCATGGGGACGGAAATCCCGTTCCTGCTGCGGATAAGATCATAGAGACACATCTATGACAAAGGATACGCCAGCAATAATGAAACTAATGCCAAACCCTTGGTCAAGTAAGTAAAGTCCTACAACTTAATAATTAACGTGAAACGGTGTAATTGTTTGACACTTCTGTTGATCAGATCTGCTCGAAATTGTCCTACAACAATATGGTTGGATGTCGAATTACGTCATATATAGACTCTAAACAAACATAATTTTAAGGCTGCACAAAGCCTGGTGGAATCGAAGAATAGCACATATATATATATAGGGAGAGAGAGAGAGAGAGAGAGATCCATAAGACCTGTCAAAAAACAGAAGTACGGTGTCGATATCTTAAAATGAAGCCCTGACCGCGTGAAACGTGAAGAAGAAAGGGAGGTGCGAAGAGAGAAGATAGATTTGTTGGCGGTGAGGGGTGGTGGGAGGCGAATTCGAGCCCTAGCAGAGGGCCGGAGGCGTTGTAGAAGAGACGCTATCGATCGCGACTCGGGTCGCAAGGCAGCGACGGGGTTGAGGTTGGGGTTGGGGTTGGGCGAGGCAGCGAGTTATGGCTGAGCTGCTTTGACTTGTGTGGGAAGGGTGCAATGCGAAAACTGTGCGTTAGAAGCACGTTAAGGAACAAATAAAAATAAAAATCCGTAAAATCATTTCTTATATTTAATTTTCTTGTGTGTAATATTTTTAATGTATTTGTAGGTATTATTTATTTTTTATAATTTTAAATTATATATAATTATTTTTTCCTTTCTCGTAATATTTATTTTATTTTATATTAAATTATAAAAAAATATTAAATAATAAAACATAAATTATTATTTTAATGATATATAAAGTGATTTGAAAAATCTATTGTTACATGTTTAATATACATACGCAAAACATAATTTAAATTTATAAATTTAAGAAAAATAGTTGAATATCTGATAGTGCTCTTAATAGCCATCACTCCATCCACATTCATTATATTTAAACATCTTTTTATTTCCCTATATTGATATATATCACACTAAAAATTTTTTATCACTCTCTATATTATTAAGATAATATTTTATAATAATTTTAGTTTAATAATAATTTTTATACTTTAATATAAAATAAAATTAATTTCTATGAAAAACATGAAAGTATAAAATGAACGAAATTTTATATACATAATTTAACTGTATATAAATAAACTTTAGATTTTAAGAAAATCTTAAATATAAACATTTTAAACATTACATATTTATAAAACTACTAAATATACTATTCATAAAGATATTTTTGATTTAATTTCTAATCAAATCTTTATAAAATTATTTGATCAGCATTTAATTTTTAAATTAAGTACATTAATGGTAGAATTAATTCTTGTTCCGGTATTCTAACTCAATAATTTTTTCTAAATTTCAAGTGAATTCATCTACAATGGGTTTCACCAACCAAATAGAGTATTTATTATTCAAAAACCAATAGATCAATCCACTAGTGAGATTGTTTCTCATTTATCCAAATGCAAAGGCAACAGGAAGTAGCGAATGAATTATCTCAAGCAAAAGTAGCAAATGGTTTTCAATCAATGCTCAAAAGTCCTTCAACCTCCCCTATGGACAATACATGTTTAAGCAATTAGTCAAAGAAATCAGGGATAAAATTAACACTTTTAAGTAACTATTTTTAAGTGTTTATCTCGTTTTCTGCCATTGGCGATGTTCTCTTCATCTGTGAATATAATATTCAATGGAGAAATGATTTATAGTATATTGCTTCATTATATTAATTCAAATAACAATTACATAGTGAGTTATTAATTCAAATAACATGCACACAAGTCAAACCAATCCATTTAAATCCCAATATATTTGATTCAACATAATGTTCACTTAATAAGCAGTGTTTACATGTGATATATATATATATATATATATATATATATATATATATATTATACATGGTGCAAAAATTACCTATGATTATGTAGAATATGCAACGTCATAAAGAAAACTAGTAATTTTGTTTGCTATCATATGATGTTCAAAAACATACTATTTTATAACTTATTCATGTGAATATACATAGCCTTAAACTATATATAGCCTCGAGGCATATTATACTAACTTCGAACCTAACTATAACTTCAAGCTATATCTAGCATTTAGCCATATACCTAAACCTGAAACCATAATATATTAACTTCATACTAGTCCGTAGTCTTCAAGTATATATAACATACAACCATATTACTTATTCTCAAATGAAACCAGAACCTGAAAATATTAAAGTGACACCAATTTCAAACCAACTTATAACCTCAAATTTCAAGTTATAGTAACCAATTAGCTAAGTTATACTAACTTTGAAACAAATCATTACCCGAAATTATAAAACATAATAGTAAACTAAACCTTAACTGCAAACATTTAAAGTTGCTTGGTTTTTACATGAATGGTTTGAGGGAAAAATTTGTTCATTATATGTTTTAGGTGATTTTTGAGTAAAAACATAATTATAGCATGAAACTTGTGAGTTTCACAAACATGTGATTGAGTCTAGTGGTGTTTGACTCACAAAATTCACTAATACGATTTTACATGAGTTTGTTTGTTTGTTTGTTTAACGTATATATATTTAATAAATCCGTAATAAAAAATAAGGGAATGAAGGTAGAAAATAGATTGAAGATTTTGACGGGGAAAATATGTTGAAAATAAAAGAGGTGAAAAGAAAAAGAACAAAAAAAATATTTGGCTAGGATTAAAAAGATACGGAAATGATAATTTTTAAAATTAATTAGAAATATAAAAAATATAATAGTGTTTAAAATACTAATAATAATAAAGAAAATGGAGGATAATTTTAAAAACAAATATCACACTGGCTTTTCTATAGCACTTCACGGTTGAGTGGAGTGTTTTTTTTTTTTCACACATTTCAAGATGAAAACCATATTTATCGTACCATTCTCACATCCACCAAACAGGAGAAAAAAAAATTTCCTTATATTTTATGTAGAAAATCTTGTTTTAGGTAGCAACCAAGCAGTCACTAGGGAATTTTTAAAAAACGAAATGGAAAAATTAATTTAATTATTAAAATACTTTTTATTAAATTATATTTCAATATATTCGATTTTTTCTATTTGTTATCAGACTATAAATTATTTTTTAAATATATGTTTTTTTAAATACATTCATTAATATTTAAAAAGTTTAATTATTTGATAAAATGTTAAAAGTTAAAAGCCCAGTCCGAGCTTAATTATAATTTAAAAATTCTCCACTGGAACTGAAATTCGCGCAGTTACCGTGATGGGAAACAGTGATACAGGAGAGGAGGAAGGAGAGGGTAGAGAAGAGAAACCTCGATGCAATAAGAAACACGTGAAGTCACGTGAATGTTTCGACACGTCCTCTCGTCGCGTTCGGCGTGCCAGCATGCTGGTTTACTTTAGCATACAAAACGTTAAAAAGGTTCATCGTGGGTCCCATGTCAACAGTTGTCCCTTCTGAGAGACCCTCTGTCCTGTCTGACAACGTGGTCAGATGTCAGTGGCGTATATTGCTGCTTCTCAAGACATCTCTGGGGTCCACTCTGTGATCAATTTCTCCGTAGTTTATCGAATCAAATCAAATTTATTTATTTATTTATTATTGTTTCTGTTAATATAGCAACATTTTAAACGACACTAAAAACATATGGGAGATCTGCTGACAAGGATTCGCTAGCTGGCTCGGGCCGACCCATCTCCATCCCTACGTGCAGGCGATCCAAGATCGAAGAGCCACTCTGGCAGTGGACCCCTGAGAGTTTTAGAGCACGGGACCACGTGAGCCCAAACTGATTCAGGTTTGGGCCCAGCTCTTGCTGCTATCCTACGTTTTTATTTTTCATTTTAAAATCAGGAAAGATTATTATTATTATCCAGTTTTGATTACTTTCATTGTAACTCATCATTATCAAACAAAATAAATAAATGAATTATAATCCTTTTTTTTTTGTCATAACAAAGTAGTTTGAGGTACTTATTATAAGTAAAGCGCCGTTAGTTACTGATATTGCCGCGTATTTTTTCATATCCAAGACATATTAATATCATTTGTCATATATTAGCTCATTTTCAAATTATGATTCGAGCACCTCCCACACAATCTTTATATTAACGACAATACAAATGCTACTTGAGATTCAAGTTCGAGCAAGTGTCGAACGAGGTTCAAGCGCATACGCTGCTCAAGCCTCGAGCTCAAGTAGGCATCGAGAACCTCTCATTTCACGGTCAAAGATATAAGTTTTTGAGTTTCACGAACTGTAATGTCAGTCTAAAACTTTAAATAACAATAACTTTGTGTATAGTGGTCCGTTTTGAATATATTTTTTGATTTATAGATATCGATGAGATACACAGCACTCAAATACCTGTAGGAAATTTGTTATTCTCTAATTTCAAAAAAAATATTCTTTTATTTTAATTTCAAATTTTATGCTATGTTTTTTTTTTCAAATGCACTATCTGAGTGAGTGGTATACTGCATTGTTCGTTTTTTTTTTGCGTTCACACTATATGTATCAAATATTTTACAGAATATTATAAGCTTAACGAAATTTTACTAACATAATAATTATCATAATAAACGTATAAGTTACAAATATTAAATTTTTTAAGTTTTTTAACAATGTCAATTTCATAATAATAATAATAATATAGCAAGGAACAATCAGTTGCATCTGAGAAGGACAAATGGGGGGGGCCTAGCACTAGCAGCAAGTTGCAGGCTGGAACATGACAGGAAAAGGAAACAAGAAAGAAGGTGGCAACGCGACACAGTTTCCCACATGCGGATCAGTGAACCAGTTCCATACACGCAATTTATATATACATGTCTTTGCTTCGCTATGGTACTTTTGAGATGTTCCTCGCCAGTCCGACCATTAATCGTGAATAGGTCACTTGCCGAAGCATTGTTTAAACTTGATTGGTGTTCGTCCATGATTTATTACAACCCTTTCGGATTTGTCACTTTTTCAATCTCTGAGAGTTTGTTTTTTATTGGAAAGATATTGCTGAAATGGTTTCCCATAATTTTATTTTTTATATTAGTTTAAAGCCGATAAAAATATAAATCTTTTTTTAGAATAAACTTACATTATATTATTTAAATATTTTTTAAAAATCGTCACTAGAGATAATACTTAAAGCTCTATTTTTTTATATTTTAACGAATTACCTGAAGTTTTCCTTTTTGTTCCTTCTGGTTTTTTTCATATAAAATCTGTTAAGTTCATAGCTCCTCAATCATCTTTTACGATGTATTTTTATTATTATCATTTATCTTAATTATAAGACAAGAAATTCAAATTAAGGTAAAAAACAAAATTGAATGAACGTAACACCCAACCAAAGATATGTCCACACCCCCCGCTTCAACGATGTCATAATCGTCTATATATATATATAAACAACAACAAGGGCATGGACAGGTGTGAGTGTGGGGATAGTGTGCAGCTGGGGGGCCTCCATAATAACCTACCGTTACAGATCACGAAGGTTCTGTCTTCTTTCCTGTGGAGAGTGAAGAAGGCGGCTAAGGCTAAGTAAGCTACAGCCTTATAGCCTTATAGCAGTTCAATGTTCACAGCATAGCTGAGGCTAATGGCTTTAAGCCTATAATCTAAAACCAAAACCACTTTAAAGAGCCTGCACTCTAAACATAGGCCATCGCCCCCCCACTCTAAACTTTTTTTTTCCCCTTCCCCGCAGGCAAAGCCTTTCTTTTTTATTTGGAAGATATTTATTGCGTATTAATTTGAAGTTTCAGTCCGTCCCTCTTTTCCTACTGAACTGTCTTGTCTGCCTGTACTTCATTATTATTATTATTATTATTTTATTTATTTAGGATATGCTGCGTCGCTGAATTATAGCCACAGCGTGCTCGTTACTAAAATTTAAATTTTCATTTTACACGCCACTCAAATTTTAAAATTGTCTTTTATATCAACATATAAAAGACTTGTCACCAAGAGCCGAGGATACGCAGACGAGAATGTGTGAAATTTGATGGTTCTAAAATAAACTTTACCTCTCGTTAAATTACCATGATCAGAAACCATGTTAATTGGATGAGCCAACATAGTATACGTGAACAAAACTAGTTTATTTGATAAATTAAATATGGATGAATTAACATGATCAAAATTTATTTGATACAGTAATATTAGAGATGAAATAAAATATAATAACTCCACATAAATACTTATTGCTGACAAAATTAAAGTGTAAAGTGTGCAATGTGGGATGGACGGTGTCAATAAATTTTATTTTATTTTAAAATTTAGCACGTTGAATTGTTTTCAACTTGACCCCTTTATTTAGACAGCTAGATAATGTGTGTGTACGCATATAATATATGTGTGTGTATATGGATGTACTATATATATATACTTTTGAAAGTTGAGTGGCCAACTGGCCATGCCATCGAACCACGAATTAACCGACCACATAAATTACCCTACTCTCTCTTTCCATGTGTCATGGACTCATGAACTTGAACTAAACTCCGCAGCCTTCCCCATGAGCCCCCTCTCTCCCTCTCTCTCTCTCTGTCTGTCTGGCTCGTGGGTTACTGCAAAAAAGCCGAAGGGCATATATACAAAGGCACCCCCAGTGGCCTCTGAAAAAAGCATTTATGAACTTTACCTCTTCAGCATCCGAACCAAATCTCCGGTAGATATATAGTTAGAATAGAGCCCAACACGCTCGCTCCCTGTCTCTGCTTCCGCCTTTCAGGAACCATGGAATTCCATCTGAAGCAATGGAGAAGCCAGAAGCAGCAGCAGCACGAGTCAGAGCAGCAGGCCCCTGCCAAGATTCCCAGGCTCCTCCTTGATTCTCCTCACCCTCGCCACAACCCATCTGTTGCCTCTGAATCTCAGTCTGAGCCTGAGGACTCTGCCCTTCAATTGTTTGTCTCACCGCCACCTTCCAACTCTAAGATCAGCACCCATATGTCACCATCCCCTCACCATCACACCCCTCCTTCTCCCACCCCTATATTCCCCAGTAATCAACATTTCCTTTCAACTCCCCTCTCCTTATTTTCTGCTACGTACAGCCTGTATATTTTATGATTGTTCTTACTATATATATATATATGTATATTCATTTCTTAATTTTAATTTGTGTTATGGTAGGGACAACGAGAGGCTACTTCAGCTTAGCACAGAGGCAGGAGCTTGAACTTCAGGCTTTGATTTTCAGGCACATGCTGGCTGGGGTGGCGGTTCCACCTGAACTCCTCCAGCCCATCATCAAGAAAAGCCTCCTCGATTCCTACCCGCATTACCTCCACCCCTCTCTCCTTCAACATCCAGAACGTAAGTTGTAAATTAAGGATAGTTTTTTTTTGGGGGATTAAGGTTTGTTTAATTACTAGTAAGTAGGAACCCTGAACCCATCTCCAAAGATTTGCTAATCCTATGTTCGGTGTCTTCAGTAGTGCAATCGGGGTATTGGGGAAAGGCGGCCCTGGACCCTGAGCCGGGGCGGTGCCGGAGGACGGACGGCAAGAAATGGCGATGCTCCAGGGACGTGGTAGCCGGGCACAAGTACTGCGAGCGCCACGTCCACCGCGGCCGGAACCGTTCAAGAAAGCATGTGGAACTCCCCACTGCGGCCGCGGCCGGCAGAGCCGCTTCCGTCATGGCTGTGACGCCGGAGACGGTGGCGGCTTCCGGAATGCCTTTCGCTCTTTCCGAGCGCTTGCCGTCGTCCACTGAGATCCTTCACCCCCACCCAAGGTGCATTCTGCAACCAGTAATCTAATTGTTATTTCACCAGCTGATGTTACTGAAAAAAACAAAATCACAAATTCACATCCACTTGTGTTTTGGTCACTTTTTTTTAATAATATGATTTACTATTTTCACTAGTAGTATGTTTGGAATCGCCAAACAAAAGTCCTGACAAAAGCTGTTTCAAATCTGAGAAAGAAAATTATTTAATTTTACGAAAATTAAAGTTAAATTCCATTTATCGAATTCAAATATATATTTTTTTCTCCATTTCGTCTCACAATATTATATATGTTTTTTATTAAATGTTTTACTCAATTAAAAAAACACATTTTTCTTTTTCAATTATTTCCAAATTAAAATTCAGAAAAGTGAGGCCTTTTTTTTTTTTTTTTCACCGACAACCTGTGCCCTTGGTCGATTAATGGTCAAGCGTTGCTCATGATGTCTGTTCTTTTGCTTGTTTACTCATCTGATGTCTCTTTTTGCTGCTTTGTGGGGGTGTGGGGCCAGCAGGCCATCCGAGTCAGTGGCAGAGAAAGGCCTCTTCGGGGGCAGAAGAGAGATGACAAGATCAGACGCACAAATGCTGCGGCCGTTCTTTGATGACTGGCCCAGACCCCTCCCGGAGGAATCCGATTGCGCCACCCCGGCAACGAGTTCTGCCGCCGCTGCCACCAGCCTTAGCATCTCCATACGTCCTTCCGACACTTCGTTGACACTTTCCACGGGCAACGATGGGGGCGAAATGACACCCCAGCAGCGACAGGGGGGGCCGAGTTGGGGACCAGGGTGGGGCTCAAACCAGGTGTCTTCTATGGGAGGACCGCTGGCAGAGGCGCTGAGATCGTCCGTGACAAGTTCTTCATCGCCCACTAGCGTTTTGCATCGGACGCCCAGGTGCAGCGCACCTCGGACCAGCTACGTGACTTAGCACCCCAGGACAACCACCTTAGATTGCTGAGTGCGCTGTTGGGTACCTGGTTTTGTACCTTATTTATCCACTCCCGTGTGCTGTTGTGTGATAGTTTTGTGTGATAGAATGCTCTTTCCATCTGAATCATCACTAATCACTTGTAAATTTGCATGCGCGGTTCTCTTTGTGACTTGAATTTAACGGGTATTTGTAGTCAGTCAGTCCTCTATGGCATAGAAAATATATAAAATGGTGACATTTCATTTAGCCAAATGCGTTACATGACATCAACTGCATTTGGTTCAATTCTAAACCCCTCAATAATTTGTCATCCAAATCCCAGACAACCGAAAGTTAAGAAACCGTCTTCCATAGAAAGTAACCAGGAAAACATGATCAACATGAGGTTTAAAGCATCAACTTACTTGAAAGTGAGAAGTCAACAGTGTTGGGAATGAGAGTGCGCTCCCCTTGTAACAATTGAGAACTCACACCAAGCAGCTAGGTTTAGAACGCTCGTTGGACCTTTGCACTTGAGAATGCCCATCTCACTTTATTAAATATTTTGTGTATACATATCTTGAATGCTCTTTGTGATCTTGGAACGTTCGTTGGATTCGTTTATAATTTAAAAATAATTTATATTTGATAAGAGCGCATTTTAAAAGAATATAAATTTTAAAATTAAATTTTTGGAGAAAAATGTGTTTTTTAAAAGTATAATTTTAAAATTTTTGTTTAAAAATTAATATTTTGTGTTGAAGTAATAAAAATAAGAAAAATTAAAAAAATTATTTAAATATAATGGAATTCAATTTAAATTTAAAAATAAAAATAATTAGAAATTGAGACTTTGTTAAAAATTATTCTTAAAATTATGTATTTTTATTAAATTAATATTAGCTCACAATAAGCCTAAAATAGGAGCGTTTGGTTGCTCTTTTGCTTTCTGCGTTTGCAGGAAACACATTTTTTTTGGTTGGAGTTTTTACTTTTGGAATGTTTTTTTTTAAATATTATTTTTTAAAATTGAGTTTCAAAATTTGTTTAAAAGCTAATATTTTGTGAGCTTAAGTAATAGAAATAAGAAATTATTTGAGCCTTACAAATTGAATTTAAACTTAAAAATAAAAAATAATTTAAAACTGTTTTTTAAAATAATTATGAGAACTATTGTTAAAAATTATTTTTAAAAAAATATTATTATTAAATTAATATAAGCTCATACGGAGCCTAAATAAATAAAAACTACCGTTTTTTAAAAAATAATACAAGATTCTAATTATACCAAACGTGGTTTAAATATTTAAATATTATTTTTTAAAATAAATAATAATAAATATTAAATTAAATATTATTGGTTGTTGTGGTTAACTTTTTGGTGATACCTATGAGTTACTTATAGTTAAGAAAAAACGTTAAATAAACTAAAATTTTCTAGATAATAATAATACTGCAATTACAAAGAAGCCGCTGGATGGTAATAATTTACAAATTTAAAATATATGTTAGTTCGATCAATAATTTTAATATACTCATGATTTTATTTTTGTTTTTAAATATTATTTAAAATTATTATTCCTTAATGTTCCATACTCATATTATTTTCTAACAGTAAAGCACACAGTAAATCCATATACATCGTAAATAAAATACGAAACATTTACTTTTAATTTTTTTTTTTCAGATTAACCATGATAAGAGTAATTTCAAAAAGCTTAGCTATTATTTTTGTTACAATTAAATTTAATTAAAATTCATATAATATCTGTCCCAATACTATAGCTATATTACTATATAAATTTATCTTCAAAGATAAATATAGATAAATTTATAGTTGGCTATCCACTCCTCCCCAAATTCAAAACCCAATCGTTGCCGCCAGGGTCAGTATTGGAGCTGTACCGATGAATGGGTAAATTAGGAAAATAATTTTAAGTAAAAAAATAAATAGTCTACCATTGCATTGCATTGTAATTTTAATTTAAAATTAAATATAAATTTTTCTAATAAAATTTAATTAAACTATGTTTTGAGACATTTTAATTATAGTTTTTTTTCAAAATCAAGTTTTTTTTTTTTTTTTTTACGAATTTCAAAAGAAAAATAATAGCCAACGAATCATAATAATTGAATTAATAGCAAACATAAAAAACCTCCCAAAAAAGAGACCCTACCCAAAGGTCCTTTAAACTGAAAATGCGAAAGAACGACTAGTCGTCTCTCTCTTCCCCATCGGAGATTGTTCCTCCGGCGAAAACATCTCCGCCGCAGAGATGAGCGGACACGACTCCAAGTACTTCTCCACCACCAAGAAGGGAGAGATCCCGGAGCTCAAAGAAGAGCTCAATTCTCAGTACAAGGTCTCTTTCTCTCTCGCTCGTTCGCTCGCTTTTTTTTTTTTTAAATGTTTTTTTTTTGGTTACGAATGGATGATCGTAGGTCGTAGATCTGTCGCGTTATGATTTGATTTGATGTTTAGATTGTTGCTTCCTTCCATGTAATCGTGTTTTGGGTTCTCGATGCTTGTGGATCTATCGTCGTTGTTTTGATTACGATTTGGTGGATCATTTTATTTTGTCTGCTTGGCTGCTTTAAGAATGTACGGATGAATTACGTTTTCTATTTGGAAATGTGTTAATCCCAGGTTACACGCGCTCACCGATGCCAAAAAACAAAACAAAACAAAACAAAGCCATACATCTCAAATTAACTTCTCTCACCCCACTTGTTAGGTTTGTGCTGCTATATGAATGATCCACACCAGCAAACAGAATGTAATTTGGTTGAGAAGTGACTGAGTTCTTGCCATTTGAAGATTGCCGTGCATAACTGATTCAAGAACCAAACACTTAGGATCATCTTGAATTCGTGCAAGTTATATAAAATCTTTACACCACAAAACCTCAAATATCAAATGAACCCTAATTATTCCCTTTTGCTGCACCATGTCTTGATCTGAGTGACAGTCTTCATGCCATTTAATTCAATCTCAAGTTGGGAAATACCCGTGTTCCATTAGTGATAATCTGAAATGATAATAAGGACTTATGGATTGCCTAAGCGGGAAACATAATTCTAATTAGCAGAATAGTCTCCTGTTTGTAAACTACTTTTCAATTCAAGACTAAACTTATTTATGGATCTCAATTAAATTCCTGTAACTCATGTGGGTTGTATCTTCATATATATATTTCACAAGCCTCATGGATTATAGAGTAGTGCCTTTTTGGACTTTTCTGCAGTATGTTGTTGTGGATCAATGATTATTATTAGTTACTGTCACTGGTCAGTTAGCAGCCAGAATTATATTGTCATGGTAATTCACAATTTTGTTTACATTGTATAGTAACATGTTATATTTATATGTTTCTCTGTATCAATATGTGGTGCAGGATAAGAGAAAGGATGCAGTCAAAAAAGTGATTGCTGCGATGACTGTTGGAAAAGATGTTTCATCACTGTTTACAGATGTTGTAAACTGTATGCAAACAGAAAATCTGGAACTGAAAAAACTTGTTTATTTATATCTCATAAACTATGCGAAAAGCCAACCTGACCTGGCAATTTTGGCAGTAAATACATTTGTTAAGGTTAGAACCACAATAAACATACTTTCTTGATTGTTGATTATTTATCTTCTTGATTTTTGATGCTATTTTCTAAACTATATGTATATATTTGCTAACTATATTCTGATGTTCGTACTATTTTTTACCTAAAAATCATCTTTTCCTTAAGAATTCACTTGATTTTATTCATGGTCTATGAACCCCCTCCACAGGAGGCGTGTTTTGTAACCTGAAATTCATATCAACGTGGTTTCTCCAAATTATTGTATATATCATTGGTAGCTAACTATTTGTGAGCATTTATGCAGGATTCACAGGATCCAAATCCTTTAATTCGTGCTCTGGCTGTACGGACTATGGGGTGCATTCGGGTTGACAAAATCACGGAATATCTTTGTGATCCGCTTCAAAGATGTCTCAAGGTTGGACTTTTATAAATATTTCCATGTTCTCATTGCCTAACTTTAAAAAACCTATTCAGTTGAAGCAATTAAACCTTTAAACTTTACATGGAAAAGCAATTTTTCCCTGGAACTTTAAATCAAGGCCATTAAACCCCTTAATTATTAGAAATGTTTAAAAGATGTTTGAATGTAAGTTAATGAAAAACTGTCAATATTTTTTTAAAAATATATTTAGAAGTCTTAGAATTTAATAGATCAATTTGAAGTTTTTTGGTTAAATTGATTCCTTATGTAAGGTTTGGGAATTTAATTGCTTTAGTTCAAAGTATAGGAGTGAAATTACTATTTCATGTAAAGTTTAGGGGCTTACTTGGCCATTTTTTTCTTTAAGGTGTTACAATTGCATTTATTTTAGATGGTCATGCCAATAAAGTTTTTACCTTTTTCTTGGCTGGTATCTCCATTCCATGTTTGTTGGAGTCTATTCTGTGTTTGTTGGATAATAGCTTCAATCTAAACAGTTGAACATGCAATGGTTTCATATTGTCTTTTCTTTTCTTCCTTCTGAAGGGTGTTACAAACAGAACCTATATGATGTGGTCAACATATATTGAATTCTTTCAGCATTTTTTAGACAATTTCTTAGGTAATTTTCTGATATCTTGTTTTAACAGGATGATGATCCATACGTTCGGAAGACAGCTGCCATTTGCGTTGCTAAACTTTATGATATTAACGCAGAGCTGGTTGAGGACAGGGGTTTTCTAGAGTCTCTTAAGGATTTGATATCTGACAATAATCCTATGGTTGTAGCAAATGCTGTCGCAGCTCTTGCTGAGATTCAAGATAACAGTAGCCGGCCTATATTTGAAATTACAAGCCACACATTAGCAAAGCTCCTTACTGCCCTCAATGAATGTACAGAGTAAGTTCTATGTTAAAGAGTCTTTATTATAGTTTCTCCATGGTGTGTGCTGTTTTCAATGGATGATGTTCAGAATGAGGCTTGGTTGATTGAATTTGATTTATATGAGTTAATAGTGTTAGGTTTGGCGTCATGCCATGCTTGCATGCTGTGCTTTGGTTTTGTATTAACTAGGTTCTTTTCCTTTTGGGGTATCAATTTTTTTTTAGTTTTGCATTTCAGTCTGACGATGATATTCAATCATGCAGGTGGGGCCAAGTGTTCATATTGGATGCTCTTTCTGCTTATAAGGCAGCTGATGCTCGTGAAGCAGAAAATATAGTTGAGCGTGTTACTCCACGGTTACAACATGCAAATTGTGCTGTTGTACTTTCAGCTGTGAAGGTGGTTTTTGCTTTGTCTACTAGTAGATTTGGCATATCTTATATTTAATCACGGTGTGGCTTCGATAATGTTCTGCTTGCTGACTGTTCATTCTTTTACTATTTCCTTTTATTGTGCTTTGTAGATGATACTACAACAAATGGAGTTAATTACTAGTACTGATGTGGTCCGAAATCTTTGCAAAAAAATGGCTCCTCCTCTTGTAACATTACTTTCTGCAGAACCTGAGATACAATATGTTGCACTACGAAACATTAATCTTATTGTTCAAAGAAGGCCCACAATTCTTGCCCATGAAATCAAGGTGAAACCTTATTACCTACATTGCTGCCAATGCTGTTTGCACATCTTTTTTCCTCCATGATTCCTTCCTGCACTCCTTTTGAGCTGAAAAGCAAGATTCTTGAAGATAAATTTTCTGTTATTAGGTGTTTTTCTGCAAGTACAATGATCCAATATATGTGAAGATGGAAAAGCTGGAAATCATGATAAAGCTTGCTTCAGACCGAAATATAGACCAGGTACATAAACTTTTGTAGATATTGCTGATGTTAAATTAATTAATTGAATCTTATGGATGATTTGTGATACTCCTTTGGTGATGTCTTTCTGTAGGTCTTGTTGGAGTTCAAGGAGTATGCGACAGAAGTTGATGTTGATTTTGTCAGAAAAGCTGTTCGTGCTATTGGTCGGTGTGCAATCAAGTTAGAGAGAGCGGCAGAACGGTGCATTAGTGTTTTGCTTGAACTGATCAAGATTAAGGTCAATTATGTGGTTCAAGAGGCTATTATTGTCATCAAAGATATTTTTAGGAGATACCCTAACACGTAAGGCCACTTTTTCCTTCCTATTAGTTAATTAGATTGTGTGCTTGTTATGACACCTTATTTCAGAGATACTATCCTTCTGAGTGTTTTTTCACACTTCTCTGCAGCTATGAATCCATCATAGCAACACTTTGTGAGAGCTTAGATACTTTAGATGAGCCAGAAGCTAAGGTATCTTTCTTTTGCTATTTGTGGAATGACGCTGAAGCTTTTTGCCATTGCAGATTCTGCAAAAAGTAATGTTATTATTTATTTATTGTCTTTAGGCTTCAATGATTTGGATAATTGGTGAATATGCTGAAAGAATTGACAATGCTGATGAGCTTCTGGAAAGCTTCTTAGAAAGCTTCCCTGAAGAACCTCCACAGGTCCAGTTGCAATTGTTGACTGCAACTGTCAAACTCTTTCTTAAAAAACCAACTGAAGGCCCACAGCAGATGATTCAGGTTTGTATGGATTCCATTATGTCATTTATTTTACAGAAGCCATACGAGCAATATCAATTAGGAGACATGTATTTGTTCGATGGTGTGGAAGAGCAACTCCTTCCATTTATTGAATTTTGTGTAGTTGTCAAAGCATCAAAGCAACTCAAAGTGGATGGGAGAGCTCGGACGCCTTAGTGATTGGGCATTAATAAAGTGACTGAATCTTGCTCTAATTAAAAAGAATATAAATTTCATAATTTTTTTTGATAATTTATTAAAATAGAAAAAACACACAAGCAGTGTGTGTGAGATGAAGATACAATAAGCTCAAAAAGAGTACCCATAAAAAATATCAGAAATAGGCAAAAGAGATAAATCTGTCTGAAGCAAAAAGCCATTTCCGCAACCCTCGAAAATGGAGAACATTCCATGTTGTCAAAAACTCAAGCATGCCGCTCACGCCAAATATGTCAAATTCACCAAAGAAGACAATGACACATAGTTCTCCACACCACTGAACGTGAATGGGGGACAGAGCTTTGATGGGAAAAAATAACAGCGAAGCGACTGCTTTGCCCAGTGTCCAAGCTCTTGCTATGAACGTGAATGCTTTGCTTCACTTTGCCCAGAAAAGCACTTGCTTTTCTCACATTTTCAAAGTGTAGCGAAAATGAAGCGTTTCGACTTTCGAGACTGTGCTCAGATGCTTAAGCAACACTTTCACAGTTGTGAAATTTTTTTGAGTTGATTTGTTCTGTTTATTTCATTTTGCAGGTGGTTCTGAGTAATGCAACTGTGGAAACAGATAATCCAGATCTGCGGGATCGTGCATACATATATTGGCGTCTTCTTTCGACAGATCCTGAGGTCTATATTGTTATATTATATTTTTTATACTTCATTTTTATTGCCATTTCTTTAGAATAGGAATCCGTTGATTATTGGGTGGGCATAGCAAAGCTGTTACTTCACATCCATGACACAATATAACAATAGACATAATTAGAAAGGAAACGCATGAATGGTGGTTTAGCCATGTGTGATCTAGTCCTATGAAAGCAGAATGAGGTGTTACTGTAGTAAAGAATATGAAGTTTATGGGGAGACCGCAGAATGCTAAGAAATTTAATGGATGTAGAGATGTAGAGATGTAGACGAGAACTTTTTTTATAGGAATTAGTTGTGTAGGAGAATGAGTCAGTGAGCCAATGTGGCTTCTTTGAATCCACGTGGCTGATCCCAAAAGTTTTGAGGGCTGATCCCAAAAGTTTGACTCAACCTAAATGCTTAGCACTTTTTTTGTGTGTGGCTTCTTTAATGTCAGGCCTGAAAGAAAGTTCATGTTAAACCTCTGGCAAGGTTCAATATGGGTGGGCCAGCTGATCCCCCCTGAACTTGAGCTGCTAGTGTGTATTGGGTTGAAGAAAAGAAGACAATATTGACTCTGGTGGATTGCAGGCTGAGTTGAAGTGTAACCCAGAGTCCTGACTTTACCTTGGTCCTTAGAATGAAAATGTTGATGCTGGGTTGTAGTTTTGGATCTCTAACCATAAGTTCGTAACATGGTAAAGGCTTTTGGGACCTCAGCTTGGTTGAGCCTAAGTGACATCGACCTCTCCAAACCTTTGTAGTTGCAGCGTTAACTCACATGATACAAATTAAAAAATCAGTTTGACTTCACTTATGAGGTTTTAAAATTTATTTCAGGCTGCCAAAGATGTTGTGTTAGCTGAGAAGCCTGTCATTACTGATGATTCAAACCAACTTGATACTTCACTTCTTGATGAGCTTCTTGCCAATATTGCTACTTTGTCCTCAGTGTATCACAAGCCCCCAGAAGCATTTGTTACCCGAGTGAAAACTACGGCCCAGAGAACTGAAGATGATGATTATCCCTCGGGTAGTGAGACAGGTTATTCTGAATCATCTTCTAATGCAGTTGATAGTGCTGCCTTGCCTCAAGCTACCTCAAGTGGAACTCCAAATGCAGCTGGAAGGCAGCCAGCCTCTGCTCCAGTAGTACCTGCACCTGCGGCTTCTGTTCCGGATCTACTTGGTGACTTGATTGGGATAGATAATGCTCTCGTGCCTACTGATCAACCTGCAGCACCTTCTGGGTTAGTATTATAGATTTTATAACTGTCTAATGATCTTTTATGTATTTTCGCTTGGCAATAATTTCTGCTACAAAGATTTATCAGAATTGCATTCTCTCCTTTATCTATAATTAGTGTGGATGTTTTATGAATTTTTGTAATGTATGGTACCAACGTTTTTGTTATCAACTTGCAAATTATTGAATCGTATCTGGTAATGTTGTATTTTATTTTACTGTAACTTTATATCTAGTAGAAACTAAGTGCAGTTGGAAAGTCTTTCCCTCACATAGCTGTTTCATCTTATTTTCATTTTTTTCATGCCTTGTCTAACAGTTTTCTGGCCTTGACTGCAGCCCTCCTTTACCTGTGGTACTACCGGCATCAACTGGCCAAGGATTACAAATTAGTGCTCAGCTGACGCGGCGAGATGGTCAAATTTTTTATAGTATAATGTTTGAGAACAATTCACAGGTTCCGCTTGATGGTTTCATGATTCAGTTTAACAAGAACACATTTGGTCTTGCAGCTGGTGGACCGCTTCAGGTAGTTATTCTTAGTGGTTTCGCAAATAGGGTCTGATGTAAAATAATTTAATTTGCTGTACATGGTTACCAGGTCCCACAAATTCAACCTGGGACATCTGCAAGAACTCTTCTGCCAATGGTTTTGTTCCAGAATGTAGCTGCTGGCCCTCCAAACACAGTTCTGCAGGTTGCTGTTAAAAATGGTCAACAACCAGTATGGTACTTCAATGACAAAATCTCATTGCTGCCATTTTTTTCTGAAGATGGCAGAATGGAACGTGCAAGCTTTTTAGAGGTATCACTGTACATCTCCTTTGATCTTTGCCCAAAAAAATAAAATAAAAATTTTAGCAATCATGATTTTTTTTTTCCTGATTCAAATGGAGTGTTAGAAATTTGGCGTTTACAAATCAAAATCTGTAATGAGTAATAGTTGTAGTATTATTGAATTCTGTTAGTATTATGTAACGCGTGTGCTTAGTTCACGCTCTGCCAAACTGTATTTTGTGTTTATAGTGTACTCACATTATGTTACTTTTAAGAGTAATATATTAACCATTGTCCCAATATTAAATTGAGCTGTGAGACTGAAAAGACTAAGCCCTGACCTCTAGGATGACCCTTGGTCTCATTCCAAGAATAAATTGTTAAGGGCGAAACATGATTCCCATGTGTCATGCCTTCCTTGTTTCAGACTTGGAAGTCCCTGCCCGATTCAAATGAGGTCTTGAAGGATTTTCCAGGCATTGTTGTGGACAGTATGGAGGCAACCCTAGACCGGCTGGCGGCATCGAATTTGTTCTTCATCGCAAAGCGTAAACATGCGAACCAGGAGGTGTTGTACCTTTCTGCTCGGATCCCTCAGGAAATTCCTTTCTTGATTGAACTCACTGCGGCAATTGGAGTTCCCGGGGTCAAGTGCGCCATCAAGACCCCTAACACTGATTTGGCTCCTCTGTTTTTTGAAGCCATGGAAACCATTCTCAAGGGCTGATTGTGATTTCTCTGTTTTTTTGGTTTATTGTATGTACATTTTTTTTTTTTGTAAAATTTTTGTATCCTATTGAGGTCTTGGTTTGAGATTCTCTGCACCGACGCTCACTTTTTGTTGTAAGTCTTTAGGGCTTCCTTAGTTTTTTCTAGGTCAATTTTAAGAGCTTCCAAGTTTGCCATTTTTTGGGCGGTGTATTCACGGTAAGATTATCTGGTGCGTGGTATATGCTTCGGTCAAATAAAAGTAGCATACTCGGTTAATGATGCACTCTTTACATTATTGAATTTGTTGGTATGTACTCTTCATATGCTCAATCATTTGAATTCCTACATAGAATTTCGGATTATGTTGGGTAAATTATGGCGTAACCAAAAAAGCTGTGTTTTCTAGAGACTTGTTTTTTTAGTTTCATCATAAAATAGTTGTTTTAAAACGCCATTTTTGTAGCTTCTTAGAAAGTTGTTGTAAAACTATAAACTGAGTTTGAAAGTACAGTTCAGATATTTGTTTTCTTCCGATTAGGTTTAAAAATCATTTTTCATGACTGAATGGAATGTTGTTGACTTTTGCTAAAAATAATTTTTCATGACGGGTAGAATATGTTTGAAAAATAAATAATTGACCAAACTCAAACATGCACTGACGGTGTTTAATGAAGCCACTCAAGCCAGGAAATTACATATAAGATGTATATTGGACCGATTATTGGAATACAAATCGGTCAAGCAGGCAAAATTTAGTTCTATAATAAAAGTTAAAGCAATTAATTAATTAAAATTTAAATAAATTGTAATTTTAGTTAAAAATATCGCATCAATATCTTTTTCAAATTGTCTTTTTTCGCGCTAGTCAGATTTTGTTGTACTTGATGAGTAAAAATAAATTTGAAAAATTAGAGTGAAGAAAAAAATTAATAAATCATTAGAATATAATTAACTAAAGTGAACCGTAACAAGTTAATTTTATTTTAATTAATTAATTTTATCTAATATTATTAGAGAGGCTCTTAGAATCAGTTATTTGTTATGTTTTATCTTCTAGGGAATATGAAAAAAATGTATTAAAATTTTGTCGCAATTAGAAATCTACTCTTCGGTTTTGAGGTTTATAAGTTTCTAATTTTTTTAAGTATAATTTTCATTTCAACACTTACGATTTTTTTAAAAAAGTATATTTATTATAGTTGAGCTTAGGATAGTGACATTTGTTACCCTTCTATTTTTCTTAATTTTACAATTCAAACTACTTTATACCTTATTATATAAATATACATCATAATATATTTTCTTAATTACTTTTTATATAATTAAAGTGATATTTTATAATATTTTTTATTTAATAATTTAATATAAAAAAAGTTATGTGAAATGCGATGAAGGTGAATTTTTTTTTTATAATTTAATAATTATAAGAAGTGAATTATATTTTTTAATATATTAAAAAATACTATACAAATCTTATACACAAAAATAAATATAAAAGAATAATTTTATGGCATTTATTTTTTTAAATAAAAAAATTCTCATAAGTAATTCGCAATCTTACATACATAATGTTTAATTAAGAAATTATATTTTAAACAAACATTGCAAGTTATCATCATAGTCATTCATAAAAGATATTTTCTATTATCAAATATATATATATATATATATGTTATTAAATAATGAAAGAAATTATAACCTAAGATTAACTGACCAAGCGAAATGAGTCGCCATAGCCATTGAATTATATTTAAGGATCCAAAATTATTCTTTCTCCATAAAATTTTGATCTGGACTTACCTAACCTCGTAATAAAATTTTGACCTTACATTTTATTTTAGGAAAACAATATATATATATATATATATATATATATATATATATATATATATAAAATATTTTACCATTTACGCGTAACACAGAAGTGGAAGAGCGGAGTTAGGTTAGGAGGGTGCAACCAAGCAAGCAGACGAGAAGAGAGAAGCGTGCTCGAGATCGGCGAAAGATGATAGAGAGCAGCAGCGAGCAGACGTCGATTGTGCCGAGCGCAGGGCCGGGAAGCCTGAGCTTCAGCAGCAACTTGTCGTCGATGGCGAGGGACGCCGACGAGGAGACTTCGAAGTCGGCGCTCTCCGCCTTCCGTGCCAAGGAAGAGGAGATCGAGCGCAAGAAGATGGAGGTCAGGGACAAGGTCCAGCTCCAGCTCGGTCGCGTCGAAGAGGAAACCAAGCGCCTGGCCGTGATCCGCGAGGTACGTACGTGCCCGTCAAACCACCTAGGGTTTCGATTTCGGTTCCCTTTCGGTTCGTACTTTTAAAATTGCAAATCAAAAATGGGGACAACCTGTTTGCGAGCATTATTTGTCAAATTCGCGTTCGCATTACTAGCATCAGATGTGTCTTTTTCCTGTAATTTACTTTTTTTTTCCTATTCAAAATCGCAGGAAACTCATACCCTTTTGCTTTGAAAATCATTGGGTTTTCGACCAACATAAATTTTATTGGCCAAATTTGAGATGCGATTTGGGGGTTTTCTTTCAATAGCTTCGTATAAGTGATAAATTAAAATAATTACCAGTTTCAGATGCGTGTCTTCGTTTGATTTAGTGAATGATCAAAATAACACATTTGGGACTGAATGAACATTGTTACCTCAAAAATTATACAGGAGCTTGAAACTTTGGCAGATCCCATGCGAAAGGAGGTAGCACATCTTCGCAAGAAGATCGATGCGGTTAACAAAGAATTAAAGCCTCTGGGCCTGACGTGTCAGAAGAAAGTAAGAATTAAAGTTCTTGTAGTTTTTTTGTGTATTGTTGATATTTGATTGAAATTGTGAGGAGGAAAAAGAATTCGTTGAGTTTTTTGTTTTTGTTTTTGTTTTTGTTTTTGTCACAGGAGAGGGAGTTCAAGGAGGCTCGTGAAGCGTTCAATGAGAAGAACAAGGAAAAGCTGCAGCTCGTTGACAAGTTGATGGAGGTTAGATTTTGATATATTCCTTTGGAATGTTTTATTTGATTGCGTGAGAGAATTTGATGAGATCCGGTGTCTAAACTTTGATTATTCTATTGTTGGTTGGTGGTCTGATGGGAGTAGCTGGTGGGGGAAAGCGAGAGGATGAGGATGAAAAAGCTTGAAGAGCTCAGCAACAGCATAGATACCTTGAACCAACAACAAAGTAACATGCTGATGATCACCAATTAAAGCTAACAATCAATTTAGGGCTTGTGAGATGGGATTGATCCATGTGCCAAATACTCTGTAGTGACTTCCTTTAAAATATAATTTAACCATAGTATTTTGATTTGGGTGCTTTGTGTTTTTGTTTGTTTGTTTGTTTGTTTTCTTTTTATCCTTGTAGGGGTTCAATATTTTCTGATCAACATGCCCAAATTGAATATCACATCTCTATGTAATGTAGCTGCTAATTTCTGGGTTGAGATTTCCGCTGCCTGATTGCCGGGTTTGATTTGTAATTGTAAAGTCCTTATGTGGGGTAGTCTCTCGCCATTGAAAAATCTCTATGTAACTCCTCATCCTTGGATTGAGATTTGTGCGGTTATGAAAGCAATTTTTTTCCTACACTTTCTCGGAAACCAAACAAAAGGCAATTTGATTGAGTGCGTGGGTTTCCTCCATTTTCATCACCTTGCGTTTTCGTTCCCTTGGGTTCAGCGAATCCCTAGGTTGGTCCGAATGTCTGGATTCGGGTGTCGTAGCGAATCTGAATGCGAACAGGGGGTCGATAAAAACAGCATTGTTGGAGCTTCGAGGCCGTTAAATGGCCGTTTTGAGGAATCTGGATAGCTCAACCTCGGTCTCCGACCTCATTAATTTTATTTTGTTTTTAAAAAAAAATTAGTGTATCAAGTTAACTGTACTCGCCCTCGCGAGTTGGGTGCAGTTACAATGTCCCTATGTCATATTATGCCTTCCCTTTATTTTACGCAGTTCAGACGATGTTTCAGGTGATAAGACTACTATATTTGGGAGATCACTAATGTGGTGTCACCTTTGATTACAAATAAGAGTTAACTCATAATACAAGGAATCCCTAGGTTGGTTCGAATGTTTGGATTTGGGTGTAGTAGCGATGTGAACAGGTTTGTCACAAACAACACTACTGTTTTGAGCTTCGAGGCCGGTAAATGGCTGTTTTGAGGAACTTTGATAGCTCATATTGGACACAGATTGGCCATTTACTGTTTCAAAGCCGATTCAATGTAAATCTTCTATTCACATTAATTTTTTTAAAAGAAGCTAGTATCAAGTTAGCTGGACTTGTTCATTCAGTTCAGTTGCAATGTCGTGTATCATAAAAACCACTAAGCTGCCATATCATAACGTTTTCTATTCAGCTTGAAAATTGGGTATATTTGGCATCACGTTTTTATTTTCAGTTTACGAAAACATGTATTCATTTGTTTTTAAAATTTGTCATCGAACACGCATTCATGTGTTTAGCCATCGTTTATTGTTTTTGTTTTTCATTTATTGGTGACGTCATCAGGCGGGCATCGCAGCCGGAGGTGAGACAGTGGGGCGGGAGGAGGAGCTCATCACAGCAGGAGGTTGCGCAGCGGCGTGGAGATTTGGCAGCGGAGGGGCGTCACGCGGGGCGGAGGGATCTGGCAGCAGGGTGGCATCGGGTCTGGTGGAGAGATTTGGCAGTGGGAGGAGGTCGTCGGGCGGAGAGATCTAACAACGGAGCCGTCGCGCTGGGGGAGGTCGTGTCGGGTGGGGGGGGGGGGGGGGAGGGGTTGCGTCGGGTGGGTGGAGTTGCAAGCATGGGTGAGCGGGGGTATTGCATCGGCGAGCGACAGCAGGTTCACCGGAAAATAAGTGAAAACAAAAAATACTAAATAGAAAATATTTATAATGTATTTTTTATTTTTTTATTAGAAAATAACTTATTTAAAATAATTACTAAAAAATTAGATATTTTCTATATTCAAATACAGCAAAAAAAAAAAAAAAAAACCTACCACAAAACACGCTCTAATTAACACACCTTTGTAACTTTCCGTCGTATGACTTATATCGTGGATTACCCAACAATGGTTAGGTCTAGCTAGGTCGCATACTTTTGTCCAAAAGAAATAGTAGATTATTTGATAATAAGTGTTTACACTTTACAATATAAATAGGAACAGTGAAAATGGTTTTTTTTTAAAATTTTTTAAGCATATGAACTTTTTATTTTTATTTCTGTGAAGGCTAAGTTTACAGCTTGCGGGGAAGGAAATGAGCTTTGCGTGTAAAGCACTTAAAGTCGATTCGGGAAAAAAGTTATTTGTTGCGGGGAGTGTCTGTTTCGGACCTTCGGTCATCATTTGCGCGGTGTGGTTTCATGGTTCAATGGTCCTAAAAGACCTTTATTTATTATTATTTTTTGGGCTTGGTAGTGAAGGGCCTGGTCTTTGAATTTGAGCTTGGACGTTGGTAGATCGCCCCTAGGCCCGTAAGTCACGGCCATGCACATTTCCCTTATATATATATATATATAATATTAAAAAATTTTTTAATTTTTTAATTAATATTTAATACTACTTACACTTATTTTACCTAAAGCTCCCCACTCCTATCTTATCTTATCCCATGTTGCTTTCAAAAGTAAAATTTCCATGGTACATATTCAAATAATTAAACGTGCATTTTAAGAGGTAAAAATTAAATTAGGTTGAAAAATAATTGATAAAAATTTTAAGAGTTCCAATTCCCCCCAATATTTATATGTTTACCGCATCATTAAAATCATTTATAAATTAAATTGATGAATCGCATGTATCCTTACACAAAAAAACAGATAATCAAACACACACACACACACACATATATTTTACTACTAAATAATATTATTAGCACCGACTATATAATAAATATTTATATAACTAGCTTGGTTATAATAATATTATAAACACACACACATATAATCGTCGTAAAATTATGATCAATTTAATAGTCATGATTTTTTTGTTCTTTCCCGTTGAATATATTGATATATATATTGTCATGTATTATCCACTCTAATTGTGTGCTGTATTACTCCTACAATAATATCCATCCAAACGAAAGAAAAGATAATGTCAACATATATATGCACGCCTTAAAAAAATGCATGAAAAAAACACGTGGCAAAATTAACCCTAAAGTATTTTCGTTCTGTAGCTGCCGGAACCGCGAATTGACCTGGGATATTATTTTCGTACGTTCTGTAGCTTTAGCTAGCTGTCCTGGCACGAAACTATACCCAGACCAGACCAATTAATTAATTTGATCGAACAACCTGCGGCCACGATATTTTGTTCCGAACCACATGAACTACATGTGTGTTTATTTAATGAATGAGGAATCCGGCATGTGTAAGTTAGAAAAAATGGAGGTGGTCGGGAAAGTCTATGAACATGACGGCGGACAGTTGCTGCACCACCGGCGTCTTCTAGCGGGTAAAGCATGGGTCAACATTCCTAGCACGAAGGCGACAAAACCCACATATCAATGCCACTTTCCACCATAATATACAGACCCATACACCTGACACCACAAACGTACATTTGCCAGTTTTAACTGTACGTGTGGTAGATATGATGTGGTAAATTAATTAACCAATCCCAAGCCCAATTCACAGATACCCAACCTTCTCATGACCACATCCTCGCTTCTTCACTTCTACGTGGTATGAATATACTAGTGTTTGACGAGCTCTCTCTCTCTCTCTCTCTCTCTCTCTCTATATATATATATATATATATGGCCATGCCCACTCGCGCTGACTCCATGTATCTTTAGGTTCATTTTGACATTTAGATAGATATATGACTGTCTGTTAGTTTGATATATATACTTGTATAGAGGGACCTAGCCTAGCTTTCTAATGATGCTGCGACCGGGTGATCACAACCTAAACAGATGGTCCAGACTGCATCTAAGGAAGATTTGCTTGTCCCCGGTCTGACACTAAAAGACCTGTTTTAACTCCAATTTTCTGTGATGACTTTCATTGCCTTTTATGGATACTCAATGGGTTAAGCCCAGTGGACCACAACAATAAATATAAAATAAACAACGGGTATGCATCAAATTGCCAAACGCCTTAAGAATCTAGTGCGCATTTCTAACGAATGGATCACATGTCAAAATAGGTGCGAACTCCAATTCAAATCTAATTTATACACGACAGGAATATTGGTGATGAAATAAGGGTTGGGATTAGTTAAGGAACAATGTAATGCCAATTTCCTACAAAAAATTTTATTTTAACTTTTTCGTGTAATTAATTAAGTTCACGTTTTGAGTTCAATCTCAAAGCATCAAAACATGTAAATCTTAAACTAGTAGACTTGATTAAATGAAAAAAAAATGAATGAAGTGTAGTAGTGCCGTATTAATATCTAAATAATTAATATTTAAAATGTAAATGCTATATTGCTATTGGAATTGGAAAGGAAAAAAAAAACACACCGGCTAATATATATAGAACCCAGTCAAAACTACATTTTTTTAATATAAAGTTTTTAAAAATAACAGTCGATGAAGCCTAAAATTAAGTGAATCTATATGTATATATTAACATTGGTTATATATGGAAGTCGTACCCCCACGTCAGAACAGCAATCGTTTTTGGCGTTCAACGAGTTTGAGGTATAGTGCTGGTCCAGTATCCAACGGCTTCCAGACACGTGGTGTAGACATGTCCACGGGCACGTGTGAAAAATCAACCGCCAGGGGACCAGACAATAGATAAAATATGTTTTGGACGTTGTGGTTGATGCATGTTTGTAGACGTAATATGCACTGTATTTGTAAATATTTGTACAAGGCGTAAGCACAGTGCTGACTGTGTCCACTGTCGTATTTGATTAATGAAGCCTTATTATTGTTATTATTTAATCTGATTAGTATTTTAAAAGATATTTTACTTAACGAAGCCTAAATTTTTTGGAACACAACCCCTAATAAATTTCATTTATTTTGGAAATTAAGAAAACATTGATGAATAATGAGATAAGAAAATAAAGGAAAAAGATAATGGACTGTGGGAGGCAATCCAGAACCCATAGAAAGAAAGCCCACATATAAAACAGAGAGTAGCTGATGGCTAATCAATACCGTGGAAAAAAACATTTTTAACATTAATATACAAATTAAAATGTAGAAATCTATTTATTGTATTTGAACAACGTTAAAATGGTTAAGTTTTATTCCTGGCACAAGTTCGTATGTTTTATTTAATATATGCGAAATCATGCTAATTAAGAGTTTTGCAAAAAATTATTCGCCAAGTTGTTCTTCCAAACTTATATATGTATTATATTATTTAATTTTCTTTGGGTCAAAATTGATCTAATTAATTTGTTTATTCACTATACTGTCTTTTCCTTATATGACATTTAAGGTATTTTTTGTTTTTATATATGTATTGTTTTCTTTTGATTTTTCTTGAGTGACATGTGACAAACATCTCAATAAAATTTAATAAAAAAATAACAATAATAATAAGGGTGCTTGGTCTCTAGCTAGAGTCCTGTAACATATGCATATATATATAACAAGTTGGAATGAAATTTTGGAAGAATAGTTTTGGGTCAAATTATATTATGAGACATAGATGTGGCTAGACGACTAACTTACTTTAACCAGGCACCAGGGTTTGGTGAGATACGAGATGTGATATATCAACGATCAATTCTAGAAAAGGTCAAAATAATGGCTTGGCTAGTGGCAAACTTCCGGATAATGTGTGGGAGGCACTAGACAGATGAAATTAAGTGATAAGCTATTTGTAACATTGTACCATTGCCTCCCTTTTGCGGTCCACTGTATTGTTGTTATCAGGGTATCAATGGATTTAGCCGCTGGACCAACATAGCCACTCCTTGGTCTAGCACGGCCTTTAATTTTTATTCTCTCTTTCTTTCTTTTTTCTTTTTGTTATTTTGTGTTGGAATAATATTCTCTTCCCCTTAATAAAAAATGACTAAATACAAATTTCAATTTTCAACTATTGTAATACTTTTATTATTCTATAAGTTTGAAAATGGTAAAAAATCACAAAAATCGTATACTAAAATCATTGTTACAATTTAGATTATAACAGAATTTTTTTTAATCTTATAATTTGTTAATAAGATCTTAAAATCATTGTTTATCACCGATTAATTTAGAAATGAAAATATATAAACGTTAACACAGAATGCCGTTGACAATATATGAGTTTAACAATATGTTATTAGCTTGGTCAGATTATAATGCCAAGACCTACAACGTGCAAATATGTTTGTAGGTCATTATCTGCTTTTTAAGAAACAAATCAACAATTAAAAGATTTGTGTGCACACACTAGTATTATGTACAGAGATTTTTGCTAAGGATAATTAGAGATAATTCCCAATTAGTATACTTAACTTTATAGATTTAAATTATTTTTTTATACAAATATACACATAATAGATTTCTTCAATTACTTTTATATCATTAAAATATTTTTTATATTATTTATTTAATAATTTAATATAAAATAAAAACTAAAAATTATAAAAACGTAAAAAAGATAGATGACAGAAAATTTTAATATATAATTTAATAATTATATGAAGTGATTAATTAATATTTTATAATATATTAAGAAATATTATATAAAACATATAGATAAATTTAAATATAATACTTGTGATAATAAATTTATGATTTTTTAATTATTTTTTTTAAATAAAAAAAATACTTTTATAAAAAATCTAGAACAAAAAATCTACTACTAAGCTGGGGATGGAACCTCAAAGGCAGATTGGAATTTGGACGGTCACCTTCTTGTGCAGACAAAAGCCAATCATCTCTTGTTGAAAGCGCCTAGGATTCTACAACGTACGAGCTTGTCCACCTATTTTGCGGTCAACCTCTGGTCCAATATTTCAAATAATTAACACCCCATATTGTTAAATATATTTATGTAGTTCATTTTGTTGTATTTTCCCCGTTTAGCTATGGTATGCATACATACGATTAATTCAATAGGAAAATTAAAACTATTATTAGTATTCCCGGCGAGGCAGAACCAGCTGGTTGAAATCTTGGGGGCTAAGCAGTATAGAAATTATGATTTAAATCAAGTTTTAAATATTGGGAACCAAGATTATCGAGGCCAAAAAAAAAAAGGGGAATGGAAGACTTCTCAAAACAATGGAGTGGCATGGCCTGCTCAAAATTCTGCCCCGACTCATCTTATTTTTAATGTTAACAAATATTACCGCCCCTCAAACTATTTGTTTTTCTAATAGCATTTTCAATTATACTCGCTAAACTTTATCGTTTTTAAGATTATTTTGAGTATGTTTGGTACTTATTTTGATTTTTTTGAATTTTGTTGAAGTTCATATTTAATTAGAATTTAAAAATTTTATATTTGGTAGGTAAAAAAATATGTTTTAAAAAAGAATGTGTATTCTTAAAAATTGAGTCCCCAACACATTTTAAAAATAATATTTTGTGGGCATGGAGAAAATGTAACAAAAATAAAAATAAAACTATTTAAATTTTCTAACATAGTTGAATTTAGACTTGAAAAAAGAAAAGAATTAATCGTTAGAAATAACTTTTAAAAATATCTATAAAATCTATCATTTTTAAAAATTTAAATTTATATTAAAATGAAATTAAAATAAGTTTATACGGAGCATACCAGTTTTAAAAAAGGTACGTGAGAACTCGTGTACCAAATAAATATTTTACTTTTAGAATTCAGGCTTCAAAATAAGTGGATCTCATGAATGTCTTAAAAAACTATTTCTAGGAATATTTATTGTTTTGCTTTTTTTTAATGTTTTTTATTTTTTTAAAATGCGATAGTTATTTTTGAATATAAAATAAAAATATTTTTTAAAAAAAATTATATCTTATATATTCAAAAACAATTATCATATTTTAAAAATAAAAATAAAAAATAAATAAAATAAACATGCACACTGCTTACTATAGAGTATCTTAGCTCATCTAAAAAAACCTTTGCAACTCAATTGGCCAAAATTTACAGCCATTAATTTATAAATGAAACTTAGAAATTACTGAAGGCATTAATTCCATTATAGTAAATAAGTGCTAAATGAAGAGAATAAGTCTTTTGTGCTAAATGAAAATTTACTTTAAATCTTGAAGCTTCATTTAATAGCAATGTTTTATACAATTCTTTTTCCTAACAAATTTATAAACATCAATTTTTAGTAATATTTTTTATTTTTTATCATAAAGAATATCTATTACATTTTCAAAATTAAAACAGAAAACACCACAACCGCTTGAAAATTCGACACTTCAAAAAGGAAAAGAAACGTTATTAGCACAAGTTTTTTTTAAAACAATAATAAAATGAGAGAAAGAAAAAAAAAGTGGAAAACGCACTTTCAATTCGACAGTGTTACATGTATCATTAAAAATCGCACGAACTGAACGCTCCAGGTCCCTGAACGTTTCAATTCAATTGGGTGTCTGTAAAATGTGTCGTGGTGGAACGTCCTGTCGAATAGTCATTTCGACATCAACATGCCATCAACATGCTAAGCCTAAGTATTGAATTATTGAGGCACGTCCCACCCGACCCGGATTTTTGTGTCAATGGTGCTATCACAAATAACTTCGACATGGCATTTTCCTCATCTCTAATTATGGGATATAAAACGATTGATGTGATACGGTTTAATTAGAGCGTAAATTCGGTGGAACTAATGATTTTAATGGTCCTGTGTAAATTGTTTACATTTTTTATATTTATTTTAAAATTAATCATTAAATCTTATATTTTATATTAATAAATATAATTATAAAATTTAACAGTATTTCAACACAAAATATTAATTTTATTTATTTATTTATTTACTAATTATTTTCTTCTTATTGAAAATATATAACATGTTTTTCCCATTGTGTTGCGTAAAGATACACATTATTGTATCTATTAGATTTCTTCATCTGTTTCTGATAATTGTTTATCGCCGCTTTAAATTGATGTATTTGAGACATTTTTGAAATCAGTGGTTAATTTACTTTTGTCAAAAAATAAAATACAATATAATATGATTAACATCATAGAATTCATTAATTGATTTGATTTGTTGCATATTTATTAATACATGGATATTTAATTTAACAATAAATTTTAAAAATATTAGTAAAATTTAAAAATAATAAAAATCTACTAACATAATTTAAGAGTACTAGTAGCAAATTTTGCATAGAAATCTGTTTTCTTATATTTAAGAAAAAAAATTAAAAATCATAAAATTATTCTCACAGCAAAGCAAATGACTTATATTTAATTTTTTTCATAAAATTTATACCGTATTTTTTAATAAATCATATAAAGCACTATTCACTATCTATATTTATTAAATTACATCTATATATCTTTTCTTACATATTTCGTAACATTATTTTTTGTTTTATATTAAATTATTAAAAAATTATTATTAAATAAATCAAGTTATATAAAAATATTATTTTAATAATATAAAATTTAATTTAAAAAATTTATTGTAATATATATTTATATAAAAAATAAAAAGTAATTTAAATTATAAATTCAGACCAACTTGTAAGGATGCTGGGGTTATTGTTCTGATTAGGATTTCCCTCTTCCCATCACTAAAAGTCACTTTGTTCAAAAAAAAAAAAAAAAGCGTACGGCTGACATGAAATAGTTGCAGGTAACACGAATTTACCTTTTTTTTTTCCATCGCATCTTCAATTTTATACTTAAAATAGTTGCAGGCATAATAATAATAATAATAATCGATAGCCTTTGTGCTGGTGGGTTAAAAAATCACTCACTATCATAATTATACTGTATTACAATATTGTCAATGCATGCTTATCGAAAACCCCTCTTTAAAAAACAGTGAGGGACAAACAAACAAGATATCTGTTAAATCGGGAGACGGGAGGCGTGAAGATGAGTCATGCCACCTTCTGACTTCTCTCCCAGGTGCAACCGCAAAACTCCAAACTCTGCAATTATCAAACACACCCAGTACTCCTTCTTTCCTATACCTCCCCCCCCCCCCCCCCAATTATATTTATAATATAGTCATACAGATATGATATTGAAAGCCACTTTGCATTTCTTCATATTTTATATACTTTTATATTTGCGATAAGAAAAAAAAAAGAGCTTTTTTCTGTTTATTTCAAATTACAAATATCCTACGGGTTTGTTTTTAAATTAAAGGTAATATGCTGACCTACGTGAGGTGGACTACACGGGTTAAAGTGTCGTAGTAGTTGCATCCGCATGGAAGCACGCTCCCCAGTCCCCCCCCACGCGATTTGTACAGTGACATACCATTTCTTCAATTTTCGCTTTTAAATTAATCCTATTAAATTTTAGTTTTGTCGCTGAATCAATTAGAATTTACTTCTCTATTTTTATTATTTCAAATTTATTATATTACTCTTTTTTTCATAATAATAAAAAAAAGAAACATAGGTAATAATTAATAAATTATCTCTTTTGTTTTTTAAAATAATAATAATAATTAAAAAAAAAAAAAGTCATCCGGTCAAATGGCATCCATTTCCCCAGGCCTGCCTCTGTCTGCGCATCCGTGCGACTCGTGGCACGCGCGAGACACCGTCAGTGCCCTGCGCGTATTTCGTCCTATGTTTTTGTCTGTTTCTGACGTTTTGTCGCCGACCCGGTCTCGCGGTTTTCGGTACATATATCAGATCACACATACGCGAGCGGGGTAAATCTTCTTTAGCATTTTTATTTTTATTTTTACTTTTTGTTTTTTCAGAATTACGCAGGGTAAATAAATTAGCGTAATACCTATTTTCTGATGTGCCGATTTTAATACCAACATAATTTGGGAATTATGTAAAGAGTACAAGTGACAGGCTCAGCCGGTGAGGCCATGACGACGGCTGTGGTGAGGAGGCCTACTAGCGTGGGAATTTGACGGTGGTTGGGTTGTTTCTGGTTTGGAGGAAGGCAAGATTATTCGAAGGGGAATGTTGTAAGTTTTTTTAATAATAATAAAATATTTGGGAAATGTTGTTTGGAGGGTACGAAATTTTGATATCTTTATGTTATTTGTTTAAAAAATTGACTCTGTTAGATTGGATATTCATATAATATTTATCATATAAAATTTCATGATCACGATTAACTTTTGAGAAAATTTAATTATAAATATTTAAAAATTAAAACAAATAAAGCTTTTAGCATTTTTATTTATTTTAATTTTTAAATATTTATAATTAAATTTTCTCAAAAGTTAACCGTTAGATTGTGAAATTTTATATACATGATAAATACTACATGAATATTCAATACAACGATCAATTTTTTAAACAAATGACATAAAAATATTAAAATTACAAAAGTCCGCATGGTACGGACTTTTACCATATTCGCAGTGAAATCACGTCCGTTTGGACGGATGCTATTATTATTTTTAAAATACTTTTTCATATTAATATAATTATAAAAAGTAGTATTTATATTATTATTTTTAAAAAACAAATTCATTCAACGATGATAGGAATAGCATTGGGGAAGTAATATTACCTATGAGACTGCATAACTAATGAATAAATATAACAATATGATAACATATCATTATAGAAAAAGAAAATTCTAATATGCATTCACTCCACTAATTCTATTTTCTTATGGTTATGCTCAATTTACGACCGATGGGGGTGGGTGAGGTCTGATGGACTCTCTACAATGATGATAAAAGGTAATGGCGTGGAGGTGTTAAGGCTAGCCTGTGCAATTATGGTTGGTGTCGGTGGGATGTATAGTCAACATAATAGAGTTCAAAGCTATTAGGATTAGTGAGAGCTGAGAGGTTTGAAAACCCTTAATCTTAATCGCGTGTCCGTTCAAAGCTAATGTTAATATATGATTAATTCACCTAAGAAAAAATAACCAATGTAGCAGAAAGTTGAATTTTTAATCAGAAAAATTCAACTAATTACATTTTAATATCATAAAAATAATACTTGAGACTCGAACCCTAATTAAATTTATCATAATAAGTTAATACATTAGTTTAGATTAATTTAAGATAGGCTAGGTGAATTTAGATTGTCTATTTTTTCCCATCATTATTTTTATTCACCCTGAAGAGTGAACAGATTTCTAATTGCTTAAATTGCTTATTTCTTGTCCGATTAATCCTTGCATATCCCATTTATAAGTTAGATTAAGAAATTATAACATGTTATTAATTTAAATATGTGTGACCTTGGCTATTAAAATAACTTATAATAGCATCTTAGCTAAATTTTATTAGCTAAAGTAATAAATAATTAACTTAATATAATTTTAGCCGTACATTTAAGAATTTATTATTTTATTTTATTTCCCCCAAATAACCTTTGAGAACCTAACAAATGAAAAGCGTAGTCAAAGTGTTCTCTCAATCTCTTTCATCTTTGATGTTCCTTAAGATTTTCCCATAAAAAGACCAATGTCAATATTTGAGATCTCCCAAATCAAAGGGGTATGGTGTTGGTGATTTGGTTGGAACTTGCAAAGGCATTTTCATACAAGTAGATGTTCTTTAGGTCTAAGCAATCATCGAGCTTGGCAATGATGGAGCTGGAGAGCAGCCCTGTGTAGATTGTGAGCGTCCTAAGCTTCTTAAGTCGTGCAAGGAGTTCCTTGAGAGCTTTAGTGGAGCTAGGTATCGCGCCACCGAGTTGGTTGTTATAGTGCAACATCCACTCGAGGCCAGTGAGGTTATCGTTTATGTCCTAAATCAACTCCTCCCAGTAATTAGAGTTGAGGTGGAAGACTTCGAGCTTGGAGAGGTTGGAAATCTCATTGGGGATCTATCCACTATAATTTCAAATTTTTTTGTTTACTTTTAAACTAGAATTTGAGGGTTGCTCTTGGGATGGATGGCGATGCAACAGGGAGGGGGGATGAAGGGCACTGTGACACAACCAAGGCAGGGGGTGGTGGCATTGCGACAGGGAGGAGGTTGATGGGCGGTGGCATGATGGGGACGGGAGGGAATGGGTAGCAGGCTTGGGTTAAATGTTGGATATTTTAGGTTATTGAACAAGTTTGTAGGTGAATGATAATATGTCATTTTAGCTAAAAATTTAAATTTTAAATTTATAATTATAGCTCATAATATATTTAATTAATGCAATAACTTATTAGAGTAATTTATTAATTAAATATAATTTTTACTAAGCATATAATTAAACTATGTTCTAAGGCTACCTAATTCGATGGACATATATTTGATTTTTTTTTTTTTTGGAAATATGGGATGTCTTTCACTGTAAGAAGATCTCTTAGCCGTCTGTGCCTATTATCCGCATGCCAAATCATTACGTCATTATCGCTTAGTGCAATGATTTCCTCTAGGAAAATAGAAAAACTAGCAAGAAACATAAGGTCCCATTGGTTGCATAGTGTGTTATTAGGTATTCTTAATACTTTGACTACCAATAATAACTTTTTTTTTTGTAAGGATGCAAGCGGGTGAAGTAGCATTAAACTTGAATCCAAATCCAAATTTGTCGGTTTTGCTCATCTGGGTACCTGTCGGGTATTTTCACGTTTGAGGTAATCCGTGTATTTTTTTTTACTCGTGTTAATTAATGCAATCACAGATTATTTTAAAAAGAAAAATAATATTATGAATTAGAAAAAAAATCCTCAAAATAATGTTTTTAAAGACAAAATAAAGTATTAAAAATATCATAGCTAAATTTATTCATTTTAAATGAAATATTGATGTTCTAAATGCTAAAATCATGTAAATTGCACCACCAAATTAAATATTATAAAAATACAAAATAATTTATCAAACAAATTTAAATATTAAAATGAACAAAGTAAAATTCGTAACTAAAAATATAAGCATTTCCAATAAACAACTTTTAAATTATGAATATAATATTTTTATTGAATTAACTAATAACATAATATATAAGCATGTAAGCCATCGGATTTGTTAAAGAAGGAAATAAATTGAATGCATATATATCCCAAATGTTCGATCCATCTACCTCAATATCATATTTGAAAATTTCTCGGGTGCGTCTCCATAGATCCTTTCTTCCGAGCATTTCCATTTTCGGAATCATGATCATTGCGGTCATTGCCATGCCAGAAGGAACGACTATGACATTCAGCTCAATTAGTTTCTAATCAGCGTGAACCTAACAATGGGGAGTAAAATCTTGGAATGACTATGACATTTGCGGTCTCTTTTGTAATGGGAACAGGATTCGTTGCTTTAAATTTGGTGGTGAGTAAGATGGAACACTATCGTAATTATTTGACTTAGTTTGACCTGTATTAATATTTATTTTAAAAATTAATTGTTAGATTAAATATATTTTATGTTTGTGAAATTAATTAATTTTTATATAAATTAAATTAGGAAAACTTTAAAGATAATTAAATTAATTTTAATTTATTAAAATTTATATTTTTTAATTTAATTATTATAAAATATAACTATTAAATTATTATAAAATTTTACATACTGTAAAAATATTAAATTATCATAATATATACCGTAAAGAATATTTAATTTAACAGGGAGAATTTGAAATAAATCAAATTACCACTTGCTCACTAAATTCAAACTCCATTTAAACACGGTCTACATGGGCTATATTGAAAAATGGACAGTACCCGGAACCGACATGTTAAATAATACTAGGCAGAAATCCTAACATTAGTTGCAGTCTCTTTTTGAAGGCATCGAGGTTGGTTGGTTGGTTGCCATATGGGTGTAGTTAATTACGCACTACAGAAATCCTAAGACTGGTCGCAGTCTCTGTTTTTTATATGGTAATCTTCACCCATAACCGCGACATGTTAGAAAAGTAGTAGAAATCTGTACTAATTTTTGTATCCAGACTCGATAGCTTTAATGCTATACCGCTAGCCACTTTCCTGCCTACTGTTCGTTACTATATATGATTTTGGACTGTGGCAGCGGGCCAGCATCTCGCCTATCCTGCCACCCCACACCCCAAGGCATATAATGACACCTTTACTTTCCTTTTTTTTTTTTCCTTCCCCCCTGCTACTATCCAGCAGTTAGTGTATAATTAAACGTTTCGTGTTTTGTGTGTGTGTGGGTGTGGGTGTGGTTTAAGATAGATGTTATCTTGGACGTTTTCGTTTTCATTTCAGATGCTGTAACGTGCGTTCAGTAAAATTTGGGGAATTACGGGAAGCAAAGGGGTTGGAGAGACAACAAAATGCCGGGTAACGCTAAACACGGCGATAACGGTTAAGGTGTTTCATTACATTTTTACATTTATTTGACACAAAACTTACGTTATTATTATTATTATTATTATTGTTATTATTATTATTATTATATATATATATATTTGAATTGAAGAGAGGGGAAAGAAGCAAAAAATGTTTCAAGCCTATAAACATAACACTCAAGCACTGGTTGTCGCAGTTGTAATCCCCCACCCGGCGCCTCTGCACTCGAGAGAGAAAGCAGGGGAAGAGGCCACTAATTGGAAGCCTCCACCAGAGAGCCTCTCTCAGCCTCAGACACTCAAGACACTCAGACACTGAGACAGTGAGACAGTGAGACAGTGAGACACTCAGCTCAGCTGCTGAACGCACCAAGAAAAGGCACTTTTTTTGCAGCTTCCTTTCTGGGCTTTTTTCAAAACCCCTTTAAACGGTGGCCTGGGTTCCCGTAATTCACTTTTCCATTTGAAATAAGCGAAACAGATCGATATCAATACAGGTTGAAATCGCTTCAGTTCCCAGAAACACTCGCTGTCCGTGTCTGTCGGTCTGTCTCTCTGTCTTCTCCGATTCTAAGCATATCAGGGCCATGGCTCGGAGACACCTGCACGAGCTGTTGAAGGAAGATCAAGAGCCCTTCCAGCTCAGCGACTACATCACCGACCGCCGCCGCCTCCTCAATCGTCCTCCCCCGCCGCAGGAGGCACAAATCCAGGTGAAGCGGCGCAACCGCATCGTTGCCGCCGCCCTCCCGGTCAGTTTCCGCAGGAACGTATGCTTCTTCTCCTTCCACGACTCGCCGGACCTCCGCAAATCGCCGCGGTTCGAGTTCCCCAAAAGCCCCTGCAAAACCCCCCACAACGTTTTCCTCCAAATCCCCGCCCGCACCGCAGCCGTGCTCCTCGAGGCCGCCCTTAGGATTCAAAGACACTCTTCTTCGACGACGGAGACGAAGCCTCCTAAGGGTCAATTTGGTTTCCGATTCTTTGGCTCTGTTTTCAAAAAGTTGACTCACTGGAACCGGAGCCGGGCAAGCGAAATAGGCGTCGCCGGAGGCGTGGAAGCTCATGTTAGTAATGCTAGGCTCAGCAGTGCCGTTTGGTCCAAGCGCAATGACGGCAAGTCTTTGGATTTGAAGGCTTCGCATGGCAGTACGTCCGAGGAGGACGAGTCCTATAAAGTCACCATGTCCGACTCGCAAGAGAGCCCTTTCAGATTCGTTCTGCAAAGAAGCCCCTCCTCCGGCGACTCTACGCCGGAGTTCCCGTCGCCAGCGACGTCTCCAACCCTCGACAAGGAAGAGGTTCCTGTTTTTTTGTTTTTGTTTTTTTAATGTTTGTTATTCAGTACTTTCATTAACATGTCATTCATTAGTTGTCATCCGGGTGAGTGAACTCGCGAGTCTGGTTTGGAATCTTGATCGAGTTTGAATTGTCGGCAGAGAGAGAAAGAGAGAGAGAGAGAGTTTGAATTGTCTCTCACTCCCTGGTACTTCCTTGAAGGGTTCAAATTGGGCTATTGCTCATGGAATTGGCTTTTTCCCATAAACAGACAAATTCACCTTTTGGTGGAGTTACTGTATAGATTCATGACATTCCTCCCACGTATTTCAAATCCAAAGTCAGAGGTCAACGATTCCTTGTTCGTGGCCTGGCCACAATCACACGTCCGGGGCCGTCGCCACCACCATTCTTTTAAAATTTTACAGTGAATGAGTAAGCAAGTCCCGTTTGCTTTGATACTTGATTGGCAGTTCGGTGCATTATAGAAATCATAATTGAGCATGAACCCCACAAAGTAATAATTGGCACTTCTGTCTCTCAGTCTCTCCTAATTCTTAACTCATTATGCGTCCACTTCTTGTATTGTTACCCAATTGACCACCCACTACGCATTTGCTAATTACAATTTTAATTTTTTGTAAACACCTTCAGGAAAATGTTAAAACTAAAGGAGCTGGCGGAGACGCAGAGGAAGAAGAGGACAAGGAACAGAGCAGCCCAGTCTCTGTGTTGGACCCTCTCTTCAATGACGATGACGACACCCATGAAGATGGTTTTGGTATTGACTGCAGTTCCGTTCTTGTACAAAGTGAGTCACCCAAACACGCAGCTTCATGTGTCCATACCTTTAGTTTATTTATTTATTGCTCAAACTTCGCTATCACTCGACTTGCGGTCCTTCTCTTCTACTGTATGTCTTGTAGTTTTACGTACGTCCATATAACTCATCCGCGGTTGTTTCCCCCGCTCTCTAATCTCTATCATGTATGTTTCAATTTGGAAATTAGTGTTGATGGGACTTTTAACATCAAGCCATGTGATAACCCGTGGGATCCATCTTTGATATTGCAAATCACTAGTGAGCCACGTTTTGTTGTCACTCGGACTACTCTTTGATTTGCAAACAATACATCTTTCACCTTAAATTTCTTGGGCCCAGCCCAGCTAAACAAAATTTTGACTTAGAACTGCCACATTCCGTGGCTGAAATGGGTTCCTTAATGTTTCTACTCCATGTTAATCAAGTCCGTAGCATTGATTGGTTGAACGGACTGATTGCTACCTGCTTCAACATGTCCAATAAATGAACAGTTCACTGTCTCCTGTTTTAATGGGGCATCATAATTGCAGGAACAAAACAGCAGCTATCGGAGAAGGCCCGTAGGTTCAATAATAATGCTGCGTTGGATCCTGTTGAGCTCGACAAAACAATGGAAGAAGGCAGGGAAGGAGAAGATGTATTTGTTGAATCTGCACTGTCCCGAGTGGGAAAGAACAATGAGATGCGTTTCAGGGAATGTCTCAGGATGAGATCCAGTTTCTGTCATATGTGGCAGATTCCAGAAGACATGGAGAGATTGGTATCAGAGCTCATAGTGGAGGAGAGGTTAAAACCCAATGACAGCATCGACGACGGAGAGGCTGTGGCCGAGAGGGTGTGTCAAAGGTTGGAGGCTTGGAAACAGGTGGAATCCAACACCATTGACATGATGGTGGAGATGGATTTGAGAATGGAGTTAAATGGGAGGAAGGGAAGCCAACCGCAAGTGGGGGAAGTGGCGGTAGAGATTGAGGTTGCTATCTTCGGATTGTTGGTCCATGAATTATCAGAAGAAGTTAATGCTTTTGGATATCAAGTGTGCCGCAGCCAAGTTTGTGGTGGGAGTTCCCATGGTCATCAGTAGATGGATTTTGCTCCAATCTTTTAACTTCAGCTAATGGTCAATGTCAGTCAGAAGCATCGATCATACTGACTTGCTAGCAGCCTTGTAGTGTGTCTGTATATATGTGTTAGTTATTCAGCGGAGGAAGGTGGATGTATCTATGCCTTGCTTAATCAGACATTTACTTTAGGACGACCATTCTCTCCTTTGCTCAAAACTACAACAACAAAGAAAAAAAAAAGATTGTTAAATTATTTATCAATGGGTTGTCGGTGATGGCTAGGAGGTCACTCCACTTCCAGCTGTCCAGCTGAATTAAAGAGATGCTTTTGACCATGGCCTGATACAGGTGACCCCAAAAAGGGCATTGCCAATGCCATCATGCATTAATTGGACAAAATAATATATAATTACCTTTCAATTTAAGAGGTTCGTGATTGACTCGAAAAGGAGAATGTTAAATTTATGGGGCCAATGAAAGCAATTTGTGTAAAATGACAGGAGGGACAAGGTTTGGTGACTGATTGATGTTAGTTAGGCAATGATGCCACTTTGTGTAAAGGCCCATACTCCATCGCCTGATCAGGCGATAACAATGATGGCAGAGAGCAGAGGAATGCTTTGCTCGCCTGCACATTCATTGCATTCTGCATACATACCCATGGTTCTGAAGTGACAGCCTTAATCTGAACCCTTATGGCCTTATCTATTCCAAGAGGCTTCTCTACTGCTACGCAATGAATTCCATCCGTCCGCCCCACTCCAAATGACAAGTTGAAAGGCTTGCATGATTAGTTGTTTGAAATCATTTTTCGGTCAAAACATGAGAAAAGAAGAAGGAACAGGTATGCATTACCTAATTGAATTCGTAAGTTGACAGAGATCTTGGTTTCATCCCGTCCCAACCCCCTCCACATTTTGTTCAACTGTATTATTCAAAATTAAATGTAAATTAATTTTACTTTTAAATTCTTGTTTTTTTCTCTCTTACAGGAAGTCTAGAAGCATAACAAATTGGTAAACACCAGGAAGGTGTTTGGTTCGTGTTTAATAATGTGTTGATACGATAATATATTCTAGCCTTATGACCATCAACTCAAAAAATACAGGCCTCTTATGAATTACAAGTCAAAAAAATAGAAAATAATAACCATCATCGGTGCTTAACTTTTTATATTTATCCGTTTGTTTCGTGGAAGCTCTTTTGTCATCCAAAGTTTTTACTAACTTGAACCATTTTTTCATTTACATGCGTCAAATCTATTACTAAGAATTTCATTGTTTCACCCTAAGTCGAATTGAAAACTTGAAAGGTATGATTAGTTGTTTAAAAATTATTTTAGAAGAAGAAACAATTAATAAAAACTTGATTTTGTCACACACACTGTATAATTTATGTTTACACAATATAATACAACTCACGTCACAAAAGGAGAAAAGATTTTTGCTTTTTATCATCTTTAAAATAATACACAAAATAAATTAGAGTTGAATTTGAACCCTCCATTCAACACATTTGACATCACTTTCATTTACAAAACTTACACATATGAGAATTGATTATATCCAAATTGCCATCAACTAAAAAATGATATCGGCCCTTTTATATGAATTACAAGTTACAAAAATTATTGTGAATTTGTGTCCTCAGAATAAAAAGGAGAAGTCAAGAAACTTATATGGTGAAGTAGATTCAAAAATATCACAACGTATTTTAAAGTTGTTGGAGGTGATATGGAGAGCACAATGCGGACAATATTGTGACATGTGGGTGGGTCTGCGCCTTGGCCCCATCCTAACAAATTGGTATTAAAGCTTGGTTGTTTCCGTCAGGTGTTTCATTATATCGAAAGTCTTCTCATTATAGTCTGTGGCCGACTGGCGTGTCTCATAGTGTGCAGCAGTATCGGATTGGAATACAAATCATTGTCTTTAGGAGATTGAATCGGTTTGCACTCAATCAGAATGTATATCGAGGAGGAGCTCTCATGACGGTCCACATGATGACAGCTCATAAGTTTCATAAGTGTGTTTTTGACCTATGATGTAGTTTGATATGTTATAAAGATACGCCTATGATGTTGTTTAATATATAACAAAAGAGAGATTATTGGAAATTACATCTCACATTGGAAGAAAAAGGAGAAGTCAAAAGGTTTATATGGTGAAACATGTCAAAAAAAGTCGTAATGCGTTTTAAAGTCGTGCAGACCGATGTGGAGTGTTCAAATGAAACAATATTATGACATGTGAGTGAACAGTATTGTGATAATATTGTGACCGATGTGCGTTTTAAGGTGAACATGCACCTTAAACCAATCCTCACAAAAATAAAAACTAACAATCATCATTGGTGATCAACTCTTTACATGTATCCCTTTACCTCATGGAAGACCCTTTTCTACTATATATATTATGCATAATAAGAAACAGCCAATTAAAACTCTCCTCTCCCTCCAAAGCACACAAACTTTGTTGAAATGTTGTGTAGAAAAGATATATATTATTCAAATTTAAATGAAAATAAGTTTATTTACTAATGAATTTATTTGTTTGTTGTGAAAGCAACACACATTGACGGACAGTCAATGTGTGAGAAATGCAAATCAGATAAAAATTTTGGCATCTTTCGTGTCCTGCAATCATGGACCTCAGTCTCACCCCACCCACGTACGTACCTTCACCAAACCAAAACTGCAAACCCTTTATTTGAAGTACACACACAGCGTGCCAGCAGCCAACGCTTCAGCCTTGCACGGCTTTAGCATAGAGATGTGATGTGACCCTACAATGGCCATTAATGCGCTGGCATTTTATTACACCCAACTGGAAAACTAACAAAAAACCGACATATACGAATGACCTGCCAGGACATAAATACATGCATTGCATACAAGGCCACCAATGCAGTGCACTCTGCAAATGCCCGCACTTGCCGTAATAATGATTTACAATGACAAGTTTTGCCAGTTTGGGAAGTAGCGTACAGTAAGCAACAGCGCATGCAGTAAGCGGGTAACACAGACATCAACAGACAGCTATTGTAAACTGTGAATGAGATGAAATATTGTGATCAAACAGACTTCTCATGACATCATGAAGAGAAAACACAAGTTGTCCCAATAAATATCGTATGAGATTTTAATATCTTAAGAATAATTGACTGTAAGAAGGTTTACTCCTAAATTTTTATTAATCAATGTTTGATTGAAGGCTTTCCCGGATACTTGGTGTAACAATTATAAACAGGTTGCGCATATTGAAAGAGGAACAATCCCAGTGTGTTAGTTGGATGTCTCGCTTCAGTCTGTTTGCAGCCCAATATTTGTTTGGTTATCGGTTCGGGTTGGTCTCCAAGATACAGTGGCTTTATATTCGTCTGGGCTTTGAAATATTGATAGATGGGCTACAACTGGAAAATATAACAGAACTCCCCACAAGTCCATACACGATTAAAAATGCTATTTTCATATTCAGCCCAACCTATTTTCAATTTTGTTGCCGGATGCCTCATCCCCGGTATCCCCGACTATTTTTTTATTTTTGCTTTTCACCAAAACAAAAACAAGAAAAGTATAGGTTTTTCAGAATTTACTAGGGAAAAAGAAATGCTATTTATTTGAGTTTAAAAATCCATATATTCTTTTAGTTTTTTTTAAAAAACTTATTTGTAAAAAAAAAAAAGTATAGGTTTTTGATAATTGACTAGGGTAAAAAAAGTTGTTTTTTTTGGGTTTAAATGCATATATCCTTTTCCCAATTTATTATCAGAACCCCTTAAATAATGAATCTCTTTCTACCTCAACCTAACTAAACTCAATGCTTTCTCTTTGATTCAATGCTAAGACAAGGCATCCCCACAAAATGCATCTTACAACTATTTGTGCCTTTTAATGAGTCCATCATCATCTTAAAATTTTTTGCACCAACTATTAATATTATTATTATATTTGTGTGTAGGGAAAATAGTAATGGGTAGGGTTGGATTCGGAGGGACTGTCCGACCTAAATTTGTTCCAAAAGCATATAATTCAATTTGAATCTAATCTGATAATTTTAGCATTTCGAGTCAGAACAGGTGGTGAAGCAAATCAAATTGACATTCTTACTATGAATTTCTTTAAAAGTCTAACTGTCAATCTGACCCGATAGCTTATTGGAACAAATCAAATCGGATTGAAGCAGCTCAAATGAAGACAGATCGTAAACAGTGTGGCCGGTGATGAGTGTTGTTGGGTGAATTCTCAGGTTTGGTTAGGATACTCTTGGTACAGTGTCGAAAGTCTAATAGTACATGCAAGGGGCCCGAGCCTACTGCGATGCTTTGTTCTGCTGGCACAGATATATAATACAAACTTTTAGTTCAAAACAAAACACAGCCAAACAAAACAAAACAAAAGAAAAAGAGAAAATGTCGAAGCATTTAAACCCTTTTAATAAATAAATATTTTGACTGACCTGTTGGCAGCAGCAGCTCCAGCTCGTGGCCATCCCATCGGAGGACGAGGACAAGAGCGCCAGCTCGTAAAATAAGTAGACAGGACCCACAAGCCCCCCTTGAAGTTGAAGACACTGGGTTCACAACTATCGAGACGTCGAGTCGATCACAAACGGCGTGATGTCTGCCACGTCATCCGGGCTGCAGCACCTGATTCAGCCTGGAAAATGGGCCACCAGAAATACTCCACCACTCCCTCTCCTCCACTCTACTCTATCTCCCTGACGTCTATCTGCGCCACCCACGACTGAGGACTGAGGATTGAGGACCGAGGAGGCAGAGCTTGTCTCTTGAGTTGAGTCCATGCATGTGAGCCACACCCTCTCCTCAGTCCTCCCGCATGCATTCGGATGAAAAGGGTGGAAGCTGCAATGCAATTGCAGGCAGCAGCCTACGGCCGAGTACGCTCTGATCAGATCTGTGGACTGTGGGCTGCTGACGTCGTGATCCAAGTTACGCCACAACGATGGGCGGTGGAGATCGCGAGGACGGGTACGCCTCCCCCCACCCGTGCGCGCACTATAGCCTGCACGCTACTTGAGAACCTGACATGGTGGTGATGTCCGACAAACGCGACACAACGTCGTTGTTTGTATACTTATTTTTATTAATTTCAATTTCTAGTTTCCGTTTCTTGCAACCAACGCGACACAGGCGTTGAACTTCATTCGGAGTGTCGCACCTTTTAAAAAAGAAAAAAGAAAAAAAGTTTTTGCCAGTTGAATTGAAACGCCCGACGGGCAGTGGAACAGATACACCATACACGTAAAAGAATTTGACAGTGGAAAGATTGGCAGTTGCAAACTCAAAGGCAATTAAATATATAAATATATTAACTCTTTAAAGAGAGCCACTACAATATCATCTAACTTCATTTAAATAATATAAATGACTCGATAATTAAGTTTGATTCAAATTCAAACACGTTAAACAGTAAACCGTAAACGGTTCTTTGTTACTATTAAAGGTCGCTAGATTAACTAGCAGTACAAATTCAACTTGTTTAATTAAAGTCAATAGAAACCCATAGATTAGACTCATTAAAGTCATATAAGATTAATTTCATTTAAGAACTAATGTATGACATATATAATATAATTATATTTATATATGTTTTTTATTTTATTATTTTCCAGTGATATATTAATAATTATTAATAATAAATTATTAATTTGTTCGTGATATAAAAATCACATTTAAATTTAACATTATTAAAAGTAAATATTATTTATTTAATATATTATTTTAATGTGTTGAGATTTGTTGCAGTTATCTGCATAAGTCCTTTATAGCAACTATATGATTGTAGGGATGCAACAAAGAACCTTTTCTTTAAAACCAGTACGGGAGAATCAACTCCTTTATAACAATCACTTGTCACAATTGCTTTGTAATTTTATGGATTCCTTTACTTTATGATTTTTGGGCTTGTTCTTGGGGTAAATTCTTGTATGTTATATTAGTGATTTTTGTCGTTGAAATTCTTGGGTGTTCTCTTTTGTAGTTTAGTTCAATAATTCTTGGGCCGGGTGTTGTCTTTTGAAATTCCTTAATATGTTATTTTAAATAATTTAGAGGGAACATAATTCTTGTTGTTACGGTTACTTACTGTATAAATTCAAAATTAATTTCCAAACTGTAGCAGCCGTTATAAAATCTATAGCGATTGAGAAGTATTAAATTAATTATTCAAAATTTAAACAAAAGGAGTTAAATTCTGTAGTGAATGAGCAATAATTAGCCTTATATAGGCCTGATTTAGAGATTTTTAGCCCGTTTTAAAACAGGCCTAAACAGGGCTGAACCCGTTTTGGCCAGAATTTGACCCGACCACCCGTTTGACACCCTGCTCAATAATCAAGTTTATTAATGTTGCACATTAAAACAAAAAACTGTTCTTAATTGTGTAGCAAAAACAGTAAAAAACAAGTTTTAAAAATAACCCTCGATTCAACTTTTTATTAAAGAAAGGGTTTAAAATTTAATAATTTTTTTATGTATCAAATAAATTGACATATATTCTTATTATAAAATAAGTAAAAGCCGCAAGCAAAAAGCATTATGGATAATCATTGTTAATCATTGATAATCTTGCTAAAATAAGTATTAGCAACAGTTTTTTTTTAAATTAGTATTATTTGTTTGCAACTACTTGGTAACAAAAAATTAAATGAACAATATCCGATGCTATAATAGCGGCCACTGAAGAAGAAGTCTAAACTCTCATGGATGATGACACATGTGGTGCTTGTAATTTTTGAAGTTGTGTATGCTAGTTGTATTTTTCAAATAATTTGTTTTAATGTACGAGGTCTCTTTTTTTACGCCATTTCACTCTTTATTAGCAAACAAAAAAAACCATAATTATGGATGATTTATGCCTCATGAAAATATTTATTTCAATATATCCATAATTTTCTTTTCAATCGTGTTTATATTATTTAATTGTGAAACTCAGACAATTCGTAACGATAATAACCCTGTATTATGATTATATTTTTTGCCTTTGATTATTTTTATTTAGGAATATGAAATGAACCACTAAACGCATCTGTCTACGAATTTTGGTGAAACTTAACCACAAAAATTAAAAACGAATCAATTGGTGGGGGCAAGCATCAGTTGCTTTCGGTCGATTTAAGTAATATTTTAAAATTAAATTAAAGATTTATGATTAAAAAAAGTAATAAATTAAAATTAACTAATAAAAATAAAAAAAATTATTAGTTTTCGATTTTGATTTGATTTGATTAGTTTTTAACTATCATGAATACTTAATCAAATAAAAGATTTATTTGATTTATCTAGTTGGTCTCGTGTCCATCTCGATTGCCACTAAATGCGCCTCTCTCTACGCTCCAGCTGCCCCTCTCCGACGTTCCCAAAAATTGTCCCACGACCGGTAAAAAAGCAGCGACAGCCCGTATCCTCACAACAGCTGCTACACTCTGGCAAGACCACTACCAGAATTCCTCCACCACTTGCATACCATCAGCACCGCGCCAAACCAACCAGAATTCAAAAATCGAACACACCCATCCACGCAACTAAACCTGAGGGGGGGAGAAGACGAAGACAACACCGTCACGAGAGAGGAAGATGGATCTGGAAATCGTTTCTTGAGGGCGTCAGAGACGACAGATGAAAACGAATATGTAAAACAAAAATCGAAGTCAAAAATCAAGACGAATCTGGGCGGAGGAAGACGAGTCTGGGCGCGAGGGAGACGAAGATGAAAGACGTACGTCGTCTGATGCGATTTGAGAGGACACAGACCACCAGGGTCGGCCGTGACAATTAAGTTTGTACTCTTTATATATATATATATATATTTGTTAGTTTTAAGAATTATTTATTCAAGATTATCTATTTTATTTTATTTTTATAAAATAAATAATTATTCTCTATATTTAGCCTATTCTATTTATTTTATATATTAAAAAATTATATTTTTTTCTCATTATATTTATCTTTTTATTTACCTTTTTATTATAATTTATTTTAATTTTTAAAAAATAAAAATTTAATAAAATAATATTTTAATTGATAAATAATTAAAATAGAAATATTGAAAAGTGAGTTTTTTTTTTAAAAAATAACTTGTTAAAATTTAAAAAAATAAAATTTTAAATTATTTTAAATAGTTAAATTTAAAACATCACCCTAATCTTAAAATGGTATTTTTGATTATTTTTGATTAATTTTAAGTTATGTTACATAGAGACATCACCTGAATCTTGAATTCCTTGGTATGTGTCAATATCTTAGCAAATTGAGGTCCAGTGGCTGCACCTAAACCTTACATAGTCTAATACAGACTGAGCGGAGGAGGGAGGTGGTGGTGGTCAAATTTTGATGCAGCTTGTAGAATTTAGCAGAGGTTGCAGATCCCTTCTCCCCCCATTAATGCTCTTATATGATAGCTGGCTCAAGCAGAAGTTTGAAACAGGAAAGATAGACCTCACCACAAGAATAGCAGCACTGGGAGATTCTCAAAATCAGATTCTAAGAAAATATATAGGGGAGAAAAACTTTGGAACGACACTGTAGTTCCCATTTACAATTAAATTTACTTGTAACCGGTCTGCGTTTTCTTGTCTAATACCGATTGTTACAAACCCTTAGGCAGTATTCCAAATGATCAGGCGACAGAGAAGTAGCCATGGACGTCAGTTGTTTCCAAGAAAGTGCAGTGGCCTGGTGACGTTTTGAAATTTAAAAGGAAAAAAAGGAACCGATTTGTATAAATTACAAGTCTAAATGGACTGATTTATTCAGATTGAATAGAATTAGTTTATTTTACACTCATATCTACACATAAGTTAAGTGATTAAACTTATAATCTCATTAATTGTAATTAATATACAGGTTGACACTTATAAGTTATATGCTGTCTTAACTTAATCCCTTGATTCGGTGGGATCAATTTTGATTTTGATGTATCAAGTAGGTGCCTTACTCTTTGGGGACAAATGAAACGAAATGAAAATTATAGATAAAAAGGAAAAAACAAAACAAAACAAAACAAAAAACAAACAAAGGAAAAAAGGCCGGCAGAAGAAGCGGGTGATCGGAGCATCACCATCGCAGTAAACTATTACAATCTATGCGTTATATATGTTTTAAATTTGTGAAATCACACGATTTTATTGTCAAATATTGCGGTTGGACTCCACCTCACCGTCCAAAAAGAAAGAAAGGAAAGAAAAGGAAGAAAAAGAGAAAGAGGTTACGTAAAGCAAATTTTTCAAACATGGTGTGCCAACGCGGAGAAAAACACGGTGGAATAAGCCTATAAAAGGCACCCTCGCAACGAGTCTTGAGCATCCCAAAGAACAAGTCCCAATACGGGAGAGAGAAAATAGAGAGAAAAGAAATAGAGAGAGGAGAAAATAGAGAGAGAGAAAATTATCAATTTGATAATTTCTGGGTTATTTGGGTATTGGGATCGAGTGTTTGTAAACACGGTGTATTTTTCTCCCTATAGTAAAATACGCGTAGCTCCGTGGACGTAGGGAATTTCCCGAACCACGTAAAATTCTCGGTGTGCCATTTTTATTTCCTCCTATTTCCGGATTTCCTCCCAACAACTGGTATCGAGCTCCGGGTCCGAATTGTCTTGACAAATTCGAGTATGCTCGTGGGCTGTGCGATCTGTCACATCGGGAAAGATTTGTTCTTGAGTATTTCGGTGTTGTGTATACGTACCACTCGCGTATACGGTACTATTCACGCAGACGGTGAAACAATAAGTTCGAGTTCAAGAAGGTACCATGGCGTCCGAGAAGGATTCATACAAGATCGAGACGAATTCGGGGGGGGGGTTTTTTTTTTTGGGGAGGGCAGAGATGGAGGACTATCGTACCAGGAAGACTTGTACGTCGATGGGAGAAAAGCCGGCGAAATAAAAAGACGACGATTGGAAGGTCTAGATCGCAAAGCCTTGGGGGCGGTCCGTCTAAGCTGATGAGATCGTGGCCTTCAACGTCAAAGACCAGGATACAACTTGGGGACTCATAAAGGCTCTCTCGAATATGTACGAGCGCCCTCGCAGCTCACAAGGTATTTTTAATTAAGAAGCTATTTAATTTAAAAATGCCAGAAAATGGAATTTTAGAGAGCATCTAAATTCCTTCAATGAGGCCAAAGATCAATTGAAATCGGTTGAAATTATTTTCATCGACGAAGTAAATGCCGGTGCCTTGCTTAGTACTATGCCAGAAGGTTGGCAATCAACGGTACAATCTATTTCTTCTTTTGGGAAAAATAAAATGGTATTCTCGAAGTAGTAGACATGATCATGACGGAGGAGATCGAAGGAAAGAAGAAGGCCCTCCCACATCGGCATCGATAAAATCCGGAGAGCAGAGGTCCAGGCTCGAGGCAGGTAGGAGATCTACATCGAGGAATGGTATATCCAAATCTAGAAGTCGCAATTCCAAACCAACAAAGGTAAAAATAAAATTGAATGTTGGAATTGTGGAAAATTGGGACATTTTAAGTCCGAGTGCAGGGGTCCGAAAAAGGAAGACGACGTGCATGGAAGTGCAAATGTCGCATCAATGATGCTCTCATATGCTCAATGGAGATCAAGACGAATCTTGGGTGCTAGATTCAGGAGCTTCATTCCACGCTACCTCAAAGAAAGAAGTGTTCGAGAATTATGTTGCGGGCAATCGAGAAAAGGTGTATCTCGGTAATGATCAGGCGTGCGACGTCATTGGTCAAGGAACAGGAAAGATCAAGCTCAATGGATCGTATGGAGGTGAAAGATGTGAGACATGTACCTAGTCTCGGAAAGAATTTAATTTCCATCGGACAATTGGCAAAAGATGGCTACGTGTCCACTTTTGTGGGAGATACCTGGAAGATTTCCAAAGGAGCTATGACTATTGCACGGGGTAAGAAGCATGGAACTCTTTATACAACTATAATGGAAATTGTTTCATTACGATTGCAGAGTGTAAAGACGACCCAAATCGTGGCACCAAAGACTTGGCCACATGAGTCAAAGGGAATAAGTCATGCATTCATAAGGGAAGTCGCCAGGAGTAAAATCAGGAGATATTGATTTGTGTGAGAGTGTATTTTTGGAAAGCGAAACGAGTCGCTTAAAAGGGAAGGCGAACCCCAAAGGAATCAAAGCTCGAATTGATTCACACAGTGTTTGGGGACCAGCTCCGCTTTCATCAATTGGAGGTAAACATTATTTTGTTACCTTTATTGATGATCATTCCAGGAAAGTATGGGTATACTTCATCGGACAAAAGTCAAGTATTTGAAACATTCAAAAGTTGGAAAGCGATGGTCGAGAATGAAACCGGTTTAAAGATTAAAAGGTCGTTCAGATAATGGTGGAGAATATGAAGACACCAGATTTAAACGGTTCGTTATGAGAGCGGGATCAAGCTCGAGAGAACCGTGCCAGGACACCACAACAGAATGGCATAGCAAAATGAATGAACGAACGTTGATGAAAGAGCCGAAGTATGCGATACATGCGGGGTTGCCCAAGCGATTTGGGCGAGGCGATCAACACAAGACCTTACCTCATCAACCGTGGACCATCAACACCTCTAGAGTTCAAAATACCATAAGAAGTTTGGACGGGAAAAGAGGTTAGACTTTCACATTTGAAAGTATTTGGTTGTGTCTTTATGTGCATATTAGTGATAATGCTAGAAGTAAACTTGACGCTAAATCACTTAAATGCACATTTGTTGGTTATGGTGGTGATGAATTTGGTTATAGATGTTGGGATAACCAAAATAAGAAAATCATTAGAAGTAGAGATGTTGTGTTTAATGAAAAAGTCCTGTATAAAGATAGAGACACGACCAAATCCACTAGTAAGTAGATCATGAGCCTTTTACTTTGAGCCTGATGATGTCCCAGGATAGTGCGGCTATCAAAACAGGCCAGAAACCTCAGGAGGAGGAAGTTACAGGACAAGCCATTAAGAGCCACAGGATCAAGTTCTACATTGAGGAGATCCAGTCGGCCGCATGTACCAAACAGAAGTACTTAAATTATTTGTCCTGACAGATGGATGGAGGAGAGCTGAATGCTATCATGAAGCATGTCGTAGAGGATGCGAGCAAGTGGGAGCTTGCAATGGAAGATGAAATGAAGTCTCTTATATCCAACCAGACTTGGGAATTAGCACACTACCGCCGGCAAGAAAGCTTTGCAAAATAAATGGTTGTCCAGAGTCAAGGAGGAGCATGATGGCTCCAAGCGATATAAAGCAAGACTGGTGGTTAAAGGCTTCCAAAGAAAAGGAAGGTATTGACTACACTGAAATATTTTCTCCAGTTGTTAAACTAACTACCATTCGGTCGGTTTTGAGCATTGTAAGCACAAAGGATCTACATCTAGAGCAATTAGATGTAAAGACAACTTTTCTCCATGGAGATTTGGAAGAAGAGATATACATGCAAGAACCGAAGGGTTCACAAATGAGGGCAATGAAGATCTGGTATGCAGGTTGACTAAAAGCTTGTATGGTTTAAAATAAGCACCCCGACAGTGGTACAAGAAATTCGATGGTTTCATGCAAGATAATGACTATCCGAGATGCAATCGACCACCTGTTACTTCAAGAAGGTTGATTCCAGGTTTATTATCTTGCTACTTTATGTTGATGACATGTTAATAGCAAGAGCAAATTTAAATGAAATCAACAAGTTAAGAGACAGTTATCCAGTGAATTCGAGATGAAGGAGGGGTGGGGCGGGAAGGAAGGGGATACTTGGAATGAGGATTAGCAGAGACAGGAAAAAAGGTACCTTACAATTATCTCAAGCAGATATATTTGTAAGATTTTACAAAGGTTTAGTATGGGTGATGCTAAACCAGGTGAGGACACCTCTTGCTAATCATTTCAAGTTGTCAAAGGAGCAATGTCCAAAGACAGATGAAGAAAAGGACTACATGGCTAAGGTTCCATATGCCTCGGCCATTGGAAGCTTATGTATGCCATGGTGTTACGAGACCAGATATTGCTCATGCAATGGGAGCAATGAGCGATTTATGTCTAATCCAGGGAAGCGGATTGGGAAGCGAGAAAATGGATACTTAGATACCGGATGTACTACTAACAAATGTCTATGTTTCGAAAAAGGTGAACGAAGTTGCAGGGCTATGTTGATGCTGATTTCGCTGGAGAAATAGACCACAGGAGGAGCACTACAGGATATGTGTTCACGTTGGGGACTACAAGTGAGTGGAATTCTCTTGCGGAAGATTGTGGCTTTATCTACAACTCGAGGCGAGTATGTTGCGGTGACGAAGCCAGCAAGGAGTTTATTTGGTTACAAGGATTATTAGCGAAATGGGATTCAAGCAAGAGATGGATGTATTGCATAGTGACACGAGTGCAATACATTTGGCCAAGAATTCAAGATTTCATTCAAGGACCAAGCATATTGGACTTCGTTATCATTTCATTCGATCACTACTGAGGATGAAGTGTTGACACTTGTGAAGATACAAGGGAGCAAGAACCCAAGATATGTTAACCAAAGCGGTCACTATAGACAAATTAGAGTTGTGCGCAACTCTAATTGGTCTTCACGAATAATCAACACGAAAGAGCTATCGGAGGTGTGAAGACGTTAAATCGGTCTTCAAGTGGGAGATTGTCAAATATTGCGGTTGGACTCCACCTCACCGTCCAAAAATAAAGAAAGAAAAGAAAAGGAAGAAAAAGAGAAAGAGGTTACGCAAAGCAAATTTTTCAAACATGGTGTGCCAACGCGGAGAAAAACACGGTGGAATAAGCCTATAAAAGGCACCCTCGTAATGAGTCTTGAGCATCCCAGAACAAGTCCCAATACGGGAGAGAGAAAATAGAGAGAAAAGAAATAAGAGAGAGGAGAAAAATAGAGAGAGAGAGAAAATTATCAATTTGATAATTTCTGGGTGTATTTGGGTATTGGGATCGAGTGTTTGTAAACACAGTGTATTTTTCTCCCTGTAGTAAAATACTCGCAAGAGCTCAGTGGACGTAGGGAATTTCCCGAACCACGTAAAATTCTCGGTTGCCATTTTTATTTCCTCCTATTTCCGGATTTCCTCCCAACATTTACGATAGACATTTTCAGTAAAATCGGAATGAAATCTAGATTTCAATCTCATAATTTTTTAATTAATTAATTTTAAATTTTCAAGCCTAAATTTAATTTTTAGTATTTTTAAATTTAATTTATACTAATTATTATATATTAAATTTAATTAAATTTTGATTTTACAATTTCAATGTTATCAAAACTATTTCAAGTGAACTCTCGAGTTTTAAGAACCTTATTCGCATACCAAGTATCTTTCACGAAAGGGACCGAGCAACATAATTTACCAGAAATATTTATGATATAATAATTTTCAATTCGTTTGCTTGGTATGATCAATAATAGATTAACTCATTTTTAATTAAAAGTCACTGCTTTGAGTACTGATCGATCTGACGACATTGGCGAAGGGGAAAAGTCCAACGTAGTCTGCCGGCCATATATCTTTTTCCGTGCAGACATCAAGTAGTGCAATTGAAATGCCACTACCAAAACGCTGGCCAAGTAGTTAATTTGTATAGTGAATGAATCATAGGTTGATACTTGTGGGCTCTAGTTGGGTGATTGATTTAGTGACTTCTGGGCAATTGGTTTAGTGACTATAACTGTAAGGTTTTTGTTCGTATTTCCAAAGATTAGAGGTCCAAGTTTGATGAAAAGTCTAAACAATGTATCTTTTTATGGTTATAATTACTTGGTTATAGTTTTTGGGCTCTGGTGAATAAAAAACTTATTAGAAGTTTAGATATTATGTGAAAATCATACCATTAAAGATATTGACAGGAATGCAAAACAAAAACAACTGTTTCACATGTACATTGGTGTTGAGCCTGAGCCTCTTATCAAGATCACTAATAATAGGGAAGAAGTAAGTGGAGATATGGATAAAGGAGTTTATGTTGCTAATTAAATTTTAGGTTAATAAATAAATTTAGCTAATTCAATCAAAGGAATATCTAGGTAAAAAAACCCACCAGAGAACACTGTCCTTTAAAGCCTCAGTTGATATTGTGGACTCAGTCCATTATTGAAAATAACACTACTTCTTTTAAAAGGTGTGGTGTGTTTCTATCAAAGAAAAGAGAAAGAAAGAGACGGAAAAATTAAAAGATAAACAACAACTTGCAAAAGTATTTGAGGATGCATGTGTTAGAGTTCTACATTAGATTGAAGGGTAGTTTATCATACAGCAAATGTGTTTGAGGACGTTGACCATTGAATTCTAATATAGAATCAGAATAAATTATATTTTTCACGTACAATGTTCATTCTGTGAGGAGTATGTTTCCAATGTTTTACCTTACTTTTGATTTTTAGCTGTATTTATCATTTATGTTGCCACATGAGGGAGGGGGAGAGGAGTGTTAGAGTCCCACATTAGAAAAAGTAACCGACTAAGTATAGTTTGATATAAATCAATGGTAGCCTTTCATACTGCAAATTGATTTTAGGACATTGGTCATTAGATTCTAATATCATGCTTGGTACGCAAGACTCAAAATGTGATGCAGTTTCTTTAAAACATAATCTAGCCAAAAAAAATATATTCAGTATACCTATTTTGTACATAAAATATATAATGTGCACAAGTCTTTCATTACCAAAAAACCAATTAGATCTATTGTAACTGCACGTAGAGGAAATCCGTAAATTGCTATTATTATATGTTATCTTTTTCAATAGTTATAAACCATAAATTAATTAAATTGTGCATTTAGATTGCTAGTTATGGAATGAATAAAGTTAAAATATAACCAAACAATGCTAATTGGTAGATATAAAATCTGAATTATAACCAAATGACTAATAAAATTTATTAAGCTTAGGTATAATTTATTTTAACATTAAAATAAATATTTTCACTAATCCAATTGACCCCTTGCAAGGAGAGAGCTGGGGAGAGATAGCTTGAACTACCTATAAAATTTTCAGATCTTGGACTTACAATCTACTAATTTATTATGGACAGTTTTAATTTAATTTAAGGACAGTGGCTTCAAAACTTTTTAAATAAGATTTAGTTAAGAAATTTATTTTTATAAATTTTAACTATGTTAAAAAAAATCCTATTCTATTAAAAATACCGAACTATATAAATCTTCCATATTCTACTAAACCTATTTCTACATGCGTTGGCATTAGCTTAAACACACATAATGCCATAGGAACATAAAACTAAAGTGCATTGGCATTTCCTGCGGCAACCATTTTTTTAACGTCCGAGGTGCACAACTATTCTAAAGGCCACTAAATATTTTATAAAACGGCTACAAATAGGAAAATAATATAATAAAAAAACTGCATGCATTTTCGCAGCAAATCCCACGTAATAATGAAAAGCACAATTCTTAATTAACTAAATGACAATCATACATGCCACGAAATCTTGCTAGATGACAACAATTTACTGCCTCGGGATTTTATTTTTTAGGTACAATATTGTTTGGTAACAACAAATAAATAAAAATGGCATAGTTGTTAATTTTAGTTTGTTATATCCCGTTCGAAGGGCCCAGGGACCAGTAGGATATTATATCATTGTGCCGACTCAATGCTGCCCCAATATTGATTTCCTCAAAGGCATATATTGTCTCTTGGAGTTTTGTGAGCAATGGTTTTTTAATTAGGCTCGTTTTTTTTATATATATGTTTTGGTTATTCACGTTTTTTATTCCCTCATTAAATAAGTGTCGTGTCTAGAAAAATTCTCATTCCTTTTTCCTATGAATGTTTTCTTATTTTTTACCGTTAAATTAATATTGTTGCAGTGATTTGATCATAAGAAATGCACTTTCAATAAATATGAGCAGTTAAAAACAATACAAGACGTCAATGTGGTTGTTTTTTTTTTTTTTGGCGAATGGCATTTATTTAAGCATTTTTGAACAACATCGGTAGGGTACACATTTCAAGTCTTTATTATGACTGGGGACAAATATTGGAGAGGCTAGAACATGCAAGGAAAAAAGGAACAACCCTAAATTGATACATTTAATATATGCATGGAAGTGAAAGTGTAATTAAGGATGCGTATCCATGAGAGAAAGGAGTAGAAGAGGGACAACAACCTTCCAATGAAAGAAATAATGAAGGATGTATTGATATATAGTTGATAAATAAGCTAGTGGACGGGGCTTTAAAAAATAAAAATAAAATTTGTCGCATTACAGGGAAGTTGTTGGGACTAGGATCAAGGGGAGAGTGGGGCACAGCGCTAGCTAGCGACCAAGATTATTAGATTCCACTGTCATTCGATTGGGAGTAATTTGGTTGTGGTGATGCAGCCTTAATCTAACGCACATGCAAATACGATCACAAAAGCAAGGAAAATGAAAATAGAAATCAAGACATAATAGGGTTACATGGGTTGACAATGAGCAGAGATCTTTTTAATTATGAATGAATATATGTTGTTATCATCCGGTTTGTTAATTGTTATGATCTCATTCGTTTTTAATTATTACAATAAAGTTTGACTCAAAATTAAAGAAAGGACATCCTTAAACGTTTGCAACCTAAAATAAACTAAAAATCCGTATTATCAGAACTACTTACCTCACGACAATTAAAAATGATACATATTTGATTGTGGGAAGGAATCTCTCTCTCTCTCTCTCTCTCTCTCTCTCTCTCTCTCTCTCTCTCTCTCTCTCTCTCTCTCTCCCCCCAAAAAAAAAAAAGAGTCAAGAATTAAGGTCGCTTAAGGTTTAACTTCCTTAGATAAGACTCCCTCAATAATGGATTCCTAGTAGCTAGTTAGTGCTTGAATTGTTTTTGTTTCGTAAAAAATCAAAATCTTCTTGTAGTTTTTTTAATTTAAAGCTAATGAATAAAAACATTTGCTACATTAATTTTGGTCTATATCGTTTGGATATGAATATATATAAAATTCAAACCCATTTTTCTCCCGGACCATCAAAATTAATCTGTTTTGAAACCATGATTAAAATGTATTTTAAAATTGTAATTATTTTTGAAAATTAACATTTAAGAGTAAAATAACAAAAATACATTCATTTTGAACACATGATAAAATTTACTTTTAAAAGTTGATATGATAACATTTTATTTTGAAAGTTGAATTTTACAAATAATTAACAAGGGAAGAAAAACAATTAATTTATTAAAAAGCTAAGTTTGCAATATAAGAAATGAGCAAAAAATATTTAAAAGATTATTATTATTATTATTGTTATTATAACAATATTGAATTCGATTTATACATCAGGGATAATTAAGTTAACTGCTGCATACGCTTCCTAAATAAGTTCAAGGGAAATTCCTTATCGATATGTTAAACTTGTGACACTTCACGTACACCAATGATGCCTTATACCAACTTGATACAACTGTGGCATATATATATATATATGAGCATAATCTGTTGACGTTTACTATATTCAAGATCTGGATTCTTCTTAGCATGAGGTTTTTTTTTTCCTCTCATCGTTTTTGACTCCCTACTTCTGGTAGGAATTAGATGATTTAAAAAAAGAAAGGGTACTCTCTTTTGACTTTGTAGCAAAAAGCATAAGGCCCTCTTTAAATATCTCGAAGCACTGTCTTAGCTAGGCTTCATTAGGCATTATGTGTAGGGGAAATCCATGGCCGATCATTTTTTTTCCTAAAATATGCCAACGATGAAACCTAAGCTCCATTCGTCTTTATAATCATTGCTAGGGGAGGCGGATATTAATATCTGATTTGTCAGTAAAACATTTATATATAATCCAAGTGGAATGAGACCCATACTTGCACAAGACTAATCTATCGCATACAATTATCATATGATAGACAACCGGCCGGCCGCCGGCCCCGTTATTTGGCATTGAAAATTTTGTCTCCATAGGTACAGTGTTGTCGCTCAACTGTGTTAAAGATTTTAGGAATTTTTGTAATTCTATTAGGGAAAAAAAAATCAAAGAATGTCGACTTGTATTGGGATGTTGATCCGACGCGACAGCTAAGTGACCGAGCAAACCAAAACTGGTCGGAAACGGAAACTCATAGGCTCGGGTCAATCTAGATCGGCCGTATACGTATAGGGCAGAGATATGATATCAATGTCTCATGCTTTGCCCCCATCAATCTTATTCTAATCTTATTCTATTGTTTAATATTAGAATAAAGTGACATATGCTAGCACTACCAGGATTGTCTGTACATGGGCATTCGGATTATAATTGTTCTTATTATTATTCAGGGAAAAAAGTTGCATTGACCAATAAACCGATGCAATTATCCACCTTGAGTTCGTCTTATCTCCCATCCCCATTTTCTATCAAAATAATAATAATAAATAAATAAATAAATAAGGAATACGCTGCAATAATGCCCGACCCTTGATGAAAAAAAATATATATAAGGTCCAAACTCCAAAAAATAACAAACAGAACACGCAAGAGCAATAATGGACATGGAAATCATTGTTAACTCTATGTTTACCAATCAATCTCTATCGATCGTGTCTCGCTCAGCATGAGCATTTCTTCGTTCTGAATGACACGGGTCCCACTTTCTGGGACAACACCCCTTGAAACAACAATGAGCCTTTGATATAATACGATGTAGACACATTGTATATTATATATCTATATATAATATGTCGTTTGTAATATAGCCAGGCGCCCATTAAAAGTTACGCTAAAATTTAATATGCAAGCAAGCCCATATATTCTCTTGTATTAAATATTTTTTATTCGTTGGAATAATTTATAAGAAGTAGACGTCTAATATATATATATATATCTAAAAGAAAACAGCCACTTGTTTGTTTGTTTTTTTTTGTTCTTCTTCTAAAACTCTCCATATGATGGTTTGTGTGATAGAATGCCCACAATCAGCGTTTTCAAAATTCCAAATCCACAATATCACTATTGAATTCATTCACGTACGTTGGTGTTCGTAATTAATTGCACGCCCCATTTTGTTATGCTATATATATACATATATATATATATACATACTCATACGTAGATGCACTTTTGAGACACGTAGGTTTTGATTTAACATGCTAGTCAGAGTCCTCTATTCATTCCACATATCAGTGAATATCTTAGCTTGTTTGCAAACTTCAATACATAATTGAAACCGAGAGGAATTCTAAAGTGTGCCTTAAAATCAGTATGGAAACGTGTACGACGGTGTAGGCAGATACATGTATGTCCACATCGCTGCCCATGGACTCTTCTTGTCTGCACTCTCCACGAGAGATGGGACCGACGGTCTCTGCATAAATTGGAGGTCTCTCGTGGACGACACGATCCGAGTCTGCCGCTCCTTTCACTATCCTTCTTCTCCCCCACCTTTTTTTTGTTCCAACTATTCTTCTGCCTCTCTCACTATAAACCTTAATTTTCTCTCTTTCCCCTCTCTTGTTTCTCGATCGTGTCTCAAAAACCCCCGTCAACCTTAACCCAAGCCACCACCAAATACCAATGGAGATGGAGGATCACTACGGCCTGGCTGATCCCCGGCACTTGATGAGCGGTCGGCTCCATTTTCCACCCATATCGCCGCCACCCCCGCCAGATCTCTACTCCGGCCACCGCAACCACCTGGCTCCTCCTCCGTCACAGCCCTACGAGATGCTGATGATGGCCCCGCCGGGCAGCAGCCACGACATCATGATGCATCACCACCATCATCATGCTGACCACGATCAGTTTCCGACGTCGGATTACAATGCCCAGGGTACCGTTACTGCAGCCACCCCCGCCGGTGGCTTCGGAGGCGGATTAGAGGCGGTTGATATGGGGTGTCTGGGCGGCGACGGCGGGACGGGAAGGTGGCCAAGGCAGGAGACGCTCACGCTGCTGGAGATCAGATCTCGCCTCGATTCTAAGTTCAAGGAGGCTAATCAAAAAGGTCCCTTGTGGGACGAAGTCTCGAGGTGGTACCTTATTTTAATTTTTAGTTTATCCCAATTAATTAATTACTCCTCCAATTTAGTTTGTTGAGTTTATTACCATATTTATTATTAATTACTATGATATATATATATATATATATACATTTTTCAACCTTTTCATGCGTACAGTCTACAATTAATTTCATTTTCAAAGTAGTTCGTTGTTGTACACTATTCAAGCTAAGTCATATTAATTAATTAATTATATATAAATAATCTAAAACATTGGGTTAATTAATTTGGTGAGTTTGTAGAATAATGAATGAAGAGCATGGATACCAAAGAAGTGGCAAGAAATGTCGAGAGAAGTTTGAAAACCTGTACAAATACTACAAGAAAACTAAGGAAGGCAAGGCCGGGCGACAAGACGGGAAGCACTACCGCTTCTTCCGCCAGCTGGAAGCCCTCTACGGCGGCGGAGGAGCAACTTGCGACAGTACCGCCGCCTTTAACAACAGCCACCAATTCACGGCCCCTCAGGCGGTTCCTCAGCCCCAAAAGCAAAAGCTCTCCGACAGCCTCAGCCTTTCCAACAACTCCTCGGAGCTGGACACCTCCTCGTCCCACCACCACGACGACGACGACTCTGCCGAGGCCGCAGAGAAGGGGAAGAAGAGGGCGAGCGGAGGGAAGAGGAGCTGGAAGGCGAAGATAAGGGAGTTCGTCGACTCGCAGATGCGGCGGCTGGTGGAGAAGCAGGAGACGTGGCTGGAGACGATGCAGAGGTCGCTGGAGCACAAGGAGCGGGAGCGGATGCTTCGCGACGACGCGTGGCGGAAGCAGGAGGCGTCACGGATGGACCGCCAACAACGCTTCTGGGCCAGCGAGCGGGCGTGGATCAAGGCCCGCGACGCCGCCCTCGTGGAGGCCCTCCACACCCTAACCTCCCAATCCCTAACAAAGAATCCCACCACAACCGATAATGACGGTTGGTCGGACTGCGAGATCGCCAGGCTGGTGCAGCTGCGGACGGGGATGGATGAGAGATTTGCGGCGCATATCGGGTGCTCCCAGGAGGTTCTGTGGGAGGAGATTGCGGCGGAGATGGGGTACCAGAGGAGTGCTTCCGTGTGCAAACAGAAATGGACGGACATTACCAACGACAACAACAACAACGACAACATTAATAACAACGCCTTGTTCCTTAAAGAGTGCTGCAACGTTATGAGTAACAAGAAGCGGAAAGAGCACTCTGCGAGGAGCTACTGTTACTTTCCAACCGCAGTCGATTCGGGCTACGACCATGTTGTGGGAGCAGGGGCAGCGGCGGAGACGGTGCCCTACTTTGAGATGGACGAGCGAGGGCCGAAAATGGCGGCGCAGACATCGGAATTATTAAACGGCAGCAGCAGCTCTTCGCCGTGTGATCCTCCCCCTAATGGGGCGGCGCAAGTGCAGGAGGGGTGCTTCCGGATGCTGATGGCTAATGGAGGAAGCAGCTTGTGGGAAGATTACGGGTTGAAGCTTAATTAGGTAATAGCATTCATGGGGTTGATGTCCCAGGCTAGGGCTGATAGTCATAAAAATCATTTTTCTTAATTTGTATTTTAAACCAAAAAAAAAAAAAAACAAATGCTGATCCATCGGGTGGTTTAGGCCGGATTGTTGTAGTGTGTTGCAGTTTTAACACTTGATTTATGTTTCCGTTTAGCTTTATTTAATCAGCATTTGTTTGGAGATCAGCTTCAACCCTACCATTTATGAACCTTTAATATTTCCACTTTATTTTACTTGACAATTCAAGAATGAGTATATATAGATGCAGGTTGCACTACTACCTGGCCGCATTGTACCATCCATTGCTAATTGATGTGATATATATATAACCTCTAATTATATAAATTAACTCTAATCATATAATCCCTGCACAAAACTATTATACGGTAAAACTACTGCAATAAGACTTTCTTTCTCAACGATCATATATTGAATCCACCTGTCCTATTATGATTTTAAACCCTTCATTTCTTCATCTTGATTCTTAAGCGAGTTCTCATATTTAATAAATTCGATTTTTAATTAGTTCATGTTTGTTAAGGGGAGGAATCATAAACCTGTAGACTTTACAGTGATGCCTCCTTTTAATTAGATTACATTACCAATTATATATGTAGTTTTGGAACTTCTTCAAGCTTCACACGCAACAAATAAACGTTTGTAGAGTGTTCTTTCACCTAAGCACGAACACTTTTTTTTTTTTTTTGAATCCTTTAATTTAGTTGGCTTTTCCGTATGCTGTTAATGAAAATTCTCTATCCCCTCTATCAACAACTCGAAAAAGAATAAAACTACTGCATTGATATGTAATAATTATTTCAAGTAGATTTTTTAAAGTTGGTGAATGGGCTAGACTTATATATATATATATATATATATATATATATATATATATATTACACACACACACAAGCTAGCATGCAGCTGATCCTCTACCCAGAATCCGGGTGGAGGGCAGAAGAGCAGTAAAATAAAAATTTTGGAAATTAACAAAATAGGAGTCAAATGGAATTTTCAAAAGCTGAATATTAAATGCAGTTACTATTTTCTCAGACACCATGATTCGTGAAAGGGTGATTTCAGGTCCATGGAAAGACCGAACAGTGCAATTCCAAATGAGGAAAATTGCATCACTTGGATTTTGTGATAAAATGAAACCCAGCCTATGAGTTTTGTGTCGTTGCAGATCTCACCCCTCTAGGCATCGGTAGCAGTGAAATCTCATCCCCGAATCAAGAGTGGGTGAAAATGAAGCTAGCAGATATCATTTTGTTTTCTAAAGAATATAAATTTTATAAAAAGCAAAAGAAATAAAAAAAAATCGTAATTGCTAAGCTCATCTTGTTAGTTAATTTGTCACCCTGCGTAATCTTGTAAGGCCTGTTAAGTATACATACATGTGTTGAAGATACATATGTTAGTATATAACTGCGCCAACGTCAGTTTTTAGAATAGGTTTTTTTTTGTTCGTCTCAAAATAAAATTATTATTTTTATATTCTAATGTATAATTTTGTATATTTTTTCATTTTAAGGGAAACTCCAATGCTTTCATTTTTTTCTAATATACACTTTATTTTATTTAAATATATTTATTTGAAAAACACGCAATATATTTTAATATTATTTTCTGTTTTATTTACATATAATTTTATTATTCATTCAACCAAAAATATATGAAGAAAGAGTGTAAAATTGGTTGATGTGGGTGTTGAACCTTTTTTTGTTTTTTGAATCTTCCCCTCTCTCCTTTAGATCTCTATTCTCTGTTAACAGAGGAGAATGTAGTGAAATTGTAGTCGTCTACGATCTACATGTGCGCTTGGAGTGTTTAACACTCACGGATAAAAATGCTTAAAAAAATAAAAAACAACTTCAATGCGTGGCACTGATTTCAAGTAATAATAACTATATAAAAAATAAACAGAGAAATAAATTTTGAGGGAAGCTGTGAATTGATAGGTGTAATCGTCACGAAAAATATACAATTTATAGCATGCCGAAGGAAGATTTCCATTAATTATACGTAATTTTAAATAAAATGGATCTTAATTGATTTATAAATATATTATTTCTTTCCATTCACACTAACTTCTCCAAAAATATTTTTTAAAAAAATTTAATTTTTTTTTAAATTTTAAATAAAAATATCCTATATCAAATCATTCAAACTCTAAAACTTAAAGAATAAAAAAAATTAAAGAGTAATCTGCTATTTATTTTTAAATATTTCTTAATATATGTATATTTAAATTAATTATAATAATTTAAAAAATTAAATAAAATATTAAAAGTTATAATTTAAAGAAATAAATATAAAAATGAGAATGAAACCGTAAAAAATAAATAAAATATATCAAATAATATATTATTTATTACCTAATATAAAAATTATTAAGATGCATAATGTAACTTAATATCGTAAATGTTATTTATTAGTTATGCAACTTTATAATACGTTGCATTGCTCAATTTTAAAAGTTCAAAGTTTTCTTTGTTAAAAGTAATTAAATAATTAAAAAAAGGGTTTCGAGTGTTTTTTTCCTTTCTACTTTTGCCAAGTCAACAAAAGTATATAATAGAGGTCTTTTTATGGCTACCATTAAAGGCAAACATGAATCATGGCCTTGATCGTGCATTGGTCGTATTTTCTAATTCCCTACAGTTGAAGGTGGCCTATTTAGATCGAGTTAACATATGTTTTCTTAATCTTCCAAAAAATTTAAAATATACGAAACCGTGCTGTCAATGTTTTATCCCTCAGATTCAAAATGAAGGGTTAAAGTGACTAACTGAATTTTCTAGCTAGTTTTTTTTTATTTTTTATTTTCAAGCTAGTAATTGAGCCGGCTCCGACTCCTGTTAATTATCGTAAGTTGCGTAACCCATGTTTGTTAAATCTCTAAAAATATTGTTTGATCGAGAAGGAAGTGAAGCAGACGAAAAGGACCCTTCATATGTTGTATTTGGTTTTTTTTTTTCTATTGTTATCATATTCTTCTCTCTTATATAATTTTTTTTTTTTGAAGTCCTCAAATTATTCAAAAAAAAAAGTTGAAAAAAGCAATGCCGGGGCCTTGAAATGGAGGACCTTCCCACGGGCCTATTGCTGAGTGGTAAAATAAGCTGAGTCTTTATGGGAAATCTCATGACTTACCCTGGGTCTGTATAATGGGATGTTACATACCATGAGCGATTAGTCAGTAGCGTGGTACGGGTGTTGTTCTGTTTTACTCAGTTCGTGATGTGTCTAACCCATTACCATTGAAAAGCAAAAAAAAAAAAAAAAAGGAGAGAGAGAGAGAGAGAGAAGTGGAGGGCTCTGGGAGATCAAATTTAAACTTGTCTTGTGTACTTGGTGATTTAAGGAGCAATAAGAATCTGATGATCAACAATCCTCCTCCTAAATTACTTGTCAAATACCATAAGTTTTTTTTCATCACGCAATTTCTTGTTGGATTGGTTTAAAAAAAAAAAAAAAAAACTTGTTGCATTGGTTTCTAATAATCCTCATTTTCAATTTGATTGACTAATCTTTCATTAAAAAAACATTCTATAAAATTTTAATTGTTTATGAATGGATACATATTTATGAATGGATGCAGGAATAAAAGGGAGGGGGCAGGCGGCAAGACATACAGTATAACCGCGTTGGAATAAATTGGGAACTGCAAATTTGATAAACTTGATCCATGGGGATATAAATAAAGGGATATATGGTAGCTAGGTAGGTCTTGAATTTCAAATGCCAGGGACATTGTATTATTTCACCATGAATATATGGTTGGTGGGTCTTGAATTTTAAATGCAAGGGCCAAGGACAATGTGCCTTTTCAAACAGTCCATATAACCGTTAGACCAAGTGTTTTATCCATATTGTTGTTAACATTCGCACTAGTAAGTAATTTCGAGTAGAACTAACTTAGCCTGCCTCTCTTTGGATTATCAGAGAAGTAATTTGGGATTATAGAGATCCTAATCTTTTACAGAAAGTCAAGATAAAACTCAAATACAAATGATCAACGTTCGTGGCATAATTATGACATTCATAGAGTTTTTTTTTTTTAAAACGGCCCCTTGGAATTATAAAAAATATTTATTTTTATTTTTTAAATTTGATGTCAAAATATGATACTTCAAAATTTCATTACTACAAAGCAGGTCCTATTATTAATATCCAATTTTACAAAGACTACATTTATTCTAATACTTTTCCAAACTCACAGTCTATACATCTACATTTCAACTTGTGATTTAAGCCTATGTTTCACAATCTTTCATCTGGTAGGAGTACCAACTTGTTACATATTATTAAAAAGTCAAGCTTATAGTTTAATATGTATGAACTTGTAGTCACGACCCTCTTCAACAAATTTTCGGTTTAAACTCTGCATTTTCAAACTAGTTTAAATTTTGTTTTGTACTCTTTTTGTCAAGTGAATAGCATTAACTTGCGGACTAACTATTTCTAAACTTTTGGGGCACGATCTTGCCATTTAGCATGCTATTACTAACCTCTATTCACTTGAGCTAATTCCACCTTCAAGTGTCCACTTAACAACCCATATAAGTTGTCCACTTAACAGCCCCTATTCGGGGCACTTAACTAGGGGCACTTAATGTTTTACGGCCCTGATTCAATTAGCAGCCTCTATTTTGTAGGCCTGGTTCAACGAACTAGGCCGCCTACGTCTACGAGTCCCTCTCTCAATGCAAAAGCGAAAAGCGTGGTCTATTCCATTAGACCATGCATGCCTGGAATATGTGTGTCTGTGTGTCTATATATATATATAATCAATAGGCTGAAAAAAAAAAAAAAAAAAAACCAAGCGGCGTGGCATCAACAATCCTGCTTCAAATAATTAACTCTACTACCATCAATAATAATCACCACTTCATTCAGCCACCAAAAACTAGACGTCACAAAATAAGTTTTTTTGGAGGACCAAACAGGCCAAGCGGCCATGTATTTACGACCAAGTCGTTTGTTTCATCTGCCGAGGGCCTAAAACATGTTATGACAAAGCAACCGATACACATCAAAACATAAAAACTTAAATTTCAAAAACAAGATATACGAAGTCACATAAACTTCATGAAAATTTCCATAAAAGGGAACCAAATAACATCAAATTTTAACAAAAAGAAATGTTTGGGGAGGATGTCATAAACCAACAGTCACCATGCAACTTGCTGGGCAAACCTTATTACCGCCCTTAAAAGGCCCACTCTGAAGAAGAGAAAAGATCACAATCCTACTTATATGCCTGAAAATAGGACATGGTTGTCTCCATTAGCTCACCATGTTCTCCTTCGAAACAAAACTAACACAAAAGCGATCAGTACTTGTAATCCTTCACGTGGAGGCTCTCAGAAGCACCCTCACCCAAAGGAGCATCGCCCTTGTAAGTTCCAAGAGTTGCTTCGGAGTTGGCCTTGCACCTAGAAAGGAATGCAGCCTGAGCCTTCTCCACGTTTTCCACTTTCCCACCCCAGGCCTTCAGAGTGCTCTGCTGAAGAGCACGTCCAAAGGAGAACGTAAGGGTCCATGGCTTCTTCGCCTTAAGTTTGTTCATGGCGTTAAGGTGGACGGTAGCCTCCTCCTCACTCTGCCCGCCAGACAAGAATACCACAGCAGGAACTGCAGGAGGCATGGTTCGCTGCAAAGCACGAACAGTGTACTCGGCAACCACATCTGGGGAAACCTTTTCTGACTCTGATCCAGGTGTCACCATGTTGGGCTTCAACAGAGTACCCTCCAGCAGGACATGGTGATCATTGAGTGCCTTGTAGACAGCGGCAAGAACACGCTCTGTCACATCAGCGCACCGGTCAATGTCATGGGGGCCATCCACCAGGATCTCTGGCTCAACTATGGGCACTAAGCCATTCTCCTGGCAGATCATGGCATATCGGGCAAGCCCATTAGCATTCTCCAAAATTGAAAGAAAAGACGGCTCATTGGCGCCAATCTTAAGCACAGCACGCCACTTGGCAAACCGGGCACCAGCCTCATAATACTTCTGGCAACGTTTGCCAAGGTCATCAAGACCTTGGGTGGTGGTTTCACCGTCAGTCCCGGCCAGAGCAACTGTGCCCTTGTCAACTTTAATCCCAGGAAGTACTCCACCGGCCTTCAAGACATCAACAAAGGGAACGCCTGCAACATTTAACTCACAATTAAGAATTTGCTTTATGGAGACAGACAGGACAAATTTTACGATCTATATATTCACCATCGTACTATACCTTCAGCAGTCTTCTGATAGAGAGTTTCCTCAAAGAGAATCACCCCACTGAGGTACTGCAGAGCATTAGGGGTGCAGAAGAGCAGCTCCCGAAGAGCCCTCCTATTGGCTTCAACATTCTCAACATTGATGCTTTCAAAACGCTTGCCAATGGTGCCAGTTGACTCATCAGCGGCTAGGATACCCTTTCCGGGGGTGCCAATGTAGGCAGCATTGTGGATAAGCTCATCTACAGGGTAGAAAAAGGTTACCAGGTTTGCTTCATAGTAGGATCTCACAACAGAAATATATATATAGAAAAGACAGGAAACAATTTAATCAGCATCTTAAGAAGATAATGAGAACATGAACTTTAACACAGATAGAGGCTTCTGTGAACTTTACTTCTATTATACAAAACATTGTAGTAAAAGCAATATAATAGCCAAATCAGTAAAAGCAATATAAGTAACACATTGACCCTAGGGGAAGGTAAATAAATACACCAAATGCAAACTTTCATCAATAGGACCAATATACATAATAAAAAATAAAAGAAATTTTGTATTTTTAAAAAAGGAAAAAAAAAAAAAGGCAGAGGCATATTCACATCTCGCGGTAATTACAAACTACTAAAATTCCATGCAAGGATTACGAGATCTAATATATAAAATAAACTCGGTACTCCAAATATAAAATTTTGATTTTTTTTTGTAACGGACAACAAATTGAATCACGGAAACGAGAGAAGCTAAGAGCATACGAACAAAGCCAGATTTCATTTTTTTTGTATTGCTTAACCTTTAATTTGATACTCCCTTTCCTCCCATCACGATCTATAAATTACGGACTATACTTAAATAAGGGATTAACAATCAACCGAACAACTACACAATCACTACGCGTAAGGAACCCTAAGACCTGCAACTACAGAGATTATAAGTAAATAATCATAGATATACGTACAGTGAACGCAAATCTCACGATAAACCAACAACAGAACAAAACAAATCGGTTAATTAGGGTTTTGGTAAAATAATCAAGATCCAATATTTGTTTCGATTTGGGTAGATACAATCCTAATAGCTAGTAAATAAATCACAGATCTGGAAACAGAACTGCAACACGATGATGATAATGGTATTAATAAATTAAACTAAAAACATAGGCATAATTAAACAGATCTAACAACAAGAACCAGAAAAAAAAACACGATTCAAAGGAGCAAAAGTCTTAGAAATTAACCAGCGTATTTGCCCCTGTAGCAAGACATTCTGCGACGAGGTTGCTTAAGACGAAACTTTTAAGGAAGAGAGCGAAGGAGTTGGTGGAGACGAAAGAAGAAGAACCACAGAGACAAAGACAAGACACAGAGAGAGGAGAGTAGGGGTGCTGTGGGAGGGGGGGGTTTTATGGGGCGGAGGAAAAAAGGTTTAGCGGACGGGTGAGACCGTGAGAGGAAGAAGCGCTCCCACGTGGCGTTGTTTGAGTGGACACATGGTAATCCCGTGGCCTCCCGTGGATTGCGACCCGCTGTCTGTAAATGTACCGGTGGTTTTTTCTTCCTGTTTCTTTGTCTTCGCCGCACCTTTTTACTCTTTTGCCCCCCCTGCCGAAAAATAATGGTTTCTGCATTTTGACTTTTTCAAACACGGTCAGCATTCAAAAATTAGTAGGCTTGTTATTTGGATTAATAATAATACCCAATAATTAATACACCCAATAACTTTCTCTCTTTTTTTAAGACGATAACTTTCATGCTTTTAAAGCTTTATAATAAAGTTTCAGGTGTGACAGTTGATTATTATTAATCATTTACGGAAATCAATACTATGCTAACCTGTGGTTGATTTTAATTTTTTTTCTTCTTAAATTATGTATTTATTATGGAAGCTGTTGTCAAAAAAAAGAAAACAGATGCAAGCACCAAAATTATATAGTTTTGTGTGCAATTTTGTTGTTGCATATACAAACTTCAAGGGCCACGTGAACGTGTAATAGGGTTGAATTTGGATGTATGGTTTTTGGTGAATTAATTTGATAGTCATTCTATCAAATTAATTATATATCTGATCATTCTTATTGTTTTATATCATTCTATATAATTTATAACGTTTTATGGTTACATGTTATTGTTTTAAGTAAAAAAAAACAACTTAATATACTCTGACCATTGTTATTCAAAAGCTAAAAATGAATGCCACAACTTAATTATATCTCCTCATATGTAATAAATAATTGGAATATATCTCTCTCAAGTCTCATTTCACCTGACTGAATTTATTGTGTCATGTTTTTTTGTTATAAATTAAAATACTACATTGTATTTGAAATTAATTTTATAAGAGAAAAATATATGTTTAAAAAGCATGATGAAATTAACATACTCACAAATTTTGAAAAAAAAAAGCATTAAACCCTTAATTTGTGTGTTTTGTGGTCAAACAAAAGTTCAGAGAAAATGTTATTATTAGACACCTAATTAATAAAATAAAATAAACAATGAGAGCTGGCACGGTGGTGGTTGAGGCATTCCACGCCAGTCATATAATAATATTTGAAATATAATATAATATTTGGTTGTGGCAATCGTGATCTAGGATTCTAGAAGGGTAGGAATGGAACATGATTTTCAAAACCGGTGGCAGTCAAAACGAGGGACGGAAAACCATCAGACCCACCGGGAGACTTCAATAATCATCAATATGGAAAAACCGGTGACAAATCATGGACACAAATATATATATATATATATATAAAATCTATTGAAATTATAAATTAAATACGTCATCAGTTTTTTAAATATTCGGTTTCTTTTTTTCTTTCAACAAAAGACAAATCTTTCACATATATATATATATATATAACTTTAATACACATCTTCTAGATATATTTTGAAATTATAATGTAAAGCCTTTTGACTTGGAACACAAGTCACGCCTTTTATTTCTTTTGGTTGGAGGCCAGTCGGTTATCGATCCGCAATTATGGGCTTGTTTTTTTTAAAATCTATTTTCTATTTTAATTTTAAAACATATTTTTAAGTTCGAAGAAAACGAAAATTAAGAATAATAAAAAATTGTTTTTATTTTTCTATATTAAAAAAATAAGAAATTATTATTATTATTATTATTTTCTGTAATGCTATCATCATATATATGTTTAAATTAAAAATGAAAAACATACAAAAAGAAAAAAAAACCAGGCTTTATTGACCAATGAAATGGAAAGGCCAGGAGGGCTGAGTTTGTGGGCAATAAATTGATAATAATTAGTCACGTGTGAACTAAAAGCCATTCCCATAATTTATCTCTCATTCGTCATTCCCATCCACAGGACCTTCTGAAAAAAATATATGTTATCACGGGTATCCGATGAACCGAGCCAGATATATATATATCGTATCCGTTTGATTTAGGCTTGATATACTTTTTGAATTATAAAGTGTACTATATACTATTATTTACCTTCCATTCAGAGAGAGAGAGAGAGAGAGAGAGAGAGAGAGAGAGAGAGAGAGAGAGAGAGAGAGAGAGAGAGAGAGAGAGAGAGAGAGAGAGAGAGAGAGAGAGAGAAATAGTGTTTTTTTTAACTGTAATATAATGGTGGTGCTGGGGGTCGGGAGGGTTGCCTAATCACTGTTCAGTGGTAGAGGGCTTTCAGGTTTGTAATGCATATTTTTCACGTTCACGCACAACAAACACGTACAATCTGCGCTTCAATTCGCTCCCACCAACCTATCTTCTTCATTTTGTAACCACCCTTCTGCTCCATTCAAACATCTAATAATTAAAACCACTAGTTTCTTTTTTTCATCTTCCATCCCAGAAAACTTCATGTCTTGTGTCTGGCCTGATATGATCCATCCTGCCACCTATATGTAGTTTAGCTTAGCTATTGATAATTACATATTTTTACATAAAAATGTAGTACTATATACTGATCGATCCTGCTATAAAGGGAAGAGCATTTTGAATATACCACCCAAGCGATGTCAACTCCAACTTATGCAGTCCAAATTAAATCAATATTTTCAGTCAATAAATTTATGCAAACTAAACCATGCCCATCCCTTGCAAACTACAACACAATTTATCGAATCCCACATAGACAAGTTGGACAAAGTATAACATTCAACCATTTTTTGTCCTATATATAATGGCTGTTGTCAGGTAACAGTTGGTCACCAGAGCCGCGCCGGCCCTGCCTTTTTGCAGGTTGAAGCCGCCACTCGAAGCCTCTAAATTTTGAGAGCCTCCGAATCCTTATATCCTTCTTCCTCTCCTCCACAGTTCTGCTAGATGCCAGTCCACCGGTCTAATTCTCTATAGTTTTTGAATTAGTTTTATGAAATGGGTAATTTAGGGTTTAATAAGTCCATAGCGATCGTTTCCCTTCCTCATTTCTTCCCATTTCAAGTAATTTATTTATTTATTTTTGTTTCTTTCCCTGTATTTTCATAACCGGAGGAGAACAAAAATAGATAAATAAATAAAATCAAAGCAAAGCAAACAAAATAAATGGTTTTTAGTTAAAATTTAAATTTGCATATGAAGGAATTTTATTAGGTAATGAAATCAAACAATCAAGTTGTTACAATTAATTAGATAAAATATTTTTTAAAACCTTAAAAAAAAATGAAATAGAATAAGCCAATAACTCTGTCAGTCCTATTGTCTCTTCGAGTCACTGCCACATATAACTGCCTTTTTGGACCGCTGGGCACTATTTTTTTTCCTGATTTTATATTCCTTTATTTCATTTTTCGGAGGCCCAAGTCCAAACGTCTTGAGCAGAAGGTCCCTCGAGTTATTTATAGCCCACGAGCAAGCCTAGGCCCTATCAGTTTTTTTCCTTTTTATTTTCAAAAACAGTTTTGAAAATTAATTTTGTAAAATAGTCTTGAAATCAAACATGAAACATACGTATTTAGCAATGTTTTTCAAAATTAGTTATATATATATAACTAAGTTTGCTTTTCGATCATTATGTAAGATCCCACGAAGAGCGCAGATCTAATGACTTCACCGCTAACTTTGCTTTTGCTCACAGTCACAGAGGAGAAATGTATTATTACAAGAGTCAAGAAGGTTCATAACTTTGGTCGAAGCTACTAATTAATGTGACATAATGGGAAGTTTTTTTATTGGTAATTTAATTAAAAGGCCATTATAGTCAATTCCATTTTGTCACAGATTTGGTGGTAAATAATGCTTTTAGCTGAATCTTGTCCCCTAATGTTTAACTGCAAATAAAACAAACGTGAGAAAATCATCATATTGATGAAAAAAGGGGGGGCAAATCTTTTAAACATGTGTGTGGCACACCGTGCCTTCTAACAGATTTGGTATAAGTGGCACACCGTGCCTTATAAAAAAATACAGATACAAAAAGAAAAAAAACATATGGGGCCAGCAGTGTTTTGATACGTAAATCCTCAAAATATATGCGTGTAAAGAAAAAACTGCTAAAACATTAAATTATGGGCGGCATAAATAAGTAGACGAGGCCCACTATTCTATATATATATATATATTAAAAAATATTATGGATGAACTTTACTTGGCACTGTTCACATAAGAAACTTGCATGTGTCCCCTCATAAACGCGTGGTCCATCCACTTATATGAAGGTGAGGTCGACATATAAGTTTTTAAAAAATTAGTTATTATTGCAAAGTTATTTCACATTAAAAGAATTGAGTAAGACTTAAAAATATTTCATATTATGACATACAAATAATCTTAAGTTTTGATTTGATCTTAACAGTTGTGACACCAGCTCACATAGTCACAGATATGTCATATATGTCTCAAACATAAAATTACCATTATATATATATATATATCCCTTAAACTATCTTCTCATGTAAAGAGAAAAGAATGGCCACCCAAAAATTGGAATATTTTTTGTACGCATTTGTACCCAAAGTTTATATACCACACACTTTAGATTGTATTAATTAATAAACTTTATGCAACGAATCCATTCTTGATTTTGAGTTGATAAAAAAGAAAAATCCTTTTCTAACCTTTTGCTTTTTCTGTTCTGTTCAGATAGAGCGTACGCAGGGAGGACATCACGTATGAAAAACAACAAGTCAAACAGTTTATTGTGGCTATTAATTATTCTCTGTGCCTGTGACCTCCATTTTCATAAGTAAAATGAAAACTATAGTGCGTACGGTACGGAGCTGAAAGTGAATGGGTTTGTGACAGATGGTGGGAACTTTTCCCCCCTTTTTATTGCATCAAAGAAGTCGTCTGGTCTGGTGTGGTGTGAAGAAAGTACTCGCAATCTGACGAACCAAACCCACCACCCTTTTAGCCAGCGGAGTCAAGTAAAGAATTATTATTATTATTATTATTATTATTATTGGGCATTGCTTGTGAACCTCGTACAACTGAAATTCGTGGCGTCGAGTAACAAAATACTTATTTTAAGCCCCCAAGTAACATGGAACAATATCTGTTCTGTTCTGTGGTACCTTAATTAATTACCTTGTCATGTCACAATGTTACATTGTCACATTGTCACATGCCCAACCCTATACATTATATATATATAGTAGATAAAAGTTAAAATCATACCATGTCAAAAAGGACTGTAGTAAAGTTTCCGTGTACACACACACACCAAAAAAAAAAAAAAAATCAAACCGCCACGCCGAGGAAGGTCATCACACAACATTTCAACCCCTTCTTCCCCACCCCACAGGCCACAGCTGCCACTTCAACCTCACGTACGTATACAATTCAATTAATTTGTATATGAAAACCAATAATAATCAATCCTGATTCAATAATATATATCAACTATATATGTATTATATCTTTTACTTTTTTCATTTTAAATAAATAAAGCAAAACAAAATTAATTAGAAGAATGATGATGATGATGATAAGGAGTCGTGAGGTGGATTCTTACAGGTGGCGCAGATGAGCAGAGAAAACTCAACCCGTTCTTGCTGGTCCTTGGAGGATGCGTTCCCCATATTCATGGTGAACTTCTCCTCCTGCAGCCAGAGTCGACTCGCCAACTCGCTCCGCGTCCGGAACATGAAAACCGCGTAGCCGGAAGCGGGGTTGAAGAACCAGTCGTGGACGTCCCACATCATGTCCACCAAACCCCCATCCACAAAGATGGTCTGGTTGCCCCGGAAGTTCCACACCAGCCTCTCCACCCGGACCACCTTCCTCTGGTCCACCCACACCGACAGAACCGGGTCGCCCCGCCTCCGCCCCGATTCCCGGCTGCACTTTATCACGATATCGTGCGCCGGCGCTCCCACCGCCCCGCTAAACTGCGCCCTCGTCGCGTACGCCGCGCTCCCGGAGAAATGCTCGCTCCGCGAAACCAGCAGAGGCTTCGCCTTCCCCGCCGCGATTCGGCCCTCCGGGTCGTCCGAGTTCCCGCCGAGGGCCAGGGTGGGCTCCGAGTCCGCCTTCACCAGCAGGTAGAACGACCCCCGGGCCGGCTCCGGCCCGGCCCCGTACTGCGCGGAGGTGAGGTCCCAGTGGACCTCCATCTTGGTCCCCGAGGAGGAGTGGAAGGCCTCCGCGCCCTGGAGCTTGCGGAATTGGCGACGCGGGTTTTGGGAGCCGCCGCCGTGATCGACGGAGACGGCGAAGCCTCGGGCGTGCCAGGTGACGGTGATGAACAGGTGCTTTTGGTTGGAGAGCGTGGACCTGTAGACGCAGGTAACGGCGATCCGGACGGACGGGGCGAGGTTTTGGGCGGCCGTACGCGGGCGACTGGACGGACCGGAGCAGTAGGAATCGGATACTTTAACGGCGTGTTCGTTGTAACACGAGGCTATGCTTCTCATGGTCGCTCACACGCTCACGCCCACAATCACAATCACAAACAAAGGGAACGGAAGACTATATACGAGTACGAAATTTAAAATTACTAGAGAGAGAGTGTGTGTGTGTGTGTGTGTGTGTGTGTGTGTGTGTAGGGAGCTGAAGGAGAATGCTTTTGGTGAGAGCTAAAAAAATCTGACTTTGTTGGTTGACAGCTCTCCTTCAATAAATACGATTCCGTTACTTCCCAAATCTTTTATGATATATATTAAATTTCTCACTAGCTTCTTCTTGCCCGTTCACATGGGTTTCTTTTTTCTTTTTCTTTTCTTTTTTTTTTCATTTTTTTTTAAATGTAATTTTAAGTTTCCTATTTGTTCTCAATTTCTCGTGTAGCTAATAATATAATTATATATGTTATTGTTTAAAATTAATGAGAAAATGGTGAGAAAGTGGGAGTTTCCTTTATTTAATAATGGGTTTAAACAGGGGAACAGAAACGCCAAAAAAGGAGGGGAGGGGATGAGGATTCAGGGGAGTTAAAGAAGAATATAAGTAAATGGGTTCTCCAAGAGACTAATCGCACACGTTGGGTGTTATTTAAAAGCTTAAATGCAGGAGAGCGAGAAGCAAAAGTACCAATGAATCATATCCTAGCCGTTTTTATTTATTTATTTATTTATTGTGTAATATATATTTCTGTATTTTTGTTGCTGATGGTTCGAGTTATAGAATATGATAGACAACTGCCCTCCGATGCATGGCAGACACTGCGGTTGTGGGCTCTGCCGCTGAAGAAGACGACTCCATTAGCGAGGGAGGGGTGGGGGGGAGAAGGACATGCTCCACCAATCAATATCTGCCGGCTGTCTCAATGCAGCTCCTACCTCACTTCAAGATCAATCTTATGGATGTCGATCGTCCATGTCGGCACCCTATGCCTAACGTATACATTTATTAAATAAAAAAGGCATATATTATATATCAAACCCACAACAAACAAAAATATATAACAGGTATTGCGAAGCCTCATATATAATTGTATCAAAAATGATACGGTATTTGCGTTTTCGGTCGCGCTCTCGACTCATGTGTCGACAAATAATATAAAACAAAATGCCTTCTTTATTTATAGACTCCAGACTAGTGCCCATCGAGCTTAGGCATGTGATGCTCAAACAGTGACTAGAGCGAGGATCTAGCAGGGATTCGAACTTGCCTGGAAAAAAACTTCACCAGTAAGCGTATCGAGTAGTTACTCGAGAGTCGAGAGTATAAATGCTGTTTTGTGTTGAGCGATGTTGCATTTTTCAATGTTGTATGTTTAATATTAGCTCGACATATATAAGTATGTGCTTGAGATTTCAGATCGAGCAATAGTTTCAAATAATGTTACACCGATTGTACATAAATAAGTATGAGCCATAATAGTTTATATGACTTAGTTCATAGCCGAAAATATAACTATACTATAACATAGATTGTACATAGTATTACAGTAATTATATATAAAAGTGATCATCACAAAATTCATTGGATTTGTAACAATTTGGGACGAGTAATAAGAATGGATTCATGTCATACGGCAATAGTGTCGTTGTGTTCAAATGAAATTACCCAATAGAGGTGCGCACCAAACTATTTCCTTTGTTGTTCGATTTGTTATTATATATTCAAAAAATAAATAAAAAGAAAAGCTAAAACTAATGTCAAAACGGGTCGATATGCTTTATGATTTTTTTTCAACGTAAGCATTGACATTTTCAGATTTTAATACATCTGTAAAAGCATGTATCATGATCGATCTTACATAATTAAATCATGGTATAAACCTTCTTAGCATAGCTGTGGTCATTTCCAGCAAAATCATAGTATTTGTTTTTACTATAACTATAACTATTGATCACCATTCACCCCCAATTTAAATTCGTCATCAAAGTCGAATTACAAATTTATTTTGATGGAATTTTATTAGGTGCGGGCCGGGTATAAATTTGTCTATGTACACTCCTTAAAACAAAGTGTACCATATATTATTATTGAAATTGATACGCGGTCAAAAATAATTAAATTCACCCTAATTGAATGTTTAAGATCTAATTTATTGTAAACTTAATATAATGACTATAAATTGTGCGTGGTCCGAACACATATCACATTTTGCCTTCTTTAAGGAAACAAAATAAAGCCAAACAAAATGTTGGACCGGTTGTAAATTATCAAAAAAGAAATTAAATTATCCGTTTTGTAGGAAGAGTCAAAAATGTGTATGTGCCTCTGCGGTTGAATAGTTAAGAGCATTTTTAATTATACTTTTTAAAATTTAATCCCTTAAAATTTTTTTTAATTAAATTTTTGTAATGACTCGCTTCAGTCGTACTTCCTGTTAATCATTTACACGGTGCACGTGGATGTTTGAGATTGCATGTTTATGGTCCCTCTTGCAATTTTATTTATCACGTAGTATCAAAGCAATACCCTCGTTCTGATTTCCTTTACTGTACACACTTTGTGGATTGCAAAGTACTTTTGTGTTTGTGGAGTACACTATGCACAATAAATTTTCAAAATAAACAGATAAATAAGTTATACAACACCTATTTACATTTATTTATTATACTTGCTAAATGAAACATAGAGCTCTTTCCAACATGGTTTGGTTTGGGGTAACTAATGATGTATATTAAATTTTTATTTAATTATAAATTTGTTATCATGAATTATATTTAAATAAAACTCAAATCTACAGATTCATATATTTTTTTTTCGTCAAAAAGTTTGTTGGTGCGTATAACTAATTTCTTGCAACGATTTGCATAACCTGCAACGGTCAAACCCAACAATTAAGGTAGATGATACCAATTAAGCAAATATGGTAAAAGGAATATAATTATTAATTAGTAACTACTCTATTTCCGTCAACTCAACGAGGCACAGATTTAGGCCGTACCACATGCCTGCTCCCATAAGTCATTCAATTTATGAATATATATATATATATATATAGGACGACCCATGCATGCATTGGGGTGTGTGTATAAAACGAGGGTTGGGTGATGGTGGGCAACAGGCACGTTTTTGTAATACAGTCCAGGCACAAGCACACGAGGGTGCAGGAAGGAATCAACTTCCATGCCTGATCAAGTTTCACGTACAAGTAATTAAGGTGATCTACTTGCACCAACACAACAATGGTTGTCTGGTGTCGTACGTCATTTAAATTGCTCTATCGTTTTATAAAAACATAGTTTATCAAATAAATCTCATTCTACTATATAAAAATAAGTATAGAAAAAAACGTTTAAGATTATAAAATCAGTTAAATTCAATTAAAATATGCATTTGTTCAAAAGTAATAGAAAAAATAGAAATGAAACTCAAAAAATTGAACCCAATAACATTTCAAATTAATTGGTTCGGTTTAAATTAACTTGGCTCAATTTTGGTTCAAATTTTACACTAAATTCACTTATTGGTTTGATCTCGATATTCAAAATAATTATTTAAAATTATATTAGCGGTTTAATTTAATTTTCAAGTCAAATTTATTTATTTTCTAATTATATTGAATATGCCATACATGAAATTATAACAAACAAACTTTTTATTTATTTTAATTTTTTTTATAAATTTTTTTTTACCTTTCCTGTATGTGTTTTAAATTGCAGTATGGAATTATTTGATATATAGGTCCTGCTTAATAATATATATGTATTTGTAATTTGGATCGATAAATTAAAATTTGAACAAAGTGCACGACAAAAAGGTACCCTTTTATTAATATTAGAACAAGGAGGAGAGCATGTTATCAATCCCACCATTTTTTTTCTTCTTCTTCTTTTTTAAAATTGTCCAAAACAGTTTCTAAATCAACTAATTAGCTTCGGATGGATCAACAATGTCCTATTATGTGTTGACGTCGAATACATATATATTGTGTAGTAATTGATCACCAATAGCCTCGAGCAGCAGCCTTCACCACCAAGCTATATGAATATATAACGTATGTTTGCTTGCAAAATTAGGTAGCTAGACTCATCAATAATGGTTAGCATAGATAGCTCAGCTACCTAGTAGGCTGGGGGACTAAAATTTTTCGTCCTACCCGGTTCAAATTTGGTTCGTGGCAGATAATGGATTTGTATGAATGAAATGGTCATGCGAGATTAAATATGAAATATATATATATATATATATAGGAAAAAAAGAAAACACAATACAGAAGCAATATATAAAACAGACTAGATTTATATCCATTTCGATCATGAACTTCCAACCCTGTTGGGGGGTTCTATGGTTGAGGTGGATCTGGGAGAAACAATTACTAACTCTATAACCTTCCAACATGTCACAGAAAAAAGCAAAACAGGAAGTAGCACGCCTGAGGACAAATGGTCCCAGAAAGACATGCATGAAGGAGCCACATCAGAGAAAAATGTAGAGGACAATTTGATTGAGTTGCATGAGAGTTTCCTGCAAGCCGTGTCCCTTTCTATAACTGTTTCCTGCGGGGCTGCGCTCACGCAGTCATATATAGGACCATCTGATTGGAGTTGCATGGAGATTTCTTGGGACAAAAGTCTACTATATATATAGGGTCTGCTGTCACAGTACACAGCCTTCTTCATGCATGCTGTCCCAACTCGTGCTCGCCAGATACATGATTTTGTCCAAATCTTTTCAGAATCTGACAAGGAATAAAAGCTCTTAGAACTACGAGCTTGCATAGCAAGCATGAAAACAAAGTCTATATCTTGTTCCCGACAAAATCATGAACTTGAGTCAGAGTGATGAAATCACCATGAGTCTTGTACTATATCCAATGTGCTAGTCATTGTAGGTTTTGCAAATTTCTAGCATGAAAAACACAAAGCCCAGTGACATCCGTCGAAGTTCATTAGTGTAGATGCACGCGGACGCACAATAGAGTATCAGGACTCCCGACAATGTCAACAAGCCCAACTACAGTGTCTGCCCGGGGCCCTGCGCAACCCAATTGTAAGCAGAGAAAGCCCAAACGTGACAAGGCCCGGGCCCAGTTCGGCCCAGAGAAAACTCGGACGGACTACGCCCTGCGCTACCGTGTGCGCCACGGGATCAAGGACAACTCAAAGAAACATGTCTATGATTTTTGTTTCTTTTTAAGTTAATTTCACAAATTACCATTAATGTAGTTGGGGAAAATTATTCGTAATTGTTTTCTAATTTTCTAAATTCATTTCAGTTAGTTTTCATTATTTTGACAAATAGTTGATTCCTTGGAATGTCAACATAGGTAGCTAGTTACATATTATTATTTTTGAAAATAAAATTATTTTTAAAAACTATAAGTTCAAATCATCATTTATTAATAATTTTAATTTTATTTTTATAGCTTCCTTTTATTTTTTTAGTTATAATTTCTTCTCGTGGTCACAACATTTTTCATAATACTATTTGAGTTTTAAGTCCAAACATCCCAAGGTCACCTGTACAATTCCTATTGCTTTGATGCTTTCTGTCGAATTTCTCACACTTTTTAGAAATTTTTGGTAAAGCAAACAAACAAAACATAAACAATAAAAAATAAAACGAAACAAAACAAATAAAAATCATAATTTACATATTTACCGGCTTAATCCATTAATTATACTTTTTAGGTACATTCTCCCAATAAGTTAAGGCTGATCCCATAGAAAATATCAGCCGTAGTGGGTGCTATTATTATGGAAGTAAACAAAACAAAACAAAACAAATAATATTGGAATTGAAAAAACTCTCCGCATTTAAAAAAATATATATATATAAAATAATATCAAAATTGCTCTAAAATTAGCATTTTGGTTTCTATCCCAAATATATTAGGGACACTTTAAAAAACCTTTACCGTTTCTGCAGATATAATATAATACAATTACAGCTTTGGTTTCAAAGTATGAACGAACGAACGAACGTGTTATGGTCTGCTGCGTCTGCGTCAATCATTATCATGGAGGGGGCAAAAATCCGAAGAAAACAAAGAGGAAGCAACCAAATGAAATGCGGGAGGACGGTGTTATGTATGGTCGGCACTCGGTAAACGCATGTGTTACGTTGTGTATAATTGCCTTGTCCACAGGACACCCATATATCTTCGAGTCCCATGCCAGCACGAGTGGGGGGAATAGGTACCGGTGTTTATCACAAGCCTGCGCCATCTTTACGTATGCAATGACATCACCGAATGAATCATTCCACCTTTAAAAATAAAAGAATATTATATTTAAAAAATAGAAATAACATGTGTAATAAAATCATATGTAATGTGAACGATAATATTTTTTTTCATAATCTGTCACATAATAGTACTCTTAAAGAAATATTATACTTCTTTGTGCAAGTTTTCTAGCACGCACAAGCAGTGCCTTATTGGTTTTAATCAGAATGAAAACTAATCAAATTATTTTGGACCAATAAAATACTCATACAAAAAAAATTTCATATCATACTTACATTTAAAATTTTCCTCATATTTACCTAATTGGGTAGCTTCATGAGCCAACCCAAGCTCTTCCGTGTATTAACTCACGTGATTCCCAAAGATCTTGAAATTATCAATCACTTATTATGCTAATATATAAAGTACGTTTACGGGTAAACGATGTAAGAAATAACAAAATTTTTGAAAAGCTTAAACAATCTCTACTATCAGACTAAAATATTTAATTTGCTACAGTATTATTTTAATTGGCATCATTTTTTTTGTTTAACGATCATTTTTCTAATATATCTTTGGCTTATATTCTCTCAAATTTTTAATCCAACTGTTATTTTTAACTCGCTCCTCTACATTACCTTCACCACCGTATCATTCGCTTTCCGCTTCTTTTTCATCCCATTGCCGCAGCACTAGTCAATCACCGCAATTGTTAGTTCCTTTTCCAAACTAGATCGAGCAGTGGTCTGATTTGAGTACCAATTCAAGACTCCAATGCCCAATACCATGCGCTTGATAGCCAACGGGACCGAAACAAGTTTGATCCCCATGTTCCCTACCCTTACTTTCCTGACATCGCATGCTCGTCCCATTATATTGATATTTCGGCATATTAGGTCTAGTCTTATACTCCATTGTTGGCTATTCCTCTATTGTGGATACTCTCCTTTCGATGTTTGTAGCAAAAATGAATAAAAAGATTGGAGTTGAGAGAGCGATTAGGGGAGGGGAGATGGCGGTGGGGAAGGGAAGGGGAGGGTGCCAAGGAGAGATGGGGAGGGCGGTGTGAAGGGATGGAGATGCTAGTAAGTAAGAAAATAAAGAAAAGGATATTTTAGATTAAAAAAGAATTGATTGATGTAGCATAATAGCTAAAAGCTATAAATTTAGATAAATTAACTTAAATTTATAGCTTTAACCGATAGTATATTAATCTATTGAAATAATATTTCTTCCATGTTTGACTATACCTAATATTTGGTTTTAATATGTGAGAGCATGGGAGTAAATCTAATGATTGAGGCAAACCTTATCTTTTATATATTGCTTTCAAAACTCTAGGAGTAACATATGCGGAAGGATGGGGGTGTTTTAGGTAGAGTAAATCATAAATTGTATTATATATATATATATATATATTTATTGTAAATCCTATATATTTTTTTATTAATTTGAATAGCAAATTTAATGAAAAATTTAACAAAAAAATTATTAATCATTCAAATTTAACTCGTTAATATTTAATATTTATTTTTTAAAATATTATTTTTTTCCTGATCATATTTACTTTTTTTCTCAAGACATTTTTATCTATTTATAAAAGGATAAAATAAGAGAATTTATAATTTAATAATAAATTTTTAATTGAGCAAGGATTAAAATCGAAATATCAAAAAAAGGAGCTTTAAAAAAAGTATAGACTACTAAAATAAAATAATGAGACAGGGGTCGAATCAATCTTAATCCTATAAAATATAAATACATTCCATCTAAAACCGATTTAAGTATTCAACTATGATCGAATTCAAACACGGATACACTACTGAAATATTATATATAATTATTTAATATTAACTTAATATTCGGTAGGATTAGTGGATTACTCATTCGTCCACCAAAGAAAGGGATTGAATTTGAACCACGACTGGAATGAAATTGGGATACCTGATTAAAGAAAAATTAAAATTAGTTGAATTATATTAACATATAATTACCCTAAATGACAATAACAATAAAATAAGACAGGTGTCGAATCAATCTTAATCGAATAGAATATAAATACATCTCATTTAAATATTCAACTTTGATGGAATTTAATCTCGATAATCAATTTGTTTTTCTTTTAATGGCTTTTTCGCTGGCTGTAGCGCGTTGGGACTGTGAGTCGGACAAGGAGACCGTTTAGTGTTATAAAAACTTTATTATATGTTTGATCGCCGATCATCCCCGGAATTATTGATTTAATAACCAACACTGTTCAACAAGTTTCTGTGGTGGAAGACACTGTCACGCTGGCACTGCTGAAGAGATCACAGTCGTTGACGCTTGACTTGGTCAGAGATGGACCATCAGTTGAAGTCACAAGACTTCGTTTTTTTTCTTTTTCATATTATTGCATATTGACACTATCTCATACGGTTTTCATTTTTTACTTGGTGAGTGAATCGTTTGGTCAATCTAGATAAGCTCTGGTTGTATGCGGGCCCTCTATTGTAACAAATAAAAGTTTTATCATAATCTCTTATAATTAATTTCTATGTGTTTTTATTTTTTAAAATTATTACATGATAACTTTATTATTAATATTATAAAAAATATTTATTTTTATATAGACAGTCAAGTTATCATTCATTCACGACTATACAATTTATTCTTTATAATATTGACAGCAAAAAAAAAAAACTCTTTTCACTGTTACAGTCGCATATATCATATTTTTGCTAATCTTAATTATTTTTTGAGAAAGATCACAAATTTTTCAAGTATTGAAAATTCAATGTTTTTGGCAAGATAAATAAATTTTATTTGAGCTAGATTTTGTAGACTTTTTAATTATACATTAATTACTAATACTGTAAATATTTTAAATATTTATCAATATATTAATAAAAATATTATTTTTTAAAAAAAAAGTCTTTTTTTTTTTTTTTAGGCCAGTGACGATCGAAGCCGTTGTTGTAACAAATGTGGGTTCTACAATTAATTAATGGCGGGTGAAGTGGGCTTGACAAGCCAGTTTTGCATCAACGCGAATATTTAAAGCAAATGAGAAAATATATGGGGTTGAAGAAGAAATTAAGGTAGGAGGCGCATGCCGTACGTTTTTGTTTTTCAATTCCAAAAGTCAACGTTTACAGGCGTTCATGGTCATCTTTATTTCATCTACGATAGCGCCCATGCACATATATATGATCCAAAGTCCAAACACCGATTACACGTGAAGACGATAATTCTATCTTCCATGCATATTAATTAATTAACCCATATTTTCTTGAAGAATTAATACTCCTTCTAAATGATTAATTAATTTACTTGTTCATTAACTTTTGATTATATAATTATATAAGGCCCCCCCTCCCCCTCCCCCCCCCCCCCCCCCCCCCCCATATAAGATGCCAACAATATCCTATCCATTATATATTCAATCCCTTGTTAGTATAATTTTATAAGATATCGAATGCTTTTGTAATATATATATATATATACGCGGGATTTCCGTAATGACAATGCAACCGTTACCTGCCGAGATATATATAGTTGGAGTACGCAGTCCAGACTTCATTCATCATGTTCACACTATCTTCTAGTTTCGCGGAGTTCACAGTTCACACTACATAAATGGGGGCCAGTGGACAGCGCGGTGCTCGTTTATTATGGTGAAGTAAATAAATACATAAATAAATAAATAAGACTTTTTTTTATATCGTTTGCTAAAATATAATTTAAATTTTAAAATAAAAAATAATTATATACTGTCGCTGTGTATGTGGTGGATTTTTTTTAAAATCACAATCTAGAATTTTAAAGTTATTTAATACACTTATTTTTTAAAATAAAATAATACTTAAAATAGTTGCTTTCAAAAATAATTTTTCATCTGTAATCTAAATGTAATGTATCATTTCTTTATCTGCTTTCTGTACTTTCTTAACTGGACTCATAATAATTTATTTATTTTAAATTTTTTATGGTATCCATGTTAGAAAATAAAAAAATAAAATTAAAACACATTTTCTTTTCAAAATTATGAATCACCAACCCGATTGGCTGAGCTCATGATTAATATATACTTTAGAATATTGCTTGGAGGAGAGAGATGAGTAAATAGCTAATTTGTTACGTGGCCGAATCTACGTCGTCGAGTCAGCCTTGTTTAAATAAACCTAGCTTGCATGTGATGGTTGAAGCGTGAAAGGAAATACAAAACGGCGCCAATTTTATGCTTCTTTTGGCTGCGTGTCAGCCATTGTAGTGAAAAATCACCAACCTAGTTATTATTTGGACAAACGTATAGGTTTTTATTTGAATGAATATGAGGGTAAGAGTTCAAACTTTATGTAAATTTAGTTTAAATTAATTATTACCAAAAGCAAAAGTAGTTTTTATAAAATTTTTAATAATAAATTTAAAAATATTTATGAGTAATAAAAATTTGTCATAAATTTATAATTTTTAAAAATAAAAACAACGGCAGGGCCATTATTACAAGAAACCAACCAGGGTGAGGGCAACAAATTCCATGACCACACATAGGAATTGCAATATTATTATAATGCACGAAGGCCTGAATCAAAGACCAGTGAGACTACTGCATGATTCATTTCGTTGATAACAGTGACACTTACTTTATTTATATATTTATTAAAAAAGAAAAAGAAAAAGAAAAAGAAAAAAGAAAAAAAAGGTGCGGCAGCAGAAGCGTGAAGGCAGGGCAGGGGAGGGAAGAAAGCAAAAGCAACCACATCTTTGATTCGGGTTTGAAACTTTTTAATTAAAAGGTGGGCCACCACCCGAACCCGGCCAAAATAATGACCGACCACTGCCGGTCCGCCATCATATCATATCACGTATGAACATAATGTGTTGTTGCCTTTACGGAAGTGCGCGCGCCGGGTCGGACCCCAATGCCTCTGTTCCCGCTGCCGTCTGACTCACTCCCTCTTGCGTTTTGCCATCCCCCCCCCCCCCCCCCCCCCCCCCCAGCCCCCCTCTCTCTTGTAAACTTAAAGTTGCAACTCCTTACATATTATTATTATTGTTATTATAAAAATAACATGATTTATAAATTTAGTATTTATTATTAATTTTATATTATAATTATTAAAATTATTTAGATGTTACCGTAATTTTAAAATAACTTTTAGTTTTTAATACAGAAAACAAAATTTATTTTTATTTGATATTTATTTTTAATTTTTTTTAAATAAATTATTTTCAAATGCGTAAGATAGAAAATACTTTTTTTACTTTTATTTATTTATTTATTTGAATTTGTTTTCAACGCACGTCGCTGTAATTGGTTCTTAATTCAATTTTGTTTTTAAAGAAATCGATAGAAAATAATTCTAAATAAAAATATATTTATTTTGGGCTCAGATATTACATAATATTACTCTGTATTATTATTAGTCCTGTTTAAATATATTAAAAAACAGACATTCACAATCACATGATTAAAATTTTAAAAACAAGGCGTAAAGACCCAGTCCTCTACTCCTCTTATCATGTGATCTCTGACCCTCTGACTCCCAGCCACGTCGTGGCCGTTTTCCATTGTTTTTTAAATAGTTTGATATGTATGATATTTTTATTTCTATATTTTTCAATAATGTAATTGTTGGGTCAGTCACGCTATTTATACATATATAGGCCAACCTCCCAACCCTCTCTTCACAAGCTCTTCTCTCTCAGGTTGTTCTATATATACCTCTGGCCCTTTGTACCAAAACTAGCTGCTGATTAGGGATGATGAAGAAAGGTTCTAATAATGGCTTCCTCGCCCTCGTGGCTCTATTTGTTTTTCTTTTAGTATCATCCTCATCATCTGCGCGCCTCCTTACAGGTAAATCATTATTTATATTAGTATAATTAATTTATAGTTGATTGGGTGTTTTCCACCCGCACACACATATGTATGTGTATATGCATATGTATATGTGCATGTCTGTATGTCTGTATGAGATTATGTATAAAGGTTTACATGATTAATTTCCATAGCAGGTGAGCAGAAGGTGACTGAGGGGGCAGGTGACGAATTGTCTAATGTAAGGGTTGATAAATATTTTCATCAGATTGCGTAGTTAATTGTATGGTTTGGGGGTTTCTGCTGGATTAATTAATTATTTAACTAATTGGTTATGGGTCGCAGTTGATGGGGACAGAGACGTGCGATGGAAGGGATGAAGAGTGCCTGCAGAGGAGGATGGTCGCAGATGCTCACTTGGACTACATATACACACAGAGCCGCCACCACCAACCCGAGCGCAAGCCCTGATTAAGCCGCTAGGCAGGCGTGCGCGCGCGCGCGTGCGTTGTGTATATACACATTCCAAAATAACTAATAATAAGGGAAGACCCATCAGTATCAAGCAATTTCTCGTGTAGATGCAATCAGATATATGGGTTCGGATTCAAATATCAATAATTAATGGTGTTCTATGAGCTTCCAAATCTCCAGATTCGTGCTTCCTGATGCAGTGGCCTCTAAAAATAAAATAAATAAGCCCACCCTTCGTTCTATGAGCTTCCAATTTCTCGTGTATATACGCTTGGACTCAAAAAAAGGATAACCATGATTAATTTGAAGATGATATTATATTATAATGTAATATTAAATTTGGATTTGGTGAGATATTACTTATTTTTAAAAATAAAATTAATTTTTAAAACATTAGATACAAATAATTTTGAAGTATGTATGAGTGATGATATTCATTTGATATTACATTTTTTAAAATAATTTTATTTTTTAAAAGCAATACACGAAACAGAGTTGATTGGTATTATGATATAATATAATATTGTATCATGATAACATACATATACATACGGTGGGTGCGTGCGCGTGTGTGTATGAACACATAAAAATAAGATATTTATTGTGCTTAAATTATATCTGCTCTAACTCACTTATAAATTTTAATTTGTAACTTTTTATACTTAATTTAAACTAAAATAAATTTATTTTACAACTACTGCATTATTTTTTATTTTAAAAGTTTCATTAATTATAATGTCTTGTGTTCTAATTTAATTTACTAAAAGCGTATTAAAGTTTATTTGGTCTTACTCCAGTAACAAAATTGTAAAAAAAAAAAAGAAGAAGAAAAGAAGTAGATATAGTTTTACATTTTTTTTGGATAACCCAAATTATTTTCAAAAAGTTAGACAAATAAGAAAAATGTTATTATATCAACAGTTTATGAAAAGATAACTTTTTTTTAGTTGCGTGGTGGGGGTGGGGGGTGCACTACCATGCCCTGGAGAGAAGAGGGTTGGAGCCTTGAGGACCGGCAGGGCTGGGGAAGGGCCATGGCCCCCCCTTCATCCTCATTTGGCTCCGTCTCCATTCATGGCATTACAGGAAAAACAATCTTTACCTGCTAATTATCACCGGGTAAACTCGTTAAATGAAAAATAGATTCGGTAGTCACTAGATTACGTTTTATAAATTTATTATTATTATTTTTATAAAAAAATTAATTATTTTTAAAAATTATGTTCAAATTAATTTTTATTACCCAATAATAATTTTAAATTTATTAGGCCTATTCTTTCTAAAAAAACAACACACTTTTTAAATACAAAAGTCGTGTCTAAAATAACGATGGGTCTGAGTTTTTCAAACTAATTTGGTCCGTATTTATTTATCTTTTCATTTTTTAATTAAACTCATGCATAAATATTATCCGATAACTACAAAATTTTACATAGTAAATATTTAATTTTTAAAACAAATGTTAAAATACGAAAAATCAACAGGAAACCCACAAAATAAATATAAGCATTCCAAGCTCCTCATAGGGTTGTTGGAAAAACCTGTTTTTTTTTTCTTGAAAATAAAATTATTTTTAAAAATTATAAATTCAAGATAAATTTTTATCACTTAAAAATTTTAAATTCATTAATATTATTATTTTTTAAAATAATAATATTTTACTTTTGCAGTCACCAAATTATTGCAGTATGTTCTTTTCAATGCACTATTCCACCAAATTAGGAAAAGACCGTGCGACCAACAGTAGCTGCCTAGTAGAGGAGAATGGTCGATCACATGCTGTATATCTCATACCTGTATTAAGTCAATACTTTTGGAAATCACATGCACAGATACGTCCCGGTTGCACTCATTTTTCTCGGAGACTACTGGTGCAAATCGACCGTATAGTCCACAATAGTACACACTCCCTTGTAACAAGTCAAATTTGAAAAGCCTTCCGTCTAGATTGTTATTTTTTTCATTCCACCGCGTGAATGTGTGACCAAAGAATTTAAGGTAGGTATGCGGCATGAGAAAATGCACCATGAGAATTTAAGGTAGGTATGCCCATCTAATATTTAATTAATTTAATAAAAAATTACGTTTATTTTCAAGTTAATTATTTTTTAAAGAATACACTCAATATTTTAATTTTATATTTATTTAAATATTAATGACTCCAATTATTTAAAATACACATGCTTAATAATTTTTTTATTAATATTTTCATTTATCAAATATTAAAATAATTAATTAGATTTAACTAGTACCATTCCTACCCCTTAAATTATTAAGACTGAAAAATATTTTTAAATATTTGAATCATTAATTTGACAAGAATATGAATGCTCAAAATACTAAGAGCAACTCAAATAGACTTTTTTTTAACATTTGAAAAATATTTTTATTTATTTAACAACTTCAATTCTAACACTCCACATTTTTTTTTATTTTAATTAAAATAATATTTTAAAAAAATTTATCTTAACTTTTTGTAATTTTTTTTTATTAATACATAGAAAATAAAAAATTAAGAACAAATTTATCAATGACTTCGTCGCTCTTTACAAATAATGATAGAGAAAATATTATGCTATTAAGTAAAAAATGTTTTTATCATTCTTTATAAATAAAGAGTAATACTTTTACTTTCTACTTGTAAAAAGTAAAAAATTAATATAATAATATTTATTTCAATATTTATAAATAATAAAAAATTTATTAAAATTACGCTATAAGGACCATCATAAATAATGTGCGATTTTGCTTTTGCTCGTTAGTTAATGATACCTTCCTATAATTCATGTGGCAAGTCCTTTTCAGGTGGTTCAAATTGATATTTTGGGCCCTTCTCACGTATGTGATGATACCATTTAAAAATTTCTAGTTAAGTGTTGTGAATTCGAACTTTGTAAAGATGTTGCAACAACACAATAGGGTTTTAAGATTAAAAAAGAATGAACCAGCGTTAACTAGTAAAGTAATCCAAAAAGTTAATTTATTCAGCAAAGAAGGCCTAAGTCTACTGGACTTTGCATATACATTATTCAAGAACCTGTGTCATGAAGTTAATTTAGAAAGTGTAAATCAGTAAACTAACTCAAAATACCCTAGTAAGTTAAATTTGCAAGCTTCATTCGCAGAAGGTTCTCAAAAAGCTATGTTCAAAATTATAAAGCTTAACAATATGATTTGAAAGCTTGATTTAGCAAGGAAAGCTTATACGACAATTACTAGGAAGGGATCCACTCATACAATCATTTAGTAAGTCATTTGGCAAGGCAAGGATTATTCCAAAAGCATTCCATGGACTATTTCGAATGCTAGAGAAAAAATAGTTGCTGAGTCCTCCATTAAGCAAGACCAGGGATGATGAATATGAGTTAGACGTAATTTTGTCTTTTATTGATATTTGTTTTTTCCAATTTTGTGATATTTTTTACCACGTCTCTTTCTCTTTCTTTCAAAAAAAAGGTCAACAGTCAAAATCAAAATAAATGCCGGTCAACACTAACCAAATAAGCAGCCCCAGATATGAATGCTTCTCATCAAAGTAATTTCCCTAATACTAACCTTGCGAGGTTGCAAGTTTGGATTGAATCCACTGCCATCTCTCATACGTAATTACGTATACCCAAAGTTTTTAAGGAATAGTAAAATTAGCACCAATTCTGCCATCTTAGTGTTGCGGAGTCTGGTCACAAGGAACTCTACCCCAGGCCCCCAGGCCTTTTTCTTGTCTCACGTTTTGTGGCTACTGCTTATAATTGGGAACTCAGTGCCACCCATGCCTAGTTGGGATTTTTTTTAGAAGCGCGCAATACTGCCTAAAAAGATATAATAAACTAAGCTGTTTGAAGAAGAATTCCAATTCCCACCTACAGTTTAAAGCTCTTCTCTATTGGCATGAAGCTTATAATGTGGAAATTTTCTAGGCATCCTGTATGATCTTACCACTGGCAGTGTTAACAGCTCGAACACTGCTTACTCGATCTGCAGCGAGAAGGGAACATGAGGTAAGAGGCTTTCCAACTTAGGAACATGTATGACAGGAGTTTCTTTAGGTGGATTCAATGCCTGGAAACTAAATTTCTCATTAGCTACCTTTTAAAGTTAACGGTAGTACATAGCAAAAGCTTGCATGAAGTACACAAATTTTTGCTATATGGTGCTACAGAATGGAACTCGGTTTGAGGCTTAAGTTGGGAATGGAGAACATTTCTGTACAGGGAGTGTTCTGTTTCTTGGTTTGCGTTAAAAAATCGTCTTACCAAGTGCCAATGCGGACAGCAGTGTACAAAAACCATTCTGCAATGCAAACAATAACATGGGCACTGTGTTGAGTAGAATGTAGAAAATATAAAAATAAAATCAATGACAGGCTCAGTATCGGTCAAACAAATTAGAATGCTAAAATATCCAGAGCAGAAGCTTCAAATGATTGCCAAGATCGCTTACACACAAGAAATAAAAACTCATGTACCACATTACCACCAAGTTCTATGCCACTTAGGAGAAGTAAAATGAGTCCAACTTTTCCAATTTAAATGAGATTAGAAATTAAATAGGGATACATTTTAGAAAAGCCTATTCTGCTGTTAGATTGGTATAAAAAAAGTTGTTAAAAAAAAATAATATTAATCCAACAAGATATCTCTGCGTGGATTATGTGCAGACATGAATACCACGGTAAAGTATGACTAGCACCATCAACTGTTTTGCAGAAAACAAAATTCTGAAGGAGTTCAGGAGTGTGTGTACCTGAGATTATCTTACGAGCGCATACCCCACCCACACATTAGATCATCAAAAAGAACGCCAAAATATTACACATGAAATCATTCACGTACTTTGCCACCTTCAGCTATACAGGGGCAAAGTCCAGCCGATCAGGTTGAGTAGGTGTGGGAGCTTTAATTAATGACTTCAAAGAGCCCACAATGCTAGAAAAGGAAGGACGTTTCCAGGGCTCACTGCATCAAGCAAATTGTGACATAAAATATAAAGAACACAATTTTGGGAATGGTGTGGAAATATATCCATTGAATATTAAGAAATTCAGCTCACTTGGCCCAGCAAGCCTCAATTATCGAAGCCACTCTAGGGTCTATGTCGTGTGGAATCTCAAGCCTTTTCCCCTTAAAGCCTACAGCTGCTACAACCTAGAAAGCAATAACATGGTGAGCTGCATTTCAAATATAAAAAATTGCAAGTAAATGTACAAAAATTATTAACATAATAATAGTGAATTAAAAGATAGAACACGGAAAGGAACATTGAAATTAAGATATTCCAGAAAGTTAACATACTAAAGCACTTTTTGATGCCTCGCTCTTCAACTACTCTTGCTCCTCCAAAAAATAATAATTAAGGAGAAAAGAATGAAACAAAGACCTGCGCTGGGTTCAAATTACTCCATGGTTGTTGCAATGTTGCCAGCTCCCACAAAATTACACCAAAGCTATAAACATCTGATTTCTCATTTGATGGCTCATCTCGTAATACTTCTGGTGCCATCCATTCCGGCTAATGAATTTTGAAAAGATAATTGATGTTACCATGCACCTGACATACAAACCAGGAACAATAATATAATGTGCTTAATAGAACTTACAGTCCCAGCTGCTGTTTTTGACGAAAGAAATGTGTTGGCCTTTAAACGTGAGAGGCCAAAATCACAGACCTGAAGGAAATGCCAGATGTTGTAAAAAATATATATAAATATTAAAGTGAAAGTGAGAAGGGAGCCTACAAAGTCCATGTAGGCCCGCCATAATGCATAAATAGGCCAATTTCCCAATTTTGAACATTTTTAAAAATATCCAAATAGAAAAAGGAAAGAACATACAAAGTTATGATAACTAGAAGTTTTTCACAAGCAATGCAAGATTCTCCACTTTAACACCGGAAAATCAGTATATCTAAGCACTAATTCAATTTCGAATGTTTTGATGAAGTTGCTTCACATGACCAGATTGATTGAAAATCTATGAATATAACACAGAGTCAGCGTGAGAACCAGGATTTTTTATTTCCACTCTTTCGATCCATACAGTTGAATGTTTTAAGAAATATTTAAATATATGAATTTGATTTGTTTAGGAGAAAAAGCATACATACACTATAATAAAAGAAAATTATTTCATTTAATAAATATTTTCTAAACAAGTCATATAAAGTATAAAACTTAATTCAAATATAAATTGTAGAAAATTTAAAAATAATTTATCTGTGGCAGAATAGTAGTGAACAAACACTATTAACAAAGTTCAAGCACAAGTGTGCAGCGTCCAATTACTGAACATTAAAGGAGTCGCTGAGAACATGAAAAATCAATTATACTGAAAATTTTATTTTTCTGGCTTCCAGCAACTCGGGAAAATTAGTTCCATTCATTACCAGATTTAAATCCATAGAAAGGTGGGAGGAGGGGAGGGACCTTTTACAGACTAGCTCTTAACATATGATGTCCCCCTAACACAGGACACCTACTTCAATATTTCAAAAACATTTGCACCATTATCTTTAGCCATTACGCTATTAATCTTAAAATTCCATAGCATGGTTGCGTTAACAATTGTCAATGTTGGACTCTAAATTAACCAAAGATTAGCACACACAGGCTGTTTATCAGGCTTCCATTCAATTACACGGTTGGAGAGATAAATTAAAAACAGGTAAAAAAACTATAAGCAACAATTAATTTGATTTTTAAAATAATGAAGTTTGCTGCCTTAGTCCAAGAAGCCTAAATTGGAAACACAGCAGTCCACGTCCTAAGCTAAGAACATCTTCATTCATACCTTCACTGTGCATTTTTGGTCGACCAAAAGATTTGGAGATTTTAAATCTCGATGAACAATGGGAGGATTGCAATTATGGAGATAATTCATTCCTTTTGCCTGCAAAACACAACAAATGGAAAGATAAATTAACATAGGAAATAGGAAATAGTGAATAACATAATAACAATAATAAAAAATAAAAAAAACATGATAGACAAAGAAAGATGATTAACATCTAGACACTATCATCAAGTTGCAGGTGCGCCATGCGCATTCAATTAAAATGCGTTAGATGAGATGTGACTGTTGATCATGGGTGCCATCAAAACCCACATGCGGCCCCAAAAAAAAGTAATTGGACATGCAAGAGGATAAGTTGGTTCGTGTTGGCAACAGTCAACAGTGATGGCCAAGTGCTTTTAGTAAACATCATATTTTGGAAATATTATGACAATGGGAAACTAAAATTGGTTATACTGAAATAGATAGATGAAAACATTATTACTATTTTATCAACTTTAAATTACTTTAAAAAGGAAAGCAATTAATATTGCAGTAACTCTGTAAACACTTTTAAATGATTGAAGAACATGGAAACAAAGCTGAAGATGCAAAGCCCCGCACCACCTTCCCCAAGATGGGGAAGCCATTGCATCTACCTTTAATGCCACAACCCCATCCATCTCTGCGTCAACTATTGGTGAGCAAACGAGTTGATTGAAACATTACATACCATCTACTCACTCTCACCCACCATAAGCGCTATTGTTGTTCCTGACACCATCTTTCATTCTTGATGTTTGTTTAATCATTTTAGAGACTATTATTTTGAATTTTATATCCAAAACTAGATTTATTACATTAGTACTACTAGATAATTAGACATTCTACATATTAATTTTCAATCCATATTTATTAGGGATTCCATATTTTAGACTTTCCCACTGAAGGTTGCTTAGTGTGGACCAAGAAATCGAATCTCAGCATCTAGTAATCTCAACTCCATAACAATTATAGGATTAATAATAATGTAGATTCTTTCCCTTTATTTTCCTACATGGCATCAGGGCTTATTAAATCCTCAAGAATTTTGAGAAAATAATTTTGCTTCCACCACCAATGGAAAAGTGCCCTGGAGCAGGAGTCTTCTTCCTTATTGTCCTCCTTTTTCTTTTTCTATCTCCTGTTTTCGCCTTTCTGTGAACAGAACCCAGCATATATATAACATCCATTTTAAACAGTACTCATCTTGAACATTGATACTATTTTTCCCTGTTTTCTTGGCTATTGTTTTCTTCAACTATATTATTCAGAATTTTCAAGTACACTAATCATTTCATAAAATCTACATTGGTCCTTGAAGTTCCCAAAAATTTTCAAACCCAAATAATTCTGAAATATTCATTTTGGTCAACGTTATTTGAAAAAATAAGAACAATAATATTAACTACCTCATTCTCTTTAGCCTCTTCTAACAAATAATTTGTTTAGATTTATAATCTCATATTGAAAATTTATTTTGGAATAAAAGTTTACAGATTTTAAAATGATATCAGAATAGGTTATGTGTTCCATCTCAACCACATAAGGAGGCGATGCATGTGTGCTCTACGTCGCTCAATATTATTCCCATATTAAACTCAAAATATGCATCGAACATGAAGGGAGCATGTTAAAATTTATAATCTCAAATTAAAAATTAACTAGAATTGCAATTGATAATAAAATATTACAATTAGTTTTAGGATAGAAAACGTTTTTTCTAATAACCTATCGAGGATTTTAAGGCATGGGATACTTTTATGCTGTTAACGTTTGGCGCACTTCACTTTCTAATAACCTAATTATGATTCTTTATTATGTAGGTTTATTCTTAAATGTGTGTGTATATATTTATCTATGTTTGTAATCTCTCAGTGAAATAATAATAAAAAATTATTATTTCTATATTCTTTTCTATTTTAAATGATAATGTTATAAAAGTTTTTTTTCATGAAGCGTCTCGTATCTTACTTGGAATCTCCAACCAAGCTCAGATTTCAATGCTTTCGCTTCCTCCTAGTAGTACAAACCTCCTCTCACTACCAATGCTAATCATAATCTTTATAAGATTTTTTTAAAACACACATAAAATGTTACAGAAGAATTAAAACATTTGATATTTTGACAAATAAAAAGAAAGTTATTAGAATTTTTTTATAAATAAAAAAATTTATTAAAAAAGAAGAAACACACACAAACAGTGTGCACTAAAAGAACATATAACATCAAGCTCTAAAAGAACACCCAAAAACAACATCAGAAATAGACAAAAGGGACAATATGCCTGAAGAAAAAAGTCATGAAAAAAGTAGGTGAGAGTAAGATGTTTCATTGGCATAGGAGTCTCTAGCATCCTTAACTAATTTAATAAGGAAATACCTTAAAGAGATAAATTAAGAGAAGTCACTAGTCATACGATCAGTAATTTCAGAATCAATAATCCAAGTGTAGCCAGTAAGGCAAAGTAAAGCTAATTTAAAAGCATCCTCATGGGACACCCAAGTCAATAAGAAGCAAAGGATAAAAAAAATTGTTATTTGATGAAGCCATTTGATTTTCTCGATTTCGCCAAATTTTTGAATGTTGAGTGTGAACAAGGGAACCACAATACACCAAAAGAACATAACAAATAATCAATGGAGGCTAACCAAAGTGTAACAATGGCACACATGTCACACTAGTAACACTCATGGTCCGAAGTCACAATCGCGAATGTTGTCACGTTGCGATCGCGGACAAGTCATCGTATCTCGGGTGAGATGCAACCTTAAACATAAAACAATATTCAATTTAAAAATAAATATCATAAAAATATCATACCAATACATTAGAACCATTAAACAAACAAAATAAATAGTTTGAATTTTATCCTATGACTTCAAACATAAAAAAAATAAGTGTTAAAATATTACCATAGTACTAAAATAAATATATTATTATGTTTTACAACATCTTGGAGGAGGAAAGACATACTGGCAGGATGGAGCAATCCCATAAATATTGGATAAAATTTCATATGGAATGGAGCTCATCGTTGAGACAACGACCATATCATTGCTTCTCGGACGAGATTAATGAGATAATGAAGATTCACGAGATCTACATATCGGCCTTGGATCTCGAATCGTCACCTTCCGACATCGTGATAAATTGTCCGAGATTTATTAGACTCAAACAATACTTCAAATCATAAGTTACCAACAACAATTTGTTGACATTGCTACAACAGTAGTGACCGAAGGTAAAAGCAATAGAGAATGGTGAGCAACAATAGCGAGTCTTGCACTCGATAGATGTGAAATGTCTACCTCTGTCAATAGCTCGTCAATCGAAAACTTAAGGCAAGATTGACGAGGGCGCCGCTAGTAAATGATGGCGGTGATGATGATGACCTTTGCTAATAGCTCATCACTTGCGCTGGTCAACGATAATAGTAAGGATAGAGAGCCAGACAATAGCGACAAATGATGACCGGGGCAACAACAACAAAGAAGAAGTAGAAGAACAAGTCCATGCAGGGAAGAAATCAAGCTCTTGCAAGGGGTGACGGTAGATTCTTCTAATTAGGATTAGACTCTAATACCAAATAGAAAAGAATATAGGAATGATAATACTTTCTTATTATTTCACTAAGAGATTACAAATATATATTTATATATACACAATTGAGGAAAAACCAACATACAAAAGAATCATAATTAGATAATTTAAATATGCACTCAAATATCTAAAATATACAATTAAATAATACAGGTCATTAACATCTCATTCCAACTTATTTTGTTCTTCTTTATCCCAGAAATTTAATTTGGATCAAAGGTTGGATTTGAGCCTTATAATTGTTGTTGGGGTTCATAGGAACATCATTGTTCATCATCCATTGAACACCTCATGTCATGAACGTTGAAGCCCCCCACAGTGGCATTTTGTTCATAAATTTGCAAAGTGATTTGAAGTTTACAAGCAGGCGTATGTTTTAATATATTCTTTCATGGGGTATATTACATAAGTAAAGCTAAAATGTATCTATTTAACTAAGGATGTTGCATACATTAGAGTTACTAGATTTATTATTATTATTAGATTTGGATAGATATTTCCTAGAATTATTCCCATTATATATTTATTCATATTTCAGATTTTAGACTTTCCTATTTACCTGGAAGTAAGAATTGAGTTATCTAATCATCATACGTAAGTAATTGCTATTCCATAATAAAAATAATATATAGAATAATCACTATTTTTCTACAAAAAGTTTATGATCATTACCTAACTTTCATTTAAAGAAATATAAATCTTTGGTGGGCAGCAATTTATCAGCGATTAAAAGTCTTCATCAAACAGAAGCTTCATGTGTGTGTATACATTATAAAGTAAAAATGATGTCTTTTCTTATCCAATGCATTTTGTATTAAAAATTACTACTTATTTTTACAAATAGAGGATGGCTCACAATAAATATATTTGGAATATAAATTATTTACTCATTTTTTCAGGTTCAGCCATGCTATACATACAAGGCTGGCCCTAAGGAAAGACAAGTGAGACATTTGCCTTGAGCCCCTAAATTTTGGCACAAAATAAAAGCCCCATCTATACTGATTTATTGTTTGCATAGTTATATTATGCTATTAATCTCTTTTTTATTGTTATATTTTTTAAATTTATAATTTTAATAATTATATATGTTTTTAAATTTTATATTATTATGGAGCAGGGCCCGTGTACATATGACACATTTTACATATTCCAAGTAATAAGATCTTGTCATGTCTATTTCCAAGTAAATACATGTCCATGCAACTTAATAACTGCAAAAAAAATTATTTGCATACCACATCATAAGCCATACTTATGCGCCGCTTAAAATCTAACAATTCTCGCGCGCCAGGTTTATGCACCAGCCTGTATAGGCTACCCCTGCAGTTCAAACCCACACTTCAGTCTATTGAATACTTAAAACAATAAAATATTCAGTGAAAAAATATGTACGAAACAACTCAAATTTACAAAAAATTAAACAAACCTTGCTAAATATTCTGTAACAATGGACAAGTTGGGTGGCTGCGTGACAGCCCCCATAAAAAGAACAATATTTGGATGTCTTAGGCGTTTCATGATTGAAACCTACTCATAACAGAAAATAGCAATCAAAATATCAAACAAACAGGTGTTAAAAGGTACCTCAAATGCTAATATACTCTGGAGCTCAAATACAATATAAAACCAGAAATGCTTACTTCTCGTATAAATTCCTTGAAACGCTCTGCATGGAAATCCTGTTCCATGAGAATCTTAACCGCGACATCCTAAAATAAATAATATTAACCATGATCAGTATATGAATGCATGCACATAGTTTAATTAAACTAAGTCTATGAGGGCATACACTAATCAAATGGGCCCAAAGAGGATGCCATTATGACCTAATCATGGTTCTAAGAGATGGATTGAATGGCCATTTAGATAACAGACCAGGCGGAGATGGTATCAAAACCACCTCATAGCGTTCAAAAGACAGTAATCAACCTTTTTTATCCTACCGGGGCAGTATGGCCATCTAGATCCCATTTGATCATTTAGGCACTCAGCTTGACCACCTTTTTTTATGTCCTTCCGCAAAAAGTGGAAAAAAATGAAATAAGAAAGAAATAAGAGTAGAACAATTTGGGAACCAATTTGTGATCCTCAGCTTGAACCAAAAAAGACAAACCCTAAGGAAAGTTTCAGAAATAGGAAGGTCACCCTTCCCTTCAAAATATACCCTCGTCTTAACATTCATTAAAATTTTTTACTTCAATTCAATTATCATTTTACCAAGAATAAAAATATAACCAACATTTCACCGGGGCTTTTTTTTTTTTTGTAATCTTAACATTATTGGCCTCCATATATGGTTTCGATATAATATCTTGTGTTAGTTATGCTTGAACTATTTTGTGAACCAAATATTTTCCTCCAGTTTTGTATTATTTACGTTTAGTTTTATCAAAAAATAATTTCAAAATACAAAACCATTTAATTTCTGTTTAGACCATATTGATGGCCCCCGACTATCCAACACCACTTGGCATCTTTCACAGCCTCTATATATATATTTATGCATACAAAAGTGAGAGAACCCTCACATAACAACTTCTGAAATCCAAAAATACTCTTAATCCATTCAATTTAGACATTAATCATTAATACAGTCTCATAAAAGATAAGAAACTATTGATCATGTAAGATGACCACAGGACATCATGACAAAGGTTTACTCGTATTGAGAGCCAACGAAGATTGCAGGTACAATGAAGGTGGATCACTGGGCCTTGACCTAAGTTTCAGAGGTATAGGAGGAGGGCCCACTGGCAACAGAGGTTTGCTAGTCTCAACCTGTAGGGTGTGGTGGTGGGACTACCTAAACGAGTCTGTGGGGGAAAGGTATTTTATTTTATCTATTGCATGATAGAGTTCACAGGACACTTGTGTCAGTTTTTTTAAAGCCAAGGTGCCCTCAAATAGGCAAGGTGACCAAACAATAGTGTCCATAGAGCCAAAGGCAGGGGTGCCTGTTTCCATGGGGGAACCTAGTGCTCAGTGGTGAGAAGCCACTGGGTCTAGGACCCACCCCTATCATTCGATTAATTAACAGCTGCCAATGGGCACTTAATATTGCTAGGGTGTGATCCTTGAGTGTACTACACATGGCACTATACACATTACATGTATTCTTGTTGACGTTTGAGTTGTGGTTTTACCCATATTCAGCCGTCAAGTTCACCCCTTTTTAAACTTGTAGGTTCCAATAGACAGTACTACAGGCAGACAGTTGCTGTAATGCAGGCAGGCAGAGCTGTAAATAGAGCTTGTTGTAATTCGGCCCATTAGGATTTCTAATGTATTAGGCCAACTAGCGTATTAAGGTTCTATACTCGTTTTGTAACACTATAAATCCATCCAGTGCCATAAATAAATAATTAAACCCGCTGCCTCTCCTCTCCTCTATGACCCAGCCGCCTCTCTCTAACCCTAATTCCCCTTCACCCAATAGGCTTCTTTGTCTCTTCCTTTTCCCTCTTCTCTCTAACCCTAATTGCATTGGGATGTCTCTCTTCTCTTCAATCATGGCAAATGGTAACAAAGGTGAGATTGGGGAGCAATCTAGACGTAGCTCAAAGGCAAACCCTCGAGTGAGTGTTCTTGAGGTTCTTTTGCTCTCTACAACAAAGCTGACAAATGAAAAGTTGGATGGATCCAACTATTATCCATGGAAGAAGATAGTGAAGATTGTTTTGGTCAGCTAAGACAAAGATGATGGGCATTTGTTTATGAAATTATTAAATTCAATGAATTCAAAATTCACTTCTTTGGTCACTCACACAAGCACAATTCAGGAATTAGGGAACATTATATTATGGACAAAAAAAATCTTCCAAGGACATATGACCCAATCTCAAACTCTTTTTAGGGTTGATCACCCGACAGATTATTTTGCTGATTTTAAGAAATCCTATGTGGAGTTAAATGTTTTGCTTCCAATCTCTGTAGATGTGGCTGCCATGAGGAAACAACATGATGACCTTGCACTCATGACCGTTTTGGCTGGCCATCGCAATGAAGACGAGGTTGCCTGATCTCAGGTTTTTATTTGTGACACATCATTGAACACTATTTTCTCTCATGTTTTATGCATCGATAAGCGACATCAAACTTCATTGGAAAATGGTGATCATGTTGAACTAACCGAGACAGGTATGTTAGGTGCTCGGCTTTCAAATATTCCTATGGATTTTAAGGTTCATTTCACACCAAAGAATGGAAAGGTGCTTACGGATCCTGAAAATGGTCAAAAAAAACTTAACTATTTAACAATAACACGTCCTTTACTATACTTTCTGAGTCAGTATCGTGAGCTAATTTATGTCTTCTCCTCATACTACACATTGGAATGTAGTGTGTCAGATTCTTCACCATTTGAAGGGTTCTCCAGATCGAGTTTCATGGCATCATAATCATGGAAACACCATATTAAAGGGATCTGTCGATTGGGCAGAATCTCCTAGTGACCAAAGATCCATAACGGGCCTTTATATTATCGTTGGTGGTAAAATAATGTCAAAGGGCAAGAAACACACTATTGTGGCAAGTTCAGTGCAAAGTTCAAATATGGAGCTATACTGATGAATGTGTCGTGTGGCTCCTTCATGTTCTCATCGAACTTGGATTTCCTGTTACAAATCCTATGTAATTGTGGTGTAACAACCAAGTTATTACTCATATTACAATAAATCTATTATTTCATATGATAACTAATTACATTGAAATTGCTGTCACTTCATTTGAGAAGATAAATCAAAAGATGATATCTACATAACCTATCAAGACCGGTGATTGACTTGATGATGTTTTACCAAGGTTATAAATGCTTGTCATTTATATACTATTTGTAACAAGTTACGCATGCATAAACTTTATGCTTCAGCTGGAGCATTAATCGCTCGTTATAATTTAGCCCATTATGGTTTCTAAGGTATTAAGGTGCTAGACTTTTTTTGTAATACTATATAAATCCATTCAATGTCTAATAAAATCATCTTAATCCTCTGGTTAAACACGGCCGAAGTTTGCTAAGTCATTGGGTTCACCCTTCTTTAGACCTTGCAGGTTACAATAGACAATACTGGAGGACAGTTGTAACGTGCACAATGTCCTTTGCTTCTTATATCATATTATGTATTTGAACCGACCATAGCGTTAAACCATGTTGTCATGGTTATACATAGGACTTGATGTTGCATTGAACCTTAATGGTAATGTTATATCATTCATACATGAGGTGTAGTGTAGTTTGGATATTTGTTCTTGTAAGGGCATGAAACCTCATTGTATCATTGACTTGAATGTATGCATTTCATTTTGAGCACAGATATCCTTCTTCAAATGGTTGAGATGAGAAATTAGTACATATTACCCGGAGGACCTGCTATGATTAGGCCACTTTGGTGCAATAGTCATCAACTTGTTATCCCCTTACGTGCAGGAATGAAGAGTCGTCCAACCAACCCACCTTTCAGCCAATCCTTGGGATTGGGGCCATGATATACACATTGGGGCAAATTTTTGTAGTTTTTATGTCTGCAATATTAGTACTCTTACTTTATGTTGAACGCAATTGACCACATCGAATAACTAAGTATTGCAATGTAAGGATTATTTAGTAGAGAAGTTGCAAAGGCCGTGACTTACACAAATTCTTATACCGCATAAAATTTACTTCATCAAATTTAGTATGTCAATTCTCCCTTTTCATATAACCATAGTCCATAGATTCTAACCATCAAGGCCAAAACAAATAAAAAACCGCGTGATTTTCACAAGCTTATTTTATCATTCAACCTCCTAATCATACATATTATAAACAGAAACATAAAAGATTGATTAGTTTCTTACCGAGCCATGCCAATCTGCACGGTGCACGGTCCCAAAAGAACCTAAGAATGAACTAAATCAGTTCTCTATAGCAATAACTTCCCAGATAATCATCCCAAACATGAATTAGTGTATTAATTAACAAAAAAAGGGAAAACACTACCTGCTCCAATTTTCTCCCTTATATCAAGATCAGTCCATGGAATGCTTATGTCTTCCACATCCAGGGGAAATTCTTGGCTTGAATTATCACTTCGAAACATATGAATTCCTTTCATGAAGCTTAACTCATTAATTGCATCAACTCTTGGATTCGGCAAGGGTAGAGGTAGATGAACATCTTTACATCCATGGGCAACATGCTTTTGAAGGTTTTGATATCTTACCTTTGTTGAACTTATGATATTGGGAGATGGATTATATAGATGGGAATGTCGATTTTGGGCATTTAGCCAAACAGCTTTAGGAGGCAAATGTAACTGAGATATCTCATCGAAGTTACTTGAAATGGGCACGTCTTTATTATCCACAAACTTCCCTAGAGTCCACAGCACCATCTTCAACAACAACAATACTAGTTCCTGTAATGTCAACTAAAAACTTGGAAATTAAAATGTTGTGCAAATCTCACCTAACATAACATTGCAGGCCTTCAAACTTTAACTGCAAGAGTTAACTCAAAAGACAAGATTCAAGAACTAAAAGCAATAACGTATAGCATGAAAAACAACATATATAAACAATGACATTTCTACAGCATAATAAAATAAGGCTAATGGAACTTCAGTGTTTTAGACAGGTGTATGAACAAGCCTTCTTTCTAGGTTACGTTGATCAAGAAAGAGAAACAACAATAGACACAAACAGCTTATCTAATCTTTGCCACTTTTGAGCATCCTTGGAAAAATCCTAAGCTCTATGTCTGAGGAATTTGGAACCATCAATCATGTGGTATGATTGCGCTAAGACATTAGCACACACGTCTTCTTTTTCCCCTGAAAACAGGTTGAGGTCCTATGTAAGGCTTGAAACCATATCCGATTTTTTAGCCTTCACAACCTGAGCGAGAATGGCTGCTGAACTAAAGACAATACTTTTTTGTTGTGTGCAAGGGGAACGTTGTAACAGGGCGAGAAACCGAAAAAGAAAAAGAACTAAGTATGCATAACAAAAAAAAAAAAACATAAAACCCCCCCAGTAAGATTGGCGATATGAGCAATGCCATTTCTTTCCTCCAAGATATGCTGACCAGATGTAACTAAGTGCAAATTATTTTTATGTTCTCAATCAAATAGATAAATACAAGCATGTGATTTTTACGTTTATATTATGAACGAAGAAATTTACTTTTTTCAGAAACTTAGTTCTGCTTCTTTAAATTGATATCACAACATCTCAAAATTGCAGCTACAAGTTAATATTAGAGACATAATAACACCAAAATAACGGAAATCAGGCATTAATGACTACTATAATCTATCTTTAATAAAAATGTCCCAATTGTGTCATTAATTTAATTTAGTAAGTTTAGTTTATTTAGGCATACTTAACTACACATACAATTTTTAAAACACAAAGGAAAAGAAAGGGAAAATAGAATATCCTAAATTGATTCGGCTATAAAATGGAATGGAGAGATAGAAGGGCCAAGAAAAGGCAACAGTTAGCATAGAAGCAGCATGGAGTTCGTTTACAGCTGTAGCAGCGTGTAATGAAGAAATGGCTGCATTGATCTTCTTCCTCAGTCAAAATTAGGCAGTTCACCTACTTTTGATGGCTACATAGTTGCCTAGGCGTGTTTGACAACATTAATCAAATATTCAAGCTTTTCATGTTAGATGGCACATACATGTTCAATAGGAATTTGTTCCACAGATTAATAGAATGGAAAAATAGAGTTATTAAATACACAGTGACGGCTAACCAAAAAAACAAATTCTGATTATCAGCAAAACACGCAGAAGAAAAGAATTGAAGAAGTCTTTATATATATTTATATATATATGGATTGTGTGTCATCAATTCTATTAATTCTGAGGATTGTTGAAGAATGGAAAATCACCTGTTGAAGTATCATCAAATACAAGATTAAGCGATTGGCTGTCCTAAAATATAGCTTGGCCAGTGACCTGAAATCAATTGTAGGTTCAACTCGTTTGGATCGGGGAAAGCGCAAGGGGGAAGAAATTGAGATGGAAGATGGACCATTGAGCAGGGAATCAGGACCAGATAAGAATCCTGGCGTCCCAATCAGATCAACATGATACTCCCTGAAATGGTAACAAAGCATCCTCAGAAGATCTAAGCAAAATTACAAGATTGAACCAAGAAGCATGACCATCTACAATATTTACAAACTACAAAGATCAAAATTTTACGCATTTGACAAAAGCATTTATTAGATTGAATCATAGCCCACATTTATACGGGAACCAAACTAACATATTATTGAAAGTTAATAATCAAAAAGTTTAAATTATAGTTATTACATTGACTCTTTAGTTTTTCAAATTGTATTTATTATTTGTATTTATAATTTTTAAGTATTAATTGTTATAAAACTTTTTAGTTTCCTAAGTATTTTAAATATTGTAATACTCTTTTCATAAGTATTAATTGTTGTAAAGGCTCTTTATTTTTTTAATATATTAATTGTTGTAAAACTAAGAGTCGAACTATGGTGTATATATGTGTACATTCAATATGTTAGTAAATTGAATGAAATATTTCTATTTCTCACATGGTATCAAAGCTAGGTTACTAAGAAAATCTAAAATCTCTCTTCTTTTTTTATTGTTGGTGGTCTCTCTTTATCTCTTGACCTTTATTGTCGAACCAGTATTTATTGCTGGTATTTTTTTGTTATCATTCATGATCAACCCTCATTGCTAAAAGAATCAATATGTCATACATTGCATAGACCTGTGCCACAACCATAGCCCATGTATAAGAGAGGGGGCAATGTGAAGAGTCTTCACGAATCACAACACAACAATCAATTTGATGTTACTTAGGTGAAACCAACAAATATTAGATTGAATGGTCTCAACCATGAAGAGCTTGAAAAGGTGCAATCCATTTTTGGTAGCCAAGAAAGATCCAAATTTTGTTTAATGAAGGACCCATTCAGGTATGTTTCTATTTTCTTTTGGACTAAGTGTTATGGGTAAGTCTCCTATCACCTCCTGAAACATGGACTCATGTGCCACCGATCACATGACAAACTCTCTAAATGTCTTCATTGCATATGTCTCATGTCCCAGCAATAAGAAATAGCAACCGCAAATGGTCCTCTAACCATTGTAGCTAGTATTGGAAATGTCACATATTTTATGCAATGTTCTCTGTGTCACAAGATTATCCGCCAATCTTATTTCAATTTAAAAATTTATCCAAGATTTATCTTGTCAAGTAGTATTTTTTCATAACTATTATATATTTTAGGACAAGCATTCAGAGAGAACGAATGTACATACTTAACTATTATCTATTTTAGGACAAGGAGATTCAGAGAGAACAAATGTACATACTTCAGAACGGTGTGGACTCTACTACTTTGAAATACCACACTAGTCAAACATTATTAGTAACAACTTTTCTCATTCTCTAATGTTATAGCTTGTATCTTCAAATAAAGTGTCGAACTACGGTGTATATATGTATACATCCAGTGTGTTAGTAAATTGAATGAAATATTCCTATTTCTAACGCATATAAATCTAGAAACTGTATATAATTTACTCTCCAAGTGCTAGTATTATCACGGCAAAGCCAAAGGAGAGCATGCGGGTAGGGATGTTAAACGAGCCATTGGCCCACGGGCCACACAGGCTGGCCCGCATTTTTTTAGGGCCGAACCTATAAAATCTGACACGTTTATATGTGAGCCAGAGCGGGCTATGGCCCGCGGGCTGAGCCCCCAAGCCAACATTATTATTTTTTTGTTTGTTTTATTAAAAAATTACATATAGTATTAATATTTTGTGTGTTTAACCATATTCATAATTATTTTTAGGTCATATTTGACTCATAAGAACTAAGATTAATTTCTTTTAGAGAAATTAGAAATTTAAAGTAAAAATACTATTTCAAAAAATATATATAAATGAAGTAGCCCGCAGGACGAGTCGGGCCAATTTTTTGTAGCCCATTTATAAGCGGGCTTAAATAGGCTACGCCTATTTAGAACACCAGCCTAGCCCGCTCATTTAACACCCCTACAACCAAGCACAGAAACACATTATTTAATAAGCCTATGTAAATAATTGCCCAACTTCCAACCCAGGTCCCAACTGATTTCAAATTTAACAATACTTCATTCGAGTATAAAAATATAAGAAAACTAATTTTTCCTGATATTAAAGTAAAACCAAAACTAATTTTGTTTCATGCTCCTTCAAAGGAAGTCCCAGCCATGTGTAGTTATTTTATGCTAAAACAATAAACTCCACCGATATCCACACTATAAACTTACCCCGGTAGGTATGGATTTTCTAAGGAAAATGGCTGACACCCTGGAAAAGCTATGAAAATTTATATTTTTATTGCTTGGCTCGTACAAAAAATGCATGGAGAGGGTGAAAAAGTGTCCTTGGAATTGGTGCGCCATTTCCATAACAGGGAAGCATGGAAAGACATTGAAAAACAACAGTGAATGAATAGTAATAAATAACGTGTGAATAAGAGTAAATTAAACATTTATATTTATATTTAGACATTTAAGCTATGAAAATTTATATTTTTTCGTTATTGGTAACAGTGAATAAGAAGTAACAGTAGTGAATTAAACATTTTAAAAAACTGTAACAATATTTTTCTACCTATTTTCTATGAAAAAAGCAAAATTTATCTTATTTCTTTCTATTTATTTTCCTTTCCACCTATTTTCCATCTCTCTTTTTCTACCCATTTTTCACACTTTACCAAGTAGAACCTTAGGGCCTATTAAGAATGATGGCGGCTGTTCACTGCCAATATCCGGGCTGTTTTCTCTTTGCCTATAAATTTGTAAAATAATTAAAATGAAAATGAAAAAACAGCATAGGAAATATAATGTGATCATACTCTTACCCCAAAATTTTCATCTTAGAGTAACTTCAAATATAAGTTATCATAAATTAGAATGAATGAATAAATTTTATAACCCCAACTCCAACAACAAATGCATATTGGACAGTGATTTATATATATAATTTATTACTTTAAATATCAATTACTGTTGGTGTCATAGTTACACGCCAATCTATTTATCAAATTCAAACTCCGCCCCCTGTAACACTGTAGTTATGAATTAGCGTGATGAAAATTTAAGTCACTGCATCACAATTTAATATAATCTTATCACCTGCATCGCAGTTTTTTGGTTTTGTGATGTTCAACTGTACACTCATAAAGATACCCACCAAAACAATTCAAGGTAAAAATCTAAATCATGTAAAAACTGAGTCACAAGTACACTAAACATGGTCCCCATAAAAACTTAAGTGAATTTGCACATAAGGAAATGAAGTTAGTCAGGTGTGCTACCTGTCAGCCTCGAATTTTACAAGGCAAGATGAAGCATCATCTCTTGCACAGTATCTGCATCCCTTGGCAATCCGACAAGGCAAATCAATTGTGTCAGCGAGCACCTGCCAAGAGAAAAAAAAACATCCCCAACAACAACAATCTTAAGAAACCACTTTAAAACTGAATGAAATATATCAATAATAACTGAAGGCAGATTAGAAGAAAGGGGAGAAGATAATAATTCATTGTGTTGATTAATAAGGTTCATCGGCTCGAGTTTAACAAACATTACAGACCAAAACCTAAGCCCTTTATTGATCAATTTATACTATATTTTCAAATTATTAATTTATTATATTAATATATTAATGTTACTTAAATTTTATATCAATTTGGTATCATGCATGAAAAATCTACTAGGTATGTGATTAATATATTAAGAATACTTATTGATAGATTTAAAGTGACAAAAATGAATTTTCACATTCTTCATAGATTTGGAGAAAGCATGTGATAGAGTGCCTAAAGATACTATGGCAAGCTTTGAAAAAAAAAAGTTTCACTCAAATATGAGTATAATAAAGAATATATATCAGGTAGTTGTTGCAAATGTTGGGTGGTGGATTAACAAATTAATTTCCAACTACTATAGGAATGCATCAAGATAAGCCAAGAATCCTTTTCTCTTTGCAACAGTAATGGACAAATTATCAAAAATATTAATGAGAATATATCGTGATGTATATTGTTCATTGATGATATTCTTTTGATCGATGAGATCAAATAAGGAATTAACATAAATTAAAATTATGGAGACAAACTCTAAAAGTTCAAGGATTTAAATTAAACATATCAAAGATTAAAATTCATAGAGTATAAGTTTAAGAAGAGAAGGAATAACAAGCAAGGTATAATCACAATTGATGGCCAATAAATACGAGTCACAAAATGTTTGAAATACCTAGTTGTCTAATATCACAACATGCACAATAACAATAGTCATGTAACAAGTGAGAGCATAAAAGAAGAAAGGTAAGTGTTGAGACCAACATATTTACTTAAATTAAACTAAGACATTATTGCCCTGAGCCTCTTACTAAGATGAGTTACAATTTTGCTAACAGTGTTTTCTATTTAACTAAAATAGAAACAAAGTACCACAAAGAAGAGAGAAATTGCATTGTAAAAAGTGAAACTTACTTTAAATAGCAAAACTCGATGCCTGCAGAGGCCAACAGAGAGATTACCGATGGGAAGCACAATAGATCCTAAGCAATCCTTCAGATCATCAACACACTCCCTCCACATAGGAACAAAATCAACTTCTCCCGTGGAAGTTGCACCCCTTGGGATGGAAATATAAAACTTCATTTCAGAAATACACTTCAAAAAAGGTAACTTTTAATAGACGATTACAGACAAGCTCACCCCATGCGATTACAGACAAGCTTTGCAAGTTGATCAACAATTTCTTGGTTATTAATACAACTACTTGAAATGCTATGGACCCTATTCTGTAATTCCTTTAAGCTGGGATCACCACGCCGATCAACCAAGACAACTTCAGTTGACAAATGATCTCCAGGTTTAACAGACCTTAGTGATTCTATCGATGGAATACGACCATTCTCTTGAAGATCGGTACACACAGTCCAGACATATGGATCCATCCCATGAATTAAATAAAACCCATCAGGAACTTTGTCAAAATATGATAGACAACCATTTACCTGATAAAAATAAAATTTGTTAGCCCAGTTTCCACCTTAAATATATATAAATCAATAAATCATCAGTCTTGGTGAATGAATCATTTTTCCCTTTAAAACTCACCTGCACATAAATTATAGGGATCCAAAATATATATATATATATATATATATATATATATATGAGAAAAAGAATTTATCAAATCACCAAGGCAATGAAAAAATAAAACGAAACACGGAATCTTGAAAGTTGCATGATGCAGTTCCATTTAGCAAAAAAAAAAAACTCGTAAGATTCTTGCACCATTCATTGCACAATAACCTTTCACGACTAACTGTAATACAAATCGAACAATAGCAAATTTATGTCCTCTTCTTGTCCTCTGTTTTTTGGTAAATATGTTCTTTTATTGTCCCTACTGTTAAAGTTGAATCCCTAACCCCAAATGCAAACTGTAGCTTCCTAATTATCTAACTACATAAAGTAACGATAGCATTATAAAGAACTGTAAGAAACAGTAACAAGAAGAATTGGTAGGCTGTTTTTTTTTTGTAAGGCTGAAAACCGAAAAGAAATACCTAGACTTAAATTAAAGTGACTTCAACATAACTTTCGTTTCCACTCATTCCTGTTAAAATAAAGAGGATTAATACTCCAACCCACATTCCATCACAGGCGGTTTCATATAAGTACTCAATTTTACAAGCAACGAGTTAATGATGAACTCTACCCAAAACCGATGTGACATGGCCTCAGCTGAACTGGAGGCAGACGATGACGGCAGCATCAAATCGTGCTGAAATGGATCCAAAAAATTAGGATCGTCAGCACATGTAGCGTCCGATGACAGCCGAACCGCCAGAGCCAGCTGCAACTGATAGCTCTCCTCCGTCTGCCGAGCCCAGCTCCTGGGCGAAGATGACCCTCCCGGCGCCGTCACCAGCCCCTTAACCCTCAATTTTCCCCCGCCGCCGCCTCCGAGCGCCTTGAACCCATCATCGTTCAAATTCCCAAAGCCCTCCATCTCATTCGCGGCCGACACCGTCTGCATGTAGTACTCCCCCGATAACGGGCTCTCGCCGAAACTACTCCCGCTGGACTGCCCAATCGAAGGAGTAAACGCCGCCGCTGTGGCCCCGGTCCGCATGCGATGGTCACCTCCGCCGGCATCGAATTCGAAGCCCCGTTCAATCTTACCTCTGTTGTTGCTGTTGTCGGCGGTGATAGAATCGTAGTACAGGCCCGGCGGGGGCTGTCCAGCGAACTGGTCGTCGGTGAGGGGAGACTGGCTGAGCAGGGAGTAGTTCCGGCGCCGCCCGGGCATTTCCATGGAGATTTGTCTGGTTGGATCTCACGAAACCCTAGATTTCCAGGAGACCACCATCTCTGGTTATTCTTTGGATCAGCAGCCTCGAAGAAGACGAATCTAATCAGTTTTCTTTTTTCCTTTTTCTTTTTCCTTTTTCGTTCTCCTGTTCGCAGGCTAGAGACTAGACACTAGAGAGAGAGAGGGAACCAATATTACGTAATCGGTCGGGTATATCGTACCCGAACTAAGGTGAGGTGTTGTTGCGTTATTAAAATTAGTTATTGACTTAAAAAATAAAAACGCGTTGTCTCAACTTTGGTTATTAAATTACGTGAGAGTTTTTTTATTTATTATGTTTACAGAGCTTGTATTATAAAAATAATTTATGTTTAATGTGAATAAAATTGTGTTTTTAAAATAATATTTTTTAAAAAAGTAAAACTGACAAAGTAATAAAATAAAAAAATAAAAAAATATTTAGGTCTCTCGAGTTTAAATTTAATAATAAAAAAATAATTATAAATAATTTTTACGCTCTAAGAGCATGTTTGGCTTTCGTTGTTTTTTGTGATTTTTTATACTTGAAATCTAAAATTTATAACGCTAGTTTGTTTGGCATTCGTTTTAAGATTTTAAAAGTAAAAAATGACACTATTTAAACAATACTTAATTGACATTTTTGAAAACACCTATTACGTGTTTTTTGAGTTTTGCTATCTGATTTTAGTACACGCGATAAAATTTTTGGAATATTTGCCGGTAGCAAGGACACCGCAATACCCTGTGAAATCTCTATCATCTTCATCGTCGGCAGTGAGGACTGAGGGGGCGGCACTTGAGGATGGCTGATGCCCCCTCCCGCGATGCTGATGACCCTCCGATGCCCTGGATCTGCTCCCTGCAACAGCTGGCGACCCTCTTGTGATGCCAATGGCCCCCTGGACGCCTGGAACTGCCTCCGTGACCCTTGGCGACTTCTCTCACGACAGTCGACGACCCCTCGACGTCTGGATCTGCCCCTCGCAATGCTTGGCGACCTCTCCGACGACGGCTGGCAACCCCATGACGCCTGGTGACTCCCCTCTCCCCCAACGCCTAGATCTATCTGTTGTGATGTCGACGACTCAGTGCATATTTTCGAACGGATGTAGTTTTTAAAAATGAAATAAAATTGTTTACCAAACAAATATATAGTTTTTAATGCTTATGAAAATGAATTTTGAACGCAGTTTTTTAAAACATAAAATCGAGTTTTTTTTTTATCAAACATAGCCTTTATTAAAAAACTAGTTTTAAGTTTATATTATTATTAATTTTAGGTACATTATTTTTAAAACACGATCACTAGGCGCCTTTTAAATTGTTTTAAAATTATATTAAACTATGAACTCTAACACAATTAAAAATTTCATAATTTTTTTTGTAGAGTTTGTGTTGAATTATGAATTCTGAAAACAAGATTTGATTAATATGATATGTAATGTATTTAAAAACAGAATATAATTTTTAAAACTTAGGCATCACAGAACATTTTAAATAAGATAAGATGAATATAGATAGCAAAATTGGCGAAAAGTTTTTCTTAAATTTAATTTAAATTTTAAAATAAAAATAGTTAAAAATAATTAGAATTCACATGTTTTCGGAATTAATTATATTATAATATTGCGGGTGGATTTGAAAATAAACAGCGTACTGCGTAGCGCGTACGCCTTCAAATTTAAATGTGCGTCGAAACGCGAAATCGGGTTTGGGAGGGAAGATGAAAACTCGGCCCTCTTCTCCCCCGCGCTTCCGAGATGGTCAGGCACCGCCGCAGTGTTGGTCGCTCCAGACCAGAGGGAGGGAGAGAAGGTGGGTGCGTGCTGTTCTCCGGTCTAATAATACATATTGCCTCGTTTAATCCAGCATTCGCAAACTACTCAATTGATCCATCCGATTTATGTTCCTAGGTTCCGCTGCTGATCTTATTATTATTTTTTTCCTAGAAATACATGCGCTTTCGATAGAAATTGTCGGTACCTGTAACATTACTGTTTTGTCTAGACTGCCGCATGGGTTTCTTATGGCAACGGAGTGATATCCATGTGTACGATAATGTTCCATTCATACAATTGCATGTTTGTTTGTTTGTTTTTGTTTTACAGTGAAATTGTATCATTCACACACACACACACACACACACACACACACTCGCATATTAAAATGTATACATGTAGAAGGGCACTATTCATATGACAATAAAAATCCAAACTATCCCAAATGAGGATACTTGGGCACCTAAAATAAAGTATCCCATATAAGAATATGCATATCCAAATTAAATCATCCGGCCTTAATTCCAATAATCACCCTAGACATGCATATAGCAATCCCATTCCTTTGGATTCGTTCTACAAGTGTCATTACAGTCGGATGTCCATGTGCAAACAGTGGCCGACTTTTTGTCCGACATCTTTCATACGAGGTAGTTAGTCGCTTGGTTTTTGCTTAGAATACGTCTACGTGGTAGGAAAAGAAAGATTTTGAACTTGGTTAGCAGTTAGCACTCGCAGTGGCGGCCTTTCAGTATTTTTGTGACCAGTCCTAGGAGCTGTCAGTATACCAAGGTGTTTATGGTGCTGGAGCTTCCGAAAATTGCTCCACCAAGTTTGTTGTTAAATCTCACTCTTACGTTTCATTGCCCTTCTCACGGGACAGGAGGGAAGTGCCGCCGCTGGATACGCGGCGCCACAGTTTCACCCTCTGAGATGATTACAGAGGAGCGGCTTAGTTTTGAGCATGCCATGAAAAATCGCACCCTTCAATATAAACGCATCATGTGATGTTTAATTACAACTGAAGTTCCTTTCAGCCTTTATGGTGCAACTTGTACAACCAAGCTCAATCTCCCTTAAGGTATATCAAGGAATGCTGGTTCAGATGCCATTCCTCAAGATTTTGGCCCTGCTAAAGTCATTAATTCAGCCCTTTTTGCTTTGAGGGCTTCACCGGCTGCTCACTGTTTCTCCTGATTGATGTCTGGTTAAAATGTTGTCCGACGAGTGCAGCATGGCCATAAGAGGCTTTACTCATCACCCCTTTGATCTTTTCTCCTGCTTAACTTGCTTGCTGGAAAGTGCAACCTAGCCATTAGAGGCCTTGGAGCTCGTGTTTTCTGGTCAAATCCTCTCACACAGACATACCCTGTATATTTTTTTCCACTACTTATAAGCCAGAAAATTTATTGGAACTGTTTGTCACCAAGCAATTACTTATACTAGAATAAATGTGAAAATATTTCATGGTATGGCGAGAAGATATTTGTTCACATCTACAGCAACTATAGGATGTATTAGCTCTATAATTTCCCCCATTCAAGGCAGATACAACATGGACCATATGACACATTAAAATATCATAAGATTCATAACATTAATACCAACCTTTTTTTTTTATAGAATGATCTAATTTGAGCTTCCAATTCCAATGGAAATTTGCCATGCAAAACTAAGGACGTTATTACCTTAATATTTCTGGATATTTTAGTTGGCCTGATCCACGAGACGTCAATTATTTATGAAATCCAAATATCCATAGTAGATGACACTATGTTTTGTCCAAATTTGATCAATATTGAATAGCACGCTATCTTTTCAAATATCAGCAGGCTTATATTACACTACTATCGATAGGTATTACACAATAAACCAAGTGTGAAATGGGCACATAAAACAACTGATACACTTGTCAGATTTCATGATGATATAATTACACAACAACTTGAGTTTGTAGAGATTTATTTTAAAATATAACAAGAACAGCTGCCATTCATGTTTGTTACTTTCCTTGTTTACAACATGTCACTTTTGCCCCCTTTTTTTTGGTTCTAGAACATTGGTTAGGTTTTAGAAGATTTACATACTCAATTTTTTGGCTTGGAGTATTTGTAATCAAATAGTATGTTGAAATATTATTGATTAGATTAATTATAAACTCAAGAAGAAAAAAGCTCCAGCAATCTTGATGGAAGGTAAACAGGTCATCTAAGACATTTCTTTTTTCCATAGAATGTTTTATAAATTTCTCTATCTGCAAACTTATATGTTTATGAGTGTAACTTGCATACAAGTAAAATGTAATTATATTATAGCACAATATAACCGGGGTTGCCATTTGAATTGACACACAAAAGACATGGATTTTGAATTGATTAGGGCTTGTAATGTTTTTTTGTGTTTCATTGTGTACAATATATGATTAAACATTCTAAGGCATGTTAATTGTATTGTTATTATGTTACAATGTATATGATACAGTCTTTCTATGACTTGCCATGTGTCGTATTCCAAAGTGTACAGAAGCATTCACCAAAACATCTTAAATTAAACTGGTATGTTATAAACTTAAAAGCTGATTATAGAGGGGGATTCACAATGGCACATACCTTTCCAGAAGCAGTGTTGAATGTCTTCTATTGACAAACCTAAGAGACAACAAAAAAAGGTTTTGAATCCCTTTAGAGTCAGATAATGTATTTGATTATTTGTTCTTTATGATTATTACCTTTGAAAATTGATGGTACAGAAGTTCCAAAATAAACAGTACGCCTAGTAAGATTCCATATCCAAGACCTAGGAACATCAATTGGGCGAAGGCTTGAATCATGGTCAGCAAACACCTGCTTGTAAAGATTAGTTGATGTAAGTATACTCTGACCATAGTTTCATTAGATATGTGACATTGTGACATAGGCTTGCTTAATTTCACCTCGTTAACTTGAAAGTACGTCCCATTTAATGGAAAACTCCCTCTCATTGCTGTTCGACATGGAATCTGTTCATAATGTATTTATTGCTCAACAATTGATATGAGTCTTGGGTATATACGTTTTGATGGAAGCCATAAACAAGTAATATAGTTTTGTGATAGGCATATCCTCACCAGAAGTGTCCCTCGCACTATTTGAGAATTTGCTTCTCGTGTACTGTTGCATGACAAACAGGTTTCATCATTACACAGTTTTCCAGATTCTTGGGAGTTGCACCTACGTTTAGGCACTTGAATAGAACATGCAGTTTCACCTAATTTGAGTGCGGAACACTTAATGTGATTAATAGGCTAAAAGAATCAGAAGAAAAGGTACAACATTAGTCTGACACATTTCATTGTGTTTGTTTGATATAGTTTGCATAGTTTACAGAATAGGGCATAAATATGTAGCAGATATAATGCAAAACATAAACTAGTTATTTTATTTATCCAAAAGATTCCTGAAATATGAATTATCAAATGTGTGTACTTACCTGGTGTCCATATAGCAAGCAGGTACGGGCATGGATCATCAGGCTCTCTTTCATCCAACTGTAATTTAACTAAATTCAGTCAATGCTACAAACACTTTGCAAGTTAAACAACCATTTTCTAATAAATAGAGAAATAACTAACCGTTTCTACAAGGGGATGTGAATCTGGAAGTTCATAGCTGCATGTTTGTGTACAAGCTGTCAGTTTTTTGCTAGGTATCCATGGGTGATTAATTTGTTTAACAGAGTTTAAATTATTTTTTTAACAAAAGCAAACTTGTGTATCTTTCACATCGGAGTCACAACATGGAATTTCAGCTTTTGGTTTACAGACCATTATTTATTATTCTAGAGCAACAAACCTCTTTAGTGACAGTAGGTAGTTTTGAAACTGAGGAAATAGCCTACTTACACTTGGTGTTCAGTACGTAGCCGATTGACATACTTTAGCTTGGGAACTGGTATAGAAGCAACTTCTGGAGTTAGAGCGACCAAGGCCTTCGACATTTCACCCTCATGGAGTTCCATATTGTTTTGCATATAATTCTGCAAGTTCTGTGTGAACTTCTGAATGTTGAGTTCAATTATAGGAATTTCATTGTGATCTTCACGAAACATATCCTCCATGTCACACTCAGTTATCTGAGAGCAATCTGGTTCTGGACTTGTTGGTTCCTCAATAAAAGGCTCGCAAATATTGATTTCTGGTTTTGCTTCTGCATCATGGTTTGCTTGAGGTAAAAGTAGCAGAGGAGAAGTGATTTGAGTAAAACTTTTGTATTCATCCATCCTTTCAGTTGCACACACTATACGATTCTCCTCCGGTCCTGGCAAAGCAAGTCTTGAACTGATTCCAACGCACATTTTTAGTAGCAATCTTAATATAACCTCTACTTCAAGTTCTTTGAAAATTTAATCAATATTATGGCTTGCAAAATATAATGTGATCATAATGATATGATCATCAATCAAATAAATCAAATTGTGCAAAACCTTGCAAATGCACTTGCAAAATGTCTGCACTCCCCTCGCAGTGGGCATGCATTGCAGTTTGGTTTGCTTTTTGTGCAGAAAACCTGAGCAGATTTAGAGCATTGTCCTTTGCATTACCCTTTGCATATGATTGCTAAATTGAAAAAAAAATCAAATTAAATATCTAACCTTTCCGAACGTAATCATTTGGTAGTGTAGTTCATACCTGTGTAAGGCAATGAAAGTCAAGAATTTATTGACCTATGGAGAATAATGCAACGAAAACAGCTTAGTAAAATAGTGCAAAAAATTTTACAAGGCCTTTTGGTCAAGCTTGCAAAGTCGGGGCCACAGATACTTCTGAATAGATTCCAACACTGGGTACCTGTACAGTGATGAATAAGTTAGCATTTCCATAATGGGGGCAAGTAAGCTTACACTTTCTATTAGAGCACGTATGTACAAGCATATGCTATATATTATTGTTGTCAGTGGTATACACGAGAATCTTCTTCAGTGTAAGAGGGCAATAGGATCTATAAACTCAGCATTATATATTAGTATTAGAATCTGTAGTTTACATTTTCTTGTAAAACTCTAACACCAACTTGAAATGTGGACAGAAGTTATTTATTATTATTTATATTTAAAAAGTTTTTCCTTAACTTATACTACTGTTTGTGGTTTTGGTATAATTATTTTGTGTGTGTGTGTGTGTATAAAACCAATATTAAAAATAAATTTAATATCTTAGTTTAGGTGGTCATATACACTTGGCTGTGTGATTCCACCACTGATTGATGAGCACACAATTCATACTTACAGTTCTAGAAGGTGCAGCTGAAGTGACTCAGGCAGTGGCTGAAGAGGTACCCATCCCAGTCTCACAGCTATTCGTCCAACATTTGTGTCAACCTTATTCAAGGGTTCAAACCATGATTTAAAGATATGTTCAATTCCAATTTAGAAGATGCATGTTTTGAACTTACTGGGAAAGCAAGATGATGAAGAGTCAAAAGCCGCACACACTCCACACTCTTTAGACCAAGTCCTCTTACACTTAGCAGATATTCCCTGTCCCCATATAATATATGTAAGAATATTTTTGTTTACATGTTTAAAGGAGATGGTGTGTATCTTGCATATTCGTTGCATAACATAAGGCAATTCCACTAGGCACAGTAAGATGATTGGATGCATCTCAATGTATATATAGCGTTGCCTTGAAATGTAAGTGTGCCTTACTTTGCTTTGTCAGGTGGAACATCCCTCAACCATTCCAGGTCAATGCTTCCGTGTTGCCCAACTAATCGGTTAAGGAAATCCTGCAAGATGTTCAGGTAGTGGTAATATAAATATCATTTGCAATTGACATGGAGAAATTTGCAATCTCTTTTATAAAATATAAATTTTGTACCTTGATTCTTCCTGCAAGCACATTATTCATTCCACGTGCCTTGATGGCGTTAGAAATCTCATTAACATCAGCTAACCTTACCGCCTCCCAATCCAATGAATCCATTGTGTCATTTGTTCTCTTTCTCTTTCTACCACTAGTTTCCGCCTTCTTTCTTAAGTTATCCCAATTATAAGCTTTTTCTTTTTCTTTTTGGTTTTTTTCTCTTTTTACATTTGTTGTTTTGGACTTCACAGAAGATTTGGTCTCTTCAGTTTGCTCGCTCATTTCACTCCTCTCTACAGGATCACCACACAAGGGATTGTCATTGTTGGAAGCTCTTGATGCTTCTTGAGTACTCACAGTCATAATGTTTTGAACTGTTATTTTCCTTATACATTCTGCTGTCACTTCTTGAACATTCATCGCTGTACTATTTTGAACTGATGTTTGATTACTAAGAGATTCTGCTGTCACTTCTTGAATACTCACTTTCGTTTGAACTGGTGAAGGGCTTATAGATTCTGCCGTCAACCCACTTAGTTCACCTACCCTACTTTCGTTTTGTTTTTTTAAAATATTGAAGGACTGAGTCTCTTGCAACACTTCTTTGCACTCAACTTCCAGTATGTCTGAGTTGGGGGTTGTGTGCAACTTATAATTACTGGAGTGATTAATGGATACTCCCATTAGGTTTATAGGATGGTCTAGTCTTTTCCTGACCTGTCTTTGATGGCCATACTGCAGGCATTCCAAGGTCTGACTACCTAGCATATTGTAATTTCCGTCATTGTGAGCATCATATGATATGGTCTCTTCTTGCATCTGTAGGAGTCCCAGGAAAGAATTTGGTGCATCAAAATAGCTAAGTATAGAATCTATTCTAATATCCTCAGCCTTTGAATTCCCCCCTGAACATGATCCTATTCTTCTAGCAGAAGAATTCACAGAGCTAATGGAACTTTGAGACAAAAATGTATCATCTATTGGTCTCTTGCCTCCTTCTATAAGACCTGTTTCCTCCAGGGGAGTTGATGTGTACAGCGTTGATTCTTCGAAACTACAACCAAGGGATTTGTCTCTATTGACAGCTTCTTTGTCTTCATTCAGTTGAATTGTGTCTTCTGGGTCCAGTATGCCAATGGCTGGATCTTCAACCCACATACTAGTACTCTCATGGCATGGTCTAATTGGTGGGGAGGGAAATCGGGCAGCAAGTGACATGAATGCTGAACTGTAAAAATGATAATACATATGAGGTGTTGCAGATACACCAAATCTCAAGAATCTAATTTAATGGTCTAGCTTACCTAGAAAGATGATCTGAAACATTTTGTGTTAAGAAAACACCTATAACTGAGTCCAAAACTGATCCCTTCCATTTAGAGAAGCTTCTGTCACCTAAAAAATTGCATAGACAAGTTTACTGTCGTCAGTAGGAATCCCTATGTTGAAGATTTTTTATTTTACAATATTATGCATCAAATATAGAGCAATAATATTCTATTTTAGAATATAGGTATTTTGTATTAATCCCAAATGCACATGGTTAGTGCACATGACATACCTAGATGCAACTCAAATTTATCAACGATGTTTTAGATCTATTTTATTATGTGATAAATAACAAGGGCAATTATGTTTTAGATCTTCACAGTATTGTAAAAAGTAATTTATGTCCACTATCTGCAGAGTAAAAAACAATCCAGTTGAGAATTTTAGCAATTTGGAGTTCAAAAGGGGGAAATCAAGCACCTTGGACAAGACGCATGCGTGCAACAAATGAATCTGCCCTTCCTTGGAAAACTCTTCGTTCATTTTCCCACCATTTTCTTTTCTCCTCATCAATTCCATCAATACCTTCACTGTTTATATTTTCCAGCAGAAGCCTCCATACTCTATTTGTCTCTTCGTCAAGGTCTACTTTAGGCCTCAGATCGTGTTTTTTGACAGGACCAAATTCACCTTCAAAGGGAACAACAGCTTTGTTTCTTTCATAAAGAACAAGTGCATTTGACTCCTGAAGTCTAAAGTTACAAGGGACAAGTGCATGCTGCTCTTCATATGCAAGTTTGTTCCTTTGCCCACTGATATGAAGATTATTAAACTGCCCAACCAATGCATTAATTGATAACATGTTTTTATGTATTGGCCCCAGGGAACCTGCATTAATAGCAACATGTAAATTCAACGAGCAAAATAAGAGCTGGTACTATAAAGATACACAAAAGTTGGTAATCATTTACCTTGTGACTGGGTAAAGATTCCACGGTGACTATATGCAATACCTGCTTTGTGCAATTTGCCTTTGCCCTTATTTGTATCTAATGCCATTGTATTAGCTGTGAATTTTCCATTTTTTGTTCGCTTCTTTTTTGCCATCACATGAGTTCCTGCAACTAAGGCTTCAAAACATGTGTGTGAATTACCACAAGTTGGGGTCTGTTGCATATATTCTACAATTTGATTTTGCAAAGCTAGAGGATGGACATTGGTATGGCCTCTAGTTCTCTTCTTTTTAAACCACTCCGGTTGGCAGGGAGCATTCATACATTGCATGTTAGTCCAAGTTAGTGAAGTTGTTACCCTAGAAGTTGCAGAAGTTGTCGCTTTTCCAGTTCTTTTCTTCTTGTATGTTTTTGGCAAATTCTTTCCAGGAGACATATTATCGCTGGACTGAAAATAATTTTGGCATGTTCCCATCAGATTTGAGGTAGTTAGTTGTGCCTGCTCAAGAGTGTTTGAGTATCCCCTCTTTAATCTTGTTACCTGTTCTTTCTGACATAAATCTGCAACAGTGATGCAGTTGGAATCATCTGGAGTTTTCTGATTATTGGCACATAATATTACTTCTGAAATGCCTGACGATTCCTTGTGAATAATTGATTGAGCTTGATCGGCAGAATAGATCCCATCATAATAGTTTGCTGTTTGTACATATTCTTCTGGGCCATCATTCTTGGGAGATGTGATGGCAAGACCTGATCTTTCAGACCATGATATGTAGTGTTTTAAATTCCTATTTTCAGAAAGGCTGAGGTCATGTGCAATGCCTGTAGTTCTAACCATAGCTCCTTCCATTGCTTGGCTCATTTGTGCTGCTTGTTCGTGTTCCTGACTTGATTCTGCATGCAACTTTTGTGCTTGTGAATCAGAATTTGAATTACATTTCAACATGCTGGAAGAGTTTCCATTTTGTGCTTGCTCGTCCGTATCAAAAGCGAAGGCTCTTCTGCAATATTTTCTCTTAGGCTCAGATGCTGTAAAATCTGTACCTTCTTCTGCAGGCAATGTTGAGCGTTTGTTGAGACTCTTTCTTCTCACATAAATCTTGATCTCAGTGGGTTTTTCCTTGGGCTCAGTTGGATTAAGAGATGCCGGCTTTGCAATATGCTTAGGTTTGCCTTTAGCGATCACTTTGGGCCTATGCTTTTTTCTCTTTTGTTTCTGGTGAGGTGTTTTGTGCGTATCAAATTTTTTGATTCCCTTTCTGTCAAGGTCCTCCCATTGTGACAGCTTTAATATGCTCTCTTCTTTATGATAATCGGTTTGCTCTTCTCCATCATAATTGATGGTAACCCTTGCAATTGCATTTCCATTCCCTTCTGTCCTCTCTTGTTGACTACTTGGTTCATTTAGACATATATAAGCACTCTTTTTTTCCATTTGCCTCGAGTTGTTTGGTGTTGCAGGTTCAATACCAAGAGCTGTCTCACTGCAAACTGCATCAGCAGCATTACTAGGCAATGAATTAAGATCATTAGGACGTTGGCAAGAAGCTCTCCATCTACCTCTTGAATAATCTGTCTCATATGACACCAAACATATATAAACTCAAAACCATGACCATAAAACAATAATTTTAAAAAACAATTTGATCAAATCTTAAATTTGTTACATATTATGCATAAAATTAATTTACATATCTTATATCATGCTTTAATTTTATATAAATTGACGATATGGTTTGCACTGGTCACCATATGAGCAACATAGGCATTATTTCATATATGAAGGAAATCGAATATGAGGTGATAGTGATACATGGAAACATTATTTTGAGGTGTCAGTGGAATAATGTTTTTGAGTTTAAAAATGTTGAAATGATGTTACACTAGAGGAAAATTTTTTAAAAAATGAAAACAATATTGTTTTATTTATACTTCAAAATATTATTTTAAAGCATTTGTGTGTGTGTGTATATATATATATATGTAGAGAGAGAGAGAGAGAGAGAGAGAGAGAGAGAGAGAGAGAGAGAGAGAGAGAGAGAGAGAGAGAGAGAGAGAGAGAGAGAGAGAGAGAGGGAGGGTTCAATTCATAACAGGTTTTCAATCTCAGTCATCGATTTTTCAGTTAATGGACGGAATTAATTGTATATTATTTTAATAAAGAGCAGCTCATAGTATCTATTTAGATATAATTTTATGCATGCAATGTGAAACAGTGATTTTTGCACTGTTAAAAAATCACTGTTAAAGTTATAAAAAGCAAGTGATAAAAACTTACACAGAGGAAAAAATTGTGATCTTTGCTGACGATTCTGGCATGCAAGCACAGTCTGAGGCAGGTGGTGTGTAAAAGAAATGTTGTTTAATCCTGTCCCAACAATGCCATTACCAGCTGGTTGTAGTTCCCCAGAACCAGGGTCCCAACTATAATTCCTCAAATTGACCCCATATTGAAAGCTATCTACTCCTCCTGCCCCATCTGTTTGCCTCACCTCTTTCTCTTTCTCTTTGTCTTGCTGGATCGGTTGCAGATTCTCTCCAGAAGGTCTACCAGGCGTCCGCGGTGGACTCCAAGCCCCCAACTGAAAATTAATCAACATCACAAGGCCGCACATCACTAGTGCTCAGATTTTCTTTCCTCTTCTACCATCTTCCTAACATGACCCCCTGAAATGTTCCAACAAGGCTGCACATCACTTTAAAAATAAATAAAATTGCAGAGGTTATGTTGTGCTTATTTTATATTGTTATTTTGGCCATTGTTAATTTATTAAAATGATATTATTTTATGTTTATACATGAGAGAGATAATCGTGATGATATGATAACATATTAGATTCTAAGAAGGAAAAGAAAAAAATTACAAACACTAACATTAATAACAAGATATTACGAGATATTACAAGTTAGTTGGTTGTATATAATATTTTTCTTTCGTTTATCACACGACTTGGTCACGTGATCACGGTCTAAATTAAAATTTTATTTAACTATAATTTTAAATGATACTAAAAAACATATATATATATTTGTGCGAATAACCGTTGATTTGTTTTTTAAAAAACATGCGCGCGCATAGTGCACATTGCATTTAGCACAACTATAGGAGAGACAAATGTGTAGATAAGTTTGAAACAAAAGGATGGCATGAGCCTCTCGGAGATTCCTTAACAGGCAACGGTGTTACTCATCTATCACGGGGAAAGAAATCGCAAAGATTGAAACAAAGATATTGAATTTTTGGTACAAAGTAGTGAAGTGGTGCATACACTGCAAGTGTAAAAATCAGGTGAACCCTGTGGATTTTCCATACCCTTTTTGCTGCAATTCTTGTATAATTAATTCACAGAGACAGAGGAAAACAAAATAAAAATCAGAAAATTGGATCATAAATACCAAGAAATGGGTTGATCTGCTTCACCCGTGACCCGCCGGCGTCATAGACGTCACTAAGACTTTCTCCAACGGATGTGAGAGGGAGAGATGGGGTGGTGCAGTAGGCGTTATTTTATTTTCCATTTACCTTTTTTTTTAATTATTAACTATTTTTAATCTTTTCCGGTTTTTTTAGTATATTTATTTATTATGGTTTATGGCACCAACAAACCTCCGCACAACACGTGAGGGTGTCACACTGTCATGTATTGCGACGACGTTTCATCGCATATTTGTCATGTTGTGCCGTGCCTGAGTTTGGCCTAGATTCAAATGCTGAAAAGTGAAAATGCAGTCTCATATGATTGAAATATAAATATAATTTTAAAAATATGTGGGTCTTTTTTGTTTTAAATTTAAATCTAAGATATATATATACATATATATATATAATTATACAAATGTGTATTAATACATTTCAAATGTGAAATTTTTTTACACTTCAAAGTAATATTTCGAAGTGATATCTTGACTCTCTCCATTGCCTTTATGCTCGATCTTCAAACTTAATGTAATCACCACCAGCCTGAAATTTCTTTCATATACATGTCTCTCTATGGTGTGGCTTGAAAAAAAAAATGAAAATCGTCTCATTTCTTGTTTGAAAACGAACGAAAAATCAACCAAAAAAAAACAAAAACCCCCCCCCCCCCCCCCCCCCCCCCCCCCCCCCCCCTTTTTTGTTTGGACCATGTGTCTACCCCGACCTGAGTTCGCGCACCTGCAGGCCTGTAGACAGTTAAGGACCAAGGGCTTGAGCCTCGCCTGTCCTTGGTGTCCACTTACCACTAAAACGGATTAAGGACAAAAAAGAAGCAGTCAAGTAAGAAAGGAGGACAAACCCAGATAGAAAATACAAATAATAGGAGCCAAGGATCAAAAAGAAGTTAAAAAAACATGTTTTTAGTGCTATTCATCATTCCAGCAAACTCGTTGAGAGCCGAAGTTCAAAAACTCTCGGAACAAAATTTATGAGAAATACCATTAAACAGAAAATCTTATTCAATACAAAGGTAAAACTTCACTCCACCCAGCATCTAGGCTCGCTCAATTTGATTCAAATTAGTCCAGAGGTCTAGTATGGTTCGACAGGGTGGCGGAAATTTTTCCCAGCATACACTGCGTTTGATCCAAGCTCCTCTTCAATTCTCAGAAGCTGCGACAGGGAAAAATTAAGACAACCATCCAACAAATTTAACTCAATGAATGTATCACAACTAGGATGCTAACCTGATTATACTTTGCAAGCCGCTCAGACCTGCATGGAGCTCCAGTCTTAATTTGACCCTGGTTCATGCAACAGAAATTTTACACCACCGTTAAATAGTAACATGTATAGATTTAAAGATATGGTCATTCATGGATTCATGGCACATAGAAGTCTACCGTTGCCAAACCGACTGAGAGATCAGCAATAAAGGTGTCCTCCGTCTCTCCACTACAACCACACGTAAACCATTGTAAGAGCTTCTAGCTACAAATAACATAACGAATTATGGTATACTATGTCTTAAAATTTGAGTGCACCTGCGGTGGCTAGCCATGACACCCCAGCCAGCACGTTTGGACATTTTCACAGCTTCAATACTCTCAGTCACGGATCCAATTTGGTTAACCTGTTTTGGTATAACACATTAACAAATCAGTCACACTTCCAACTTGTCACTGATGCTAATTATTTGATTAAAACACAGAATACAAATTTTACAAGTACCTTAAGCAGAAGGGCGTTGCATGTTTTTTCAGCAATAGCTTTCTCAACTCTCTGTACATAGAATTTCATCAACCATGAGTCGCAAAACTTAATGCATCAAAACACTTATCCTACTAACAAAAAACATCATGCGAAATTAAGAGCTTCAAAAAAAAAAATACTAAATGTTGACCTTGGGGTTGGTGACCAATAGATCATCTCCCACTATCTGCACATCCGCTCCAATTTCACTGGTCATCTTTCCATAGTGCTCCCAGTCATCCTGGTCAAAGGGGTCCTCAACAGATACAATAGGGTATTCTGACACAAAAGACTTATATAAATCTTTGAGAGTATTTCCTGAAATCTTTGAGGAGCCATCATTATTCTGCAAAACAAGAGAACCGTCAAAAAAATTGCAATGAAGAATTAACATCATCTAATGTGGGATGAAATTATGGGTCGAAATTCAGAGGAAAAAAAAATAATGTAAGAAATCTCAACCGCAGTAGAATCTCTACCTAGGGTGATCCAACGCAGGACAATCACTATCATAAGGTTTCCGAACCACAGGAAAGAGCATGAAGATAGGAACCCAAACAGAAAACTATCTCATTTCATATAAAATGTTACGACCATCTTTTATAGGAGGGAACTAAACCCAAGGTTCCAAGACTTCTGAGGCCCAATGCCCACAGAAAGAATGAAACACAAAATAAATAAAGCCAACTAATACAATAACATAACACCATCATATATAAACTAGCAACAGAAATAAAATAGAGGAATTATTCATAGCGATGACTCAGACCAATCCCTATGATTAATCAACATCTAGGAAACTTTGTGAACAATTTCATAATTCAAGGCCTCAAGCCAGATGCATCCAATCGTCCTACAGGTCAAGCGGCCACTTTCAGTATCCTGTATTCACAATTATGGAATTTTTTTAAGGTTATTTACGGGAAGTTGCACCACCATTACAAAATTAATATTTATAAGATTTTCTTAGTGTCTAATAATTATTTCTGTTTCATGCTCATCAAGGCTAATTCAAAAGCAAAAAAAATATCAATTCATACTTCATACTCAGCTTATCATAATTGCCTACCGTTCATTATTGAGCGCACCAGATCACTGGAGTGCAACTAATGAAGAAGCTGAAACCAGCATCTTCCGACAGATTTCATTCAATAATTGAACATTGGATTTCTACGCTCATGATAGAACCATAATGTTTCAACTAATTTAAAAGCCATAAAGTTACACTAACTAATTTAACAATCTCACATACTTACCTCACCAATTTTCTTTTTTTCTTTTGAATTTCTATATAAACCAAATTTTGTAAACAAAATTACCAAACACATTACCTCTTCTTTAAAGTTCAAGTCATAGGTTTTATCTGTCCCATAAAATTCAGATGCAGCAACATCCATTCCAATAACAACCTGGAAGGGAGAGTATAAACCTCAGTTGATGGTCCACTGAATTGACAGGGAGGCATAAAATAAACAAAACAACCACAATTTAAAGAAGACTTACTTGGTCAGTGTAACCAGCTTTAGCGATAGCAGTCTTGAGCAATTCAAGGCCTTCCTTGTTCTCCTAATTTAACCAAAAAAGATCCATTAGATAAGTAGTTCGACATTAAGAAAATTGAAGTGCGGAGAAGAAACATTTATGGCATCAATCAAATTATGTGTGAACAACGACTGACCTGAATATTAGGAGCAAAGCCACCTTCATCACCAACATTTGTCGCATCTTGACCATACTTCTTTTTAATTACGGCCTGATGAAATCACATAGAATCAGAAGCTTAAAATCCTGCAAAACTGCTTTTGACATGTGAAGGATGAAAATTAAATAAGTAGGCATCAACCTTTAGGTTGTGATACACTTCCACCCCCATCTTCATGGCCTCTTTGAAAGAGGAAGCTCCAACAGGAAGAATCATAAACTCCTACAGGCCAAAATTTTTTAATAATCAGAAATCAACAACTTTATCACAAATATAACAATGGCTTGACAGGAAATGGAAATACCTGCATTGCAAGTTTATTTCCTGCGTGTGATCCGCCATTAATGACATTGAAAGCAGGAACCGGCAAAACCAACTTACTGTTTCCAGCAAGGTCGGCAATATGCTGCGCACACAAGGTATCATGGAGTCATAAGTCAACCTATTCATTTTCTATCTCTATAGCAGTGACAAGATGGTCTCAAGTATACAGGTCATTCAATAAATCCATCGGCTTGCCTGTCACGCCAAAACAAGCCATTGAATTTGCATAGCATGCAGGGTAAGTTGGGAAGATTCATAATGCAGAACATATGACATAAGTATATATCTACTGTAAGCTCAGACTCGGAAGAAACCTGATAGCAATTAAATAAGCAACCTCCAATAAAATGTCTAACACAGTAAGTGGGAAAAATATAGAATAGTCATACAGAAGATACCTGATAAAGGGGGATATTCTTGACGCTGGCCCCAGCTTTGCAAACTGCAAGAGATACTGCGAGTATGGCATTTGCACCAAGCTAGAAAAAATAGCAATTGTTAAACAACTAAAATTCTTCTTAATAAGTGATTTTTAAAAATAAACAAGCTTAATCTGCCAATATACCTTCTGTTTACACCAACCCCACTCATTTACAGTTCCATCGAGTTGCTGAACCATGAAGTTGTCAATTGCAATCTGCTCGGTTGGATCCTGTTAAAGGAGGAATAAAATCAAACTTTTGGAGTCAGAAAATGACAACAGAGGATGAAAATTTGAAAGTAAAACTCATAGATACAGTAAATTCAGCAGCTGATAATCATTGCAGATTGAACAGACTGAATATCGATCCCACAGGGACCATGAAACTTCAACCAGTAAAATAAACTTAAAGGGAGGTGTTACCAACCTTGCCATGCAATGCAGGACCAATTATTGTGTTTACATTCCCAACTGCCTGCAGATGCAAAAGAATAAAAAGCAAAAGATCAGTAAAACTAAAATTAAAGAAAATAGGAAAAAAAAAAAAACCACTTCAGACAAATAGTGCGTATCACAAAGACACACTGACCTTAGATACACCTTTGCCAAGGTAGTCTGATCCTCCGTCTCTAAGTTCAAGGGCTTCATATATTCCTAAAAGACATCAAATTTAATATGATCATGAACAATAAAATTTATTAAAGCACACCCATTTAAAAGTACAAATAAGAGGCAATAAACCATTTTAGTTAGGAAAAAATCAGCTTATGATTAGATATGAAAATACAAGGCCATTAATTGAAGAACCCAAATTTATGTAAACTGTGAAACTTACCAGTAGATGCACCACTTGGGACAGCAGCTCTGACCTTCCTTTTATCATCTAGCGTAACTTCCACCTACGAAATAACCTTAAAAATCAGATCCAAAACAACCTCGAATACATGTATACGTGCCATTAAAATCAGGAAATGCCACGAGATCGATCGATCGATCGATCAATCATAGTGCTCCAGAATCCGGATCACCCGAAGAGGGCGGCTGATCCAGCTCATTGCGACATTTACAAATCAGATCAAAACATCAAATAGGATATCAACTGATCAACCGTCGAAGGAAAACAAATTATAAAACCAAAAAGAAAAAGAAAACAAAAACAAAAACAAATCGGTGCTTGAAGACAGACGAAGAGGAGAAACAACAAACCTCGACCGTAGGATTGCCGCGGCTGTCGAAAATCTGTCTTGCCCATACGTTGTGGATTCTAGCCATGGCCGAAGCAACGTTCACGGAGACAGGAAGAGAGTGGGAGGGCTTCGGAGGTTGTCGGAGAGTGCGAGGGATTAGAACATTGAGCACCGAACACGCATGGGAAATATATAGAGAAAACCTCGGATTAATCACAACCGTTCAGTCTTGTTCCGTTCGTTTTGTTAAATTTTAATATGAAATAATTTATATTTATTAGGAAAGAAAATGTATATTTTTTTCGTATATTTGTTTTCATTCTTGATACTTCATCTCCAATGTGCGAATGTGGAAGAATATAAAATGATGAAAATATTTGATAATTATAAGTTTTAAAAAAAAGTAACAGTTATTTTTTAAAGTTTACTTCTCACTCTCTATATTTTAATTGTATACTAATTAAAATATTATTTTTAATTATTTATTATTCTTTTATATAAAATTTTATATTTAAAAAAAATCAAAAAGTGAATAGAGTAAGATAAAATATAATATTTTTATAAATATAAAATAAATAATATTGAATTAAATTTAGATATATACTATTTATTTTGGTATATTTTTGTTAAAATAAAAAGTTTAAAAAGTATATTTTTCAAAATTTTTTGTTAAACTTACATTTCAACAGTGGATGCCCTGATACAAAATAGTATAATACTAGCCTTAAGTCATCAAGAAAAACAATTTAGTTTGCGAGTAAATTTTTTTAGTTATAACATATTTTTTATTAGTAAATTTATAAAAGGAAAAATAATAATTAATGGTTTTTTTGAATTAGATATGATAATATTATATATTCAATGGAATATAAATGATATGTGTGTGTGTGTGTGATTATTCATATTAAAATCTAGTTGACATGACACAGATAATATGTTTTATTTGTCATCAAATCATCATTAAATATCATGCAATTAAATAATTTCTTTTTAAAATAATTATCATTAAATATTTGTAATTAAATCTATAATATTTCAAACAACATTATATAAAAATTAATATTTTAAGGTAAGAATTAAATTGTATTTGACATGAAAAAAATATATGTTAAGTAAAAAAATAAATAAATTATATAAGTATATATAAAATAAAAATGTCTCATTTAAAATATAACTAAGGCGTATTAAATTTTATTTTGTATAATCATTCATTTCAAATATGATAATTATTTATTTAGCAATTATTTAATATCTTAGCCAATTGTTACCAAATATATTGTAAAAACCAAGTATTCACTATTCAACTTCAAATTTTCAGCATTAAACATTCGTAGATATATTACAAATTAATATTTGGCTTCGGGCATTGTCAATTCTTCACTGGGGTCCACAATCAATATTATTATTCGAAAGATTTTCATTTTCTGCATTTCCTTTTTTAGCCGGGGTTTGTTTCTAATTCTTTATAGGGGAATTTTCTTTATTCATAAAAAATCCCGCTTGGGTTGTTGAATTGAATAGCAGGCGTGTGCTGGAATTAGGTGAAGCCTACTTTTTCAGCTGCCATGTGCACTTACCGTTCGCGTGTCTATATATAAATTATGTGCATACTGCATTATATATATGTGTATATATATATATATAAAGTTATAAAGATGTCAGATCATTTTTCTATAAAGAAAATTTTTAATTATGACTGATAAATCAAATTAAACGCTTCAAATTAGATTTTCATCTGAATCATTAATTATAAAATTTAACGGTCTAAATTAAAATTCTCATAATAAAAAGCTAACATAAAACTATGAATTAATTATAACTTTATTGCATGAAAGACGATTGTTTCTGTCTCTTAACTTTATTGCTTATTCTTGTTAATAAATACTTTTTTATATGTATTGAGCACGGGCAGATTAAATAGGATACATGAGAGCTAAACTACCTCAAGAGTGAATTAATATCTAAGATCTTTGACCGCAGCAAACAATTTGATCCGTTCCAATTTTTGTTTTCCAATTTTGTTGGCTAAATGTTGTGCAACATTTTTTGCTTCTATCAAATTTCAATATGTTAAACGCATTATTTGATTGTTCTTATATGTTCATTGTATATTTTTATTTTTTATTTGTTGGCCACCCACTTTTGCTTATTTTAAGGGAGTCATGGCAAACGAGAAAGCTAATGCTCTTGCTAACAAAGCAAACACAAAGAGATAGCCATGGAGAAAGCAAAGGAAGAGTGAAACTCGATAGGAAGAATTGAGAGGTAGATTTTTTCGAAGACAGGCAAATTTTTTCAATATATGGTACAAATCTACTAGAAGGCTGTAACTCTTACCTTCTCTTCTTTCTCATGTGGCAATACTAAATATTTTTGTAGTATATATAACTAGTGCGCAAGATGAAAATCATAGGAAAACATAGGGCATACTGTAAAAGTTTTTCATGACACAAATATTTTTGTAGCTTATTGCTTAACTTTTGCCCATCATCATCAAATACATATGTGCATTTCTATCATCATTAACTTTTTTAAGTTGAGGGGAGTCACGCCCCTCAACTTCAAGTCATCGTAACTTAAAATTGAGTGGTAAACTAACCACTACTTATCTGCTTATGACCATTCAAGTAATCCTAACTGCTTATCTACGTATGACCATTGTAGTTCGTTTTTATGACTTTGACACCTTGCCTACTCTCTTCTCAGGTAATTAGAGAGAAATTAATTAATTTAATTTTAAGTTTTGTAAAAGGAAATTATTTTTTATAATAATTGTTAGGTCTAGGTTAAATAAAAACCGTTTTAAACAGAAAAGTGAAAACAAAATATGTTTTCAAAAAGTTTTTATCTCATAAAAACTATTGAACATATCTAGCCCTGCTAAACAAATTGGCAAAATAATATACACTATGTAATTACAAAGCAAAGAACTACAAAAGGCATTATATTGAATGAAGTATACTGTACTTCTACAGATGAGGTAAATTGCGTCCTCATATAAGCAAAGGCGAGCAACAAGCAACAATGCAAGAGAGGAGAATAGAAGTGCAGTAGGCTTTGCTTTAGTAATAGAAGTTAGAATTACTAAAACCTGACAACCAGCCTAACTGAGAATAGGATTTGCTTCAGTGTTAGGGTGTCAATATGTCGGATGATCTGTTTGAAGAATAAATCCTTCGCATAAATATGCTACACATGTCTGACATAATTCAAATGGTCTCCAGCCAGATAAATAACTTCAAAGCAAATCTCAATTGTTGAAATTGTAATCGTTTCAACTTCAAGTCGTTGGATTTGGTTCCTTGTTGTCTAAGTTAGGTTCCACATACTGTTAGTAACCTAACTCGGACAACAAGCCTCCTTGGACTTATATTCTACACTCTTCTTTCTTAAATAAACAAACAGATTTGATTCTCTCTCTTGACATGTTAACATATGACTTATTTCACCAAAAAACCAAATGGTGCAATGTGGACCGGTTCATAAGATCCTGATACCTAAAGAAATGCGCGTGAGCTACAAAAGAATAAGGATGTAATTCTGGGAAGAACAAGCCTCAACCCGTCAGAGTAAATCTGATGAAGATTCCTTGTGCAATTTTAGGGGATTGTATCTGTCTTTTGTTGTTGCTTTGAGAGATTATAAGGCTTCTTTTGAATTATAGAGCTCTGGATTTTGAAGTAAGATTTTTGCCACAATCGACACCATTTGATTCCATTCATTAAATAGAAGAGTTCTGTTAAGGAGTTCACATTGCTGACCAACTTGTTTGTTTATGCCGCCTGCAACTGAGGGTCTGAGTTTGACGGATAACATTATAGAGGTTGCGAAGTGCCTAAGGTGTTACACATTGTTTGAAGTACTGCCCAGTTCTACAACTTTTGTGAAATCAATTTTTTTTGTTTCTTTATTTCATTGCTATTCAATGAATGAGACCAAACAATACTCTAAACACCGAGAAACACGATACTTTTTGCAAATTTTAATAAGAATGCAACGAATTACCAGTTCAAAACTCTAGAGACTTCCACCCTTTCATCGCCAGAGTAGTGGATTGCTTATCTTGTTCTTTCACCACAAACTTGCCTCCTAAGACCTAAAGCAGTAAGCTATAAATCCACTCGAAGAAAAACAGTCACAGGTAATTGAAACAACTGTACTTTTATATGACAAAAAAAAAGTGATGCCGCAACTATATGCATGTACCAACATCCATGGAAAAAGTATTTCATTCATATAATAAATTCAAAATGAAATAAAATAAATTCATTAAAAAAAACCTCACCAAGTATAATTTTTTTAAAAAAAAAAACCATCAAATATAAGATTGTAAATAAATCAAATGTTCATAACTATTTTTAAAATCAATTCAATAAAAAAATATTTATGTCCATTTTGTTTGCGAATAAGTTTTTTTTTTTGGGAATATAACTATGTTGTTTATCAACCGATTGGAAACAAATATTTACAAACTCGTAAATTTTTTTCGTAAACGGACGATTAACAAATCAATTACTAAATATAAATAAATATTTTTATTAAATATAATTCTATAAACATATAAGTTTTAATTATCATTAAATGAAAACATAAATTTATTATTATTATTATTTTATTACTAAGTACTATGGTTGTAAATGAATCAAACATTCATGAACAAGCTCGCGTTCGGCTCGATAAAAAATCGTTTATGTTCGTTCGTTAAGGAATAGTACCGTTCGCGAACAATTCGTGAACACCATTGTTATATTCGTGAACATGTTCGCGAACAAGTGTTCACGAACAGTTCGTGAATATTGTTCGTGTTCGTAAAAATTAGTTGTAAACAAGAAATTAATAAATTAATTAATATATATAAAAATTGTTTTATTAAATATAAATATATTTTTATTAAATATAATTTAATAAATACATACTTTAATATTATTATTAAATGAATATATATATTTCATTTATTTGTTTATTATTACTATTATTATAATATTTTTATGAACTATATATAGCAATTATTTGAACATATTAAACAGAGATAACCAAACCTAACAATTAATTAATTATACTTTTTTAGATAAATTTATGGTATCAATTCTTTTTACAGATTTTTATGATTTCATAATTATGTTTGTAAGCGTTCGTGAACAAGTTTGTGAACACATGTTCATAAACGTTCGTGAGCAATAGAGTAACGTTCGTAAATAGTTTATGATCATAGTTTAAGACTCGTATTCGGTTCGGTTCGTTAAGGAATAATAACAAACACGTTCGAATACCTTACTATACGGCTCGGTTCGTTTGCAATCCTATTAAGTACATATAATAATTATTTAAATATATTAAATAAAAATAACATAACTAAATAATTAAGTCACTGCATAAATTTTATGGTTCAAGTTCTATTGATGAACTTTTAGAACTTCACAATTGTTTAAGCGTGTTTGCGAATAAATGTTTACAAACCGCTCTAAAACGTTATTCGTTCACTATCTTACATAGTTCGTGAATATTATAATTTAATGTCCATATTTGGTTCGGTTCATTGTCAGACACATTCAAACACATTACTGGTTCGGTTCTTTATAGATCTAATCAGATGTAAATCACAAAGATATTACGTGCTAAGAAAACTATACCAGTATATCCTTTGTCAGTAAATAATAGTGCAAGAGACACCAACGTCATCAGCTATCTCTCCACTACATTTTAACAAAAGGCAGGTAGATCCTCAATTGTTCAAACTTCTATCCCATTATTCGTCAGAGCAAATAATGCTGGCCTCCTGCAAACTCCCCTCATCTTTAAGACCTGCTATAAGCTCATCCCGAGTACTTGAATTCAGAAGGAAGCCATTCTCATGCATTTCTTGGTAATACTTATAAGCCCCCTGAAAATCCTTCAGCTCACAATGCCCCTTAATCAGTGAGGTATATGTATCACAGTCAAGGGCCAAGCCTTTAGCCTTAATATCAAAGAGCAGATCCTTGACTCCCTGCAACTTTCTTTCCCTAAATTGACCCATTATCAAGCTATTGTAGGTCAATATGTCTGGTTGGATCTCCTTGCTCATCATCTCACGGTGGAAATCAAAGGCCCTCTTAACATCTCCATGCTCTACACAAAAACGAAGTAGGGCATTATATAATTGCTTGTCCGGAACCAAACCCATCTGTAACATTTCCTTGTACGTATTCTCTACCAGTATTTGATCTTTCTTGCGGCAGCTTCTGATTAGGGGGCAGTACGTTTTTAATGTAGGCTTCAAGGCCAGTTTCTTCATGGTATCATACAATTCAAAACATTTTTGGGTGTTTCCGGCATTGGAGTACCCCGAGATCAAAGTGTTATATGTAATGACATCAGGACTTAAACCTTTTCTTTCAATCTCTAAGACTAAGTCTTCAGCTTCAGTGAACTGCTCCTTTTGGCAGAGCCCATTAATAAGTGTATTGTAAGTCACCAAGGTTGGAACCATCCCATTCATAGAAATCTCATTAAAAATCCTGAAAGCCTTATTCAATTTTCCCATCACACAATAACCAGAAATAAGCGTGTTATAAATCTGTACATTTGGAGAAACCTTTCTCTCTACCATATCTTTAAGAATAATTTCAGCTTCAAGAAGCCTACCATCCTTGCACAAGCAATTTATGAGAGAACTATAGCTTATCACATTGGGTATTAACCCATCATTCTTCATCGCGTCAAGAATCTGGAAACACCTCTCAAAAAGGCACATACGTCCATAGCCATAAATTAAGATGTTGCACGTCTCCAAATTCGCTGGAATCCCTTTTTCTTCCATTTTTTTTACCCATTCCTCAACTAAATCCATATTTCCCTTATCACAGAATTTTTTTATCACAGAATTGAAGGTGACACTGCTTGGCCTAATTCCAAGAGCTTCCATATTGTCAATTGCGGCCAATGCCTTTTCAATATTATCAGCTTCGCAATATCCATTGACAATTGTGTTATAGATGATCTCTGTTGGGATAAGCCCATTACTCATTTGCTTCTTAAGAAGCTCCTCGGCAATACCCATTTTCCTTTCTTTGCACAACCCATTGATCAAAATGCTACAAGAATAAGAACTAATATTTTCCCCTTTCTTCGACGCATCCTCCAACACAGCCAAAGAGGCATCAATATCTCCACACTTCACGTGCCCATCAAAAAGAATGCTGTAGGTGAACTTATCTGGTTTGAGCCCGAGAGCTTCCATCTCCCCCAACAAGTTCCTTGCTTCTTCTCTCCTCTGGAACCGAAACAACCCACTAAGCAGAGAATTGAAAGTCACAATGTTTGGCGCCACATGTTCGGACTTCATCCGCTCCCGGAGCCCAATAGCATCCTCCAAATGTCCCGCCTTACAGTAGCCATCAATCAGCGTGTTGTACGTGATCCTATTCGGGCTCACTTTTCTCTCAAGCATTTGGTCGAACAATAGCCGTGCCTCGCCGGTTTTCTTCTCCTTCAGCAACCCAGACAGCATAACATTATAAGTAAACACATCCGGTTTCATACCACACCTCCACATGCAATTCATCAACTCAAAACCTCTTTTGAAATCCCCCAACTTCACCGCCGCCTGAACCGCTTTGTTGTAGGCAAACCGGTCCAGGAAAACCCCATAACGAACGAGCTCCGAAAACAATTCCAGAAGTTCACTATACTGCTTCGAATTAATAAGCGACTCAAGCAAGAGTTTCAAATCGGTCGCGGGAAACGACATACCGCCTTTGACCAACAGAGGCACCAATTCGAAGGCTTGGGCCATCAATTTCTCCTCCAAGCAAACTTTAAACAACAAGCCCGAGAATCTGGGACTCATAAATGGAGAGGAGAGGGAGAAAAGGGTTAGGAGATCGGAGGGGGAGGAGAAGAGATGGGGATTTGGAGGAACGAGGAGGGATCTGATGAGGGATTTGGCGGATTCGGACCTTCCATGTTGGAGGAGGACTCGTAGCTTGCGAATCTGTTCATGGCGTTGGGACTCTGTTGAAGAAGCGTTATGGTCTGATGATGGTGATGGGTCCTGAGACACCGAAGACGACGGCGAGTCTAAGACAGAGACTGACGCTGAGGCTGGGGTTGGGTTCTGGGCCGGCGAGCTGGAGAAGAAGGACCGGCGCCGAGGAAGCGAGGACTTGGGAAGACGATGTATGACCCGCTTCGACATTTCATGCACCGCTTCTGCTGCTACTTCTCCTTGGCCCTTGGGGCCTCCGATTGCTCTTTTATTGTCCGTTTTAATTAATATTTAGCTAATATTTGGTACGCGGTTATGTGGGAAATAGAAATATAAAATTAACACGAAAAATAGAATCAAAATTTTTATTATCGTACTTACATTTGAAATACAAATGAATGAAAATAAATAAATTCACCTAATTATAAAAATATTCTGACAATAATAATAATAATAATAATATATTATTATTATTATTATGAGAATATTTTTGAACTCATGGTCTCTTAAAATTGCACGCGACCAAAGAGACCAGAGAGAGGTCTGGGGGGACTGGGGAGGCAGAGTTGTGCAGAGGCGGCGGTAGAGTTTTGTAGGGGCAGCGGCAGAGTTTTTTAGAGTTTGAAAGAAAATAAATTTTACCTAATTTTTTTTTCTATTTTTTAAAGAAAAATATATTTTAAAAAAGCTAATGTGAATACTTTTATTCAAGAATGTTTATATACATCCAAAATACAATTCACGTAAATTAACTCATGTTAACATATCATTAATCTAATATAATTTTCACATATCTTGTTTGTAAAACAAATAAACCAATAGAAAATTACACGTCATTTCAAAATCATAAAACAAGTTATCTAGTTGTAACTATAAATAGATTTATAGCTTGTAGAAATTTCATACATACCTCGATACATATCAAGACAGAGACAAAAAGAACAATGAAAATGTGACTTTTATTTCAGTCTCATCAACTTATTGATCCTATGATAAATCCCAACTAAAAAAGCACACTGATACAAAATCTTGCGAAATTCGAACAATCAATTCAGAAATGTTTCAATCCCTATATATATACATTGGGTTCAAGACCCACATCCTGCTGCCTCTGCTCCTCCTTTATGTCTTCTGTATACAAATTAAGAACCACCTCTGTGGTTTCCCTTCCCCTTCCTTTGAGTATTCACAGCAGAACGAACCAGTTCAAGACACAGTGACTTGAACGATCTTTATGCCCACCCTAAAAAGAATTAATATCCCATTTCTTCTTTATTTTTACAACCCAGAGTGAAAATATTTAAAGGAAAAAAAAAAAAAACAAATCTGCCAAAGCCACATATATGTCGATGAAAAGGAGAGAAGAAAATTCAGGGGGCGCAAAAACTAAGTGCTGGCACCAACAGCTAGCTCTGGGATCAATCCTACCGGGAGCTTGGAATAAAGGTGCCAATGTACCCAAAACCGGCTATGAAGAAGGCAATAGCTTGCAAAAAAAGGTATATGAAGTAGTGGTTCTTCCCAAAGCCCACATCATAGCAGCCGCAAAAGAAGAGGAAGGTCCCAGCCCCAAGTTCTAACAAGTGAACCCTGCAAGAGTTCAATTCGCACATGACGGAAGAAAACAAAAGTCAGCTATTGTTCTAGAAAACCATACTGCAAAAATGAGCTGAATAGCTTAGATTGTGACAGTTATTTTCTCCTCTTATTCGTTAAAGGATGTATACCTATCTCCAATCATGAATCTGGGCTTCTTGGGGGCCTTAATGGTTCCCGGTTTTGCCTTGAGAACATCGCCAAGTTTCTCGGTGACAACCCATTCATTCACCCGACCGGCTTCCAGCAGACCAATGAGGGTTGCCTTGGTTCTGTGTAACGACATGACATTCTCAAAAAGGATCCAAAAAACTATCAAGTGGAATGACCTGCAGATAAGTGCGTAGTCAGTTTTAGCACAAATCGAAGGGACAAAAACTTTAAGAAAGCTTTTATTGGGAAAAGGGAGTTGAAAGACAAGTAGGCAGACCTAGGAGAGCAAGCCGCATTGAGAAGGGTAATGGTGGCGGGGATATAAACAGCTCCCCATCTAGGAATCTCAACCTCAGGCACCAGAACCGTTGCTGGCATAACGACGCAGTAAAGCACGAATGTGACTATATGGGCTACGACCTTCCTCACAAAGAAGAAGCTGTATATCACATGCACCTTCTTCCACAATGTGACTTTCTGGAAGATTAGTCAAACAGGAGGTTTATATCTTACTTCATTTTTGAGAGCAGGTGCATTCCCAATTTCCCAATTACTTTTAGAGAAAGAGAGATGTGAGAAATGCATACCTTGTTTCTTATGATTTCCATGACCATCTTCCTAAAAAGGTTCGCAGGTCCGCAGGACCACCGATGCTGTTGATAGCGGTAGGCCTTGAATGTGCTTGGCAATTCATTTTTCACCTGTTTTTATTTTTAATCAGTTACAGCCAATTTTCGCAAAGCAAAATTTTCAAATGTAACTTCATTGATAGGAAGAAAAAGGATCCGGGGAAGGCTGAAAAGACGAGCAGAACAAACACGACAGGACAGGACAGGACACATTTATTAAAACCCAAGTTCGCAATAGGGATCAGAAAAATCAGCAATAACAGAAAAGGAAATGGAGGTCCCAGTAGCATTAGCTGTATGGCATTTTCCTTTTTCCCTGGCTCCTTGGCAATTTCCATCTGCCCCATGAGATTGACAATTTTGACAAGTGCTTAATGCTGTGCGTAACGTGTGTAAAGAAAAGAAAATGAAATTGATGTGGGCAAGCCCCACACGCCCACATCAATCGGTAGAAAAAAAAAAAAAAAAGAGGAGGAAGAAAAGGTGGCTAGCCCTCTCCCTCCCGTCATCTCAATTTTCTCATCACCATAATTTATTTTTGAAAAAGTATATATAACTATTTTGCATACATAATAATATTACCATCATAATTTTTTCAACGTAATTTGTTTATTGTTTTTCTTTCATTTTTAAAAATTATATTTGCTTTATTCCGTGAGAGTTTAATTACACAATAAATAAATCAAAACCTTCATTTTCATGTCTTGAATAAATTAAAATTTTCCAGCGGACATGGACTTGGATGCTGCATGTTGCAGTCATGATTACTCGACCGGTAAATGAGCTATTGAAAGGCGGCATCAAACATAGTTAATGGCATCTTGTTTGGTCCTGGCCCATGCAGCTTAAAATTGCCAACTCGACAAATGCACAAAACTTTTTCATACTAAATACGTACTGACAGATCGCATTGATCAAATCAGCACAGCTCTCTATATTTTTACATGCCATGATCCAAATTTACTAGTGGCAATAATACCATTACGTAGCTGATGGCCCCTCCGATGCTTTTAGGGGATTGCATTGCTTATTAATGCTGCGGAGTGGTATCAGATGGGTTAATGAGTGTTTCTAAGATGACAGGCAGGCATGAGGCATACCTTGAGAGAACCAAGGTAGAGGAATTTCCAGCCTTTAAGGCTGGCTCGGACCGCCAAGTCCATATCTTCCACGGTCGTCCGGTCCTTCCAACCCCCGGCCTCGTTCAGTGCGGCGATTCTCCAAACACCCGCCGTGCCTGCATTTGCATTAATCCTCTCAGTTCCCATTTTCTGAGACCATGCATGCAATCCCAATCCAATAAATAATCATTTCATTAACACTGCAAACATGTGTGTGTATGTGTGTGTGGGATATGTAAATGTAACCGGCAAGTCGTCTAAGTATGTGGGCATGTGGATGTGGGTTGTGACTTGTGAGGGGCTGCTCTGCTCACCATTGAAGCCAAAAAAGGCGTAGGTGGAGGACCCTACTTCCTGCTCCACTGTGAAATGGTAGTCCAGTGACATCTCCTGCATTCTGGTCATCAAGCACTCATCCGAGTTCACTACAAAAACAGTTACACACAAAAGTTAAATCATCATATTAATTACAAAAAAAAAAAAGCTTTATGAAAACTTATTTAAATGGACATATTGTTATTTTTTAAAAATAATTTCTAAAAACTTATTTAGAAAACATTAATTTTTTTAAAAAAAAAAAGATCAGGGGTATTTTCGTCCTATAACGAAAAAAGAAGTGAAACGTGTCAACATCATGGCCAGTGGGGAGTAAAAACCCATTGCCCCACCTGCCCAGAGCCAACTAACTCTTTCTCTCTCTCTCTCTCTCTCTCTCTCTCTCTCTCGCCACACAAAAGTGAGCTGTACTTGGTCGGGCTTAAAATTAATTAAATAAAAGACGTGTAGAAATATTGGCACCGACAGTTTCTGGGGAAGCGTGAACGTGACCACATGGCGAGGGTTGCCGTGGCGCACTTGATTCGAACCCGGAGGCTAATCGCATGCTACAAGCGACAAAGTACGAGGATTACATGGGGGTGAAAATTTTAATTACCGAATTTCCAGCGGGCCTGGACCAGGGCGATCTGGGGGTTGTGGCTGAGGAACGGGATGGTCCGCCAGAGGAAGTCGGGTTCGGGTTGGAAATCGGCGTCGAAGATGGCGACGAAGTCGCACTGCTTCACGTAGCTGCGCTTCATGCCTTCCCTGAGGGCACCCGCCTTGTACCCGCTCCTGTTGTCCCTAACCTCGTACTTTATGTTGATCCCTTTGCTCGCCCACCTCTGGCACTCTATCTCCACCATGTCCTGCAAAAACCCAGTGTCCCCATTCATCTTTCGTTAATTTGTCACAGTTCAACAACAATGTTTCAACTCTCAACTCCACTTTTTTTGTTCTTTTTTTTTTTTGTTCTTTTTTATAAATATTTGATATGGGTTTTCGATTATTCAACTACCTTACTTACCAGTTGGGTCCGCTTCTATCAAGTCTACTAACTAACTACAATTCCCTCCCAGTTTTTATTGACTCGGTCAGTGTAATTAATTTTATAGACTTGATTTGAGATGCCATTTTTGTGGTTTTTAAAATAAATGGGTATTGGATCAATCAATTACCTTAATGATTGGATCGGTTGAATCATCGAGCACTTGGATGATGATGCGATCTGAGGGCCAGGAAAGGCCACAAGCAGCTCCAATGGAGAGTTGATACACCTGCTCCCATTTTTTTGAAATAATATATATATATATATATATATATATATATATATATATATATATATATATATAAAAGTATTACAATCTAGTGAGTGAGTTGACAATAACCAACAACATGGGCGAAACATATTGGCAGAGGTTGAAGAAATTAACCACCTCTTTTTCGTTGTACATTGGGATTTGGACGAGGACCGTTGGGTAGGCCTCGTTGCCGAGCTCCAAATCGTCCTTGATTGGTTCATACTTGTACCGCCTATCTGGCTTTCGGCCGAACAGCTTCACCAGAACAATGACGACGCCCATGTAGACACGCTCTACGAACAGCATCACGGACATGGCCAAACACACGACCACCGCGATTCTAAGCAGGGGCACCACCAATGGGGCCTTGATCTGTGCCCAGAACAGCGCAATCTGTTCCGTCACGTCGTCTCTGGTCCCCTGAAACGCCTCCGGAAGTACCGCCGTGTCCGTGAGCCGGTCCATTGCGGAAGCAGATCGAAACAGATGAAAACTGACGGCGTGAAACAGAGCAGGAGACCGAAAGCGGTGTGCGCGTCGCTGCCAGATCTCTGTCGGGATTTAAAGGGGCTTGCTTCGACAAAAGAACAGGAATTGGAATGTCTCTCCCTTTTTTTTTTCGATTTTTGTTCTCTGTTTTCTGGGTGGATTTTGCTTGTGGGTTACGCGAGGGAGGAGGGGGCAATGGAGGCAGTGATGGGATGTCAGTCACACTCACTCAATGAAACGCACATGCAGGTTGCAGAGACAGCCCAATAACCCAACAGATCACCAAAATATTGCTTCACACAACATAAAAACTCGACTACTTGGGGAACCAAAGCCACCCAAAAAACCAGATCTCTGTCTCGCTGCTTCTGTAATCAGAGGACCACAGGAGCAACCTGCCGACACACGGAAATGCACCGCACACAGACAGACAAACAGACAGACAGAGAGAGAAAGAGAAACGAATATGAATATTCTGAAGAAAAAAGAAACATAAATATAGCTGTCTCTCTCTCTCCCTCTATCCCTTCCCTCTGTTTTTGGCTGTCTTTGGCTTTGGCTTCTTGTTTGGGGCTGTGTGTTTTCTCCCTACATTTGCCACTCCGTTTCTTTATATAACGTGGGTTGTCACAATGTCACTGCTTGGTGTCGTTGTGAAGCCTCATGACCTCAACTGTTTTGGCTACATATGTACACCGAGTAAATGATGCTCGGTAAAAATTTGGCTGCCGCCGGCAGGAGCGAGAAGTGCTTGGGCGTAGGGACGCAAGTGTGTCGGTTGTATACCGTCAAATTCGAGTTCATTCCAAATTCATTGCATCTTCTTCATACATATTTTAAAAAACAAAAAAAAACTTTATTAACTAGTAAGCTTTTAAAATATTTTACAAAAATAATGTATTTAAAATGTAGAGGAAAAAGAAAAATAATTTGCTAATGCGGGGTTGTGCGGTAGGTGGTTGGCATAGTTGGATAGAGTGTCCTCCCCCTCCCCTCCGCAGTGTTGTATATCTTAATTTAGCAAGTAAAGGGTGAAAATACTAAAGTATATGGCAATTAAGCACAAAAGAAGAATTGAAGAGATCGGTCTCTGTCCCCAAGCATTTGAAGTATAAGATGTACTCTTTCTGTCTTTTCCACAGCCTATAAAGTCCGATTATTGTTTATAAAGCATGGAACAGAGAGGCGATAAGAACTTCAAAATATAAAGTCATGATAGAAATATTAACTAAAATGACTATATATATTAAAAAAATATAGGAGAAGCGACAACTAACCACTCTAGCAAATATAACAGCAAGTTTAAAAAATAATTAAAGATAGTTAAAATGTGAAAGAAAAATATTAAAACAGACTCAACAATGCTGTGATCCAATTGACATTCAACCTAACAGCTTCCAAAATTTGTTAAATCAATTTCACTAGGGAAATTTTGTTTTAATATTAAAATAATTAATCTTATTAATCCAATTGTCTCGTGTGATAATAGATGAAAGAGAAGGGATAATTTAAAATATATAAAAATAATAATTATATTTTAATAGTATAGTAAAATTCTGTACGAGCTTACTATTTGTTGTTGTAAACAATAATTAGCTAAAATTTATAAAAGTATTAGTATAATTATATTTCTCTAAAAAAGATGAATTATTTTAGTTAAATATTAGAATTGAATGAAACTTATTATCAGAATAAAATTATAAACTAAAACTAATATTCAAATTTGATAAATTAAAATTTATAATAAAAACGTAACATCTCATAATTTATAATTTGCAAATTTGTAAGTATAATGTTTTACTGGAGTACGTAATTAGAATAAAATTAATAAAATTTGAACCTTTAATTTTGGGTTGAGTTTAATGTTGGACTTCGAGTTTAATTCAAATATGATATCAAATTCATATTATATTTTCAAATTTATGTAAGATTAGAGGCCAAATGGTTGGATCTAGGTAAAACACATGGCCATTGTATCTGCTTATCCGTTTACACCTGCCCCCAAAAGGGCAGAGCTCAACTTTGCAAATTGCAAATCAGGGTGTTCAAAAGCTTCTATGAGAGACACGGGTTCAAGCTGTGATAGCCTTTAATTTGTGAGAAATTCTCCAGACTCCACCCTGCTTGCATTGACGCGCTATGCATGATTTTACACCCCTGGCTTGGCCGAATCTAGGAAAAGAATTGATCCCCAAATTCTCAAATTTTCAGTGCTTGTGCAGTAGGAGTTTTTGTTTATTTAAATTGAATTTTAATATAAAAATAATTTTTACTCGATAAAAGAGAGTGTGTTTTTTATTTAAAAAATATAAATATAATATTATGAATAGTGATGATAAAATAAAAATAAAAAATATTTTTCGTATTTTATCAAAATAAGATTTAAATTTAAAAATAAAAAATAATTGTCAACTTACCCGTATTTACATAGTCATATTTATTATTTTATTTCTGGGGCTTAGTATTATTGGAAACCAGCTGGCTACCTACCTACTTGCCACCTTTAACGTATCTGTAAACACGTTAGATAAAACTGTCCAATCAAACCATAACTCAAGCCATGAGATTCACACCCCAAAGTTCACCCCTTTTGAAAATAAACTTATATTATATCATCTCGTTAATGAATTAAAATATAATATCAAAATATTTATATTTATATTTAATTTTTGTTTTACTGAAATATAAATGTCAAAGGATATTTATATTAATTGACACGAATTCACATTTGAGTGATCCAAAGTATGTAACATGCTTTCTTTCAAGAAATAAAAGAAAAAACTCAAAACCACATTTTCACGGAGTAAATTCTATACGGTACGGACCAACACAATTAGCAATATCCCCTCTTGTTAAAAAATTACTTTTATCTTCCTAAACTATTCATTTAATCCACAAAAACTCCATTTCATTATGTATATGTATTTTAACTCTTTTAAATGACATTGTAACTTGTGATTAGATATATGTATATCGTGATCCGAGGATATCACCCGAAACAAAGGACACAAGGAATTTAAATATTCTAAGAGTGTTTGATTGCGGGATAATTTCTGCGATTGAAATAATAATATAATCATTTATATTTAATTATATGTTTAAGTTGGTAATTATGGAAAGTAGTAATAATATCTACAATAAAACAAAATTTTATATATGTAATCCCACCACGAGGGTATCTTTTATAAAATTTACCAACCAAATGCATTATTATATCATGTGATAAAACTATTAATTCAAAATCAAGTGTTATCCTAATGCAAATAAAATAAATTGTTAATTTTAAGTGATAGGATTGTTTGTACCCAGATTAATGGATTGTAAATGCCACATTACTAATCCTCACATTAATAATACTCATCTATTATTCCACCATCAAACTAAACATAGCCAGAATATTCAGAACAAAAAATGCTGCAGTGGGCATAATGGGGTCCAAGGAGATTGCTAATATTATATAAATTTCAAGGATATTCATATGTTATCGTTTGTTTTGTCAAAAAATAACTTTTATTTTAAAAAAGTATTTTTGGGGAAACTATATTATTTTATAGCATCTAGTTGTATTATACATTTTAGGGATAATATTTTTCAGTATTTATAAAACAAATTACTTGATTATGAAATAAAACATGAGATAAAACTCTAAACAACAAATTTTCAATTTAAAATTCCAAAATTATTTTCCTTAATTGCTTGCTTGGTATGACAAAGTGAATAAAATGCAATTTGTTTAGTTTAGACCTAAATGTGTCATCATCTCACCCTCATTCCACTAAAATCTCACATTTTCTTCTAACTCCACCCCCCCCCGCACCGTGTGTTTGCCAAAGGGGTTGACGGCAAAAATTCTAAATATAAAGTAAAAATAATTATGAACACATCTTAACTTGTATGATAATTCTTGACCCATCCGTTTGACTATTTTTATTCAGCACAACCCGATTTAAAGAGACAACAAAACAGATACGAGTATTAGCTAATCCGAACTGTCCTAACATTTTTATAATATTTTAAAATAATTTTAACTTAAAATATCTATTTCACCCGAAATCTTCGAAGCGAATTCGAATTATCCACTATCCAATTTCAACCCACATTATTGCCATTACTAACAGTATTTCTGTATTGCTTTGGGACACCAATAGTCAATAGCCAACAAATCCCATAATAGTTAGAGCATCTTCAATAATGCTCTATAAATTTCACTCTTTATTTGATATAAAAGTTATGTTAGTTATATATTTTCAATGATTTATTTCAATCATACTATCTTTTTTAGCTAATTATATAATTGTTATCATTTTTAAAGTTTTAATTTAAACAATCAATTTTTTTGTGACTAATTAATACTTTATTATATTAAAAAATAATAAAATTAATTTAGGAGGCAGTTAAATGACAAGTTGAGATTGGCTTCAACTTAGGTGGGAAAAAAACTCTTTAATAAAGGATGTGTAACTATTTATTACTAGACATGTTTACACATGATCACTTTAATAGATGAGCATGTGACTATAAACAAAATTAGGCCAGTATGTATGTGCAATGCACATAACTAGACACATATTCAATAACAAATATTATTTCCTTTGCGGTTTAAAGTCTATTTTTGATCATAATCTAACAAAGAATGTGTTACTATTTATTACTAAACATATTTGCACATGACCACTTTAATAAATGAGCATGTGTCTATAAATAAAATTAGGCCAGTATGTGCATTGCACATAACTACACACATGTCCAATAACAAATGTTGCCTCTTTTGAGGTTAAAATCTATTTTTGATCATAATCTAATATAAGTTGGTTCCTGAAACTTTAAATGATGAGTTTATTCCAAATATTAATTCGGAATCTCAATTAATCGTGTGCGGCTCCACGTGGTAGCTAGCTTCTTGGCTAGCTGGATGTTTCACTTAACCTTGCAGTTTGAAGCCAGATAGATTGATGCAGCCTTGACCACAAAGCAGGATGTTACATTTGATCTCCCAAGGCAAATAAAAAATCAATAATTATGTTGACCCAAAAGTGGGATGTTACATTTGATCTTGCAGGCTAACCCCACAATGATTACTTTGACTCCAAATCTTTAAAGTTATGAATTGTATCAATACTCTCGTGGATGTATTTGCGCGAGAATATATAAAGTATTATTTGTGTGGTGTTTTTTGTTTTTAAATTATGTTAGTTGTTTTTAAATAAAAAATTAAATAAATAAAATGTATTTTATTATTTTAGGAGTTATTTAAATTTAAAACAACTTTTTATTGTTTTAAATTTAAAATATTTTATATATAGAAGTAATTATTATTTTTTTAAAATAAAAATTAAAAAAATCTGAAAGCAGTGAGGTGCAATGTCCAGGCATTTTTCCCACCAAACAAGTTTTATTTATTCATTCATCTGCAAGCATTTTGAAGGCACATGTACTAGATGGGAGGTCACCTCTGTACATGGTGCACACTACCTTTGTCGGCAACAGCTCCGTGGTTAGTCACATTTAACCTGCAAGATTAATAATTACAATTTTTTTTTCCAATCGAGTTTTTGACCGAATGAGTGAGGGGTCAGCATCAATTTGTATCCGAACAAGTTAATTAGTTCCATAAAAAGTCTAGAAGGTGGTAGAAACGCCGATGATATCGTGGACTTTCAATTTCGATAATATATAAATATAAATTGTAAATAATAATAAATAAAAAATTTATAAAAAGGACATAAGTTTTAAAAATTTATTTTATTCAATCGCAATTGTAACCAATATGAACGGACACATAAAATTTTATATTCCTTTCAATAATATATTATACTATTATATACCATGGTTAATCAATAGTTACGCAATTTTAATTATGCCTAATATTACTCTAAAATTAAATAATGACACGATTAGACATGTTTTCGAGCATAAAATTGTATGACTAAAACTTTTTACCGTTATGAGTAACGGAGACCGAACTTTTTCCCGTTATCATCAGCTATTTTCTTAAACTAAGTTTACGATGATGGGGTCGTGCCGTTTGGACCCATTTGAAGCTCTGGAGAAGCTGGGCGAGGCAGAGGTGGACCGTGGCCGTGCCCAGAGCCTTGCCGGGGCAGACCCCACTGAGGTTGGAGCCCATGACGGCCACGTCCTCCTCCACGAACCGTTGAGGACAGAACTCGCCGCCGGGGCGGGTTCACCCCAGATCCCACCGTCATGGGTGGTGATGGCCCACAAATGTTCACCATTGCCAGCGGGCCAGGAGTGGACACGAAGGGTCTGGTCTTAATGACAGCGCCCAGGAATGGGAGGCGTGAGAGGGCAGGGGGGGCTGATATCGCCGTCCACGGCGGGGCTGACCAACCGGAGCGATTGCCCAGAGCTGAGGGCGATGGGAACCTACCGGCGTCGACCGTTTATGTTTCATTGTCGGTAGCTGTTTTCTCATACATCAAATTCAAAAACAACTAAAATGATTTATAAATATTAAAATCGATCTATTGAACGCATACTATTTTTAAAAATAATTAAAAAATTCAATTTAAAATTAAATACTAAAATTCTTATCAGCTGTTGTGCACCAAATCATTAATTAGGCTGCTAAATAGCGAATTGTTTGCCGATTAAAACATCAACATCATATTATCTTATTTCCAGAAGGTCCATTTGGGACTTGGGACAAAACACAAACAAAAAGCAGAGCATTTTAATTCGACATCTCAAACGTTTAGTTCAGCATCAACATCGATTCTCGCAACCCCGTGCTTGGCCTCCGGGGCCTTGGCCACCTCCACCTTCCCAACCACTAACCCACTCACTTCCTCCTCCTCATCCTCATTTACGTAGTTCGGGTCCCTCCGGTCCACGGCCGGAGGCACCGGCGAGAGCTCGCTCGCGACGGCGCCGTCGGGGCCCTCCCACGTGTACTTCCCGCCGCGGCCGCTCTTGGGAAGCGGCTGGCCGATGCCGGTCCCGTGGGCCGGGTGGCGGTCCAGCCGTTGCAAGCCCTTGTCGATCAGCTTCTTCGCCGTGTGTTTTTGCGCGTTTTTGCCCCCGCTCACTGCTCGTAACGCCCCTGTTTTGTCGCCGCCCTCCATTATATTTATTTGCTTTTGCTCTCTCTGTAATCCGTAATCCGTATATGTAATGTGTTAATGTTGAGCTTAGACCCTCGGCCTGTTGTGTGCGCGCGCGCGCTCTTACGCTGTCGGAGATTTAGTTACGGAGAAGACGGGGGAGGGCTATTGAGATTTTATATGGAGATTTAAGGTGTGGAGGACAGTGGAAGGTGCTGGAAAGGCGGTGCCAGATGCTTCTACCACCATCTTCTCTGCCACCCCCACCCCCACCCCCACGCCCACCCATATACCAATGAAAAAGGGTTTCAAATTCGGATCGTCCAACTTTTGTTGAGGCCCATAGTCTGCCATTTTTTATATCCTTTAGAGGCCCATCAACACTTGGACCATTTGAAATTCAGTGGGAAAAAACTTTTAATATCTGCATATATATATATATATATATATATATATATAATTTAAAAAAAATAACCGGAATTTACAATATTAAAATAAAACCTAAATAATAAATAAGTTATTTTTACCCACATTATAATAACATGCTTTTTTATGCATTTATTTAAAAGCATAATTTAAAATACAATTTTGATTATTATGTTGTTTCACTTATTTTTTTATTTTTTAAAATTGTCATTAAAAATAATTATTTAATCATTATATTGTATGGCTTTTTATATACATTTATATATTTATATATATATATATATATTGCATTTTGGAAAAAAATATTTTGCTGTATCACTTGTAATGCTTTTAATCATATACAAATTGAAATATATAATTTGTTTTAATTATTTTCAATAAACAATAATTTAATTATTATTTTACATTTATCTGTAAATAATATATTGTCTAATATTTAGTTTGATGAATAATTTGTTTCTTAATTTTCTTTCATTATTCATATATATATATTAATACGTAATTTTAATTTATGTTGCCTTAATTACTTGTTTTTGTATAAAGCTTTAATTTTTTTTTTTCCATTTTTTCATATATGTCTATGTAGTCTTGGTTTATTTCAAAAACAACAATGTTAAAGGGATAATTCTATGTACAATTGAGAGATATGAATAGTTGACGTGATGTACATTTATTATTTTATAATTTTTTTCATTCCTCAAATATTAATAGGTAAGAATCATAAACTTTTCAAAAGATCCGTAATAGTTCAAATAAATTCTTCTTTATCTTGATTTTTTTACATAGTTGCTTTTTTAGAAGTCATGGCTAAATAATGAGTCTTAAACAAAGTGAATTTATTATACTAATGTCAACAGCAATTATCTCCAATATTTCATCGTTTTTCTATTTTATATTTAAACAAAAACTAAAAACAAATATTATATTGTGGCATTACGTATAAACATTTTGAAACTTAAATCAAATCCTATTTTGATCACTAACTAGCATGGTAACATATCAAATTGAAATCGACTAAAAAAGGCTAAGTATGATTGAAAATTTGCTTGCACTATCTTAATTTAAAAATATGTTTTCAAAAAAATGTCTTTCTTTTCTAAATTTAATTAACGTGATGTCAATCAACAAATAGATAAAATTTTAAAATTAAATAACATAGTGCACCACCACAAGCTAATCAAAATAAATAGATAAAAACAATTAAAAAATTATAGCTAAACCTTAAGATCTAAATAACTTATCGATTAAGAGTTCTAACAAATGTTACATAGCCTTATAAGGCCATTAACGTTGGATTATTTGTTACTCAATTGTGCATTGGAATGGGATGACCAGTGTTCTAGCGTTGGGCTGAAATTCTAAGTATAGTAAGCTATAAATTAAAAGAGTATCATAAAAAATAAAAAAAATTAGGATACCAAGGCCACTGCCTCTTAGGCTTCCTCTCATGGCTAGCGAATGTGCTTTTTACAAGTTATGTAGCATAAAATTCTAGTTATGATAGCAAACTTGTGAAATGACTTATACTAATTTCTTTCGTTTCTTACTCATATGTAAGCCATTACAACCCATTTTAAAAATTCAAAAAATTCGAAAAAATGCATTGAGGCATGTGAATATACGTGTCATAAGTTCTTGAACTATTTTTTTTTATTGTTTTGCCACAAGTATCCTTTTAATCATAAAAACAAAATAATAATATAATAAGGTATAAACATTATCCTAATTTAAATATAAAAGAATAATGTTTTTCAGAAATATTATTTTTTGTAACAATAATACATGAATAGGCTAATAAGATGTGTACATTGTCCTCATTTAAATAAATAGCTTAATTTAAAAGAATAATAATCTTTTGTCATAAAAAGATAATATACACCAATAAATTTATAAAATACTTAAACCAATAAAATCATATTGTTTAGTATTAATGAAAACAGAAGTACTCTTCGTAGAAGGTAATTAAATGGAGGCTATCATCTGAACTGTTTAGTTTTTAATGAATGAATAAGATTAAATATAATTTTTTACATACATATAATCTCAACCATTAGAGAAATAAATGCTTAAGATTTAAGGTATGATATAAAAAAGCCCTATAATTAGTGCTAAGGTAAAAACAAATAAGTTACTTTTGTTTTTAAGAACAATCAACTATAAACATAACTCTTACGGTTAAGATTTTTCTCTTACAAAAATTCATTGATTTTGTCATAGCAAATAAGAAAACACACCGAATACATTGAAGCCGATTTGATATCCATTTTGAGTCCACTACTTAACTCGTTTATAAATATATAACTCTAAATAAACAACTTATTCAAAAGACTCAAAAACTCAATACTGCCATGCGTAAAAACCTCTTAACAAACGGTCATCATGTAGTCCCCCTTAATTTGCTTCATTTTTTCTCCTTTCACCCGTGAAATTTAAATATTATTTGATGACTTCTACATATTACATCTACGTACGGCCGACCTCACAACAACCCCACACCGTCCACATTAAGTGAAAGCAACCCACCCAACAACATTAATGTTGACAATGATGAAAAAGTCGCAGTGATAGTAAAAGCCTATTTTCGTCATTTCTCATTTTAGCCATTAAAAAAAAACTTCATAAATTTAGTATAATTCACTTGATGTAGAACTTTGATATAAAATATAGAACATGCAGCACAACAAACATTGAACCGCAGAAAACAAAATTGAATGAATCTACCCCAACAGTAAAAAGACAAGCAACAAAGACTACCAGTTCACGTGTTAAGGCACGTAGTCCAAATGATTTAGTGGTCAGCCTTCTATTACGTCGGCAAAAAAAAAAAAAAAGAAGAATCAACAACTATAAAATTAATGAGAGACATCAGACAGCAACAACCCTTAATCGACCATACCTCAAACGCTACAACTACTCACTCGGCACGGATACATTAATGTCAGGATATGGTCCGTGGTCGTCTGACGCCCGAACGGTACTGCCATTCCAAGCAGCATCACATCGGGGATATCCTGCATTCACGGCCTGGTTAGAGCTAGTCATGTCAACCGTTCCTTCTTGGCCTCGTCCGGGCGACACGGGCAGCGCAGGCGCAGTTGTCACACTGGTGTCAACACCAGGAGCTGCTTGCAGCATCATTGGTCCGGTCACCACCGCTCCATATGGAGTGCCATGAGCTGCAGGAGTTGCACGTTCACGTTGTTGCCTCCTTTTATGATGTGCCTTGAAACCATTTGGCACAAAGGTTCCTACTACAACCTGTATATTGAAGATTAATGTAAATACCAGAGGTTGGAAACTCCTACTACAAACAAATGTACGTGCCTCGGTATGTTCCAAGGGACAAGATTAATTAAGAGGTCGGAAACTCTTACTTGGATTGGGCTAGCAGCCGTCAACAATCCGGCAATACCACCACCTATCACACGGCCATCCGAGCCAGCCAGGGAGATACTTAATCCACCACTTCTACTTCTTAGACCACCATTGTCGGCTACTGTGAATGACCCAGATAAAGACACGATATCAAAGAAGCCCTGCCAGAAATTACAAGTTCAAAGAAAAAAAGATATTGGAGCAGATCAGGACCGAGCTCATGATAGTTATATGAGCTTTTGAAACTACCATGAGAGGGAAAACTTGTACATAACGTCAAAAGGCAAAGTGAGAGCCTCAAAGAAAAAAAAAACTAATTCCACATTCCGCCTGACTTACAACTGTTCAAAAAAAGCTATTTTTTTAGTTATTTGCAGCTGTCCAGATCGATGATCAATAAGGCCTATGCCAATGCCAGTTGAAGCAAGAATGAGAGTAATTAATGGAAAATTTCACATCTACATTAAATTATCTTAAACCAAAACTTTTACATATTGAATTATTGAGCCTGCATTCTCACTTGCTAATTCTTTATCTCATTTATATTGGTTTTGGGAAGGCGTATCAAAGTAGAAAATTACAAAACCAGAAAAAGAAACTGCACAAGACGGAAAAAAATATGGGGATCAGCATTCCTTGAATGCAAAGGGCCATATTAAAAAACAAAAGAACAATAAACCATAAAATATAGGATTATGGTGGATAAAGATGAGACATAATGCATTCAAAAATTAGAAATCTGGAATGAAGCCAAGTATTGAACTAGCATGTATGCTCTTGATTTCTCCGTTGATATATTTTTGGCCAACTGAACCTGGAGAAAGAATATTTTGCTAAAACGTATATTTAAGGGAACAGGAACATTGATTTAGAGTTGCATGATATATGAATCAACAGTCTATTCTTGATTGAGGAATAATATTGAACTAGCATGTATGCTCTTGATTTCTCCGTTATATTTTTGGCCAACTGAACCTGGAGAAAGAATATTTTGCTAAAACGTATATTTAAGGGAACAGGAACATTGATTTAGAGTTGCATGATATATGAATCAACAGTCTATTCTTGATTGAGGAATAACCTTCCCACAGCCATGCATGAAAGAAAGATTCATACATTGACTAGTCTTTTTGGAGGGTAAACATTAAGACAGAACAGAAAAACAAACAGATAAGCTGCCGCACTCATGATCATGAGGTGGCTACCGGCTCGCGATGAATTACAGAACACGCAATGAGCATCCATACAAAGATATACAAAGCAAAATTCTTAGTTAATTTGAAGAGCTGAAAATCAGGCCTCCATGTGCATGAAAGTACAATTTAGCCAGCATGGATGGGAGGTTTACAAATCACACATTTGACTCATTTCCTACTAGCATGGATGGACTTAGGATTTTCATTTGAAATCTGCGATGATTAATTTAATTGTAAGAGGCCTTGACTGGAATTCATAACCTCTAAGTTACGAGACAATAAGTGTATTGTCAAGGTTTGCCCTTGAGAATATATATATATATATATATTATATAATTTTACTAAAATGAAATTCTTTATAATGTAAGAAACACTCCAAGAGGCTCTTTATTCTCTATAAATAGAGAATCAAACCAAAAAATGTAATTCCAACAAACTTTCTATTCTACTTTCTAAAAATGAAATTTGATATAATGACTCTTTGTTTTTGAATAGTTACTATTTATTCTCTACATAATATTACATTATTTCTCTCTTTCCTCTTTCTTTCTTCCTTTCTCATTGATTGTTTTATTATTTTTATTATTTTAATAAAATTAAAATTAAAATTAAAATAATTATTGGAGTTGAAAGTAAAAAATTCATCTTTACATCTAAAAAAATCTCCATATGTAAAAAAATATTATTATTATAGTTTCTCTAAGATCTTTTAATTAAACGGTTTAAATTAATCTTTTATTTATTTGAAACTTTAAATTGTATCCTCATTGGATCGGTCTCACGTATAAGAATGAAATGATTCCGATATAGTCAAGTAATCCACAATGACTCAAGTGGTATGATGAACCTTGAAACGAGGAAACCCAACAACAAAGTCAATGATCTATTGGCCTCATTTTTGTCACTAGTAGTGACTACAACTTGCCAACTAACATCAAATATTCTACCTTGACCTACCAACAAGTCAAACATCTCCTCACAAACCCAATAATAATCTTCTTCAAGCCTACCAGTGACGGAAGTGATCCAATACTGACTCCTCACGACATAGTATATTTTAGTTCCAATAGAAAGTACAACCAAGGCAAATGAAATTCTTGCAAAACCTCATCAAGCAAAAACTATCAACCTATCCTAAAATCTCAGCATAAGATCAAAATCCTTGTTTAATCATAAAGAGTGGTGACTATATGTGTAAGGCCTCTAATTGATATTATATTAGAGTCAAAACATAGATAAATATTTTCTTAATAGATATTATTAGTCTAATAGATATTGATTATTTGAATTATTATATTTATTTAATATAAATATTTATATGAAATTATGTTTATTGAGTTATATGAGACCTCAAATATATTATACCCACATTGGCTCCTATCATTCACATTCATTTGGGTGACAATAATGAGGTTGTGCCCTATTAAGGAATGAGCATTAAGTTTATTTATATCCTAAGTTCTCTCTCCCTCAGATCATAAAATTCTCTCTCCCTCTATATATATATATATATATATATATATATATATATGGACGTGCCGACGTGCATCATAACATGTTCCTCCAGGATCTGAATGGCAAATATAAAACAAATGCAGTCGTACTTTCTTCCTCCTGCTGTGATGTGGCGTGCGTTCAAGTGGAGCATTCTACGACTATTTTACATTTTCTCTAAATGAACAGATCAATTCGGCCTATGAGAATTAACGGATACCATAAAAGCTGAACACTATTGGCTATTGCCAAAAGATAAAGGCGTAGTGATTTAAAAAATATATATATATTTTTTGCCGATCGATAAGGCAGTGAAATTAAATATCCTAAAGTAATCTTAGAAGATACTTTGAGTAAGAGTGACTCCAAATCCTCACTCAAGTTATTCCGATAATGTGTACACAGACTTTGATATTAAGTCTATCAAAGTCCCATGGGGAACTCCCATAATAAACTTTGCACATAAAATATTGGTCTAAGGAATTTCTGGCCCACTTTCACTGTTGCTCTTTTTTAAAGGTATCGTCGCATGGCAGGCTCTCAAAAAAACAAAAACAAAAAAACAAAAAAAACAAAAAAAGCGGAGTGAGGATAACCTGAGATAGAGAGAGAGAGAGAGAGAGAGAGAGAGAGAGGGCATGAAATAAAATGAAGCTTGGAAATGTGTGAAATAGAATAAGTTAAACTTGTACGAAAAATATTGAATTTTGAACAACTCGACGGAATTCCAGGCTCAAAAAAAAAAAAACCCCAATAATCTCAATTTCATCAACAAACAACATAGAGAAAGAGAGACATTAAAAAAAAGGTGGTTAAAAATAATCATGCCTCATATGTCAAAATGCCTCCAGAAGAACCAGGCTGACGAATTGTGACATTAGAAACAGTTCCATTAGCAGAGAGTATGCAAATCCCACGAGACCCATTTTGTGAGAAAGAGAGGATCTTTGATGCCACATCCTGCATGTACCAAAAATAGCAGTAGTAGCCATCCATATATTAAAACCACAGCCACAAAATGGTTACACGGTAATATGATAAATCACCAAATGAAACACAATAATCAATCAAATCCAATTATTACCTCTCCTGTGTTTACGGTCACTACATGGGGCGTGAATTCTCCTCCTGCCGTGTCTGCAAACAACTCACCTTCACAGGTTTAAAGTCATTTTTATAAATTTAAATTAAATTGCAACTTTATCAAAAAAACAAAAAAAACCTCGATTAATACCCATAAATTAAATAAAAACGCACGAATAATTAGGAGGAAAATAATAAATCGCATAGGCAATCAAAGTTAAATTTATGAGAAGCTTTCTTAAAAAACAGGTTTGAATCCACCAAACGCTAACCTAACTCCTTAGACTAGTAGTACCATTCCATATTCCTGTACCATCTAACAAAGGAAGAACCAAAAAAAAAAAAGAGAAGCTACCAAAACCCAACGAGTTCAACACCGACCGAGTCACGTCACGTCACGTTACGCCGTGGTTCTCGAACTCACCTAGCGAACCCAGAAGCTTCCAGTTCCCGGAACCCGATGGCCGGCCACGCCCTCGACCCCCGCGATTGCCGGAGAACACCGAAGACGGCGGAGACAGGGCATCGGATGAGAAGCCCGCCGCCGCCGCCGAGTACCGCAAGCTCCCGTCCGACTCGTACTTCCTGGGCCTCCCTCTCCTCTTCTTCGCCGACAGATCAATGCTACCGATAGCTCCTCCGGCGTCTCCGCCGCTTCTGACGACACCGAAGTTCCTCTCCATCATCATGCTTGCCGTTGGCGGCAGCGCGGACGGCGACTCGGTCTCCTTCTCTTCCATTTGTGCTTCTTCTTCTTCTTTCTTTTTTTCTGGGTCGACTGTAATTAAATGGGCGCGAGAAGCGGGAGCCTCGTACGGGCCGGGTGGGGTGGCCTTTTGGTTTTACTTTGTTTTTGATGTTGTTGTTGTTGTTGTTGTTGTTGTTGTCGTTGCCGTAAACTCGTTTGCTTCTTCTCCCATTAATGGCAGATAAAAAAGACTCTGAAATATGGGGCTCACTGACCTTTTCCTCGTCTGCACCCACTATTTGACCAGGAAGAGGATGTCCTTTTCTAAATACCCAAATTACCCTCTCTATTTTTAATCCGATTAATTTATCTCATAATTTTTTTTCTTTTATTTCGGTATATTCTTTATATATATATATATATACATATATATTATTTATTAGTTTTAAAGTCATAATTTTAAAACTACTTAAAAATAATATTATCATATCAAATAAATTTTATACACGTTGTCATTTTTAATATTCTCACTTTTTCTAGGAAAATATATTATACTCGATCGTCACAGTAATTGATACAAATGATGAGGTGAACATGGTCTTAACTAACGGTCGTGGCATAAGCATCGAAGGACTTCGATATTATTACTGCTGGTGAAATTTTGTTTTTAACCAGGGGAAACAATGTGATGATAACTTCTTTCTTTTTTTTTCTAATAACCTGGTATGAATTATAATTTATGTGTTAATGGTCAAATTTAATTATGATACTTTTTTTGACGTTAACATAAAGGAAGGAGATTAAGGCATCGCAGCCAGGTAATTAAACATAACATCAGGCTGTGGTATATATATAACACAAAGTTGGGATTCTTCAACAATATATGATTACTCATTTTTATCACACACCGTACCAACCACATTTAAATTGTGAATGACTGAATAAAAAAAAAACTTCGTTGACAATATTTTCCCACAATATGATTGACAGATACTAATAAATCACAAACCTATGATGATAACACATTAATGTAAGGAGTCTGCATGATATTTTACCATGTGAATATGTGATAATCTATATGAATATTTTTGTATCTTTTATAATTAATTGCTCTCTTATTGTTTGCATTATGTTATTTATACGATATTTTTAATATGTATTAAAACATATCATAAAAATATATTGTTAATTAAATTTTATTAATAAAATATATCATTTAATCATTGAACGCACTTTCTAACGCGGGTATATTTGTTAAAAATATACGGATAAATAAATTATACATGGGTATTACATTGTCTACAAAATTCATTACAATTTACAACTGTTTTCTGTGTATAATAATTGTTTCACTATAATGTCTCACCGGTAATGGTTTTATTTTTGCATAAGGATGGATTACAGCTTTTAAATAAGGGCCATTGATATAAATTAATCCAATTAATTATGTGTCCTACCCTACTTCACATATGTGTATACATCCGGTTGTTTCGAAAAAATGATTTTTGTTTGTCTGTTTTTTTATTGTTTAGCAAAATTATAAAAATAGTAAATAAAAAACCAATTCAAGGTCAACAAAAAATGCAGTCGTTTTTTATATGAAAAATGATTTCCAAAACATGAGACAAAGTCTTTTTTTGGGGAGCTATGTCAAATACTCCTACATAAAAATTATTTAGATATTTTAGATTTTTTGTCCTAATTAAAATTTTATAATGTGACCAAACAACATAAAAGAATTATATTTTTCAGAAAAATAATTTATATAAACAATTTCGTAAATGAAACTCATTTTCCACTAAACAAAATGAGTCATAAATATTAAAAAATAAATTCATTATTTTTATGCAACCTTCGAAAAAGTTTTGGCATTGGATGATAGAGAAAAAAAGTAACAACATTCTTACATCTTATTAAAAACTCTGGCAAAATATTCAAATTGAAATACAAATATTAAAATACACATAGCAAATGAATAAATCAGCTTACTTACTCTAATGCTTCGGTAAATTAAAATTTGGGGAATGATTTATTTTTAAACTAAATTAATAAATTAGTATGACAATTCTACTTTCACGATAAGATGATTCATAAGAATGTTTATAAAGTACATATATATTGGCATGATTTGTTTGATTTTTTCAAATGAAAAAACTCTGCAAAATGACGTTATTATAGTTGGTTCAAAAAAATCAAGGAAAGTACATGCATTGACGTTATTATGTGTGTAATTGCATAAATAGATAAGAAAAAAATGCATTCATTTCGCTATAAATCTCATAATCTATTGTACTATATTAGGAAAGATGGAAATGTTTATCATGTTCTATTTATAGAAAAAATGACTTGCCACGTTATTAATTATCACGTACGACAAATTTAATTTTACTGTCACACCTTTAATTTTTTGCAAACTAAACGTGATGAAATAATTTTCCCTAATTTGAATAGAAAATAAAGAAGAGAATTTTAAATCTAATGGGAGAAAATAAAGGAAGGGAGAATACTTTTAATTCATTTTCTCATGCTTATAATTTTAGTGAATGAAATATTTGTATTCCCCTTTCTCACGTATGTAACTTGAAAGAAAAATAAATTTTATATGGTCTTAAGGATATTTTTGATATAAACAATTATTTTAAACAAAGACACCTTCCTTTCTCTCCGAATTTGTCTAGATTCGTAAGGAAAAATTTGGAGAGAAATTGTTAGCCACGTTTCCCTTAAATATCAACTTTTTTCCACTGTGAAAACTAATAAACAATATATTTGAAGAAAAACGTAATCATTTTTGTTTAAATAATTTCTTTTCCTCCCTTTCAAAACTGACAATCACATGTAAAAAGTTCTGGGAAGTTTTTTTCTAAAAACAGTACACATGTTTGTTGGATTATAAAAACAAGCCAATATTTTAACCATATATACACACACAATTTAATTTATTATTCTGTTTTTGTAAAAATACATGATGGAGCTCAAATTACAAAAAATGGCATGTTTATTTCATAAAATGTAAATCAAATTTTATTGGAGGTAATTATACAATACCTTTTTTTAACGTCTGTTGTGTTTCACAACAAAATGATAACATGAAAATAAATTAAGTTAAAAAAACGTTACATATTATTTGTGTACTTTATGTAAGAAATAAATTTTCTACCCTCATTTTTAAGACGATTTTTTTTCTCTCTCGTACACACATATATGTATAAGTCTTCGGACACATTAATGGTGACATATGATTATATTACACGTCAATATGGTGCAAGCTCTAATCATATATTACAACATTTGTCAACACAAGACTTATATAGTAAAACTATACATATATATATATATGTGTGTGTGACAGTGCTCTATAACTATATAGATAATTATTACAAATAATTACAATCCCAATTTGATTGATTGTCATTTTTTTCATGTAGGAATAATTTTGATTTTTTTTAATTAAATAGGATAGTAAAAAGTAAAAACATCCCCCTATGAATCGTTTTTAACATCAACAAACGTATCGATTAATTTTCAACCTCGGTAGACCTGGATTTATTCTCGCCATTTATTTATGATTAGAAAATAGGTTGGATGAGAATAAATAAATAAGTCTCGGCGTGTCCTCACCATGCAATGCATGCACCCCCACGCAGTTGGGAAAGTTTTTTATATTATTATTAATACAAAATATAACGCCCAATGATAAGGCGACACGCCTAGCCTCTCTCTTCACCCTCAACGGTTTTGATGATTCCACGTCACAGAGGACAGGATCACGTGCACCAGATTCATGCTGTTTGCTGCCGCGAAGGGTCCTCGCGACCGTCGCCTTTCCCAATTAAAACTATGTAACCTATAAAACTTCTACATTCGGACACGCAGAGTGGAATAATAATAATAATAATAATAATAATAATAACAATAATAAATCGCTGATTTACATTAAGCACATGGACGCATTCGAAAAGTTCAATTTGGGAGGGTAAGATAACAACGGTTAAGAGGAAGGCAATTCAAGTAAATTATTATCTCAACTTTTACTTAGTAACATCTAAGTTATCTAAGTTATAAGCAATAGCATAAAATTATATGAAGCTCACTAAATTATTCCATAATCAAGCCTTATGAAACTATTTAAAATTGTATAATTTATTATTGTAATTAGTTTAATCTTCATTACAAATTCTTTGAAATGATAAGTTATATTACTAATTAAATATAAATATTTAATTAAAAACTAAAAACATAAACTGAAACTACAAAAGAGTTTCAATCAGCTAAAAAAAGAATCATTATTTAAGAAATAAATAAACATAATTTTTTTTATCATCAGATATGATGTAAGTGATATCTAGGAAAAAAAATGAAAGTCACCGTGATCCTTTCCGGTATCCCTAGCTCCGTCTTTGGTTGGGCGCATGTGTTCAGATATAATTAGTTTTAAAAACATATTTTAGTTATTTTTTATTTTAAAATTTAAACTCAAATAAATTTTTTTATTTTAAGTTTTTCTCCCTTTCTTTTACTTTGTTTATGGGTTAATTATTTTTTTATTAATTTTTGTGAGACTCAATTTTTTAAAAAATATTGAAATAATTAATTTAAATACAAAAACAAAAAGCACACTCTTACATATTTTAGTAAATCAAGATTTTATTATTTAAAATATATATTCAGGGGCTAAATTACATTTAGTGAGCCAGACTGCCAGTGCAGGGTAGAGCAACTTATAAGTTATAATTGAGCTAAATTTTAGAGGAACTCTTTTGTTATAAGATTCATATATATAATCGTACACGCAGTTGTTGTTATTATTATTATTATTATTATGGGGGGGGGGGGGGGGGGGACAAAATAACTGGGATTATTAGTTTACGTCAATCCATGTCTAGAGAAACTAGACCAGCCAAACAATCAAAAGCACGAACTTCACAGCGTGGAAGAAAAAAAAAATGTTTACGCTCGCCTTGGGTTAGAGAATAATGCATATGCAAGATTAATAATTATTAATCTTAATTTGACGAAAATATGATATAACTCGATCGCACATGCAGATGACAGTCTTAATTTTAATTATAAAAGGTGGACGTGTATCACTGCAAGCCACTTCGATCGACAGCATGCGATCCCAACGTATTCATTCACTGATTCCTTGTCTCTCTCTCAAATTTTTTAAAACGCTTTTATTAACGGCATAATTATGGTGTTGTAAGCATAAAGCCATCCAACAATTAGAACGGGTTTGAGTACATTATTATAAAATTAAACTATGCTAATATATAATCAATTTTTTTAATAAAAAATATACAGTATGTATATTTTTAATTACATCATTGATGATCAAATCCCATGGAATAATATTATTATATTAATTAAGGCTTCGAGCCAAGATAAAGGCTCACAAGGTTCAATTTTAAAACGTATTGTTATATTTTTGAGTCTGACTATTAATTCCCTTGGCTTTTTTTACATTACATGATTTATCATATTATACATGAGAGATCCCACTACACTATAATATACAACTTGAGAGATGTGATAAATATCTTTATGTGGTTTTGGAAATAAAACACATGTAAGTTTAAAATGAACTTTTAATAGATATCTGTATATGGTTATTTAACATTTTACATGTAAATAATTTTATAAATTTAGTTAGTATCATATTATATATTTATTTTATTAAATGATGGTGAAGTTATCCACTTTTTGTATTATTTAAAATATATTTATTATTATAGGAATCTAAATAGCTAAAAGTAAATTTTTTATTAAATAATTATATATAATAATAAATAAAAATAAAAAATAATCAAAATAATTTCATTTTCAAGCTATTAACCTTTCAACAAAATTAAAAATCAAATGCAATTCTCTTCATATAATTAAATTTGACTATAAAATTATATTGTTCGGATAAGTTACTATAGTTTTATTTTATAAGATATAATTAATTAGTAAACAATAAAATTACAGTTGCTTAAGTATACTAAGAGCATCAACTGCATAATCTTTAATATTTAACAAAAAAAAATTAAAATTATACTTTTTAAAAATAAATTAAAATTTTAATAAAATAAATAGTAACTATTTAAATTTAACTAAATAACAATGCATTATTTGTTACTTTTTTCTCATTACATTTATATTTCAATTTAATTTTCTATTATTACATTTACTTTTTGATTTAAAATAATAAATAAAAATTACATAAAAACTTTAATCGGTGAATTGTTTAAATATAAAAAATGAAAAGCGATCTTTAAAAGGTAAGATATGAAAATAAAAAAAATATTACTTTAAATTATTTTTATTTTAAAGAGAATAAGATGCAGCTAACAACACTTACACTGCGCTAGTACGTTATAAGTTAAATTTAACTAAAAGAGGAAAAAGACTCTATGACCTCTTCATTGCTATATGATATTTAACTTTTAGCTAAATAGTTTGTTTGACCAGAAAATTTCATAAGTTAAATACTGTTTCAAAATAAAATAATAATTTCGATATATTATTATCTTCGTCCGTCGACTGCTACCCGTCCTGATGCAAGCTCTTCATCCGCGGCCTCGATTGGGACACGACCACCGAGAAGCTCCAAGCCCTCTTCTCTACCTACGGTGACCTCGAGGAAGCCATCGTCATCCTCGACGGCCACGGGCAAGTCCAAGGGGTGCAGATTCATAACCTTTCGCCACATCGGCAGCGCGCTCTTGGCCCTCGAGGACCCCAGCAATTAAGAAGATAGATCATAGATGGTCGGATGACTATCACCCAGCTCACCACCTTGGGGGTCTCTCGAGACCGGCCGGCTTCACTGCTAACTTGGGTGTAGGGGATGTTTCCAACAACAAAATCTATGTGACTATGTGGGTAATGTGTCCGTTGATGTTTCCTTGGATATGCTCTTAGGGCATTTCTTGTCGTATGGGGGAATTGAGGAGGGGCCCTTGGGGTTCGTTAAGTATACTGGGAAGTCGAGGGAGTTTGCGTTTTTTGTGTACAAGAAGTAGGAAGGAGCGAGGGCGTCGCTTGTTGATCCCATGAAGACCATTGGTGGGCTGTTGAGGGAGGTCCAAAGAACGATGTTGGGGTTAGGGATGGAGGCAGCGAGGTCGAGGCGGTTGAAGACGGCATAGGCCCACTGGAGCTTGAAGCCAGCGGCAGGATTGCGATGGAGGAGGCAGGCATGGATGTGGAGGAGGTGACGCGAGCTATTATTTTATTATAAAATTATATAAAAAATAATATTTTGTTATGATAGCTTAAAAATTGCGGCCATAATAATTTAATTTGTTTAAAATAGATTTTTAATTAAATTTTAGTTAAAAGATAATTAGGTTCTAACATCTAAAAATTTAAAAAATATTAAGACAGTCACATCGTTTTTTATATATTTTTCTTAAATTTATACGTTTAAATTACTTTTTAATTTCATTTATAAATATACATCACAATAAATTTCACAAATCACTCTCTATATTATTAAAATAATATTTTATATTACTTTCTATTTACAAAATTTTTTATAATCTAATATAGAATACAAATGAAAGTTAAAAAACATGAAAGTGAAATGTGAGAGAAATTTTTTATATATGATTTAATAATTATAAAAAGTGAATACTGGTTCCAAGTATATTAAAAAATAATATACAAATAATATATAAAAAGTTAAATATATGACTTCTACTATGGTGATGATTTTATGAATAAAGTGAAAACGGACTCCTAGAGCAATTCCAACTCAGTATGTATTATCTACATGTAAAAATTAAAATTATAAATTTATTTTGTCTTTACATGGTTCAATACATCTGAAAATGCTATAATAACCCGTAGCATTTGAAGAGTTACTATTCATTATTCACATATTATTTTATTATTTTTAACTTTTCTCTCTTCTCTTAATTTTCTCTAAATGCTTTCACATCTTTTTTTTCTCTCCACTCTCTCTGCAACAACCACAAATTTGCGATGTTGGCCGAGTGTGGGGGGCTACACGATGGAGGAGGGCAAGGGCCATTGCGTGACGTTGAGTGGGGGTGCCGCTGCGCGATATCAGGTTGAGGGTGGGGGGTTGTGTGTGAAGGAGGAGGGGTGGAGGGTGTTGGACCTCGGCCAAGGTACTCACTATCACAATATTGTCCGCTTTGAGCCTTACACCTGCGTGCCCACGCATTGGTCGTACCCGCACGGATTTGTTTCTAACGGGCCGTGATCCGATAAAATGCGTTTGTGACAATGTGCACATAAGTCTCCTCATTAGGATGACCTCAATATTATGTTCGCCCTAACCGATGTGAGATTGTTATTTGGGACTCACCGCAGGAGGTTAAAGACCCAACAGAGGGGACTGTGCAAACTGTGGATTGCCCAGCTTAACAGGTCGGTGACTGCAAATGAGAGAAAAGGCGGTGCTTGTGTGGATGGAGATTTGGAACTCCGCGACCCATTTATTTGCTGCTGCTTTTTTTTGTTGTTGGTATTAATAACATTATATACATGTTTTCACAAAACCAAATTTATGGCTGGACTGGTAATTGGAATTAGGTTTGAGATAATTGAAGAACAGAGGGACAAGAAAACACTAAAAGAGAGGGACGAACGACGAGTCTTTCATGACCGACTTACTTGAAGCCACCTTGCCGATAACCACGAAGAGAGAGAGGGGGGGATGAGTAGGTATTTTTGTTTTTTGTTTTAAATATTATTTTAATATAAATACATATAAAATAAAAATAATATTAAAATTAAATTTAGAAAGAAATTTTTGTAATATAAAATATAAAATAGCATTAAACACTGAGAATCTGCTGAATTGCTCTGCTTAGATTTTCCCTTATTTATGATGTCATTTTTCCAACGGTCACAAATACTTGAAAATCAAGAAATATCGCGTGGGCGCGGGCGTCAGTCAAACGTGCGCCTGCGCATTCCTCTCTCGCAGTCTACCTTCGCCTGCCGTTTTTTACGCTCCAAGCTCTCAATTCCCTTTCTCTGTGAACAACTCTCCCGCAACTTTCAAAGCTTCTGTTACTCGAGAGCTCAGATGGACCGACCTTGATTCATGACTGGTGAGTCCACTTATATTTATTTCCTATTTTTCGGCTCTTTCTCAGTCTCGGTGTGTGTGTGTGTGTGTGTGTGTGTGTGTGTTTGGGGGTGATTTAAACTCCCATCATAATTCAAAATGAATTGGAACCCTCTGTTTGGATGTCGGGTAACGCCGGAAAATGACATGAATTCGAGTCCCGTGTGTTGGGTATGTGAAAACGTTGACCCAAATCCCAGATTCCTTATTTGTACATTTGTACATAAAAAAAATGTTTTGTTTTTCATACCTTGGGTTGCTATTTTATCCAAATCATGGAAATCAAAGTCACGAGATATAGGTGAAGATGTTGCCACATCACTTATTGTCTACGAAGTCACTGAGCATTCACTTCTCCCGTGAGTGGCTCTCTTTATATTTATGGTTAGGGTTTATCTATATATAGAAGGAATCAGGCGAAAGCTGTTGTATTTTAACGGTTTTTAAATTTGATCCAGGAACTGCTGGATCTTGTGGGATATCAATACAGGATTTGATTTGAATTATAATTTGTTCATGGGTGGTGATATGGTGATCGTGTCGTGGTATAATAATCTGTGGAGAGCGTCCCGGAAGAGCACAAGGGAGCCCAAAGGGCCGGTGATTGGAATTTTAGCATTTGAAGTTGTTAGCTTGATGTCTAGGGTGGTTAGATTATGGCAGTGCCTAGGAGATAAGCAATTTGATCGGCTGCGAGACGAGATTGTTAACTCAATCGGGGTTAAAAGGCTTGTGTCCGAGGATGATGGTTTTCTTATGGACCTTGTATTCGCGGAGCTGATGGAGAATTTAGGATTCGTGGCAAGCTCTGTGGCCAGGCTTGGGAAGAGGTGCACGGATCCAGTGTACCACCGTCTTGAGAATGTATTCAGCGCTCCTGACAACAATGCAGAGTGGTTTGGGTGGGAATACAAATGGAAGAAGATGGAGAGGAAAGTAAGGAAAATGGAGAGGTTTATTGACGTGACTGGGCAGCTGTACCAAGAGCTCGATGTTTTGGCAGAGCTCGAACAGTCCTTTAGGAGAATGCAGGGCAATGCAGACATCGAACAGGTAAAATTGCTTGAGTTCCAGCAGAAGGTTATGTGGCAGCGCCGGGAAGTTAGAAATTTAAGCGAGGCCTCTCCTTGGAATCGGACTTATGATTACATCATTTTGCTGCTTGCAAGATCCATCTTCACAATACTTGAGAAAATCAAGCACGTTTTTGGAATTAATCAGATCCCATTTGCAGATGCGAGGGAGGACACTGATCATATGGAAGCTAGTTTATTTTCTCGCAGCCTTTCCATCCAATCTTTTCTTCCATTTGATGATAGCTCATCTAGGTTCTTTTCAGGATCCCTTAAGAGGTCAGTTTCAACACTGAGCATAACTGCTGTCAAGGGCAGAACTGGGAGGGAGAGAAAAGCAACTCATTTGCAGTCATCTACTTCCCACGTGAAGAATCCTCAGTTGAAAACCAAACATTTTGCTGCCATCGGCCCTTTTAAGGGATGCATGGTAAGTGCAGGTAACTCCCCTATTCTGAAAAGCTGCACACCAAGTGCTGGCCATTTGAAATCAAGTAGCGCTCATATAAGAAGTGTTTCCAAAATAAAAAATACAAGTGTGGAGCCCCTTTCCTGCCGCTGCAGAATTGATTGTAAATTATCCCTATTTACTCCCAAATATGGTTTGTTCACTGCCCCTCAATCAACTCTCGGTAACTCTGCTCTAGCACTGCACTATGCAAATATTATTATTCTGATTGAGAAGCTAGTTTCATCTCCCCATTCTATGAGCCTTGATACAATAGATGACTTGTACAACATGTTGCCCACAACTTTGAGGGCTGCTTTAAGGGCAAAGCTGAAGCCGTGGTTGAAAACTTTGGGTTCTTTTGTCTATGATAGTACCCTCGCTTCGGACTGGAGTTCCATAGTGGTGAGAACGCTAGAATGGCTTGCTCCACTAGCTCATAACATGATCCGATGGCAGTCTGAACGAAATTTTGAGAAGCAGCATATAGGCTCGAGGACAAACATACTACTAGTCCAGACCATTTATTTTGCAGACCAAGCAAAGACTGAAGATGCAATTATGGAGCTTCTCATGGGTCTGAACTATGTCTGGAGATTTAAGGGAAAACAAACTTCAAAAGCTGTACCCGCTGAAAATGCTTCTTATGAAGAACAATGGCGTGATCAGTGAGATTTGTCGCATTGAAAGGTGATCTATGGAGCATCTCATATGACTGGAGATTTAAGGGTAAACAAAATGAAAAAATTGTACTGGAGTCCGTCCACTGGCAGCAGACCTTATGAAGAACATTTGGACGATGATCAATGAGATTTGTCTCCTTGAAAGGTGATATATGAGCACACTTTTGAAGGCATTTTTTTTTTGGGATTGATTACCATCCAATAGATACACTTTCAAGAAACTACCTTGGTTGGGTGGCTGATCTCAGTACTGCAGGTCCCAGTTCTTTGGATTCGTCACTGGGAGATGGAATCTCTTCGAAATAAATGGTGAAGAGATTTTTTGTCTCTTCATGTGTAGTCCACCGATTTTATCTATATATTTCCACGGATCTTATCAATGTTGTACATGAATTCAGGTTCTCAAACTTTTTTATAGTAAATCACATGTTTCATGTTGGACTGCCAAATTGATTTAGGCACACCGATACAAATGGAAACATAAGCCATTTCCAAGCGGAGGCAACTGGAAAAGGGTCTTCGGGAGGAACATGAATTGGACTCCCAAACCCACCAGAGCTGCTTGCTGAACACTGGAAGTGGAAGGCTTCTTCATTCAAAAGCCCCATTCACGCATTAATGCTTGAGTGTCTGTGTCTTCCAACACTTTTGCCCTAGTTCTTTATTAGATTTCATCTGTTCATTCAAAGGCAGTTCCATCCCATGATCTACCACAGAGAAATCTATATTATCCCCAACCTCATTCCCAATACTTCCTTTACCCAAATCCGGCAATGAATCAGAAGTTGGTTTCAAGGGGTCAACACATTCTATAAAAACATCAAGCTCGGGTCTCTAATCAATTGAATCATCCAGCTTATCTTCATCCAGCTTCGGGTTGGCTGGCGTCGCCCCTCCCTCCCCGCGTCGCCTATCACTCTGCGGCCGCACCACATCAAGGGCCATTTTTTTGTTTTTTTGTTTTTTTAAAGATAATTAGGGAATTTGATCGAAGATGAGGGTGGGAAAGTTTTAAAAAATAAAAATAATTTAACAATAAGTAAATAAAATTAGTATAGGCATTAGCTGAATTAAAAATCGTAGTAAATTATATTTAATTTTAAGTAATAAATTTAGCTATGCTCTAATGGGTTTCGTTTTCACGAGAAATGGTTTAAATTTTCAAGAAATTAATATGGAAAGATTATTTTTTCCCGTTTGCCTTGAAAAAAATTGATTACATAGTAACAGATTAAGTTTATAGTATATTGTTTGATGTATTTTATTTGTCATTTTAAATCTCATTTTTTTATTTTTTTATTTTAAAATTATATATGTTATTTTTATTTTTTATTTTTTTTATCTTCTTAATTAAGGGTATACCTATATCAATAAATATATTAAAAAATTATTTGAAGATTTTTCCTTTAATTTTTATTTTTAAATTCTCTTTTAGAGAATTTGATGTATTTTTTATTATCAAAACCCTAAAATTATTCCTAAATTATAAAAAAAATACTATTATAAAAGACTGATGTGATAGGAGAATTAAAATAAATAAATAAAAAAATCATTGTACTTTGAAATAAATATTGAAAAATTTATTTACAATGCACAAAAATACTATTGGTATGGTTAAATTGATATGGATATTTTTTAAAAAAATTAATATCAATTTACTTATATTATATCATTACTCAATGTTGAGACATGATTTTAGTGTATATATTTTTTATTTTAAGCAATTGCTTTAATTTATATTTCTTTATAAAAATAGCTTGTCTGTTGCCATCAATCATATTTTAGTGAGAAAGTATAAAATTTACGACAATTTATTTTCTGCCAAACGACTTATCAAAAAACGGTTTTGATTTTTAAGAATTTGGAGTGTTTGAGCAAACTAAACATATTCCACGAACCAGCCTGCATTGATATGCATAGTTGATCTGGTTTACCCAATTTGTTGAAAGGAAAAAAAAATATTGCAATCGTGCTACGTGGCGCTTGTTGAAAATGGTAGTGCCTCGCACGCAGAGGTGTCGTCGTCTTCGTCGTGAGAATTGAGGCCGAAGAGAGAGAGGGAGAGAGAGAGAGGGAGCAAGAAATGGTTTCAGAGAAGGGGAGGGCGGTTTACATGGTCTACAGAGCACTTACCTATGGTCTCTCTCCGTTGCTCTACCTTCGTCTCCAATGGCGCAGACTCCGCGGCCTCGAGCATCCCCTCCGCTGGCCGGAGCGTCTCGGCCGCGCCTCCCTCCCTCGCCCCCGGGGCCCTCTCATCTGGTTCCACGCCGTCTCATTAGGTTTTACATCACCTCCTTTCCCAATTTCGTTTTCATTTGCTGTTTGGTTGCCATGAAAATCTGGAGAATCATCCAAGAAAATTTTAGCTGAAGTTTTGGTTTCAGTACTCTGAAATGTTTAATTTAAGCCAATCCTAGGAACTCGTCCCGTGCTTGGTAGCATGTGCGAGGCCTTTCCGGGTTTCAAAAATCCGAGTGGGGAGTGTCGTGTTTTATTATTTTTTTAAAAGACCATCCGCATTATGCTTCAATTATCGAACAGTAATAGGTTCACAACATTTTGAGGCAGATTGTGAAGTTGGTTTTAAGTGCATCGTCAAACATATGAATAGAGCATCCTCTACTATATCAACCCAGTCAAAAACAACATTTCTCAACCAGAATGTTTTAAGTACGGCCAATAATTCAGGGAAGCTAGAAATTGATGGTCATGTCAACCATAGGATCAAAATCGTTAGCTTAAGTGGAAACGTGCCACATGAGTTTTGAGTGAATGCAATATGTCATTGAGTGAAGTTTTATAAGGCTGTTGGACCTTCTTTCTTACATGGAAAGAATATTGGGCTACAACTTACCCAAAAGATTAGTGTAATTGAGATGCGGATCTTTAGATGGGTGTATGTTAAAATTATGATAGACAAGATTAAAAATAAAGATATTGGTAGTATCTTTAGGTAGCTCCAATTGAATATAAGATGAGATATAATTAACATTTAACAAAGTAAAAAAGTGAAAGAAAAATAAAAAATAACTTTGATGGAGATAATAATTAAGAATATGAAATTACTAAATTTAAAAGAAAGGATGATAACTGTACTGATAGAACTGTTTGAAGGAGAAAAGTTTGTGTCTAGGTCAAGTATAAACTTTATGTATATCTTGATTCATATAGCCAATTTCATATTATTGAGATAAGATGGATTGTTTTGGTTTGGTTTTTGTTTTTGCGCACATTATATATATGCTTATTCACTGAACTGGAATGTGATTTTAGCTTTAATGCTAAAATATGACGAGCCAGATAGAACTTGATTTCTTTGGTTGTCTTGTCATACACATTATAGCTTTTGATGGCGGTAAATTTTCCCTTCCGGGTGAATATTAACCAGGGGAAGCAATGGTTGCGGTTCCTGTTATCAAATGCTGCATTCAGCAGAGGCCTGATTTTAGCATTTTGTTGACGACGACAAGGATTTCCCCTCTGTAAGATTCAAGCTGTTGTCGTGCGTGCGTTTTTGCCTGCCCTTAATGAAATCACTTTAAATTCAGATCATGAAGTGCTGTGAATGGAGTGAGTTGGACGAAAAATTTCGGTTACATACTATAAATGAGAATATGTTTGCAGAAGTCACTAGGTGGTCCTCATTAGTTGGGGTACCCTCTAGTGCCTAAATGGAATAGTCGGCTTCTAGGCAGTTTGACTTGGAGGTTTATGTTTTCTTTTAAAATAGCTATTTATACTAACATACTATAATATTAATAAACAATGTTTAAAAACAAAATTTTAAAGCATCTAAAAGGATTTGTAGAGCAAAAAAAAGGACTTGGTAAATCACATTATCACGTCATTTAAGTCCAATCCCATACATAGATAGCTATAAACAAAGGCAGCCAAAAAAATAAAGAAAAAAAAGCATAGAAAGAAAAAAATCACATAAATTTCAGTTTAACGTAGAGTATTATTTCATTCCAATTGAACAAGCAACGATTCTTAGAGTAGAAACTGAAAACCAGCATAGAATAGATAGAGAGAACAGATAAATGAGAAAAGAGAGATTACTAACCTGAATGAGCTCAAGGGAAATTGCAGTAGCTGCGGCTAGATTCTGCTGCCCTTTGGTGGAGCAACTGCATCATGCATTTTTGGTTTTTGGCATTTTGGTTTTGGAATGAAGATTAGAAGACAGATCTCTAAGATAGAGAAATAAAAAAGATATTGTGTTTTTTTAAAATAAAATGGATTATTTTTAAAAATCTCATCTAGGATGCCAATTGGACGAAACTGGACGTATAATGGCCCATTTTTTGCTATTGAGTTTGGGTTGATGACCAATGCTAAGTAAGCTGGATTCTGTGACAGTCGGTGAGAACAACAATGCAATGATGTGTGTGTGATTAGGGGTTGGTGTTGTTGCTGTTATTCATATTTTGATGATTGATCACATTTATACTTGGAGAACTTAAAATGAAATTCAACATTTGTGACTAATTTAATTTATTTATTTTGGTGCATGCACATGCAGTGAAATAATAAAGGGCCGGCTTCCTACTGGTGTCATATGTCAGGTAACTCTCTGCATTTCCACTAAAATGTATTTAGGTAATATGAGAGAATGAAAGAGAGGTTCGCGTAGGTTTTTTAGGAAGCATGTAATTTTTTTAAAAATCCCATTGGAGAGGATTAATTAAGCCATTTGTTTTTGAATGGCTTAGGTAACACCGTTTGTATGAAAGTAGTAATCTTGTGAGAATAATTAGTCCTAGAAATAACATCTTACCAAATAATATATTAAGTAGTAATCTCTTTGGACACTAGTTAAGGTTGCTTCTTTCAGCTCCTTTGTTAACCACAACTTCAATCTATCAATAAAAGCTCCTGTAGTGACTCCTTCGACCAACTCTTAACTAGAACTTGGAGTTGGTGAAACTCCTCAATGTATTCCAAAGCTTTTTCCTCTAGTTTGAACTTAGCCATTGAGCTTTTCCAAGTTCATATCTTGATCCGTGAATAAAATAGCTCTCAATGAAGGCATCAAATTCCTGAATACCTTAATTACTCTAGAGTTAGATAACGAAATTTATCTATACCCTAGCCTAAGCTGTCTATGTAATTAATTGAGAATAACCAAAATATAAGAAGAAACCCTTGTGGATCAAGTTTATTCCATGTCCAAAAGATGTATAAAAATGTAACCTTAATGCCTTTATACAGACAGTGGTCCATTACAATGGAAACCCTTACACTAATGACCTTTTTGTCCCTGAAATAACTCAATTAAATAAATACATAAATAGGTCAAAAAACACTAAACATCAAAGATTGACGTCTTGTCGAAACACTATTCGAAACGTGATGCTCAAAATGTCCTCCCATCAACTTCCTGAATCGGCTACTGCTTGAAACACCAACCTCACAATTGCACGAAACTTGGACTGCTTGAAACAATTGTAAAGTGCTGCTCAAAACTGTAACAAAGGTATGTACCTGTCAGTACATAAGCAGTGTTATTATCTTCACTGTCTTAGTGATGATTCCACTCTAGTACTGAACATTGGAGTACTGGTAGCTTAATTAAAATAGATATGGCATTTGTTTTATTCTGACAGCTACAAACCTTTTGCACACACCAGGTGGCACCATTCGATACACCAGTTGCAATTGATTCTTTCCTTTGTCATTGGAAGCCGAATGCAATAATTTTAATGGAGAGTGAACTATGGCCAAATCTTATTATGGGTGCATCGGAATATGGTGTAAGCTGTCTTCTCATTATTTTGCTTTGTTTTTATTTTTGATTGTCATACTTTCTATAATAAAATACAGGTTTCATGTTTTCCCACAACATGACTCAGCTATATAGAAGTTGATCCATACGTCAACCTTCTTAATGAGTGGATATTGGATAGGTTTAATGAGTGGATGCCGGATAGGATTAAAAACAATTAGTATTTATTAGGTAGCTTAATCTTGAATAACATCTGTGGTTCTGCATGGATACTGACATAATATTTATATGCTGGGTAATTTATATTTTCATCTGTTGTTCTTTCTAATCTATACTGACATTTGTTCACTGTATACTCAGATTCCACTGGCTTTATTAAACGCTCGGATGTCCACAAAATCATTTCGATTTTGGTCTGGACCAGTGGCTTTTCCATTGATTTCTTTAATGCTGTCAAAGTTTTCCTTGATTTCCCCGTTGGTATGTTCTCAAATGCCTTTTATTAAAACCATTTTGTCCTGTTGTGCTGTTCCTGATTTTGTCATGTAATCTACAGAGCACAATGCAGGCAATCCACTTCCAACTGTTGGAAGCTTCTCCATTCATCATCCACTTTCCTGGTGACTTGAAATTTGGTATGCCTGTGCATTCAGTGAAATGTGTTAAGAAATAGGTCAAAAATCTATATGGTTTGTGATAGAAAGTCGGGAACTGAGCAACCACCCCCACTTACCAAAATTTGCTATCCTATATATTGAATATTACTCGAACAGAACAACAGTACCTTACTATGTCTATACGCTGTAATTTTATTTTGGATCCTGATGCGTTTTCTAATTTTATTTTAGCAACATCAGAAGGAGATGAGTCCTAATCTGGAATTACCATATTCTCTCCAGCTGTTGGAGAATCTGATGTCTCCAGTGGAGAAATAAGAACACTGGGAGATCTTCCATTCCAGCTTTCCTGTAGCCGGGTATGGATGGCTTCTTCCATACATAGAGGCGAAGAAGAAGGTCTGCTATTCTTGTTATATTATTTTTTAAATGTGTTGCCACTGTAAAACAATGGTTTTATAATAGAATGCCAACATTGTATCAGTACCTTTATATCAGCATCACATATTTTTAACATCTCAAATCACAAAAACATTTTGGTTATGTGCTTCACTTTTTTTGACACCTTGTTTAACAATGGTTGTAATATTATGGATGAAGTGTTCTGTATCATCTTTCTGTGATTAGAGTTTTTGGGAACAAACTGCACTTAATGTGATGTCTTGCATTATGATAAAATTATATTAAGCAATCTTTAAATAATAGGGATGTCAATCCTGTTTTATAGACATTGTTTGTTTTTGTTGTCATTATGAAGGTTATCATGTTTTCTTTTAAAAAAACTTCTGGCAGGCTGCAGGCTTCTTCTGAAAATTTATTGAGCTGCTCTGACATATTATTTGCAGTAATACTAGGAGTTCACAAAGCGCTTTTGCAAAGGCATCCCGATTTGGTTATTATTATTGTGCCCCGACACCCGCAGCATGGACAGGAAATTGCTTTAGTAGGATTCTTGACCCCTTTCTTTTTACTGTTTAAAGTTCTATGTACGTGTGAATTTTCTGATTCCATGCCAAACCCTCCAGATAAAAAACAATTGTGGGCTGGACATGTCTGCATCTTGCATTTATGTCTCTATAGGTGAGATTAGTGGTGAAAAATATACTATGCTTCATACAATAGATACAATTACAACTGTTTACTACTCAGGGTGGGTGGCGCTTGGTCTTTTGCAGAATATTTGCATAACTATGATGTAATAGTGAGAGTAATATAGGACTTGTAATAAAAAAAAATAGTTGGTCCTCTAGCATCTTTGAATGCATTATAGATGGAAATTTTCTATTATGAAGTCAATCTTTGTGTTTGTATTAAGAATATGATGTTCTCTCCCATCCGCAATCAAGGACCATCAAGTAGTGTATTGTTTTATTCAATTGTATTGAAAAAAGCGCCACCTAGCCAGAAACGGGATCCCAACTGCTTTAGGAGTGGTGAATAGTGTAATGTGAGGGTGATTGGGATTTGGGAGTTTAAACTTATGTTAACTATATATTTGTTTGATGTCATGTTAGTTATGTAATTTTAATGAACTTTTGTGTTTTATTATATTAAAATGTCTGTCACTTATATTTATTGAAGTTATATTATATTGGTTATTATTTGAAAATCATTAAAAAAAATACAAACACCTCTTTGATTTGCCTAGATCCGTTCATCAACCTTCAATATTTGCAGAAATTGCAGAAAGAAGGTGTAGGTGTAGCTTTGAGGTCCCGCAATGACAAGCTGATGCCTGGAGTAAATATATATGTTGCTGACACATTAGGTTTGCTTCTCTTTTTCACTCGTGTGGCTGTGCTTGTGTGCCCCTGTGTGGAAAGCATTCCGGCACCCTTTCTTCAAGAAATATAGATTTTGGGAAGTATTTTCTATCATCACTTTGGTTTCCAATTCTTGCTCTACGTCAATCTAATTTGAAGCCTAGCTACTAAAACATGTTTGCTGATGTATTGCATTGAAAGGTCTAAATAAAACTGGGGACTTACATTTCATTACATTACCGCGTGTTTTATGGTTTGGTAAAATTGATTTACAAAATCTTTATTTCATACACACCATGTTCTAACATGCCAGCTATGTAAACAAATGTTAATCACACCTGGCACGGCAGAGAAATTTCGCACTAACACTATGTAAGTTTGGAGAGAAAGAAAAAGAATTTTAAATTTAATGAGAGAAAAGAAAGGAAGATAAATATTTTCTGTCTCTAGTTTGTAAGTTGTTATGAAGTTTTTTTTTCTATTTCCTTGTTTGTATGTTGGAAAAAAGAAATATTTTAAAATCTAAATAGTATATTATAAAATAACCTCAATAATGTTAATGTAATTTAAGATGGTGCTATTGGAATGAAAAATATTTTAATTCAATAGAATTTTTCTTTCTCTCCAAATCTTCACAACACTTGATTATTATTTCCTTTTGGAGAGAAAGTAAGTCAAACTTTCTTCTCGTTCATTTATTTCCTTCCATATTAAAAACTCACAAACAAAGAATTTGAAAAGAAACTTGATTATTTTCTACCCAAATCCTTTCTTTTCTCTCTATTTTAAAACTCACAAACATAGTGTAAGGAAATACAGAAAAATTGGAATTTATGTTTGTATGTGATAGAACTAGAATGATAAAAAAATGATATTGGAGCTGTAACCTTAAACATTTCTGCTACAATATAAAAATATAAAATTTAATGCATTTTTTTCACATCTAGATTAGTATTTTAATGTCTTTTTTATAAATATTAGGTGAAGTTAACAATTATCAATATAGCCATAAATTAAGTACGGTTGAGTTGATTATATTAGCAAAGCAGATATACTATATTTGTCCTATATGTAATGTTATATATATGGGATCATCCCCCTTAGAAATATAATAAGAAATATCATTCAACCTCTCTCTCTTAACAAGTTACATGTAGATTTTAGTAATTTGGAACTTTTAAATTTGAACAAAAAATATCCATTCCCTGTAGTTAATACAACTACCAACGCACCCAGAGTAGATACAGGTCAATTTTTATTTGGTTGCAATCTGGACTTCTGTTTGATACATTTCAGTCCCATACAACCATATAATACATATATTGGGTAAGGTGGAATGCTGGCTTTTGAAAAGAAATCTTCTTTATTTTACAAAAGCAATGATGCTGCTGTAGAAAAAAGTGAGAACATAAAGTTAGTAACCATATAAAGGCAGATATATGCTATTAACCTTCCAGCACTGACCAAATTTGGGAGCTTACAGAAACACGCATAGGTTAATAATATTCATCCAATAAAAAAAAAAGTTAGTAAGTATTTTTAGTGTTTGTTGACTGTTGTGAGCGTTTGACTTAGGAACGGTGGACCTTGTGTGCTTGCTTTTATAGGAAATGTGGTTCGCCATGGCATTATATTCCTTTTCATGTTGCCTTTATAGGTGAACTGAGATGCTTGTATAGGTTAACTCCAATAGCTGTAATCGGAGGTTCTTTCCTGCCTGGTTTAGCTGGTCATAACATTTCAGAACCTGCAGCAGCTGGGTGTGCAGTTTTGACTGGTAAATGTTTCCTGTAATACATCTTATATGTATTGCACGTGCCTTTTTCGTAGCATGGCTACTGACTTCCTGATTTTAAAACAGGTCATCATGTGGGCCACTTCTCACGCATGGTACTGGATATGCAACGATTAAATCCTTTGTCAGTTCAGCAGGTTGGCAAGGATTTTCTTCTTGCTCATTTAAATTCATTTATGTTAAGAAGGGGGCTTCCGAATATCTTAAAATTCATTTAAATTGATGCAATATCAAATAATTTAGATGGAAATATAGTCATGAAGTTTTAGTCTTTCTTTGATCAAAGTTCATACATTGTTGCTAAAATGTTAATTTCGTTGAACTGGGGTGTTTTTATTATTGGTTTTTATTCCTTGCTCTGGTGCTAGTTGGGCTTCAACGAAGTTCCTTGCTCTCGTGATATCGGCTTGGAAATTAGTGCAGATTGCAACTGAAAATCTGTCAGTTGAAACGGAAAATTCAATCTATTTATAAATTTAAGATACAGCTTGTGTGTACATGATCTCGGGTTAAGCTTAGCCAGCGCAAGCATAAAACAGACCAACGGACCATCATCCATTCATCTATGAAATCTTAGTATGCTGTTCCAGACGGTATTATGCTTTAGGAGGTGAGAAATAGTTTCATTTACAGCTCCGTTTTCTAGCCAGTAGATTAAGACATCACTGTCTGGCCAGTGGATTTAGGCCACATTTGGAGGCGAGCCACATTCCATTCCTCAACTCCTCCCTTCCCCTTCCAAGATATAGCCAGCGTAGGCAGAATGGTAGTAGTACTGAAGTAATGATGTTAGTGGTGTTCACTCTCTCTCTCTCTCTCTCTCTCTCTCTCTCTCTCTCTCTCTCTCTACATATATATATATATATATATTTCCTGCTCGAGTTCATTACAGATCAGTTATTCTAGCCAACAAATTAAAGACATTCTGTCTGGCCCAGTGAATTTTGGCCACACATTGGGGTGACCCACATTCCTTTCCTCAACTCTTCACTTCCCGTAAGTCCGCCTAGGCGGAATGCTAGTGGTACTAATGATGCTAGTGGCGTTCATTGCAAAAATTTGTTTGCAGTGTACATCACTAAACGTCTTTTCACATAAAATACTTATATTGGTGACATTTCCAACTTACTCGACTTCTCTACCGGAAGCTTTTAACTTTTTTTTTTCTTTTTTACTATGCAGGTTTCTGGAGAACTCGAGCTTGAAGAAGCTCTCATTGGGCTGTTAGGCGATGCCAAAATATTAAATGCACGCCGCGAGGCTGCAAAACAGGCCTTTCATGCCTTGTCAAATGGTGTTGTGGCAAAGACTTGGGATCTGCTAAAATTTCACATTTTTCAACAAATCACTCGAAATTAAATGAATGGTTGTCGGACATCAATGTGTAGGTGCACGCAAAAAATGTTTCTTAGCTCCATGGGTATACATTGCCCGAGTTTGCATCGTAGGAGTGAAAAGAAATTCCATACTCATCATCCACATAATAATTTTTTTAAAAAAATCCATAATCGTCATTATGGTACCGAAATTCATAAAAATTATTGAGAAATTAAACAACAGAAGAAAGGAAATTGAGAAGGTCCCTGACCAGGGATCCTGGGCTCCATTTCTCTTCCGGATAAGGGAGATGCAATGAGCCGTTGTTGGGCGAGGACATAGGGACTCGGATAAGGAGGTAGAAGTTAGAGTATGTTTGGTGTTGAATTTGATTTTATATTTTTAAAAACTGTTAAAAATTGTATTTAAAAACTGTTTTTTTTTTTGGCTAATTGAAAATTGTATTTAACGGCAGGGAGAGATTAGGCGGGGGGAGAGCCGATTTCTGTGTGAGGGAGGAGGGAGCTGTCCCTGTCGCTCGGGGGGTGGGGGGAGACGGAAAATAAGAAAAGAAAACAGCTATCAAATATAGCCTTGGTTGTAGGCTATTTACTGGATTTAATTGCCAGCCACACGAAGGTGGAGAAAATGAGAGGTAAAGGTGGAGATGCTTGACAATTTATTTTATTTTTTAATTTTATAGTGTCATTTTGATGTTAGTATAAACTCTACCGTATGAAATTCTACATTTGGTACGAGTAAGTTATTATTTTTGAATAAATATAATAAAAAATTTTTAAAAAATTATTTGAAGAATATTATTAGAACATATAATGTTGAAATATTTTATTTATATTTAAAAATTATTATTTGAATATTTTAAAATAATTTTTTTAAGAATATTTTTATAATTTTACCTTAGATAAAAAGTAATAGGCGGCTTGTGTCGATCATTCGTTTGAGAGTATATTCCAATAAAACAATGTTTCGTAACAATTGGATTGAACTTTGATATACAATAATTACAGAACCATTGGATTGCACTTTAAGGTAAATCTTATCTTCAACTAACTAGCTTAGTTGTCATTGCCCTTACAGGCAAAATCACAACGTAGAAAATCTGAATGATCATAAAGCTCACTATCCCCACCAACCAAACAAACACACACACACAAAACCTTTTCAAGCAGTGATGCAATTCTGCCACTCACCATATCGTGAACTGAAGCATTCTCCTCCCATGAGCTGTGCATACTCGACAACAACTTTGCGAGCAGAAGCATCCCATGCTTTTGCCAGCTCTCCAACTGACAAGGGCTGCGAACGCCCATGCAGAGCGGTACTCAACCTTGACTTTGCCTTCTCTAGCAGGTCGTCATGCTCTTTACTGTGACAATGGCACAAGTGCAAAGATTAAACTTCTTGCGTCATTAGGGAGCTAGTAAATCATGTAGTACTCATCATTGTTATGCACATTGATTTTCTCACCTCCCGTCAACAGGGGAATTGTCTAAGATTAAGGGAGAAGAGTCTGGATAATTTTCAGGTACGAGCAACAACAAAGAAAGGATTGGCAACTGCAAGCAGCCAATAGAAGGTCAGCATGAAAGCATAAATTAATTGGTTAGCAAACATATTGTAGTGACAAACTTACAAGTCCTTGCATTCTCTGTGTAGTAAAACTTACAAGTCCTTGCATTCTCTGTGTAGTAAATAGACGCTTAATATTTTTACTCGAACTCATAGCCTTGTAGGAGCATCTGATAAATGTTCCTTCACCAGCTGAGACAGTAGAATTTTCAGTTGATTCAGGAATCACGTCAATTGAAGTTTCAATGAACCGCTGATTCATGCATGTGATTTCTTCCAAGAGCGTATTTTTTGGCTACAACAATAAAAACAAGTAAACTTAGTGGACACATTCAAATCCAACTAAAAGTGTTTCCTAGTTCTAACTGATAAGACCATTAAAAGGGTGGTAAAGGGCACTCAAATTAATTTTATTACATAGTGGCCGGATAAGTTTAGTGTTATGTAATGTACCGAGTGCATATTCATGTTTTCTAACATATATAAACTTGTCCCAAAGGCTTGGTTCATTACAACAATAAAAAGATTGAATCAGTTACCCATCAAATTTTCTAACACAGATATCAATGTCCCAAAGGTTTGACTCATTACAATAACACAAAAAATAATTCGAAACAGTATCAAAGTAATGAGAATTGGTAGATGTGAGCAAAATATTTCTCTCATCATCTCTTTCATTTACATGGCCTTTGCAGAACTCTTACCCACTATACGCAGGCATCACTGCACTCAGATAGAATTAGCAAAAAAATCCATGAAAAGGTCTTAGAACTATGTATCTTCCATAGCACAAACACTGTTGGTGATCGTATGAACAAAATTTGCACTTCATAGGTAAAGGAAGATAACACTTCGTACCTCTATCCTGCTCTTCTTGATCCAAGATCTTTCAGTGGATTCCATGTCAAGTGTCTGACCAACCATTTGTCCGAAACTATCATTTTCACCACAACAAGTTGACAATGCACTTATCTTGCGTTTCATATCTGTTGTTCCGGCATTCTTGTCTATCGGATTTACAGCTGCACCAATGTCACCGACAGCGGCTCTCAATGCTTTAGGTGATATTGATTTTACCTGAAAAATGTTGATACATCTCAGAAGTGAGAACTAAACTAATTTTAGCAACAGCAGCAGTTGCGCATTTATATATATTTTTTGTGAAGAAATAAAGCAAAATAATTTAATATTTTCTGCATGCATCAGTGAAAACTAAGCCATCCATTGAAACATACGAAAATGCTTTACTAAACCAACCGTCTTAAGTAGGCGTTCAAATGACGACTCTGTAGCTTGTTTTTGTTGATTGCAATCTGAAGTTTTGAATTCTGTGATAGGAGGAGAAGCTGTGATACCAGGTGCAACTGTAGCAAGGGATTTATTCTGTCCCGCAGTAAGGTTTTGGATCTGGACGACTGCACCTGGAGTTTGAGCGAGTGCAACACATGAAGATTGATTTTCAACATCAAATGGTGACACAGTTGATTGTGAAGGCCTTCCGAAATCTGAAGGTAGCAACGAATTTTTCTGGTCAATCTGTGTAGAAGAATGCTGAGCTATCTGAGAAGTATGAAGTTGATAAGAAGTTGTTGGAGACAATACGTGGTTGCGGAATCCTGTCTCTTGGCCGTTTTTGTGATGCGTCATACACATGCCAGAATTGACTTGGGTCACATTCGAATCATTGACATCAGTTATTTTTTCCTCTACCCTCTTTTGCTTCCTTTGCTGGACTTTTGTTAGAGGCATTTTTTGCTTCACCTCATCTATCGCTTGATGCTTCTGCTGTTTCTGCAGATGCGGCGATGGGTTGCACACCCCTGTCCCAAATGAATTTGTGGAATTATGGTGCACAGAGCTTCGCAGACCATGCTGCAGTGGACTACATGCATTCCCTTGTTCAGGTACCTTTTGGAAACTTGTCTGGAATGGCTGTGAGTTCAAAACCCCCTGCTCCTTTGACGTTAAACAAATCGAACCAGAAGGTGTGTGTGTCAAAACTATGTTTGGAGGATTTAACTGAAGCTTCCTGCCTTCCTGTTGTTGTGGCTGAGGTAAATGAAATTGACTTCCAGGCAGCTGAAGCTGCTGATCAGGTTGCTTTCCGGAAGTGGCATCCTTTCTCTGGGCTTTGTTGACAAACAAAATGATCAACTGTTTATAGCTGTTCAAATTTTGTTTTGAGATGCGCGGAACGAGAGTTCTGGGAGACTCTAACAGATTTATCAAAGTCTCAAGGATCTTCTTAATGTTTTGGAACTTCTCAAACTGTTTCTGGTCTAGTGGCTAAAAAAGCATATTTTGAAATGACAGAAGAAAATGAACGAGGAACATAAGAAGAAAACGATGAATCGTAAGCGAGAAAGAAGATAAGTGTGTAGCTATTGAAATCGAGAGGAAAGACAAACAGAACCTAATTACCTTACGAATCTTTGCAAGGGCAACCCTGTAAATCTGAATCAATTTTGGTAAGTGATTCTCTTTCATTGCCTGAAGCTGCAGCATGAACAGAGTATTGAATGTGAGGATATGTGTCGTGTTAACAACTTCATTGTGTCTTATGTGGATCTGGGCACCATTGCACCATGATAATATATACTTCCAAATGGTAGATGGCATACATAGGAAGAATCTTGAGGAGGTTCAAATTCACCTATGTCCCCAACCTCAAATGAAATTTGATACATTCCAGAATTCCCTCTACTCAAAATACGAGTATGTGATATTAGCCAGTACAACCTGCATCCGATGGGAGCTATCTATGGTCTTTCTTATATACAACACACTCAAACCTGACAAGATGATATTTTGGGAAGTATACAAGTATATATGTTGATCTTTACTTTATATGAATGATATTTATAGGGTCTGTAAATTATTCGCATTGTTAATTATTTGGAGTTGATTGATGTACAGATTATTATAGAAAAATTATAGTCCTTTTGTCATAACTTTGTTGAGAATATCCAGAATGTTTGAATCGTATTGAAAAATACTAAACGTAAACAAATCAACATTTCAAAAATTAAGTAGAAAGGAAGCAGTGAAATACGTAGAATAAAATTCTAACCTCCTGATAGGCTTGCTCGTGCCAATTATCTGCACCTGCATTATCAGCCTGAGTTCGAGACCCTAGCAATGACAAAAACAGTTACAATTAATGCAACTACAAGCACAGGACATAGGCACAAAATGAGAACTCAATGAACACTCGGAGTTGCACATACCAATACGAATCATAAAAAGGGCGATATATATATCCCTAAAAAGAATGCCATCATTTAAGATACTTTTGTCACAGGAAGAGCATATATTAAGGCTCATACTCGTTCAACTCTTCCTTGTTTTTTGTGGTAAGTTACTCGTTCAACTCTTTTGCAAGCACAGAGGTGGAGGTATACCTGATAAGGCCTCAGGAAGCCCTGTTTGCTTCTGGAGCAGCTCATTCGGTCGGTCAGTTACATTCTTAGACTGAAAAGAACAGCCAGTAGAGGTTTGAAGCCTGGCCACCCTACTACCCTGAAAGCTAGTACTGTCTGTTTGAGAAGCCCCAATTGGCTGCAATCTCCGGTTCACCATATTGTGTGCCTGTTGAAGACCATTCACCGAATTCTGATGCAATGGTTGGGTCGAGTGAGACATCATGTTCTGCTGGGACAATATGGAAGCATTTGGCGCAACAACATTTTGTGTCCCAGATGGTGGCTGATATTGATGCAAGGAGGAATGCCCACCTCCAATGAGATCCCTCGCGGACCGTACCTGCTGGCGGTGAGGATATTGGGGGTGGGTTGGGCGTGATTTGGTGCCTTGCTGATGTTGCTGATCGGTGTTGGGACGACAAATATTCCACATGCTGGGTCGCTGCACGAATGAGGGGTGAACACTGTTCGGGTGTTGAACCCTGCCAGTAAACGGCTGCCTCGGCGGGTGTTGCGGGTACGTCTGACAAGCAGCGTGTTGAAGACATTGATTGTTCCTGGACACATCCATCTGCTGTGCGTTGGCCGGAACATATGATTGCCTGTCTCTTCCAACCGAAGAATTTAAAAACGGCCTACTAATTACACTACCATCTTGAGAAGCGGCCTGATGATGAGTTAAGAATCCTACAACAGGATACTGCATAATTCAATGACATTGGCACAGAGACATACACATGCACATGAACCCGTATATATATACCCAAAAAAAAAAAAAAAAAAAAAAACACCCCGTACCGGAATTGTTCGAGGATGCGACAATATCATCGATATTATATTCCGACTTCATAGGCATCATCTTGATTCCTGAAAAACATAGACAAGTACACCAATAACTAAATCAATCCATCGTATAACAACACACACAGCACAGCACAGCACAGACACACATATATAGTCCATGCAGTACTACATACACTTACCACGCCTGAAAACAAAATATGATCAGGAACTGTGTTCCAATGAGGGTTTTCCGAAAAACAGATGTTTCTATACGTATACAAGTCCTTACGAGTGATCAGTTGATAGATTAGATGGAGCCAAAAATAAATAAATAAATTATACGATTATTATTCTATTGTATGTATGTATTTTATATGAGGGGGTGGGGTTATTAATGATGAGACGTACGTGGAAGGGCTAAAACCTAAGCAGTAAATAATAAAAAATGTTAAACCTTGGTGACATTGGTTAATGATAATAATAGTAATAATAATACAATCAGTTCCTTTATTTTCTTTTCCTTTTCCTTTAGTAATTACTAATTAGTAGGGAGTTATGAATTTAAAAGATGTCGACTTTTACTTTGAGTTGTTAATTTTAAAGAGCTTGTAATTCTACAGCCGTCGGATTGAAAAAGCAGGAAAAAAAGAAAAAGGAAAGAAACAAGTCAAGCTAACGGTTCTAGTAATCTCCCATCCCAATCATGCTGCTATAAAGGCGCATGGTTCTGCTTTTTTGTTTTTGTTTTTTTTATTATTTTTTATTTATTTTTATGGGGGGTTTTTCCAATCCGATCATAATTATATTTTGGGAGGAACCGAACCGAAGGACGAACGTAGAACATAAAGATGCATGTCATAGGGTGTTAACAAACCGAACCGACTATATTTCAAGTTTGGCTAAATTTAAACTTAACAATTAAGTCAAATTGTTTTTATTGGGATTAGCTTCTTATTAAACTTAAAATTGTCCATTGGGCACCTTTAGTTTATCCAATAATTAATAATTTTTATATTTACTGCGCTTAAAAAAATGACTGGTTTCGTGATTTGACTATAAAATCAAGTCAAACTATTTTTATTTGGACGTTAGCTTGGTATTAAACTTAAAATTGTCTTTATCATAAACTCAGGTTACATAATTTGATTATCAAATAATGTTTTTTTTTCATTAAAATTTGAATTAAATTATAATTTTAATATTTTAAAAATCATTATTTTTAGCATAATTTAATATTGCCGCCATAAAACAACAGTGTTACCAATTGTTTTCAATTGGTGGATGCGTATGATTACAAAAAAATCTACCAAAAATCCCCGCAAGAGCAAAGCCCATCTTTAAAATGGTGAAATCGATTCCTATCCCTGAGAATTATTTCTCGACCATAAACCATAGATATAAGCTTTGTAACGTCGTGACAGTCTTTGCACACTCTCAAGTTCGTCACGATCCTAATGCCTTCCTGTGGTGCGAAGTGCAAAAACCCATACGCAATGGCCAGCTTCTCACTGTGAACAGACAGAGCATGCTCTTTCTCTTCATCTTCTACATCCACAAGAGCCAACTGGGTATCTGGGCAATACCCTACCGCTGTCTTTAACCGGGTTATAATCTCGGCCAACTTCCTATAGATCAGGGTGGATTCCGGGTGGGAGCAGTCACCGGAGACAAACCGGTGCACCATCCCCTTCAGCTCTATCACACTCACCCCTGGCACCTTGGCAACCCCTTTGGCTTTCATCAGATTCCTCACTTCTCCGGCGTCTTCCCACTGCTTGCCAGCAGCATAAATGTTTGACAGAAGAACGTACCTGTCAGAAACACGAATTAGCCCTTTGATTAACGCAATTTGCAACCAAAATAAACTAGCCACACAGTTAATAGGCATAAAAATAAAACGTCAACCAAAAAGAACACTATACCGGCCGCTATGGTGTGGTTGAAGGTTGAGGAGGTGTTTTCCCACTCTCTCTCCAATTTCAACATTGCCATGAATTCTGCAGCCCCCCAGCAGCGCTCCCCACGCACTGGCGTTGGGCTCCATGGGCATGGTCCCTATGAGTTCCATGGCTTGTTCCAAGTGCCCCACTCGAGCAAGCAGATCAAGCACACAGCCATAATGTTCAACCTTTGGGTCAATCCCATAAGTTATCTTCATGCAGGCTAAGAGATCCATCCCTTCCTTTATCATCCCAGCATGACTAAATGCGGTTAACAATGCAACAAATGTTATGTCATTGGGCTCCACACCCATCTCTTTCATCTCCTTGAAATGCCGCTGGGCTTCCATCACATGGCCATGCATGGCCAGACCAGCAATGATAGTGTTCCAAGCAAGAACATCTCTATATTCCATTGAATTAAAGGTTTCAATAGCATGAGAAATGCTGCCACACTTGCAATACATGTCAACCAAAGCAGTGCCCACAATGGAATTGAACTTAATCTTATGCTCAACCATATATGCATGCGCCTGAAATCCTCGATCCAATGCGCCCAAATGTGCACACGCAGAAAAGAGACTAACAATGGTGACCTCAGTCGGCTTCATGCCCGCATGGCGCATCTCATCGAACAACCCCAACGCTTCATTGGATTTCCCATTCTGCGCGTAACAAGCCAGCATGGTGTTCCACGACACCACATCTCGACGAGGCATTTCATGGAAGAGCTTAAAAGCAGCGTCCACATCGCCACCCTTGACAAACCCAGCGAGCATCGAATTCCAAGAGACAACATTTCTGTCAGGCATTTCGTCGAACAGCCTCCTTGCTTCCTCGACCTCCCCGAGACTCCCGTACCCACTGATCATGGTGTTCCAAGAAATCACGTCCCGAGTCCCCATCCCATCAAACACGGACCGAGCGAGCGCCATCTCACCAGACTTCACGAACCCGTCGATCATCGAATTACACGAAACCAAGTCCCGGTCGACGGACACGTCGAACAACCGCTTCGCCGAACGCAAATCTTTCCAGTTGGCGTAGAGGTGAATCAAGGAGCTCCGAACATAGGAGTCGACTTCCAGGCCAACCTTAACAACCTGCGCGTGAACGGCGGTCCCGGTGCGAGTGACGGGGGCCGACTCGGTGCAGGCTTTGATGAGGAAGGGGAAGGTGAAGTTGTTGGGTCGGAGGCCTCGGAGGAGGAGCTTCTTGTACAGCGCGAGGGCGCGGAGTGGGGTTTGGGTTTTGTCGGAACAGAGACCTCGGATGAGGACATTGTAGTTTGGGACGGAGGGGTTGTGTTGGTGTTGGAGGATATTTGCGGCGTAGTCTAGGTGGCCGTGGGACGAGGAGGCTGAGACGAGCTTGGAGATGTGGGCGGAGGTCTGGTGGGGCGAGAGGTTGTCGGATTTAAGGATGATTTGGGCGTGGATCTGTTTGAGCTCCCGCATGTTGCGGCATGATCGTAGGAGGGTGAGAAGGCCAGGGTGAGAAGAGGAGAGTAGTGGTCTGATGGCGTTGGGCGCCGACAGTGCTTCGTTCATGGAGGGAGGGAGCGAGACACGGCCACGGGAAGGCTCATCGCTCCCTCACTTCACCCGTACCATGTTTTTCTGAATTTTATATTTTAAAGCTCAATTTAACAATTTTAAAATATAATTTAAAAGGGTATCAATAATTACTTTGATAATGTTTTTTTCCTATGTTTTTAAATAAAAAAATACAAAACAAAACCCTAAATCAAAGCAATCAGTCTCCAACTAATACAAATTATTAAAACTAAATCAAATTTAAATGATCCCATTTAAAGTTTATGAATTAAATTAATTTCATATGAAAAGTTCATGCACATAATTAAGTTTGTTCTTTTTCAACTTAAACGGCATATACTACATCAATCCATCAGCTTTGTCCTTATATTTTTGTCAATTAAATTTTATTGCAAAATTTTACGCTATAACTTTTCTTGCCTGACAAAGAGGGTAGTAGATAAAAGGAGAATGCTCTCTACAATTTACTATTTACTTAAAAGTGAAACCTACATGAAAAGGAGATAAAATAGTCCATGCTCTTACCAATAATGTGAAATGAAAATATCACACTCATTTTATAAATTAATTTGAATCACTTTGACCGAATTATATATATATATATAAATTAAAACGAAAATCAGACTGAGATTACTCAGCTACAACTCCACGCAGGAAATTTTCAAATGTGCTCTACACGGCTTGAGGGCCGTCATAAATCGGTTGGTGGAGGAGGAGGGGTGTGATTATGTGAAGCTGCAAGCAAATGGAAGTGGGTCACACGCTTCTTTACACCCGAATATCATATAAACTTCTGACCAGAAGAAGAAAGAATGGTATTATGCTAGTAAATTCTCTCAGCAGTGGAAAAAGGATGCAGGAACACAACGACGACTGTTATGTTGTCTTTGCTACCACGTTCAGCAGCTTCCGTCGCCAGTCTCTTGGAGCACATTCCTGGCTCCTTGACAGTGTCTTTTACTATGTTGATCACGTCTGCATTGCTCATGACATCCCATAGTCCGTCGCTAGCCAGCACCTGACAATATGACAGCAAATTACATTGCTTAGCTTACTTTTCCAACCACGACTGTGTTTTTGTGCGGAACAAACACCGTATCATACAATGGTCTCATGGAAACTATGATGCCGATGGAATGTGGGGATTCTGTCCCTTACAGGGATTAGCAGGATGACCAGAAAACCAAGCCAAGATAAACCACTGCTTGATAGAAAATTTATGCAGAAAAGATATGGAAGTGCTTACCAGGTATTCATCTTCTGTTGACAGAAGGGTTTCTGTTACCTCAGGTCTTGCAGTTACAGCGGGCTTCAGATCATCATCGCCAATGGAGCGTGTGACCTATGAAACAATATTTATTGAACAATTAAAAACTCCCACACACAAATAACAGAAGGATGTAAGTTTAAGTTCACCCACTAATTATTGATTGGCTATCAAATTTGTTCCAATCTAGCAGCCATCTATCAATAGCATTCCCATCATCTCTTTATTACCAAATTTTAATGATTTCCACAAAGATTTGCCAAACCATCCTAAAAAACTAGAGCAAGTAAGAATATTCTTTCCAAGTTGCTTGACAATGCAGTTTGTGATTGTGTTAGTTGGTCCCAACAAGTGGAACAATACCAGAGTTATTAAAAACATGGTAAATTAGCGAATAAATATTATAATTTTCAACAACCAAATGTATTTTAAAAAAACACATGATGAGGAATGATCTAAAAATAATGATCTTCTTGTCTAGGCTTTCGGGCTTCACTTCATAAATTATTCATTAATGAAAATTATAGATTCATCATCACTAATATCACTTCTACAAATAGTGACCTCCATGCCCAACTCATCAAATGAATCGATTGCATTAACATTAACATCTCATATCTTTTCTTATACATATTGTGGAATCTTTGTTATAGAGAAAAAAAATTACTATAAATGAAAATCATTTATACGTTTTGAGTATATATTGTTTCTTTTCACTGAGTGCCCAAAATTATAAGTACTCCAATCTCTCTCAGCACATAATGGAAAAAAATATTATAAAAATTAGTCTCAAGGTTAACGGTTTAGACTCTTGAATAGGAACCTACAACAAGCCAAATTAAATTGAATCAAATCACTCATAGAATTAAACAATCGGTCTTTTAGAAAATAATAACATAATTTATCCAAACTATTCAAATAATTAATTAGAATATGTCAAATTATATTTAAAAAAAGTCTTAACAACAAGTTCATTAATCTCCAATAACCATAAATTTGTGGCTTAAATGGCTTTATTTAGGCAAAGGTTTATTACAATTGGAAACCTTAATTCTATTGACCTTTCTATTCCTAAAATAATTTAAATAAATTAAGAAATACATTAAAACACTTTTCCCTATTGCATGAAATGACTCTTGCCCTAAACACACCAATCTTCTCTGCACGAAATGAAACGTGCACGAAAATATAAAGAATATTTAAAGTTCATTGTACAGTGGATGCATGAACTTCTAGGTAGCGTGTGACTTTATGTGCACAATTGGTTCATAAATACAATGCGGCGTAGAAGAATCAAGCTGGACTCTTTTTAAATAGCACAAGATAAAGATCCTCAAAGGAACGGAGAAAAAACCTGAAGGGCAGCTGGACCAACCCTCCATGTATCCACTATCCACTTGACTTCTCCCCCTGCAACAATAACACGTTCTCTCTCCTCGAGACAACTTGCAACGTGATCCTACTACAATGAAATCAGCCAATCAGAAAACAATACATCTTAGCTTTTAGAGAGTTAAGCAAGTGGCAGCTCACCCTAGTGAGAGCATACGGTTGGCCAGCCCTACATAAGATCGTCCTGCAATCACCAGCATTAGCAACAAAAAGCTTATTTTGGACAATTAGGGCTGCAACTGCTGTACATCCAGGATGCCAATCTTTTCTAACAATGCTTCTAGATTTACGATGGGAATCCAATTCACTCCTAAATGCGGCATCAGTCTTGAGAAATGCTTCCACTAATGCATCAGAAGGACTGCACTGACATGAATATAGATTTCTAATAAATAAGTACACGAACAAAACAGCATATAGGTTGACCAATAGAGTAGTGAGGTGAAAAACCAGTTCAAGGAACCAAGTGTCTGCAGAAACCCCGGCAAAGCTCGCACAGAGAACTCAGCAGCTGCAGCACCTGCACATGGTATAGTGTTCAAGTGAGAATAAAAATTATTATATCTTTAAAGAACGAAAATAAGAAGAAAAAATATAAATCCCCAAAGTTTTAACATATCATTTTAAAAGAAAATATTGGTCTCTGAAATAAAAAGGAAGGATGTCCGATCATATTGATTTCCAAATTCAAAGAAAGCACCAGTGATCCATCTTTTCTAGGAAGCAATGAACCCTTAATAGTTTGTTTTGACTTCCAGGAGGAGAATGCACCAGTGCTCCATTCATTGAAAAACAGGTTCAATTAAAATGTCCAAGAAAGTTGATCAGTAAAAATGGCCTCAAATTCAATAAGCTGAGAGGCCATTGAGCTCTACATATAACAAGATTAAGTCATTTCCAAAAGCAGCACAAATTACCTCGATGACCATCAAAGATTCCAAAGACATGGATATCCTTTTCATTGCACATATTTGGCATAAGAAAATGTGTATCTTCCATTTTCTCCCTTCTCCCACAACTGGAAAAGGACCCACAAGAGAGAATTGGAAGGTATGCCGGAGGATCAATTGATGAATCAAGTTTGAAGCTTGGTCCAGCATTAGCAATAAGACTGGTTTTCTTGTAATAAGTTTCCCCTTGAGTAAACCAATTAATACGCTCTTGAAAAGTTTGAGGACTGCTGGAATCTTCAAAGATCTGATCTTCGGGAGAGATAGAAGGTTCACTGAAGGGAACTTTCTCTTTCATTACCTCAACATTATATTTCAGCATTGAGCAAAGTTCCAGAACAATATCAGTGAATGAAGGTCTATTTTGGGCATGTGCATCCCAGCACCTCTGTACTAAGGACATCAGACTTGCAGGAGCCCCTAATTCTGGACCAGCAAGAGCCGGCCGTAATCCTTTGGACACTACAGCTGCTGTAAGTTGCTGCTCAGTATAGTTCATTTCTAACACTGTATGGGCCTGCCAGAAGTACATATTTTACAGATCAATACCCTCAATACTATTTTCAAAAGTTTGAAAGTTAATAGAAAGAAGGAAAAACAATTTTTTAAAAATAATAAGAAAAACAAACAATTTGTAATGGTTAGCATTAGAACATCGAGATAAACCTCTTTCCAGTAAATTTTATTACAAAAATTAGAAAGCCAACAAGGAGACTACGTGTGATTTATTGCACATGAAAGAAACATAAACAATTTGGATAATTTGTGAATTTATGTCCCAGCAATTCTAACAAAAATATCTAAATTAATTAAAACAAACCTGAGTCTCTGCTCGAAGATCTGTGTATGGAACAACACCAGTAAGAAGTTCGCTGCAATAGAATGGAAACCAAATTACATGTTTTAATGGAAGGGATGAAAGGGAGAAAGAAAACGCATCTTTGTATATCTAACATAATTCTCAGCCATATTAAATAGTCAGTGACTAAGTTTTCAAGCTATAACTGTTGAACTATAAAAACCAGGCAATGCATCCAAAGTAATATCGATTCATGCTCTGATAATGTGACACATTGGAAGAAATAGCAATTGAGGCCCCCATTCCTTTCTTGAAAATAATAAACTAGAAATATTTATCTAAATAGAAATTACAACGGCAGAAGTAGCTGGGGGTTATGAAATTAGAAGCTGAAATCTGGGAAAGCATTGTGTTAACTCAGGAGGCAATTCTATATATTCAGTTAACTTTAAGTAAACCAGAACGATACTACTCAATTTCACTGCAAGTGATCTAACAAGATTTTTGAAAGAGTCCAATTGAAATCAACACTTTGACAGTAGCATATGTTATAATTTCAGCCCTAGCGCGTATGTGCCTGTGGTATGGTCAAATCCACACAATTCTGCATCCTCAAAATCCATCACGATAATTTGAGCGCAATACTGCAATAGTCAGTTTCAAGTTCCCAGAAAACCATAAAACCAATATATATCAAACATCAATTAAAATAAAATCTTACTTCATTGTTACTCCAAAGCTGTAGACATCTGTTTTCTCAGTATGGATTTCCTTTTTGAGTATCTCCGGTGCCATGTAAATCAAAGTGCCAACCATGTTTTTTTTATGGAACCCACCAGTTGGCTTGCCAGATGATCTCCAACTTGCAACAGTGACTTTTTCAAGATTATCCTTGTACTCTGCCAGACCAAAATCTGCCAAGTGCGGACATAGCTTTTCATCAAGCTGCATCAAAAGCATGACATTTCTAACATCATTTCAGGTATAAAGTGAAAAAATACAATCACCCTAAATAATTAAAAATATTGAATGTTATTTAAATTGGGAAATACCAAAAGAGGCGAGTTTAGAATATACAGAAGATCTTTACAAGAATATTTGCAGGTTTAACGTCTCTATGAACAATCCCAAGGCTATGTAGATATTGCAGAGCTTTGGCTGGAACACAGCAGAAGGGAATAGGCAAATGTTGGAATTTTATCAGCAGACAAAACCTTCACTAAATCATTACATCGAATATATACAAAGCAGACACGTAGCATATCTACAACATAACAAACAAAAAAATTGTCATCATGAGCTATACATCAAGCAGACAGCTTCAGAAATATAGCATGGTTTATAATATATTTAACTTCAATTATTAAACAGACAAAAGACTTTAAATTAAAAATATATATAAAAAAAAAAAGACAAATAACACCAACACAATTCATAACTTACAAAAATAGAAAATTGATAATGTAATTACCTTTCGTGAGACAACTAACTCACCTTATTCATTGATCTGATCAATCTAACCTATCTTGGACACCACAATCGAACGACAATGTAAATAATTATGTATACCAATTCTTGTATTCTCCTTCCCCAATAATTTTCCCACATAAATATTAATGAAATTATGAAATAGATAGCCAATTAGCCAAAACAAAATAAATAGTAAAATAGACAGCCAATCAGCAAAAAAAAAGGATAGCCAGGCTCAATATAGATGTAAAACAACAATTATCTAATACTAAAGAATAAAGTAATTAGCAACAGTAGCTTAGAACAACACGTGACACAATTTTAGCCATCAACCAAGAACAACATCGCATGACAATTGATGGCATCATGGACTGTTCTAACATCTGAAATTCAATTTTCAGATAGGTTTACAATGATTGGAGAACAAAAGGAAATAGAAAGGACCAAGGAAACAAAAGGAAAACGGTGAAAACAAAATGAATCCACAAATGTACGACTGTAACTATGTTCCTTCCTATCCTATTTGAGTATGTGTAGTCCTTATGTCTCCTTATGTTTGTATTGAATACAAAAATAAATAAATAAATAAAATTATACATATGATAGCGTGATCTGTCATGAATACACAAATATTTCTTACAGTTATTAAATCCATTAAGATCAATGCAATGAGATGCCAAGTTCCTTCAGCTTATCTAATAAACTCCATTATCTCAGAAATTTCAAATTTAAGAATAAAAGTCTCCAATTAAAAAGATAGAGAAATATACCTTCTAATGTATGGTATAGAAAAACTAAAATTTATATATATATATATATATATATATATATATATATATATTAAAACATATTGAATGTCAATAGTTGATCCCATTCAGCATGACAAAATTTAACAATTTGAACAATTCCAACACAAAGCAAATTCCATAAAATGAAAGATATTTAGCCATCTGAACAAGTCTGACACAAAGCAAACTCCACAATTGAAAGGCAGAAGCACTTCAGTATCTCTAAAACAACTTTCAGCTTAAAAATATTTCCAAAGAAAGGAAAAAAAACTGAAGCCAAATGTAACAAGCAAAACTAAGACTATAAAAATTGTACAATAAGCTTAAGACAACAAAAAACTGTACCCAGCTGAATTGCAATCATTAGCGCCTGATCAATCTTAGGGCTCCATTCTTCCAAGTGTAATTTCTCCGCAAGATTACGACATTCATAAAATTTGAAGAAAAACATGTAATTGGGCGGCTTTGCATGTGCTGCAACCAGTTTGGCTAATCCCGGGTGATCCAGCTTGCTTCAAGATCAAATTTTAAAATGTGAAGAATTAACTAAAACAGCAACAAACAAACAAAAACATAATGTTTGCAGGACCACTTTTTAAAATAAGGTGTTTAGGACACCATCCATATATCTTCTATCTCTCTTTCAATTTTCGTTTATAGTATGTTGTCTGTGGGCCTTTATATATGTTTTTAAACAAGCGAACAGAACTATGTATGTTCCTGTTTTCGAAGAAAAATAATAATAACTTCCTCAATCGCCATCCTACTCTTACATGGTATTAGTCCGAAGAAAACATTTTTTTGAGACATTTGTTGGAACAAAATTTCAAACGTACGGGAAAATAAAAACAAAACAGGGAACAGAAAATGAAATAAGAGATTGACCGACCATAGCAATTGCAATTCCTTGTGGAATCTATCGATGTCCTCAGAGGTAGACAAGATGGGTTTTTTCACGGCAACCTTGGTTCCATTCAGCCTGGCCTCGTAGACAACACTCTCGGCCCCTGTTACGAAACACCCAAATCGATCAACATGGCATTGAAATCGAATTAGGGTGGTTCGGGTCGGTGACGACTCACAACCAACGCTGCGGGGTTATTTAGCGATTGGGTGGTACCTCGAGCGACTGGGGAAAGGAGGGAGTAGGAAGATGGCGGGAGATGGAGGGGAATGGATTTGCTGTTGCAGCATCCTCGGACGCACGTGTTCGGCTCGCCCGCCATCTCCACCCTCTCCTCTTCTCTTCCCTCCTCTTCCTCGGCGAGAGCGAACCCAAGTTACCCAACCAGAGGGATCAATCAAACACTCGACAACAACAAACGAGCGTTTGTCACTGTTTTTCCTTTCTGCCCCCCTTACAAACCGATATATTGGGGTTTTTTTTTTATTATTGCCCTATTCATGTTATGTATATAAAATTTTACGTTGATATTTGCAGAAACGAGAAAATTTATTTGCAATCGTGCAAATTTATGGAGATATGAATAGGGTGTGCATGGCTGGTTCGACTGAAAGTTAAATCATCAATTAATTCCTCGATCTCAATCATCATTTATCAATGATATATATTACAAAAATAACACATAAAATATAAAATAATTATAATTAAAAATATATTATTTTATTTAATATGTATTTATAATCACAAAAAAATATAAAATTAATAGATTATAATATTACAAACTTATAATTATAAATGATAAAATTTATTTTATTGGATTGAGTTAGTATCAGATTTGAACATTCTCATCTGTCAATCAACTCAACCAACCATAAAATAATTTTTATTCACCGATAACGAGTAGGTTCGAGTTGGATAGAAAGAATAAAGCGGATTGAGCGATGTACACCCCTATATGATATTATGTATTTTACTAACATGCAGCTTGCCAGTTTGGCTTTGATTTACTATTTTCGTAACTTGTCAAATATACATGTCTAGAAATCTGTTTAGCATTGGTGTATTCATCATAGACACATGGTATGACAATTAATTCTCGTTTTTTTTTCTTTGAATGGACTACCAAATTTTAGTGATTAGCTAGTACTAATGTGGATGAGGAAATTAAAAGGGACAAACATGTGGACATATACAGGGGTATGATAGTAAATTGACAGTAGAATGAGTAAGAGGATAAGCTCTCTCTTCCTCAAGAAACATATCCACAACAGTCACAGACAAGCTGAAGAGAGACTGGGCTGGGCGAGAGAAGCGGAGGAAAAAAAAAGTAAAGTAATGCAGTCTTACAAGGTTGCAGGAACTCCACCATTAGTCCCTCCATCCAAACACATCTCTCAATTCCTGATCTCCAAACCAAATCTCAACAGAACCCAACTTCAACATTGGACCCGAGTGTCAGCGACTCTGAGAACGCCTCCAAGAGGCTTCGGACCCTCCCCGAAGAAGCCCAAGAAGCCAAAGAAAAACAACAACAGCAGCAGCAGCAGCTATGAAGATAGAGACCAAGAGGACGATGAAGACGAGGGCGAGGAAGGAGTGATTCCAGAGGTGGTGACCAATCGGATGGTGAACCGGATGGGTTTGTCGGTGGGTATCCCCTTATCCATAGGACTCGTCTTCTTCCCTTTTTTCTATTACCTTAAGGTGGGTCTGAAGTTGGATGTGCCCAATTGGGTGCCCTTCATGGCGTCCTCCTTCTTCTTTGGATCTGCCCTTTTGGGGGTCAGCTATGGGATTGTGTCCTCCAGTTGGGACCCCTTACGAGAGGGCTCGCTCTTGGGTTGGAAAGAAGCTCAGAAGAACTGGCCTGTGTTTTGGGAGTCTCTTCTCGGCAGAAGATCCAATTAAGGCTGTATCCATTGAATCCGAATGCCAAATTTGTGGTCTTGTTTGATTAAAGTTCACTTACAATATATCTCAATCACTATTTTATCAATTGTGCCTCATGTTTATTATTATTTTTAGTTTAAGGTGGATAATCCACTTTAATCGGGGCGATATCCAAATCTTCAAAAATCTCTGAGTAATTATTTGCAAAGCCTTCAAGCAATAACACCGATCATGACATTTCCTCTTGCATGATATCTAATTCTTCTTATGGAGTTTTTACTGTTTCAATCTTTCTGAAACAGTAGAGGTGTCTGAGGCTTGAAAAACACATCTTTACTTATTACCTGCTAATTTTGTTGTGCAAACTGTCAGAATCTGAGGTTTCATTTAAATCAACTGCCATTTCACCAAAAATGGCAGGCAGGCTAGGACATATATTTCGAACCAAGGGTCATCAAAACATGGATTATTGAGTTTTTCCATGTTTTTTCAGAAGTTGTCTAATAACCATGATTTATAAGGATTCAGTTCTAATAATTATGGTTTGTATGAATTTGGAAATTAAAATTTATGATAAAATACTTAGTTTTGTAAAAGAGTTGGCGGCGATGTGTTTTTTTTTCCCGTAAAACCAATTTTTTGAGTTTTAAAACCTTGTTATTCAGATATAGAAGAAAGGCTGGATTTGCGAAACCATATCATTTACTTCAAAATCAAACAATGATATAACTATGAGAATTTCACATATTTTAAACAAAACTTAATTTTGTAAAACTTAACTTTAAAAGTAAAATATAATTTTGTAAAATTTTATTTTATATTATATATTGATTTCCAAACCAAAAACACCATAAATCCGTTTTGGAGGATTAAGAGCAACTCTAATACTATCAGTTATAAGTTAGTTATATTTAACTTGTCAAATATAACTTTAAGTAATTTATGTATTTTTTTACTAAATTATTTATTTTTTAAATTTATCCTAAATTTTTAATTCAACCCCCACTCCAGCCTGTCTCTTCTCCGGCCGTCTCAGAGGAAACCCAAATCTATCTCCGAACATGAGGGCAGCGACCGGCGGGGGAGGGAGGGGGAGGGAGGGGGTCGGCGGGCATCAACGGGCGTCGGCGGGGGAGGAAGGGCGAGGGCGGGCGTCGACAGGAGATGGTGGATGGAGACGTGGGGGTAGAGGAAGAGAGAGAGGCATAGGAGGGGAAGAGTTTTTTAGTATTTCAAAAGGTGAAAGATGATGTGTCATTTTATACGAGAGTTAAAATTTTAAGTAAATTTTACTAAAATTATTGTTGAAATTATATTTAACTGATAGTATAACTAATTTATTGTTAAAATTCAATCAAATTTAACTGATAGTATAATTAATTTTTAGTATAACAAGTAGTTATACTTGTTAGAGACATTATATTAGTTAATAGTTAGTCACTCGTACTATGAAAAAAAAAACTTAGTATTATATCATATTTTGATTTGCTACGATCTTATCACTTTGCACAATATTGCCCCTAAGCCTATATGGTAAATCCTACAAAATTCATCCAAAAAAAACTCATAATCACCCGCCCGCAATATCACCTTACACAATGGGATTTAGCCAAAGTAAGGATAGGTTTATCATGATAGTCGCATTATTATAATCAACATTTATAGTCCATCATCAACCGCAATCTAATGCATTCGTTAACATATATACATCCAAAACAAAAAGAAACACATTATAAAACACTTTCAAAGAACTGATAGTGGCAGTTTATTAGTAATCAAGGTCCACAATCTAGATGAAACCCATAAAACAATTTGGACAATTTAATCATACTGACATTCCATTTACATTCATGTACGTCCACCACACAACACAAGAAACCCATGAAACAGAAAGAAACCCATGAAACACATTTTGGAAGAACCAACAGTGGCATTACATTAGATTGAAGGACAAACCAGATGCACCCACAATCTAACTAAGCAAAACACTTGCAAACAACTAATAAAAGTGGCATTATATTTTTTGCAGGAAAAAATGGAATTAATTATATTTAATGTCAAGAAGCCACAAACGATTTATTAATCCATTCACACGGATTACTCCAAAACAATTGAATCCCAGCAATCCTAGGCGGGCGACAATGTCCAAATCAAAATATTAATTAATAATTAAATTTGCTTCCAAGAACAGATTTGAAATCATCAATAAGATCACCCAATCAAGTACCTCCCAATCTCAAACGAAATAAAAGCGTCCGTACATGCATAATGCACCTGATCATGGGTGAGCCAACCTTGATCCCACATACTCCTCGTCACCCACGCCGGCTTCTCAATATGCTCCCGCAGGACCTCTGAAGCGAGAGTCTCTTAAGGCTGGCATTGACGAGGTTCCCGTTGCCGAGCTGTCGGGCGGCCAAGCTCCGAAGATCCGCCACGTTTGACACCTCCAGGCCGTGGTCGGCCCTCAACTTATCGACATCACCGGAGATGCCGACGCCGACGAAGATGTAGCCGGGGGTGGCGAGGAAGGCGCGGAGGGAATAGGGGATGTAGGGGGGCATGGAGGAGCTTGAAGATGAGGCAGCGATAGCCGACGCAGAGCTGGAGAGTGGCGACGGGGTTGATGGAGTACCGGTCGTGGGGTCGCCCCTCGATATCGAGTCCGACGATGAGGCGTTGGAGAGTGTCGGCGTGGAGGGCCTCGGTGGCGGCGATCCAAGAATCGACCATGTACGGGGTGTGGGTGACTAGGGTCTCGATGGAGCGACCAGAGATGTCAACGTGGACGGTTGCTTGGGAAACGCCGTTATCGTCGATGCAGTCTGTGCTCGTCGCCATTGATGATCTCTGCAATATTGCTTGCCTTTGCCTAGACCAGAGAGAGACTAAGGAAGAAGATTATAAAGAAGAATAGAACAAAGTTACTAGGTTTTGTATTAATATAATAATAATATATTTAAGCATGCTATGAAGCGGGGCGGGGCGGGCCAGTCAAATCAGGCCGGCCCGTTTAACAAAAGGCCCAACGTTCCAAGTCTACGACTGCACCAGGCTCCTCACCCTCCACCGCACTGTCATCTTCCTCCTCGAACCACGATCTGCTCCTCCATCAGTATTCAGTACCGTACGTCGACCGACCAGTTTATTTTAATGTCTGTGTGAATGAGGGTCGTGACGGGAGGTCACCGGTGCAGTTCCGTACGTAATGGCAGGGGTTGAAAAATGAGGTCGCACACGACGAGAGGGCTAGCTGGATCGATCGGGTCGGGTCAAAAAAACTTGCATGTTAATTAAAATGTGATCCTAAACAAGCTAGCTCTAGCCCATGCAAAATGGCCTCCGCCCGGCCTGCTCATCAAACGCTTCTAGATATATTTTCAGCATACAACCCGGCTAGTTAGTTTACATAAGAAATTAATTAATATATATTAATTTTATTAGCTAAAACAATATTTAGCTTATATTTAACTAATAGCATCTCTATTCAAGATTTTTTGGCTTACATTTATTTTTTACAACTAGCCCATGAAAATATAGCAACCGTACGTTGCCTCATAAAAGTTCATGAACCACTCAAGGGTTCCCAAGGGTTGGGTTGTGCGAGTTGTGCCAAGAAGCGTTGAAGTAGAAGCTTCCCAAGGGTTTGAACTCCGTGGCTGCGCGAAGGGGTGGAGGATTTGAGGATTTGAATACTCCCACTCAAGGGTTGCCTGAGAATATGACACGGCTAGCGCTATTGGAGCACCCATATATACTTTCTTTTTTATTTGTCTTTCAGTCAACTGATCAGGCCTGCCTTTGGGAGTTCCCTTTACTAGCCGTCCACAAAAAATCATATTCATATTAATATTCTCTTCCCAAAGTTGACTCAAAATTAAGAAAAAAAAAGTATGGGTGCTCCAATATCCGTGTCATATTTTGGCATCCTCACCAATAAAAAGCCAATTAAGGGAATGGCTACCGTAATAGGAATATGTGCAAATAATATATATAGGTGTTTTTTTAAATTTTTTTTACTTCATGTAAATTCCAAAATGCCAATCAGCAAAACCCTTCTTTTAAATTTCCACTAAAGGGAAGAAAACGGGTGAACAAAATTAATCAATATACAGTAGATTTGCTTCGGGTATAATATTTATGTACCTCTAAGGTTATCCTCAAGGAAACATTTGTGATCGAATAAACAAAGTTGAAACCAAGCAAAAACGTACCAAACAGACGCAGCACATACTGTGTGTGTGTGTGTATATATATATATATATATATATATATATATATATATATATATATATATATATATATATAGTTTCAAGCCAAACGTACCGCCAGAAAGACATATATTTAAAGACATTTAAAGACATTTAGATAGATACATTAGCATGGGATCACACCTTTAATCCATTTTTTTCCTTACAACTTTCCCCGAGAAATATTTAAATATATGAGACCACGAGTTCAAGAAATAACTTAATACAAGTAAAACAGAGCTGAGAGTGTCATGATTATATCAACAGTTACGGTCCACTCCCACGATCTGATTCTTTCATTAACAACAATCCAACAGACCAAGTACTCCAAACAACACGTACACTAGATTGAGATCCAAACAAGAACAAGAACAAGAACAATAACGTTCCGAATTATCCGGGACTCGACGCATTCAAGACCCTGCCGATCTCAAAAGATAGAAAAGCGTCGAGACATGCATACTGTACCTGATCAGCGGTGAGCCTCTTCTTATCCCACCTGCTCAGGGTCACCCGCTGGGGCTTCTCCACACTCTCGCCAAGGACGGCCATGGCAAGGCTCTTGAGGCCGGCGCTGCTGAGAGCCGGGTCGCCTAGCCGATCCGCAGCCAGCGCCCGGAGATCTACTGCGTTGGACACCTCGAGGCTGTAGTCCGCCAGCAGCTTCTCAGCGTCCTTGTCGATGCCGACGCCGACAAAAGTGTGTTCCGGGTTGCAGAGGAAGTTGGCGAGGGAACGGGGGATGTGGCGGGCGTAGAGGGGCTGGAAGATGAGACAGCGATGGGCGACGCAGAGCTGGATGGTGGCGACGGGGTGGTCGTCCTGCTTTCTCCTGTTGGGTCGCCACTCGACGTCGAGTCCGACGAGGAGGCGGCCGTCGGGGCCGTAGGGGACGGACGAGGACGACTCCATGGTGGCGGCGATCCAGGAATCGACCTTGTGTGGGTTGTGGGTGACTAAGGTTTCGATGAAGGTGTCTTTGAACCTTACGCTCGTCGTCGTCATTGATGCACTGCTCTCTACTCTCTACTCTCTACTCTCTACACATGTTACCATGACTTCAGATATAGATAGTTTACGTCAGCCATTTTAAAAGAACAATCAAGAATTTTAGGAAAACATTCATTTGTGGGGTGGTTGTTTACGTGTGAGTAAGAACATTGAGAGCTTAGGTTAAAGTGGTTGGTTGATAATTTTACACCTAACCTCAATAATTTGTTGCACGAAAAATCAATTCTAAAATATTTGTTTAGCTTAGGCATACAACTCAGGAAAGAATATTTGCATGGATCACTATAGCACCGCAGTGGAGACACAAGTTCTATCTTCCTCTATAATCTCTACTTCATTCCTAAGCTAACTCATTGTAAAGACATGCCATTTGCTATTCTATCTACTCTTTCAAAGATCAAAAAGCCTCACTCAAGTGAATCTTTACCCACATAGTCTTTCTTTTTTAACCCCTACACTTAGATTTAAAGTATTCTAATTTTTTACAATTCCAACATTTAATTTTCAATCAAATATTATTAAATTTTAATTGGTTTTGAATTTTTGAGGTATTTCACGTAAATAATCGAAGTATATTATATGTCACTAAGGTAAACAAAATTATTAAACTCTTATCATTTTAAAATATTATTTTACTAACATATTATAAACATTTATACTCAAAATTAAAATTTAAAATTTTAAAAATGTTTGATTGAAAACCAAATTTAAATTTAAAATTAGTAGTTGACAAATATAAAAGTCAAGTGTCAATAGACTGTCTGATTGACATTTTTATTTCGCATTTTTATTTATTATATATTGTTATAATTAATTTTATTTTCTATTACCATTGTCATTAATTATGAGCAAAGCTAATAATCAATAAGATGACAATTTTTTTCCTACAAAAAATCACATTAAAGAACTAAAATAAAATAGGCCGAAAAGTAATAGGCTAAGACCTGATCAACATTCAGTTGACTATATAGGGATGGGGAATCTTGTTTTGGGTCACATTTATTACGCATATCTATCTTTTCTGTACTTTATAGGGATGCCTCTGAGGGCAAATTGAAGGGAATCCTTGGTTGGTTCCACTAAAGATGATGATGTTTCCTCCGACTTCATCATCGGTGACAGCTTTGATATTTGTTTTCTCAATACTGTTTTTCTTTTTCGGATGAGGCATCAAATGCAAATGATTTATCTGAGAGCAATCATGTCATCGATCTACATCACATATTGGAATGCCATTGAATTATATGAACACCTTTCAAGTGATGAAGAGATCTAGTGCTGCACGTGTAACGATATATATGCAGGTCCTATTTAGTGTGAAGAAGGGCTAACACGATTCAAATAGCCTGCTGATGTCCTTTTTTGTCCATGACAGTAAAGAGACATAGGATTGCAATTGAGAATTGGCTTAATCCAGGATATGATTTGAAAGCAATCCATCAATCTTGCTGAACCGCCAAGAAGGCATAATGAAAATTTTGTTAATAACAGGGACACATTGCCCGCAAATGTCCTAAGAACCTTTGATGAATCAAAAAGTGCAATAACAATAAATATTTTTTCCTATTGTCTTATGATTATTTTTTGGCTTTTCTTTTGGTCTGTTTTTTTTTTTTTTGTTTAAAAAACTGTCGTATGCACATATACATAGGTTTCAAGTTGTTCTAGTTCGTTATGTGAGCTATCGATTTACTGTTTAGAGATGATTGTTTCCTATTCATATTTCAGTGCTTTGGTCTATTCATTTGCTTTCTATGTCTGATACTCTGATTCGGTTATTAGTGGTGACTATGCTTTGGCTTAAAAAAAAATCGTACACACATATACATAGGTTTTAAGTTGTTAATTTGTTATGTTTAATTATGTGAGCTATTGATTTGCTGTTTAGAGATGGGTTGTTTCCGATTTATATTTAAGTGCTTTGGTTTATCCATTTGCTTTCTGTCTGATTCGGTTACTAGTGGTGATTATGGTTGGGTTTATACTTGATACAAATGAGTTGTTCTGGAATACATGAGTGAAGTCTTATCCTATGGTATCTATTCTTCCATTATCGTTATGATTGAGTGATGTCCCTTGTAATGGGTTAATGGTTATCCCCATTCATTAATGGAAATATCAAAGTAAATTAGTTAGTCCTCTAAATAAAATACTTTAATTCCGGAACATCCTTCCTAGTTTGCAACATTTAGGCGATTATAACAAAGTTATGTTTTAATCATATTCGGAAGAGAGATGGCATACAAGTCCGAAGTTCTTGAGGCGGGTGTGAAGGAGGTCGTAGAATCCGTGGCTTTGGTCTGACGGATGTCTGTTTCTCACGGTTTGTTATGTTTGTGTGTGTGTGTGTGTGTGTGTGTGTGTGTGTTTTTTGGTTTATTTGTTCAATAGAGTGGTGGATTGTTTTTTGCTTTTTAATTTTGTTTTTTTAGTATCAAGCAGGGAGATATTGCGCCTACTGGTGCACTAACCAAGTGGGTCACTTTCAAAAGGTGAGAAACAGGGACCCTTTTTTTCCTTTTTAATTTTGTTTTTTTAGTATCAAGCAGGGAGATATTGCGCCTACTGGTGCACTAACCAAGTGGGTCACTTTCAAAAGGTGAGAAACAGGGACCCTTACTTTAAACATGCTTGGAGTTCACAATAATCTTATTGAGGTATATTCGAAGATGCTACTGCTTACAAATGCTATTGCAGCAGGGGGGTTCTGATTGTATATTAGAATGTTCAGGGTAATATTCATTGAATTGTGAAGGTGAAGAAAGCATCACCCTGCAAGTATGCCACACGATATTATTATAGGCATGGTGATGGTGTTTTGCTCATTGTTATTAAAACTTTATACATTTTATGTTTTATTTCTATTTCTATTTAATTTTTTATTATTATTATTTATTATTTTTTCCTTTGTCCAGTCAATTAAAATTTTACATGTATAAAAATATATATTAAAAATTATGAAACATGATAATTCACTACTTATTTCTTATTCATATATCTCATTTTAAAGAATCTGAATATATCTTTTTTGCAAATCTATAATTTTTTTTCAGAAAAATTGATTATGCCAACCTTTTATATATATATATATATATATACACACACAGCTATAATTTGAAGAAAGGAAAAAAAAACATTCAAGCAAGCAAACAAACAAACAAATAAATACAACCTTGGCAGAGAAATTTTAAATATGAGATCACGAGTTCAAGAGATAACATAATTTTAAAATTTAAAATTATAAATAAATAAATAAATAAAGAGGACTTGAAATTTAAGAAGTTGGGCCAGGAAATCAAAACAGACAACATACCAAAAGCAAAAACACTTCAATTTACACATTAGCCAAAAAGAGGAAAAGAACACAATCAGTATGGTTGCCGAATTAGAACAAAAGAAATCATATGCAAACACCAACATGGATACATAAATAAAACAGAACACAGAGTGACATGATTAAATTAACATTAAAGATCCACCACCCACGATCCGATTCCTTCATTAACAACAATCCAACAACAACCGATCCGAGCAACACACTGGGGATCCAAACAAGAACAAGAACAAGAACGCTCCGAATTAACCGGAACTGGACGCATTCAAGAACCTACCGATCTCAAAGGAGAGAAAAGCGTCGAGACAGGCATACTGTACCTGATCATAGTTGAGCCACTCCTGATCCCACCTGCTCATGGTCACCCGCTTGGGCTTCTCCACACTCTCGTGAAGGACGGCCATGGCAAGGCTCTTAAGGCCGGCCTTGCGGAGAGGCGGGCTGCGGAGCTGCTCCGCGGCCATCGACCGGAGATCCACGGCGTTGGACACCTTGAGGTTGTAGTCCCCCAGCAGCTTCTCAGCGTCCTCGTCGATGCCGACGCCCACGAAGGTGTGGTCCGGGTTGGCGAGGAAGACGGCGAGGGAAGGGGGGATGTGGGGGGCGTAGATGGGCTGGAAGATGAGACAGCGGCGGGCGACGCAGAGCTGGATGGTGGCGATTGGGTTGTCGTCGTGCGTGCTCTTGTTGGGTCGCCACTCGACGTCGATGCCGACGAGGAGGCGGCCGGGGCCGCGGGGGAGGGACGACTCCTCGGTGGCGGCGATCCAGGAATCGACCACGTGTGGGGTGTGGGTGACTAGGGTTTCGATGCGGGTGTCTTTGAAGGTTACGGTGAAGACGTCGTGAGTGGCTTCGCCAACTTCGTGGTCGACAATGCTCGTCGCCGCCATTGCTGCCCTGCTCTCTCGCTACTCTCTATTCTCTCTGCTCCCTCCGATTTGCCCAACACATGCTACCACGACTTGGAAACTTTATGGTCTTCGGCAATTATAAAGTATCGATAAAAAGGTTACCCAGAAGACGTCGTGAGTGGCAATTTCACATAAATAATCAAAATATTGAAGTATCGATGACTTACATTTCTTTAATTAAATAATTAAATCTAAAGTTACATTTATATTATTAAATATCCAATAAGTCATTATATTTTTAGAAGAAGTTATTTTTGTATTCATATCAAACTTCAGTGCCCTTGCGTATAACAATTTCCTCTAGCCAAGTCCATCACAAGCAGTTGGCCCCTCGTATAAACTTGCACTATTGCTGCCTACACACAGATGGCAGATAGCTCATAGCTCAAAATGTTATACACAAAACCAATCAAACTACATGTACTACATCAATTTAGGTAAAAATTGCGCTTCCACCCATCAAACTACTGTTCGTTGCATAATTTGGAATTTTGCAAAAAAAAAAAAAAACAGACATTTTAAGTCAACCATCTGGAATTGCAAAAGCGAAACCAAGGAAACTACATCCCCTGAATAGAAAATACACTATCTCAGACAAAGTGCAGACTCTGCGAAGTTGAAGTCTCATATGAAAAACAAAAACTGGGAAAATAGTTGGTAGCTGTTTTGCAACAAAATAAGGAAAATATATGAAGCCAACAATAAAACGAACAAACTAGTAGCCTCCTTTGAGATCATTGACGACATCATAGGGGATTGGGGTCACCGTTTCTAGCGTGGCCCCTTCGACCATAAAACCGGGTTTAGGGCCAGCGGGCTGCCTCTTGGTGCTAATAATCTCACCCCTTGCCTTGGCCTGTGCCTTCAGCTTGTCATTCTGAAGCTTTCTTTGTTTGAATTCTTCTGCACACCTTGACGGCTGCACATGCTCCACGCGGACGTGGATCCTCTTCTTAATTATCTTGCCGCGTACCTGCATTGCTCGCATTTGATTAACATTAGGCATATCTTGCTAAAGCTGTGTACCACTGAAAGTACCCAAAGGAAGCTGTTACCTTCTTCCTTCTGCTAATAAATATATGATACTAAAAGGCAAAAGGAAAAGCATCTCCCAAAAACTAAACAACCAACATCAGATCAAACACGATGAACATTATTACAGCATACGGATCAACATCAGCTAGGTATATGAGGATCATCTTCCCAATTCTAACTGAACCAAAGCCACTCAAGCGTATATAGGGCTATAAAACTCGAGCACCCAGAAGAGCATTTTCTTCATTCTAAAGCAGGAAAAAAAAAAAAAAACACACACACACACAAGTGACACAACAACATAAAAAAAACGAAGGATGCAGAGGAGCGTTAGGGGAAGGGGAAACATCACACTATAGTGAAGCGCATCAAGTGCTAGTTTAGTTTAGACTAACAAAAACACGCCCATCTTCGAAACAACAGATTAATCCAATAATAACACAACACGACTAACACATCGACACACAGAGATATACATCAGCTGAACGAACACAAGACACACAGGCGATCCTAGGAACCCGAGTTCAGTTCATTAATAAACAAATATAAAAAAATGTTAATTAATAAACCCAGATCAGGAACTGATGAAAAATGCATCGCGCTTTAGATCCGAATCAAATCAAGGACGAAAACAACGACACCTAACAACGAATAAATAAAGCATCGATACCAACTTCAAAACTAACATGTCCTGCCATCCTGGTGGAAGAAAAAAACGGAGAAGGGAGTAAACGGATAAACAAAAACAAAAATGATACCTGTTTGTTCATCTCAACGCCGATAGCGCGCTTGGTGACGTTCCACACCTTGCCAGTTCGGCCATGGTAGAATTTATGAGGCATGCCCTTTTGGACAGCCCCGTTAACCTTAACATCGACATATTGTCCGATCTTGTAAGTTCTGAGGTACGTGGTCAAATGAATCGTCCCCTTCTGACGAAACCCGCGAGAGAACAGGTCCCGTGTCCTTGCCCTTAGTCCATGTCCCGCCGGCATCGTCTCCCTCTCCCTCTGCCTGCCTCTTCCTCTCTCTTCCTCTTCCTCTTCCTTTTCCTCTTTCTGTCGGCTTTGCGGCGTTGATGCGGAGCCAACCACAAAACCCTAGTTTCACTTTATAACTAGGACTCTCATATGGCGTCCCGTGGGCCAAACCGATCCAGTGACCCGTCACCTGCCCCGTTTGTTTATTTGTTTATTTGTTTTTGGGTTGTTTTGCTTTTTTAATATTATTTAATTCTACTTATCTACAAAATGCTGATGTCTAGCATCTCATATCCAACTCAACCTTTGGTGCACATTTGCTTTTGAAATTTGAGATCTGAGATCACCTCTATGGAAAATGAGTTGCATTAAATATATTTTTAAAAATACTATAATGGCAACCCATGTTGAAAAATCAACACACTTTCTAGTTTTTTATTTGCCTATTAAAAACGGATAAACTTTCTAGTATAGTTATAGTTTTTTTTTGTTATTATATCTTAAAATGTGATTCTACTCTCACAAACATACAATAAATTTATACTTTATGTAAAATTTTGATTTTAATAAATTTTATGTTTTTGAAATATATGTTAGCTCTTTTTTGTTTTTATATCTAAATTTGGTTTTTGTGTGCGATCTAATTTATTTATTTATTTTCTATTTTATTACATGAACTCGTCAATTTTTTTAATCATAAAATCAAAAATTTAAATATATATTAATACATTTTCTCACTTATCAAATTGAAATTGTTTTTAATTTTAGGGTTCAAATTGTAACCTTAATAAAGATTCAGAGGAGGAAACTACAATAAAACAAAATAGAGGCAAGTGGATGGGGAGGGATATCAAATGAGCCAATACCTTCCGAGCTAAAGCCGAGCTATGATAATATAGGTTGATTCAGCTTAAGTACAAGCTTTATAATACTCACGGTGAAATAGCTAAATGTTTCAATAAATTTACTTACGTAACGTAATATTGGGCAAAAATTCGACTTGAGATTTTTTTTTTATTAAAGTCTGTATAAAATACCCAACTTTGAGGCACCGACCAAATTTTACTAGCATATAGTCAGATTTGGCAAGTTTGTGTCTCTAAGTTTGATATTTATAAAATATATAATAAAAACACATATCTCAATACGAAATTGTGTTCAACATTACTCAACGTATACAAATTTATTGAAACATTTAACTATTTTATTATAAGTACCCTTAATTGGTTATAAATTTCGAACCACATTTTTTACGTTTTGGCATGTACAAAAAAACACTAGTCACTATGCTAGTTTTTTCTTAATATAAATAAATTAAATACTTTTTCAAATGTTGTTTGAAGTGTGCATAATTTATAGCTCATGTGTATGGTAACGATGATAACAATAATAACAATAATTTAATTGAGATCTCAAACAATGAAAAAATTGTTTATCGTGTAGATATTTGTTGGTTGTAATATTTATTTTGCTTCTATATTTTTTCCCTTATTGTTATTTAGAGTTGCTATTTTATATTATTTTACTTTAACTTAAAATACGTTAGAAATAATGTGTTTTTAAAAATAATGTGTTTTTTTAAAAATAAAATCTTACTCTTAAAAAGTATTGTTTTTAAACATATTCTGGCAAATATTAAAAAAAAAGAAGATAATTAGTTAAAATTAAAATTAAAATAAAGTACAAATTTATTAATATACAACAGGTGTATTGTATTTGTGAAAATAGAATTACGGTAAAAAACTATATATATACATATACTATAAAAAATGTTTATGTCAAACATATGGGTTTTCCTTTATGACGTTAGAGCATCTCCAATCCTATGAAGCTAAATTGAATAGCTAAAGCCAATTTTAGCTTACTACAGTGTTGTTTTGGCTAATAGTGCTCCAATCTTATACCATCTATATTTGTGTTTAACTAATTTTTTTCCCAATCTACCCTTATCTATATTAGCTCCAAATTCCTAATTTCTAATTTTCTTTTCTTCTCAAATCCCTAATTTGTTTGCATATCTGCGACGGGAGAGGGGAGGGAACGCAACGCCAGGAGTGGAGATGCGGGGGAGACGCTCGGGGGGGGGGGGAGGGGCAGATGCAGCGGGGGTTGGGGAGGGGGAGACGCGCGGGGGGAGGGGGAGGGGAAGATGCAGCGGGGGAGGGGGAGGGGGAGACGCAGCGGAGGGAGAGGGAGCTGGGTGGCGCAAGATTGGAAGGGGTTGGGTTGGAAATTTGCCAACTTTGATGAGGTGACATCGTCAGCTAAAGCTTTATTTGGCTTTTTTTTTTTTAACTTTTGCTAGTGATATAACTAATGCACTGAGGAGAAGAATTTTAGGTAAATATAACTTTTGAAGAGGTTTCGGATATCATTTTTTAGATTAATAGAATTAAATAATATTAAAAAATAAAACGATAAAAAAAAATCAAATAAACAAACGGTGCAGGTCACGGGTCACTGGACCCGGTCTGGCCCACGCAAGTCCATAGCAGAGCCCTAGATATAAATTGAAACTAGGGTTTCGTAGGGCGGAACGCCGAAAGAAAGCGGAAGAGGAAGAGGCAGGGAGAGGGAGAGGGAGACGATGCCGGCGGGACATGGACTAAGGGCAAGGACACGGGATCTGTTCTCTCGCGGCTTCCGTCAGAAGGGGACGATCCATTTGACCACGTACCTCAGAACTTACAAGATCGGACAATATGTCGATGTTAAGGTTAACGGGGCTGTCCAGAAGGGCATGCCTCATAAATTCTACCATGGCCGCACTGGCAAGGTGTGGAACGTCACCAAGCGCGCTATCGGCGTTGAGATGAACAAACAGGTATCGTTTTTGTTTTTGTTTATCCTTTTACTCCCTTCTCCGTTTTTTCTTCCACCAGGACGGCAGGACATGTTAGTTTTGAAGCTGGTATCGATGCTTTATTTATTCGTTGTTAGGTGTCGTTGTTTTCGTCCTTTGATTTGATTAGGATCTAAAGCGCGATACATTTTTCATCAGTTCCTGATCTGGCTTTATTAATTAACATTTTTAGTATTTGTTTATTAATGAACTGAACTGGGGTTCTTAGGACCGACTGTGTCTCTTGTGTTCATTGAGCTGATCCATATCTCTGTGTGTCGATGTGTTAGTCGTGTTGTGTTATTATTGGATTAATCTGTTGTTTTGAAGATGGGTGTATTTTAGACTAACTAGCACTTGATGCTCTTCACTATAGTGTGATGTTTCCCCTTCCCCTAACGCTCCTCTGCATCCTTCGTTTTTTTTTTTTTTTTATGTTGTGTGTGTGTGGTTTTTTCTTTTTTGATTTAGAATGAAGAAAATGCTCTTCTGGGTGCTCGAGTTTTATAGCCCTATATACGCTCGAGTGGCTTTGGTTCATTTAGAATTGGGAAGATGATCCTCATATCCCTACCTAGTTGTATCACTTTTTCTGGCCTATATGACTCATTAATGATTGGTACCAAGCAGTGTGAACTGTTTCCATCTTCGGTTAGATGATGTTGATCAGTATGCTGTAATAATGTTCGTCGCGTTTGATCTGATGTTGGTTGTTTAGTTTTTGGGAGATGCTTTTCCTTTTGCCTTTTAGTATCATATATTTATTAGCAGAAGGAAGAAGGTAACAGCTTCCTTTGGGTACTTTCAGTGGTACACAGCTTTAGCAAGATATGCCTAATGTTAATCAAATGCGTGCAATGCAGGTACGTGGTAAGATAATTAAGAAGAGGATCCACGTCCGCGTGGAGCATGTGCAGCCGTCAAGGTGTGCCGAAGAATTCAAACAAAGAAAGCTTCAGAATGACAAGCTGAAGGCACAGGCCAAGGCAAGGGGTGAGATTATTAGCACCAAGAGGCAGCCTGCTGGCCCTAAACCCGGTTTTATGGTCGAAGGGGCTACGCTAGAAACGGTGACCCCAATCCCCTATGATGTCGTCAATGATCTCAAAGGCGGCTACTAGTTTGTTTGTCTTATTGTTGGCTTCATGTATTTTCCTTATTTTGTTGCAAAACAGCTGCCAACTCCTTTCCCAGTTTTTGTTTTTCATATGAGACTTCAACTCCGCAGAGGCTGCATTTTGTTTGAGATAGTGTATTTTCTATTCAGGGGATTTAGTTTCCTTGGTTTTGCTTTTGCAATTCCAGACGGTTGACTTAACATGTCTGAATTTTTTTTGCAAAATTCAATCGACGTGGTATAAACCAAATTATGCAACGAACTGAAGTTTGATGGGTAAACGTAATTTTTACCTAAATTGATGTAGTATATATATGTATATCCAAAATATGGATCGTCATGCGTTTAATTGAATTGAAAATAGAATTTGGTTTTGTGTATAACATTTTGAGCTATGAGCTAATCTGCCATCCGAGTGTAGGCAGCAATAGTGCAAGCTTATACGAGGGGCCAACTGCTTGTGATGGACTTGGCTAGAAGAAATTGTTATACGCAAGGGCACTGAATTTTGATAAGAATACAACAATAATCGTAACATTTAATGTTACTGGACAACCATGCCTTCCAGACTTCTAGTGGGTAGAGCGTTTGTGTTGACACTATGCTTGAATTGCCCCTGCTGGTCCTTTTTCCTTAGGATATGAATTGGCTTCATATATTTTCCTTATTTTGTTGCAAAACAGCTACCAACTTCTTTCCCAGTTTTCCTTTTGCAATTCACGTTAATTCTACCCTGAGATTTTTTTCATAATTTAAGCGAAGTATGGTACATACCAAATTATACGAACTTAAGTCAATTGTTTCCAACGTTGATGTTCATATATGCATATTCAAAATATGGATCGTCACGGAGCTTATTGCATTGCGACTTGAATTTGGTCTTGAGTTGAATTAAAATAGTGCGCCATGAAGTGTTTTTTTTTTTTTTTTGAGCCATCGGCCATTTGAGTGTAAGCAGCAGTATATGTGCGAGTTTTTATTCATGGGGGCCAACTACTTGTGATGGAGTAGTCTAGAAGAATTTATTATTCACAAGGGCACTGGAGTTTATTAGGAATACAACAACACCAGTCAATTCCTGCATGGATTATAATGGATATTACCCCCTCCCCCCAAATCCTCAGATTTGATGACAGCAAAGTTTCAGATTCCAACAGGGGAACAATAATTTTAACAGTTATTGTTACAGGACTGCCATGCCTTCTAGCTGAGTGGGCAGAGTATGTTTGTCTTGAACACCAATGTGCTTCTTTGCTTGAATTGCCACTGCTGCATCTTTTTTCTCTTGCGCCTCCAATTCTACTTTAGGATATGATCTTCCACTATTGCGCATAAGATCCTTGATGGTCTTTTTCAGTTCATCATCCTTTGACAGGGATTCCAATGTCACATGTACACCTGTAAATAGGGTAAAGATAAACATATGGAATTAAATGAAACAACAGAAAAAAAAAAAGAAAAACTTTCATCACAAAAACCAAATCTGGGTATTGTGCTACACGATTCGGGTAACAATATACTGCAGCTGAGTTAATTTATTTATCTATTGATTTTTCATGCATTTTTTGAATAAAGCCATATTTTCTTCACATATTTTTGTGGTAGTTGTTGACCTACATGGCAACTCCTTATTGATTGATATTCCAAGCATTCCTTAAACAAAACCATGTCACTAAAGATATACACTCACTGCCGATGGTACCAAGTTTTCAGGTCTAATAAATATAAGAAATATGCTCACGGTATCGCCAATAGTGCTTTGGGTTTGTAGGATCATTAATCGTCTCTTCTACTGCCGGGCGAGTTGTGTACTCTTCTTTCAGCGCTAACAGATCCTGATATGAAAATTTAAATTTAAATTATATGGGAAGGAAAACAAAAGCATATATATACATACAAGCGTGTACGAGTTATGCAAATTTTCAGTATGTCAGAATGACTTGTAAAGAGGCGCAACCAAAAGGGGTTCATTCAACCCATAATTCAGTTCACTAAAATCATATTTTAACTTGGACTTTTCACGGACACATTTGAGCTAGTCAGGTTACAGTCATCCTGCCTTTTCCCATACTAGTCACTATTGTGGAGACTCAAAACTGCTTTAGAGTCGGGTTGCTAGTCATTTCAAAGTTTATCACAGTAATTCAATAAATTGCTAGAATATTCAGAGTTCTACACACCGATGTTTGGTATGGATAATCCAGGATTCTGGAAAACTTTCATTCCGAACTCTATGTATTAATCAAGCGAATTTATTTATCTATTGATAATGATATCCCATAACCATGAAGAAGTTTTAGTTTTAATTGGATATGAATAAAATATACACAACTTCAATTTGACAGGGAATTGTTTGGAATGCAGAGTATAAGAGCACATTATTGGTCACAATACCTGCAGAGGGAAGATTGCCCACATTGATGGGGATTCTAGATGTTGCCTTAGGATGAAATCTACAATCTCAGGAACACACTGACTAGGTGGCGATTCATCAGACCCCATAACATTCTTAAAGAATCGACTTCTTCTTTCTTCATCTTCTTCCCACCAAGCACGCAGGGTGGAACAATCATGGCATGATGGAGCACAGACCTGAGACACTTTTAGGCATGATATCAAAAACAAAACCATGTTTCTGAGTAGCTCTGCATGATATCATTTGTGTTATAAGTTATTTTTCCAATTAAAGGAATGAGTGAGGTATACATACAAACATGTGTGTGTGTATAGATGCATTCTAATGTGTTAGTGTCTATACGTAGAGAAATTTTATGATATTTTAAATAATAAACTCAGATTTCCTATATGATTTGTTATGAACTGTACTAGCCTATGAAAGGCCTCATGCATTAGGGAGGGTCTCCAAAGAGTTTAATGAAGCTGCTTCTCATTTGGATGTCAGTCCATCAAACTCATTTCATAACATATTACCGTCATGTAGCTGTATCTAGAAGGAATGCCAAACTCTAAATCAGGTTCGCTAGGCATACGCTGAATCCGTAAACCTATTAATCCCAGTTCTTGCATAACCTGTTTTCAAAATCATCAAATCAAAAGTCCATTGCTTTTAATTGAATTTATTTTACAACTTGGAAAAAATAACAGATGAAAAGCAATGAACATACAGGATGGACACACGAAGGAATGAGACCAAGGTCCTCCCCACATGCCAACATTTTTGAGGAGTTCAAGAGCACAGGCAGGGTCTTCAGAGCATTTTGGCTCCAAAGATTTTCTTGTCGATGGAAATAGTAATCATAATAGAATTTCTTCAGAACATTTTGGCTGTATCACATGAACCCGGTAAAGGAAAAGCCACATCATTAGTAAATCAGAGGAAGTCACACCATACGCAATTGATAAGTTAGCTTAAAAGCTATGGTGGAAGGAAGTAATTTAATATTCTTGCAATGATTAATATTCAACTACCCATGCTCATCCAGATCACCATCAAAAATTGATAAGAGTAGAAGCTGTTGTGGAGAAAAATAAGAATCTAATGCTCTTGCAAGGATTAATATTCAACAACCTGTGCGCATCCAGATGTCTAAAACTCAATGTATCTTCAAGGCTGAAACGAGGATAAAATTTTCGTGCATCCTCTGGATCTCGAATTAGGACTACATTCTGTACAAATATTAATGGATGAAGATTATGAAAATAACTACAGATAGATTTAGAATTAAAACCTAAAACTCAATGCATCTTCAAGACTGAAACAAGGACAAAATTTTCTAGGATCTTCTGGATCTCAAATAAGGACTACAGTCTAGAAATATTAATGAATAAAAGATTATGAAAATATTAATCACACCATTGTGAAAAGTTCCCTACAAAAGACATAAGATTGCTTACTACAAAACAAGTAATATTAACTTTATCCTTCAGAAATTACCTGCAGCAAATCAAAGAGATCACGTTGTATCTTATCTTTAGTGTCCAAAAACAACAAACTCTCCGCACATGACTCCAGCTTGGACGCAATTTGTTTCTCTGTATTGCAATCTTTCTTGAACTAAAAACCGAAAACCATGTCAAGCAAGGATTCTATATAAAATACAAAATAAAAAATCGGGAACTAAAACATGAGACTAGGCATTTATCAATGAAACAAAACCACAAAAAAAGGAAAGCATTATGTGGTTTAGTCCCCCATTAACGTTTGAACTGTATTACTATTCATATTATGCAAACATAAACGAATGTAGTCTATCTTGAATAATAATAATAATATTTTTTATATAAATATGAAATTTTTATTAGAAAAAAAACCCCAAAAGGAATGTGCGAATAACAGAAATACAACAAACTCAAAAGGAATATCCATAAATGAAAGAAAAACAATACACGTTCGAAGTAAATATTCACTCCATCAAACAATATAAAAAAATAAAATAAAACTAATTTAAAAGAAGAAGATGATGATTTAGCATAGACTTCTCACCTCATAACGTTGCTTTTGAAATTCATTCAGAAAATTTGAAGCAATTGTAGCCCAAGAAGCCCCAAATTTGTCCTACAACATCAAACAAGACAAGATAATTTAAAACGTGAAATATACTATTCACGTACCTTTAAAACTCCATTACCTTCAAAAATTCCTCTGTAATATAAGGACAACTCAACCGATCATAGTCCCATAATCCATCTCTTTCAAGCTCTTCCTGTAACATGAGCATCATATTGGAGTATGCTGTATGAATCCATTGATTAATCAAGGAGGACTTGCATACCTGACTTAAAGGAATAGATGGACGGAATTTTCCCACTAGACCAGTCTTAGAATGATCAGGAAGCTCCCAAATTCTAAAGAAACCTAGTATATGATCAATCCTATAAGCAGTGAAATATTTTGCCATCTGTAAATAAAGTTAGTGAACGAAAAAGAAAATAAAATCAGTATATGCTAAAATAATATAATAATAATAGCGTAGGTTTTATGTTGCAGTTTGTAGCATTTTATGAAGCAGTTCCAAAATATTAAACAATGCGGACACAATCAGATTTAGTAATGGCCAAAACCTGTGATAGACGTGCCCGCCACCAAGCATAGTTATCCTTTGACATTTCCTCCCAATTATAAGTTGGAAATCCCCAATTCTGCCCATTTTTGTCAAAATAATCAGGAGGCGCCCCCGTAGAAGTGTTCATACGGAACAAATTTGGGTACACCCAGGTATCCACGCTGTTTCTGTCAACACCTATTGGCAGGTCTCCTTTTAAGACCACTCCTTTTCTTCTTGCATACTCTGCAGCTCCAGACAACTATGGGCACACAAAACCAAACCCAACAAACAAGCCTTAATCCCAATAACAACTATCAGTAAACATAATGAAACAATTTTTTTGCCACAGGCCACATTTTGCACATGGCAGAATGTGCTGATGCATAGTACTTACTTGTAAATGCAAATGGTATTGTATATAATAGTGGAAGCAAATTATATCATATTGAATACTCTCTTTGGAGATGAGCTTCTCAAGCTGTGAAGACAATGACAAATATGGTTAAGGGTCCCTGTTTCGATAAATGAATTTAAAAGATCGTTCTTTAAATTATGTTTTTAATAGACAAGTAACCCGATTTAGATACCAATAATTTTGACTCAATGTTTGATAGATGTGGCCAATTACCTTCTCACTTGAATAATGAGAAAAGCGTCCCCATTGACTATGATCAGATGTCCCAAAGAAATCCCGCAAAAAGCAGAACGCCGCATAGGGTTTCAACCAATCCTGTGCCAAAGCAGGGATTCAGATCTAGAATATGATGATAAATAAATCCAAGCTTCAGAAGGTAAATTTTGGAAAAGTGCATAAAAAATTAATAAATTGTTGCATAATATTAATAAAGAGAGAAGAATAGATAACCTCATTTTCAGAAAAAAAAATCTTGAATGAGCTTGAATTTAGTGTTGAACTCTTCTCTATGGCAAAAATCTTCTTCGCAATTGAAAGCTTAGTAGCCAGTGTCGCTTCATAATCCACAACCTGCAAAAAAGCAACCTTGTCTATAAATTACATGGATGTTTTATGCTGTGCAACATTGTCTAGGAACTATGGATCTATAAGTAACACACTTCAGAAATAAAGTAATGGAATTAAATTTATATGTTTTTAATATATATATATATTCACTTAAAAACCACCTTATTCATATGTATAACTAATCACCTTATATACAATAAAGCATACAAATTTAAAACTATTGTTTTAGCTTATAAGCAGGTTTGAGTGCCAATAAGCCTACCTAAACACCCTCATTTTTAGGGTGCGGTGTTACCATAAATTTGAGACAATACAACCATCTATCTGTAATAAATTTCTTTTTGGAGAGAGAATCCTAGTTCCTTCAACGTAATCAAGATTTATAATAGGTCAAAGATAACCAAAGCAGGGATATGAATTTTTTCTATACATGACGTAAAAGCTGCAAGAAGCTTCTACCTACTATGAGTCAATATTTTAGGTACTATCAAGTCTCTAGTTCTTTGTTTTTAACTACAAGAAACATTTTCATATTTTCTGAAAAATGGTCTACGTAGGCATCTGGTTCTACAAAACTAATGGAACACACCTAATTTTATAAATGGCAAACAAGCAAGTTTCATACTCATCAGAGTTTTTCACCACCGCAAGAAACTAACTCAATAAATGTTTAATTGAGGTTTCACCTTCCCATCCAGTTGTTCTCTTGCCTTCAAAATCTCTTGCTGCAAAAAAAAGATTCATAAAAAGATATGAGAAGGTCATCACACAAGACTATAAACACTACAAATATATGGTTTGGTGATACGGGATGGAAAAAATTGACTGTAAAGTGCATCACTATTTTTAACATGTAAATAAAAGCTTAGAATGGCCACCTTGATCTCCTTTGGCATATTTTCTGAAATAGCTTCAACTCTAAGGTATAATGGATGAAGCGCAAATACAGAAAGAGAGCTGCAGAACCAAGGGGTGAAGAACGAATGATATCCCAATAAACCCGTGTTTTGAATTCAAATATTATAATTTAGACCTTCAGATGCATTAAATTTCAGGTCCTTTGCATCAATCATGTTGCTGTTAGGTGATATCACAAGGTAAAGCATACCTGTAAGGATAAGAATCCCACCACATCCCATTTACAGATGTGTCATTGATTGGTAAAAGCTGAACTAAATGAAACCCTGACTCAACAGCCCAATCAACGAGTAATTTCAGGTCCACAAATTCACCCACTCCAAGATCAGCCTCTGATCTAACAGAAAACATAGGTACTGCAACACCAGCACCACGCCAAGGCATTTCCTAGCAGAACAAATCATTAAGTCATACACTCCCTTGATTTAGCCAATGCAAGCACAACACTAATATCTGAAGTTGCTCACTCGCATCATTCCATCTACAAGGAAAATGTATTTTGGCTGACTACTTGAGAAGTCAACATTGAGTTCCCGATTTGAACCGGTTTCTATAGAAAAGTTTTCTGCCTTGCCATATTTACAATATCTATACGTGGAAAGAGCGTTAAGAAAAAAAAGAAAAGAAAAATGATAGGAATATAGTAGAAAGGCAAAAAAAAAAAAAATTGAAAGGCCAAAATATTTTTCTCCAGACTTCATCAAACAACTGAAGATAGATTAATGAGTAAGGATATTTTAGTGGAAAGTCATCCCTTCGCACCACACAATCCCCATGCCAGATGGATTCACCAGCATAACTAAGGCGGAGTGCATCTTGAATCCTCCACTGCCCCAGCTTTGGATGGCTACCAATAACATAGACCTGCCAAATTATATATTCATAAATCCTCGCCATTTTATCTGCCATCTAAAAGAACTTTGAAACTGGAAGATTATACTTGGGTTAAGAAATACTCATTGAGGGATGGATGTTTTACCAATGTTTCTTCTTCAATATTTGGGCAACAAATTTTGAAATGGATAAGGATTCCATCTGCTAGAGTAGTTACAGACATGGTCATAACTTAACTAACACGGCAGTCCAGAAACTAAATCCCAGCAAAAATAAAAGTCCAGTGCAAATACCTTCACTGTCCAATTCATTCTGAAGGATTTCCAATGGTCTTTCAACATCCAAACTCCAACTTCGGTGAAAGATGACATCTTTGAAAGAGCTTGTGAAGGGGAGAGCATCGGAACCAGTCTGGAAACATATATGAACAAAATTTTGCAGCTGATTTTATCAAGAGAAAATTAAAAGCTAACTCTTAAAACCAATAATTTTTCACATAGGATTAATAATGTCGGACCAGATAAACATTATAATTGGTACTGAAGAATGAGTGAGATCAAAATCAAATTACAATTGTATACATAGAAGCAATCAGGGAATCTAGTTGTCCAAAAAGGCTAAAACATTTTACAAGAAATACAAACATTAATCAGGAAACAAAAAAGCATAAAAGCGACTACACACATGTCAAAAAGTAACATTACGTAACTGACACAGTGATAAATAAATGGACCAAGAGTGCCCAGTAAAGGTGTCTTCACATTTAATCCCGCACAAGTCAGTGTCTTCATATAAGAATACGAGGAAGATTCACCTGCCAAAGATCGTGAAGCTGCACTAAGGTTCCATCGCGAACCCCATCAGGCAGAACAAACCTACGTTCGTTTCCCATCTCCCATCTCAGACGGTTCCTCTCATCGTCCACCACATAGTAACGGTAATCGAATCCGGACCCAGTGGGAACCGAGATGGTTCCACACCATATGAGCTCGGAGCCCTGATGAACAGGGGTCAATAACAGTCCTTTCTTCACATTCCACGAACCCAGAGCCGATTGAGAGCCGCACACGACCAGGCTCTGACCCCAGTTGGTAAAATAAGGTATCCTGAAGCACACTTTCACTGTTTTCGAACCCTTGGGGAACCCCAAACTCACCATCTCTGTAATCCCAGATAGCAGAGTATAGTCGTAGAAAACAGAGTTTCCAAGTTTTCAAACAATATTAAGGAACCCAGGGTGAAGAACAACGTAAATAAGATTACTCACGACATAACCAGCAAAAATAATGAGAAATCAAAGAAGAAATGACAGATGAACACCTCCAATTGTTCAATGCAAGTTGCGACTTGCGACTATACGATGTATCCATTCATCATATAGATAGACAGATACAAGTGAATCTAGTGATGCTGTTTGTCGTGTCGGAAAATGGAAAAAAAAAAAAAAACCGACATAAATATGACGATGTTTGCACAAAAATATAATTATTTACTATTATTTAATTCTATCAATAATTTGATTTTAATTTGTTTACGGTCCTTAATTTTAGAGAACTATTTGCTTGCTCCCATGTGATTTTGTTTCTAAAAAATCAAAAATATATTTATAGTCAAATTTCATGTAACACTATTATAAAGTTAAATGTTTGGTTTAAACTTTCATGTGAAGTGATGTGATGAGGCTCACGTTCAATTTTTGAAAGGTGAACCGCACAAGTTTGTGGGTCTGTTTGAATTCTCATTTGATCTTGTTTGTTTTGGGCTGTTTTCGTTTTGATCATGTTTGACCATTTTCCATGAGGTTTGTTTGCATTGATGAATTTATATTATAAAATAAGATCAATTCTAAAAATAAAAAAATTTATATAATGTTACAATTTTCTAAGTGAACATCATTATTAGTATATATATAAAAGAAATAATCATGTTGATATATTTAAACTACTAAACTAATAATTTTCGAAATTTACTTCTGCCTACATTAAATGATAAAAAGTTGAAATAATATAATAATAATAAAATGAATATTAAATTTGTTGATTTTACGCAATTCTCTACAAATTTATCTCATTAAAATATATAATGCCAAAATAACATTATTATCACTGTTATTATATTTGAAAATGATATATAATGTTAATATATAATAATTAACAATCGGTTAACCGGTTTGGAAATTGGAATTGGTTTAATCGGTTTTTTGATCTATTTCTAAGTAAAAATCGAAATCAATTTAACCAATTTGACACATATTTTTAAATCTTTAATTTTTTTTAAAACTTAAAAGCAGCTAATTTGATTTATTTTTAATTTTTGATTTATTCAATTTTTATTAGTAATTTCTCAATTTAAATTTACAATATCAACACAAACTAAAATATAAAATATAATATTCAATCTCAACAAATCAAATAAAATAAATTATCGTCATAAAAAATATCTTTATATTAAAACTTTTACTTTTGATTCATAAAATTTTTATATTTTTATTCAAATTTGACGAATTATACTATTTATCTAATTAGTTTATTCGATTTTTTTATTAAATTATGAGCCCAAGCAAACATCAATTTTCCGTGGGGGTTTGTTTTGTTTTTTTTTTTTCTCAGCCCTAGCCTTTACTTGCATCATGTCGTAGTCGGTGCAGAGGCAGAGCCAACGTGAGACTAACGTGTATAATGGAGAAAAGTTGGTATCTATCGGCTTCATTCATTCATGCTCATGCTAGCATTTTGGATCAGTGTCGAATCTCGTAGGCAAAAAAGCCTGAAGGCATATACATCTATAGTCTAGACAGAACACACGCAAGGTGCAATTATTGTAGCCCAGAAATAGAGTAGCCCAATCCAATGGCAATTTGGCTCTCTGTGCTGCGGTTCATCCTTTAGGGGCGTCAGCCTATGTATCAGGGGGCTGAACCAGAAGTTACTTGGGACTTGGGAGAAAGAATTAGATTTCTTCATCGGTGGACTGAGGGGACAAATTTCGGTATGGCATATCGATTTTTTCAATTGGATAAATAAATTTCAGATATAAAAATTTTATCAATGTGGAGTTGCTGAATCATTCGACTGTAATTGCACTTGTGATTATTGTTTTACTTTTATATATATCAAATATATATATATATATATATGTTAAAATGAGAAAGGTTAAATTTTTTATTGTTTACTTATTGGTTATTGTGGTTCATCCTTTAGGGCGTCAACCTATTTCTAAGGGAGAATAATTAAATTTTGCCTGTATGGCTGGCATATAGATTTTTTTAATTGGATAAATAACTTTTAGCTTCAAGATACAAAAAATTTATCATTAGGGGGGTTGTGATTCAAATCATTCGATGATCTAACAACTATAATCGCTATTATACCTATTGCTTTTAAATATATTTAAATTATATATATATATATATTTTTGTTAAGATGAAAAAGATTAAAATTCTTATTGTGATAAATTTAATCATTAAATATTTTAATTAATGATTCAAATTAAATTTTAATTTAACAATAAATTGATGATTCATTATATATATATAACATTTTATTTTTAAAAAAGTATTTATATGCTTTACATCAGCTATAACATTGTATTGGTGAAGGAATGAAAATCTTATTCATTCTTTAAGTGGAATATACCCTTTTTCTCGTATTATGAAATTCACCTCTTTTTTAACTAGGATTTGGAAATAGATAATAAATAGTATTTTTTTTATATTTAGAAATTTATTATTTATTTCCCAAAGTTTTTTCTATATTTTTTAATATTATTTTGGACACATTGATTTTTGAATAATAAGTAAAAGAAAGATAAAACAAAATATATGAATATAATTTTAATAAAATAAAAAATTATGAAAAAATGAAATGTAAAAGATTTTTTTAAGATAAGTAAATTTTAAGGAATATAATTTTTATCTAAAATTTAAGAGAAAATATAAGAGCAACTCCAAGAGTATTCTGTATTTTTTATCTACATGTAAAGAAATTTTTACATGTACAAAGATATTTTTTTAAGTTTAACTCTAACACTATTTATATATTTATATTATAATAATAATTTTTTAATCTCACCAGGGTGGATCTAGGAGGCCTGGACGAGGAGGGGACGGGCGGCGTGAGGATGGGCGCCACGGGGCCGGCGTCGCGCGGCGAGCGTCGCGGGGATGACGCAGGGGACTGGGTGCTTGGACGGGGAGGCTGGGATGGGAGGCGGGGACGGGGGCCTGGACGGGCGACTGGGACGTGTTGCGTAAAACGGGAGATGAGAAGGGCAAGAGAGAGAAAAAATAATAAAATAAAATGTAAATAATGAACAGTGACACTTCATTTGTGAAGAGTCACTATAGCAATTTCCAAATGTGAAGAATGGTATAAAAAGTCTGTTGGAGCATATATTCTAAATTTTACTATCTACATCTATTATACTGAGTGAGTTGGAGATGCTCTAAAGAATCCAATTTTATGCTCCAAAATAGAGGAGATTAAAAAAAACATGTTACCAATGTGACCTTTTAGAACGTGCCCAAACATATTACTAATGTAAAAATGCTACAAATTATTTTATATATACTTTTCTATACTTTATAATTACAGATTTTTTGTTTAAATTCTTTTTTTTTAAATTACATTTTTAAGATTCATGCAATGAGATTTATGAAATAAGCTTAACATTAAATATAAAATTACGAGTAAAAAATTTATTTCTACAGTTATAAAAGTTTCATTATTTTAACTTATAGTATACTCAATTAATTTTAATAATAAGCCAAAGCCAATATCATCATAAAATTCAAATTAATATTTAAAATACAGATAAAACAAAATTTTATATTCAATACTGCACTTTTAAGAAACAATTTTTTACGCCTAATTCAATGTTGAGTTTATTTCACATATTTCAGTGAGTAGGTTTTAGGTTATGATTATAATAATATTTAGTTATAGACTAGTTTAGAAAGTATATGCATTAGCATTTTTTTATTTACGTTTTCATGTTTTTCTTGAATATAATCTATTCTAAATTTATAAAAACATAGTCCTTATTTCAAGATAATATATAATAATATTCTACATATTTGTTTTTAGATAAACAGAGCACTAAACATGTTGCGTCGCAGCATTGACGTCGACGTTGTCGCCATGGTCGTGCATGAACTTCTACTCATATGAATTGCTTCCGTTAGGCAATAGTGTTGTTCTTCCTTTTACACGTGCTGTAAATGAATTGAATTAAGCCAAGTAATTAAACGTTTGAATGTGTTGGATACTATTTACTAATAAATTAGTAGGAACAAATTTATTCAAGAATAAATGATTAATAAATAAATTATAAAATCCTAAAAATTTATTAAGTGAACTTAAATTATAGACTTTCCAAAAAAATTCAATCACTTTAGGTGTAAATATATTTAAAACATATACATATATATTTAATAAAAACAAATTTTATACCGTTTGTTAAACATTCACACAAATGAAATTTTTTATTGAATCGTTTTTGAAAATGTTCATTTAGGTTACATGCCATTTTGAATGCTGTGCCATAATGGCACATTTGAAGCCTTTACCTACTCTCAACTTGTTTATGAGAAAAACTGATGATAACCTAGGAAAAACAAAACTGATTCAAGAGATTTAATAAGAACACATCTTTCCAAAATAAATTCAGGGGCCACTAATTGCCAATTGGAAAGAAAAGAAGAAGCAAGTACGGCGTGGAGTCTTTGCTTCTTTGGGTGTGAGAAAAGGCTGGATTTATGAAATATCCGTAATTAATAATTTGTAGGACTGAAATTACTTTCATATAGCTCGCGTAAACATAAACATGAATTCATGATAAGCCAAAAAGGAGATGTGATAACATATGTGTCGTGCCTGTTTTCTTTCTTGCCGTTGAAATCATACACAAAACAGCACAGCATCAATGCAGTGATCATAGGGCCTGCCACCTCCAGTGGCTTTGACCTGAAAACGCATCTGCCAACTTATATATATATATATAATCGAATATATACACGCATTAAGGCATATTTCCATGGCAATGACCACAAGGCACGCCCTCTCCGCGGGCTCTGACAGCAACCATCAACAGTTCACCGCTTTCAGTTTTATACGAAGGGGTTGGTGATGGATGATGGAACACTCGAGGAAATGTTTGCCACGCCTTACTTTTGTTGCAATAGACATAATCCAAGGGCTAGTAGTGGAAGTGCCCATTGACGTTTAGGAATACCTGTGGAAGCTGCAAAAAGGGCAAATTGCCAACACATGCACGGTTCATGACAGTAAAGTAAACAATACAAAAAGATGCTTTCATTGCTATTTGAGCTAAGTCTTCTAATGCAGGTAGGAACATTTGAAGAACACGGTAAAAACGAAACTAAAACCTTGCATGTTATATAGGCTAGTTTCAAGGGCATAGCTTGTTTAAACAGGCGGGAATGATCTTTTTTTTAAATTCCTACTTTCCTCACATAGGCTAGGCTCTGCTTGAAATATTGCAAATGAATTAATGCGATTAATATAAATTTAATCAACTATAATATGAAGCTCTAAAACAAAATAATTGGCAATTGTTCTACATTCTAGTTTTTAATGTTCAACATTAAATGCATATTTAAATTGACTTTAATGAAGTTACTTTCCATGATGAATAAATTTACTTTGTAAATTTTCAGGTTCTAGTTGGAGCCTTAACTTTTATCATATGCGTTTCACTCACTAATCATGGCATGAAAATGGAAGTAAATCCATTATGCATCTAAATTTGAGATTAAATCAAACAATTATAGCTTCATCCCATAGAAATTGGAAAGATTCTTATGGACTCACAAGGCAATGGTGGAGCAGTTGTCCTTACGCCAGGAGGGACTGCAACATCCTCTCCCCTGTTTGATGGGGGCTGAGAATGAGCAAAAGCCACACTTGGCGAGGGAGCAAATGCAGGAGTTCGATGGGAGAAGGCAGAAGTTGGGTGTGCTCGATGATGGGGTAACCTAGCTGAACGATGTCGAGATTTCATCGGCGTGGCAGCAGGGGCAAAATGATGAGCCTTCTGTCTGGTGTTACCTGCAGGGGGGCTTGCACCATAACTTTTTTGAGGTGTAGGCGAACCCTCTTTAGGTGAAGGTGAAAATATAGTAGGAGCAGGTGCACTCTTCTCAGTTCCAGGGGCAGGAACAGGTGTTATGGCAGGAGCAAAATGGGCATCGTTGTGGTGGTTATGGGCCTTATGGCGGGAATTGGGAAAAGGAGCTGGAGAAGGTCCAGGCGGATAATTGCCACCGTTGAGTGAATGTTTCAAAATAGAAGAAAGACGAACTTGTTTAACTTTTCCAAATACTGAATTATTGAGTCCAAGGTTTCCTGAATGGGAACCTGTTATAGTTTGGGCTAACTGCTTTAACCTTCTTGTTGAGGGAGTCTTCCCAACTGCAAGTACAACAGAGGACTCAACCGTGGTAGGGGGAGCGATGGTCGAACCTTTCAAATTTGTCAATTTAATATACAGGTTCTGCGGCAGACAAAATAAAGCTACATCAGATTCCACTCTACTGCATAATTATTGCAGTACCAACTAGTAGAATGCAAGAAGCCTATTCCAGTTGCAAAAAAACATATGCAAGAAGCCTATTCTAGTTGCAAAAAAACATTCGCCTTTCAAAGTTCTCCAAAATCTAACGTCAGTTAATAAGAGCATCGCTATAAGAAACAGTGGCAAACATCATCTTACTAGCAACATAATTACGTGCATGGAGTCCAGTCACAAATATATATATATATATATATATATATATATATATATATTTGCACACATTGTCCACAGCAAGCAAGACAAAATGGGTTTAAATTTTAGAATTACAGGATACTAGCAACCTACTACAAGAATAACACACAAAATTATTCATAAGCAAAAGAGGGTCCATCATAAAATATGACCAGGAAGAATATACATGCACACCCATGGACAGAGCTTTTCAAGAAATGAGTGATAATAACATTAGTGCATACGAAAAAGACATCCATGAGATAAAAGTGTTTAACGAAGCATAGAAAGGATTGTGAACCTCATATGATGCTAGGTGTAACCCCAATTTCAGTTGGGTCGTCAATTCATTGAAATTTTCTTGTATTTGATAGATTGAGAAGTTCAAGGTAAAACTGAAAAGGATTTGCACTTTCTGCAAAAGAAACGCGCTCTGCTGAGGGCTCACAGTAAATCCCCCTGGGAACTTTAGCACTTCAAAGAGGAACGGGTAGCCAAACAAAGAAATAGTCAAGCGGAGATACGACTGGCGAATAACCAGAGATTCAAAATTGGCCCTGATCAAGCTCTGAGCAGTTGCAGATAACTCTGAATTCTTTATAGCACAATCAACCGCAAAAATAACTTCAGTTATGTTTGGTCCACCTGAAGGTTTTAAGGATACAATTACCACCTGGTTAAACAAGGCATCAGTAAACAATTAATGGGGAAAGAAGTCATCAGTAATAATGAACAAGGAAGAGGACAAAAAAGATAGATCACCAGACCTTGGTGGTGTCAACAGCTACCTCATCAAGAATGTCAGTCACTAGTTGTGAGACATTGTCTTCCAGCAAAGAAAGCGGCTTCTTAACCTTGAAAGTTGCTACTATATCATGACCTGGAAAATAGACACTGTTAGTCTCATAGCAACAGCATAACAAGTACAAAAGCGACACTCACCATGAAGTATAAAAGGTGTCCTATTCAGAAGCGAGAAAGTGATATATCAATTCCAACTAAATGAATTCTTTATATTAAATGACTAACATGGTTGCAAACCGTGAATCAAATCATTAATCGTTTTGGTCATTTTTCGAATCATAAATATAATCGAATTGAGAATTGTAAGGTTCTACAAAAATTCAAATAAAATTTCAGAAAAATATGATAACACACTTAATAGTTAAAGACATGATTATTCAACGCCATTAAATAATCAAACATATCAAATAAGAAACATCAATTAAGTAGAAAAGTGTGAAGCATAAATACAAATAGTGTACATTACTTAAGAAAGAGAGAATAAAAAGAAGAAAAGAAAAAGAAAAGCTGCACAAGACTTCTAGAAGTCTCACTAACCTAGCCAACAAACCAAGAGAGAGGAAAAGAAGAAAAAAAAATGAGAGAAAAGAAGAGCCATACCTTAAATTCATTGATTTCTAGCTGTCTAGGTGAGAGAAAAATACGAGTGATTTAGATATAGAGTTTTTGACCTCTAACCTTTGTAATATTATTATTTTTTATATATAACAAAATATATTCTAATATATGCTTTAATAAGCTAACAAAGGGTTCAATATAGCCTATGATTCAAAAAAATGGAGCCCAACTTTGTTATCACCAACCTTAGAAGCAGTTTGAATTTGTTAATTGTTAAAATTGTTGTGAACTTAATATCTAGAGAAGATAGCATAATGTGTTTGGCCTAAGATTCTTGACCCCTTCGGCAGGAGTCTCGCTGGAGTCTCTATGAGTCAAGGAGATAAAGGCCCTTGTGGGGTCTTTAGGGGCAATATCTTATAAGCCAAATTATTTTTGGAAGAGTAAGTTGGATGGTCGATTGAAGATTTGGTCGATGTGCTCAATGCGAGTTTTCATGCTCGACATGATCGACCTAGCACAAGATTGATCAATGTCAATTAGAGAAAGACTCTAGAGACTTTTCTAACAGATTAGTTGACCTAGCTTTAATTTCGACGTGTAGTTGATATGGTTAACGTAACAAACTTTTGGTCAATGCCGACCAAATGAAACCCTTCAAAGTGATCGACCTAGCTTGATTTTTGACGTGAGGTTGTGGGGTGATATCAACTTGTTATTAGTCGATGCGAGGTGACTGGTCAATGCGAGATATTGGTCGACATAGTGGTCGATGTACTCTTTAATTCAGTTGATGTTGACCTATTCGATAATTTGCTACAATTATCGTTGTTGATAAAGAAAGGATATAGTAGTTTTTTACATTGATTGATGGCTCAGATTAAATTCTGTATTTTAGAGAAAGCCATTAATGGCTGAAAATTTACTGCTAGCTCTTAGGGTTATGAATATATTTAAACTTATATTTTCATCCAAAAAAAAAAAAGAATGAAAGAGAAAGATCATAAAAGAGAAAACGACTCAAGAGCATAGAAAACTACATTCCTAGTGCCTTTTGGACCGTGAGATCAATGAAAATCTACATTCAGTCAGTGTGTCTATTTGATCTGATCAGTCAGAGGAAGAACCCTAGTTCTAACAGAGATATCAGTCGAGTCACCAATCTACCACAAAAAGCTCAATGACCGGAAGGAATTGTCTTAAATAACCAAATTGTTCTGTGCACGAACATATTGATAGGCATTCAAGACTGGCAAGGCCTCTAATTTCATTCACTTCCCAGCTCGATCTCAATATAATGGCATTTGTAGCTGCAAGCAGTATGATGGCTGGTGTGGTACAATGATAAATGCTATTGGGCATACATAGTGGATTTTCAAACAATTCACCACTGCTGCAACTGATGGCATAAAGATGGTGACAAAGACACCCAACAAAGTACTTATCATGGAAGATAAGGGGTGCACTGCTTATGGGAGGAATAAAACATCAAACAATGGTCTGAAACAAATTTCTGAAGACAACAAACAATGGGAAAAGCACACAGACGAGAGGTAAAAAAAAAAAAAAAGACGTGTCCATAGTTACTAACTTCGTAGTGAAACAAGCCCACGACTGGGGAAACAAAAACAGAACTAAACGAACCCAAAAGAATAAGGATTCTCAATGACGCGCCATAAATTAGGAAGAACGGCTTGGAAAGGCAAACCCATTATTCAGTAAATGCTAATTTTAAGGTTAAAACCATAAATGGTATAAGACATAGTAATTCTAAAATTGGGAACATCCCACGTTGTACGCGTGTATTAATTATTAGAAAATTTTCAAACCTCGATCTAAATCCCCACTCTAATAAAGTCTAAATTGACAGTGCATGGATTGCAACAGATACAGAGTCCATTTCCAAATCCTCCCATCAGATCCACCCTTTTCCCTAGGCAATGTCGGGGGACCAGAAACCCGAAACTCAAGCACAACATGAGGGAAACCCGAAACGCGCACCTCGGAATGGGGAGTCCAGATCCAGATCCCTCCGATCCACGTTCTGAAGGAAAGGCGGCAGCCAGAAGACGGCGGAGAGCGCGACGGCTGCGGACAGGAGCAGGGCCACCACGCATCTGAGTCCCACGAGGCGCCTGCCGCCGCGGCACCGGTTCGCCTCCGCCGCCCCCCCGGCATTCTGCCGAGTCGAGTCGGAGTCGGCGGGCTCGTCGGGGGGACCGGAGAGGGCTCGCTCTTCCTCCGCCTTGTTACCCATCGCAGGAATGCAGGCAGCGGACGGGTCCCCCGCTACCGGGCATGGCCGCCCGGAGCCGGCTCAGAAGAAGCGTCCATTTATGGATGTCGGCCGTAGAGAGAGAGTGTCTGTGTGTGAGTTTAGAGTGAGAAACAAAATTTCAGGGATATATATATATATATATATATTTATAGGGGTTTGATTTTGTTGGTGTGATTTGATTATATGGAAATGGTTGAAGTAAGTAACTTCTGCAACAATTCAAATCTCTCACCCTCTCACTCTCTCACTCTCTCATTCTCTCTCTATCTGCTAGTGTATAGAGAATATGGTAGTAGTGGGGTTTTTTTTCCCAATGGGGGTTTATCCATTGTACTTTGCTTTATTATTATTATTATTATTATTATTATTATTATTATTATTATTATTATTATTATTATAAATACGGCTATTTTTTAAAATTATTTGTTGGCTTTAAATTTGGGAAAAGGACTGAAGAAGAAAAGAGGGGTGGAGGGAACAAGCAAGCAAAGCCAATCTTTATTTCTCTTTTCTGTTTTTTGGCAGACATCAACTCTCATAAAATAGTGGAACTTTATGTTGTACTGGTGTGTATTAGTTATATCTTTATGCCTCCTGTTTGATAACAACAGGTGGAGAATTTTTATTAATAATTTAATAATTTAAAATTATATCCATTATCGCTATTTTAATATTTTAGTAACTTATTATATTCTTTCTTTTTGTTATTTTTTGGCTGCAAGTCTGTAATAACTAATACTTTCTGCTAGCTAGCCTGTAATAATTAATACTTATTTTTCCATAATTATATTTTTGATGTATGCTCTAAATTTTTAAGGATTAAAAGAATTTATGATCTTACTTTGAAACTAACACAAAAGTCGGGTGTGTAATTTTTAAGAATTGAGAATCGACAAAAACAAACAATAAATAGGGAATAAAGGCAAACAGGTGTTGAGTGTTCACCTGGGAGCTCTATAGTTTGGCCATGTCGCACAATGCACATGCCGCATGTCTCCTCCACCTCATAATCCCACCCACAATTACATATTTAAGATAACTAAATGGATTAACTACTCCAACCAAATGGTCATACGTTTCTTTAATCATCACTTTCCGCGATTGTAAACGCTTTTACGGCCTCACAGGTCTGTCTCTAATGTCGCTTTAAACTTTGGAATATATGCTGATAGGTTATTTATTATATGTTTTTTAAAAATAAATTTGAAACATCAAAAATGGCGCCTATATAATATAGGAGATAAATACTTATTTCATTATGTAAAGCTAAGCTGCAGCATAACAACACCAACAAAAGGTTATCATTATCATGGGTGTGTTTTTTTTAAAAATAAGTTATCACAATCATGTCCGTGAAATTGTTTTGCATGGTATAACACGCGAGGCGATAATTATGATAATTGAATCAGTTTATTTCACTGTTGGAGTCGGAAGACAACATGCAACTATCACGGTGGTTGGTGAGTGTAGTCAACTTCGACCTTCCCGTAAGCTTTGCGAGTGTCAAGAGAAAAACGGACGGGTGATTCGAGCATAATTTTTTTTAAATAAATATTAATCTTAGCGGTAATAAAATTATTACTGTGAGATTCATTTACAAATTAACCATATGTAACATTATTCGGACAAGAATGATATCAAAATACAAATGAATGCATATATATATATTCGTTCTAGGTACATGTTATTTTAACAAGAAAACAAATATATTCCTGCACAAATGATATTACATTTCATTTTACAAAACTATTTATTAAGATCATGCGGTCTAATTAGCATAATTGAGTAATATTTTTACTTATTTGTAATTTTAATTCTAACAATCATTTTTATTTTTTAATCTTAATTAAAATAATAATTATTTTAATTTATTTAAATTTTTAAATTTTTTTATTAATATAGATAAAAAAATGAAAAATAAAAAATATTATAATATTAAATAAAGAATTATGACGCGTAATAAATAAAAAATATATTTTTTATAAAAAATAATATAATATTATTTGACTCTCTATTTATAAATAATATAATTATTTAAAATTGCTCTATAATATATATATATATATATGTATAATTGAAAGCAAATGAAATAACATGAAATTTGTACAAATTCCCTTATATATACGCACGTACCCATATGCATGAACACTGATAATAATGAATGACTACTTATATATATGATAAAAATTCAATTCAAAATTATCTAACATGTTGTTTTTAGGAAAGATTATGAAGGGTTGAGAACACGAACATAACAGTAGTTAAAAAATTTAATAGCACACAGGGATCAGGGATGGAAATTGTTGATTAAGTGAAAAATAATATACAATAAGTAGGGGAAGAATATGGGTGGTGGAAGATGGGCTGCCGTGACTCCAGTGTCTGCGCACTAATCACGGGGGATGGTGGTGGCTCACTGTTGCTGTGTCGTCAATGTGGGATGGGGTCATATGGGGAGTGTGCCACCGGCACAGCGGACCCCCGTGATGGAGTTGGGCCCGCAACCATCAATTGGGAGCACAGCTCCACCGGTGTCTGTCTAGTGCGCCAACCAATCTCTGGGGATCGGAAAGCGTCAGTGGATTGTCAAAAGCCTTGACTCAACCCAGAATATATATATATATATATATATATATATATATATATATATATGTATGCCCATCACTGAGTCTCGATCTCTTCTTCTTCTTCTTCAATCAATTTGCATTGCATCGTATATATATTACGGACGAAGACCTAAGGGCAACGATTTTGTTACAATATCGAAGGGAATGTTAATGAAGGGTTTTCATATATATTGATATAACCAATTTTTATGCAATTGGCTAAAATTTAAAATTTAATAAAATTTTTAATTAAAATACAAAATTTAAGTTAAATTTATAGTCAATGTGAACAAATTTGTTGAAAGTCATATAAAACACACTCGAAATCATCACCCTTAAAGCGTGACTAGGTGATATTTATAAATTACAATAACCATTAATTACGCATGTACTCTTAGTTCATAATATCTTATTTTCATATGTAATTGTTCATTTATCTTTATAATAATTAATTGTACCCTTAACGTTGAAAGGTCAAATTAGAAGTGATGGAAAGGTTTTTTTTTAAAAAATTTGTATGATTCTTTTTTTGTATATACGTATTATTAATTGATAAGTTGACAAAAAAAGTAAGTATAATTAATCTGGAAGATAGAATAGCAATATATAAATGTATGTATATTTTTGCTTAAAAATATTTGTTTATGATAATTTTGAGGTTCCTCTCTTATTTCACATATTATTTTTTTTAAAATTATAATATATTTATAATGGGAGCTAATGAAATAAAATACTAATTATTTAAAAATAAGAGACAGAATTTTTTGTTACACTATTAAGTATTATTTTTTATTACAAGTTGAAATAAATTTGCTTATGCATTAAATTTTATTTTGAAAAAATAAAAATTCAAATAGCATGTCAAAATTTTTGCACCTATACAATTTTAAAACAATTTAAAATTTATAACCATTAATTTAAATAATTAAGCAAGACCTAGAGGTATGTAATTAAGTGAGGGGAGGGTGTACCGACCGTGAAATTCATTTTAGAAATAGTATATTATATATTGTAATATTTGTCGCTGTTAACCATCAGCACCAGTGGTCTAGTGGTAGAATAGTACCCTGCCACGGTACAGACCCGGGTTCGATTCCCGGCTGGTGCAAAACTAGAGCGGTGACGATATGCGCGTTGTGGGTTGGTTTACCACTTCTAATCTCTGATTTGGATGAGAAATGCGCTCTGGTTCTGAGCTCTAGTTTTTTTCCCTTTTTTAAATAGCGCATTTCTCATTCGGCGAATTTGTTCGGTATCAGTTTTTCAGATCATTGCATGTTTGAAAACTTCTTATTATTGCGTTTTTTGCGGCAAACATTTCAACTCACACTTGCCTCAAAAGCGTGCCATATCTACCAATATTACTTTTGCCTCATTCCTTTGGCAGTTTGAAGCCATTCTTCGCATCTCTATCTCTGATACTGTCATTTTTTGTATTTGTTTCATCTTAATCTAATTTTCTCTGACGATGCCAATTCCTCTTCCTCTGCCCGTATCTCATTGATCTTTCATTTTTCTCATATGGGTATCTCCCTTTTTCCTTCAAATCTCCCCCTGCACTTCTTATTCGCAACTGGGTTTTCGTCATATGGATCTGTCTTGGCTAATTTATGTGGAAATTTCAAGGTCAAAAGTAAGGGGGATGAGAGTGTCTGGAGCTATGGCTGGGTTCAACATCAACCAAACCTTCGTCTTTTTCTTCTACCTTTTTTTTACCTTCGCCGCCGCTGGGTCAATTGGTAGGGATATGGTATTAGATACAGATACAGAAAACAAGCAAGCCAACTCCGCACCAGAATTTATTAAGTTGAACCAGATACAGAAAACAACAGATATTGGGATAAAGACATGGGCAAAGAAATAACATTTTGTTTATATATATGAAGCAAATGATTAAGGTAGCAAGCAAAATTGGTTAGGTAAAGCCATATTTAGCTTTCTATAGCACCTTTTTAGCTAATAATACTCTGCAACGGTACATATTTGGATGAGCGGTCACGATATGCTCGTTGTGGGTCACGATATACTCGTTGTGGGTTGGTTTACATTACTAATATATGATTTGGATGAGAAATGCGCCTGGTCATAGAATGAACCGCTAACTTATCGATTGAACTTGAATGACTTCTTCTCAGGTCCTTGCGGGGCTTTCACTTACTTTCATTAGATGTAATCATTGTTTTGTTTATCCGCAATCGTACCCTTCCAAACACTCTTCATTCAGAAACAATGTTGATTTATGATTTCAAACGTTAGTATATTAATATTGATATATTTCATATATTTATATGTGATGTCTGCTTTATATCTTCCCTTGCAAAAATTATTTGAACCTTCCATGCCATGATTGAGTCATATCTGATATTAAGCTTACTTGTGTTGCAGAAACTGTTATTGTCGTTGTAGTTTTAAAGTACTCGTCAGCAGACTGGGCACTAGAAGGTAGAGACCCTGCCTGCCAGTTCTTTGTTCATGGTTGAGTTGTATTACAGATCCCCGGCCAAGGATAATTTCAATGTAAAACTTGTCTTCATTTTTTTTTATCCTCCCCGGTTTTAATTCTCTGTTTCAATGTTTTAACCTGTTATATCCGTCAAACTATCTTACCATCTTGAAGCCTTTGCTCTCTTGCTTGTTGAAGGGATTATCTCCACACAGGCTGCATTCCAGCAATTATTCACAGAGATTTGAAGAGCAGTAACATCTTTCTTGATAGGGGCGGGCGTGCAGGCAAAGGTTTCAGACTTTGGTCTGTCAAAACTTGTAGTACATTACATGGAGCCTCCCATGTGTCCAGCGAAGTTCAGGCATGTTGGATATGTGGATCCAGAGTGAGCCCTTATCCATCTATTTTAAATTTTCTTTGTTGCTTGAGACCAATTTGAATTGAGTAAATAAACGCCTTAAAAGTCATTAAAAAAAGTGATATTCCTTAAAAAAGTTTGTTCTTATATTTTTTTCAAGTACATACATATATATATATATATAAACTCAGTCAATTTTTTTAACTAGAACCCGAAACCAACAATGGTTGGCTTGTGTCACCCCTCTAGACCTCCCTTGATTTGCAAAATATTTGTTTTAAAAAGAAACCTAAAACGATCCAAACCCATTACCAAATTTGACTTGGATTGGTTTTCAGTCCAACTTGCTCAATGTATGTGTTGCTTTAAATCGACACAAATGGCATTGTTTAACACGCATTTTTATTTAGCCTTACCACATCCTGCATGCCAAGATATATTTACTTTGACCACGGTGTGAATTTGTACTCAAACCTATCAAAGGAAATGGAAGATTGGGCATACTACTTGGAGTTGTAGAATAGAATCTAATTTTAGGATAGGTTGCACCTCAGCCCGTTTCATAGAGGTTTTTGTTTTTACTTAAAACCAGTTTCCAAAGCTCACGCTCTTTATTGCAATATTATGCCTAACGGGTCGTATATGGAGTGGAGCGGATTGCTCAACCAGCATCGAACTGCTCAAGTTCTGCATTTGGCCCAGTTGCTGTGAAGTCCAATGAAAGCAAAGCAGGTTTCACTTCCAGTAGATCCCCCCCCCCCTCTGCACTTCTTATTCTCAACTGGGTTATCGACATATGGATCTGTCTTGGCTTATTTATGTGGAAATTTCGACAACTGGGTTTTCAGTACCAATATTCGTTGCCCTTCTTCTGTTCTTTATCTTCTACCCTTTTTTACCTTCGCCGCCGCAGGGTCGATTGGTAGGGATTAAGGATATGGACATATGGTATTAGATACAGAAAACAACCAAGCCAACTCCGCACCAGAATTTATTAAGTTGAACCAGACACAGAAAACAACAGATATTGGGATAAAGACATGGGCACAGAGGTCAAAATTTATGCTCCTATGAAATATTAAAACAATTTAAATTTTATAACCATTAATTTAAATAATTAAGTAATACGTAGAGGTAAGTAATTAAATGAAGGGAGGGTGAACTGGCCGCGAAATTTTGTTTAGCGAAAGTATAGGGTATGTTTCTCGCTACAGAACATCGGCACCAGTGGTCTAGTGGTAGAATAGTACCCTGCCACGGTACAGACCCGGGTTCGATTCCCGGCTGGTGCAAGACTTGAGCGTTGACGATATGCGCGTTGTGGGTTGGTTTACCACTTCTAATCTCTGATTTCGATGAGAAATGCGCCCAGTTTCTGAGCTCAAGTTTTTTTCCTCTCTCCTTATTTTTAAAATATTACCCATAAAATTTTCCAAACCAAAAAAAAACTTTATTTATCTTGATTATTTATTTCAAAAAAAACACACGAACATTTTTATAATATAATTATAAAAAGAGATTAATACTAGAAAATCAAATGAAAGAATTATCCGCTCATATATTTTATTTTATATTCATTTAAATATTAATATAATTTCACTAATTTACATTACATTCTTTATTACACATCAATGTAAAACAAAATATATAACAAAAGTACATATGTCCAATTTGGATAAAATGAATCTAACACCAGTAAATGTCGAGCTTTATACAACACCACAAAATTACATATGATTTTATTCGCATCATTCAAATTCTAGGTTCAATCCAACAAGCCTCATTAGGATAAGTGCCTTAATTAAGTTAGAATCTCCAAAGGAATCTACCTAACATTCACGCCTTTAAAGCAAGGTAATATTAAGTTATAATATACTTACCATACCCTACCCTACCCTTATTAGCATTGACTTGAAGAACATGACCAAAATTTAGATACTAACGCACTTGACTGTGCTCAAATCCAATTTAAAACGAAAAAATTATGATTATAGTATCATAGCTAAGTTTTCACTGGAGATAAATTTATCACTCTGTGGAGAAAATCGATATATTTGCATTGCTGAGATTTATGGATTAATAACTTAGTGATCAAACAAGCATTCATTGGTATATTTTAAAGAAATAAAAATTCCTAGAAGTGTTTTAAAGGCAAAATGATGTAATAACAATATCAGCTCATTGTAGAATCAAATGCAGGACTCCACATCTTTACCAGATTCAACTGTTGAAACATTAGTGATCCAATTTAGTTTTTCATGCTCTAATTCATAAAATTTTGTTACGCATGCCATCCTTTCCATATGCCTCTTCCATAACAGAGTAGGTCGTAGAGTTTGGAGGACAATGCTTTTCTGTCATCCTCTTAAAGACTATCCATCTCGGTCAAATCATCTGCCCTTGCACACGCTGAAATAACTGCATTATAAAACAAAGTGTTCTCCGGTACCTCCAGCTTTCCAGCCAATCGAACAATACCTACCACCCGGTTGAATAGACCTGCATTGGTATATCCATTAATAAGACAGCAGAATGTTTTGGTGTCTGCTCTAATCTTCTCAGCACGCATCTGATCAAATGTATACTTCATGTGGGTTGCATCCCCAACATCCAAAAATGCCTCGATCACATTGTTATAAGTTGACGTGGTCCAACGAAAAGATAGTTTACTCATGTATTCCATCACTAATAACATCTTATCATACATGTTAACGAATGTATGTGCATTCATTGTATTTCCAGCCTTTCGAAATGACTTATTGACAAATTACTAAAAGTGCAAAACATTCCTTGTATTTTCAACGACAACGAAATAAACAACAAAATAATTTCAGCAAAAGAAAATAGCATGAGTATTGTAGCAAATCTTTCTCCTGACTTTAATTTAAACTGTTAAAATGTGTTTATTTTATACAACAGGAAATAACAATTAAGTGATTGCTTATTAAAACTCAGAGCTGTGATCCAATCCGTCATATCTTTCAAACCACGTGACCAGAAATGGTCAAGATGCCTTTTCCATTAATTGTATGGGGCTCAGAATGTTGGTTTTGCTTGTCTCGACAACGCATCCATTCATGACCATTTCTTCCAACATGAAATGGGCCTTCTCCAAATGAAACATGATATCTAGTTCACACTGCATAGTTAAAAAGATAACAAATAAGAAAAACACAAAGTTCAAGGAGGTAGCAGTAAAGACCTGTTAAACAATAAAATTATATAATTAAAAGACTTACCACATTGCCAAAATGTCGGTCCATGGTTTCAACTAACAGGTGTATGAATTCCAAAATCGCAAGCTCATTCTGCAAAATCACCAAAAATAGGGGGAAATTCGAGACCTTTTATTGACATTTTTTTACAGGCAACTTAATATAGTCTATTTTATTTTTGATCATCTTAATATAGACAATAGATCATCCACTTCCACTAGGGTATCAACTAGACAATCTCACGGCCCACAAACGCCATAGTAGATCCTGTCTTAAAAGTTTTCAATCACTGGGATTTGTAAGCAGCTAAAGCTGATTGCTTTATTGTTTACCTATTCTGCCCAAAAATATGATAAGCTAAAGAATATAATGTTGAAAATATGATTGACATTAATGTAGACTGTAGAGTACCCTTTGTTAGGGTCAATTGAAACTGAGGGTTCATAAACAGCTGCATCATTGTGAGGGCCCCATGGAGAATATAATGTCAGCTGCATCATTGTAGTGGATTTCTGATTTATCCAGTGGTTATAGGCTTTTCACATTAAATATTCACCTTCTGTTATGATTTTAGTAAGCTAGAATGTTCGACAAAACTTAACACCTTCCCCACTAAAACCCTTACGGACTTATTACGCATGTTGAACCAGTGGTTATGGACTTGAGGCGGTTTTAGTAAGCTGAAGTGTCCACTGTCCAATGTGGATTCCCCTCCTTTATGTCTAATGTGACAAGTCACGATGCTATAAGAAACACCTGGCATTGACAGAATCCATCCAGCCACTTGAAAAACACAATCTGATATTTTGGGTAATCTTTGTAAACAAAATCTTACATAATTTGAAGGGGAATTGGGTTTTTCTAGCAGAAATCAACAGCATTATTTTTAAGGCAACCTTGAAATCTGGATTTTGAGAACAAGCCACTTTGATACTATTAAGGAAAACAAGGGGAAAGTATGAGCAGATCTAATCTTGACAGAACACAATTGTAACAAGACCCTACTAGAATTCAAATGAGCGTATCTACAAAAATTGGCATTACAATGTAATGCAAGCAATGCACATCATAAGGTTGAGTTAATTCATCAATAGAAATATTATAATATGTGCGATCAATGGTCCTCAGTTACCTAAAAATTAATCATACATGGAGAGACAACAGTAATTACCTCATCATTGTCCACCCCAACCAAGAAAAATAGTGATGCATAGCGCCTGTAGACAATCTTGTAGTTCCGATGCTCAACAAATGAACACTGCTCTCACATGCAGAGAATACCAACAAGGAAATTTTAATATTTCTATTGAATAATGAAGGATGATAATACAAGAAAAATCAGTTCGCTATTAATCAAATTCGCCTTAATATTGATAAAAGTAAAATGGTAATGTGATCAAGAAACAGGAGAATAAGATCAGCAGAACTGCTGCAGAAGATGCAGCTTAGCATACAAAAATAAGATACATACGGGCCAACAAAGATATAAGCAAGGAAGGAGACAAAGCACAAACATATTGCAACGCATACATGGGCATTAAGTTAAGTAGGTAACTGTCGTCAGAAAAATCAAGCTCCTAAGAACTTAGAAATTTACTGTCTTTACCTATACTTCTGAGGCAAATGGCATGCGATTGCACTGAATTTCAATGATAATTTTACGAAGGTTTTCAACAGATCATGGTGCATTAAAAAACAAAAATAACCCAAAATACTGGATAATATGAAAAGTTCAATCCACACGAGTAATGGGTGATTAGATATCTGATAATGGCATTTAGGGCATATAAAGATTTTAGTTTCTTAATTCTATTCTTCAAATAAAACACAGAGATAATCAGCACACAACTCATCAGTAATTAGAATCCAGAAACTGGAATTCAGGGAGAGAATTGAACGTTTTTAGCTTTTTGATTGTGTTCATAAAATAAAAAATCTATATAGTAATTAATTTGGGCCTATCATATCTGCTTGGGTATGAAAATGCAAGGTTATATGCAGCCATGATACACTTTCGTAAGGCTCCTCAAATTCAAGTAGATTTTGGGTATTGAAGCGAATCCACTCAGCCCAAATCAGATCACGTAAAATCAATAACAAGAATCCAAAACAGTCCTCTAAAAGTAAGATAGTTGAACCAGAAAGCACCGCCCAAGGGTGCCTAGGATTCGTATATGAGCATCCACTGTTTTTTTTTTCCTGAATTACATCCACCCTCATTCCCAATCTTCCTTCCCAGGTGAGAGCATACGAGGGAGTGACCGAATGGCTCAATGGTGAGTTCCGGTGGGACTTACATCATCCGATCGAACCTCTTTCTTGCACAAGATTCAAGGAAGTAACGGTTGTTCTTTCTTGAGGATAGGCAAGGTTTGGAACCCTAACTCCTTGGTGAAATTAAGGACACTGGAGGGAGAACTTGACAGCCGTTCGCCTTTACTTGATACCTCCATAGGAGGATTGGTTCCATAGAGTGGGAATGAAAGGTCTTCCCCAGATAGCGAGCGCTATTCTCAAGGAGGGTTGAGCATTACTACTTGCAAGTTCCTGAGAATAGCAAAAAAAGTAGACTCCCCTTCGCAGTTTGCATTGAGAATGATCTTGAAGCCTCCCAATAGAGTACGAAATCGTGCTCCGTTTCCTTAGAATTCAACACGACCCGTTTTAAGGATGAATGATCAACCAATAAATCAATCTCGGTCGAACTGGACCAATTTAAGGAGCCCGAAAAAAAAAAAAGATTAAACGATCCTGGGCGAGGGTGAGAGAGAGAGAGAGAGAGGGAGAGGGAGAGACCTGGAGCTCGTTGCGGGCGAGACACTTGCGGACGATTTCGCCTTCGAGAGCTCGCCGTTCTTGAATGGTGAGGTATTCGTAGTACTGAGCCAGACGGGTTTGACCCTGCTTGTTCACCATTAATATGAATCGAATCCCCATTCTTCTTCACCTTCTTCTTCTTCTTCCACCTCCAACTTGTTCCTCGGCAGCAGAGAGCAGACCAGAGAGACGTAAGATCGGAGAGAAGCAAAGGGCTGTCGTATTATGTCCAACTTTTCTGATTTCTGTGTCCGCGCGGCCGTGGGTGCGACGGACGAAGGTTGAAGCAGATGAATGAAAAGGAGGAGGAGATCTAAGCGAAATCAATCCGTCGACGTGCCGTCGCAGCAAGTTCTAAACAAACTCTACTATGTTATTTGTTTTTTTGACATTTATTATTAATTTTCCATATATTACTCTATCACTTTTTATCTCCTCAAGTTAAAATTTTATTATATTATAAATATAATAAAATATATTATTTTAATAAAAATAAAAGTTAAAATAATTATTATTATCAGAGGAAAAAAACAAAAAATTACTCAATTATTCGCATATAAAAATAAAATATATTATTATAGATGCTCTTAAGTAAATTATATTGATTTGTGAAATCGTTTATATTTATATCACTAAGACAGAATTTAATATAACATTTATGTGGGTTGTTAAATTTAAATATAAAATTAAATTATAAATTATTTATAAATTATATATTTCATATATATCTTGTATTAATGTGTGTGTATAAATATATATATATATATGTGTGTGTGCGCGCGCGTGTGTGTGTCGGTTTTAATTTCACAAATTAAGTTGTTAAAGGTTTTTATTGGTGAAAGTTTGAATTAAATAATAGATCACATTCAAGCACCATGACAAAATGATTGATTAGATGCTTTTATTACTTTTATTTACTATTATTTAATTCTATCAATAATTTACAATTTAATTTGTTTACTATCCTCAAACTTATAAAATTATTTACTCTCATAGTTTCGTTTAAAAAAACAAAAATTTATTTATAGTTACATTTTATGTAATGTTATTATAAATTTAAAAGGTTTCTTTATGTGATGCTCGAATAATTTTTAACCTCCAAAACTCTCTAAAAGTGTCTTAGTCAAATTAATAAAACACATGGCAATCAATCATGCATGCCTCTCTCAATCACATTTGGTCGACTGAGTATATTATTTCATACTATTAAGCCTTCTAATAGACTGTACTGATTGTTTATTTCATCCGATCAACCATGTCAACTGTTATACAATGATTTTGAATTCAAAACCTCAATTCTAAACATCATTCTATATTGCATCGTGTAATATTATATGTCTCACGTAATTTTATTTTCACAAGCAAGTGTCAGATCAATTATTTAAAAACATTTAATAAATAATTCAATTAAACTATGGTGTCAATAGGATACTCAACATCAATGGCAATTAATAGACAATAATCATAAAATTGACTGAATTTGATAATTAGGGAATTAGATATATTTTAATTTTCATCATCATTATCATTTACAGGTTAACTTATACTCCATTTCATATTATTATAAGATTTCCAAAGGTGTATAAAATGCATGAGTTGAAAATGAAATGATCATCCACTAAATAAATACTCACATAATATTACTTAATATTCGACTTATCAAAGAATAATCTAATCAGTTTGATTTTAAATTAAAACTACTACACTTTTTTGGGAGGTGACTGCTACACCGACAGATTTTTTTTCCCATCTGGTTAACATTGTAGTCTGTAGACACGGACCGCAGAGGATAGTAAATATATGGTGTCGAGGATAATTTTGGCGCTTGCCTGGTTAATTTGACTGATGTTGGGTGGATCACAGAACAGTTCATATGCACAGTCGTCATATAAAATGCGTCGAAGAGTGCATGTGCATTGCCACGTCACACAGTTGCCTTCCCACTGTACAAATTGATGGAACCGGACCATCAACTGGTTTCGTACCCCACCCGGCCCCCCCCCCACCTCTCTCACGCACGCACCCCCCCCCACACACACGCGCGCGCGCGTCTCTCTATCTCGATCGATCGATTACTGTCATCTTCTTCTCGCCTCGAATCCCCCAGGGCATTGGTGAAGCCTCTGTTCTCCCTAGGGTTAGGGTTTTCCAGCTCATCGATTGAGGCATGGCAGGCAACACTGTGCTCTCTGACGACGAAGGTCTCGCTCCCAAGCCCTAATCGTTCATTCATGTTGTGGATTTTGTGCGAATCGCGTCCCTTGTTTCGCTCGATTGTTGTTTTGTTATCGTTGTTTTCGTGCACGCAGATGAGGTCGGTCCCTTGGATGACGAACGAGAACCCCACGAGGCCGACCGGAGTAGGGCTCGCGTTGATGATGAAGACGAAGACGAGGAAGATGGTGCGAGCTTCGTTTTCTCATGATTTTGGGTTTTCAGTTTAAAAATTTTCGAATGCTTTAGAGTTCTCGAGCCTGTCTTAGAAATTAGTGGTCTGGGCTGGATTAGGGTTTTCATATGTTCGTCAAACACAACTGTTTGTTTTGATGAAATTGGCTGGTGATATGTTTTAAGCTATCCTGAAACTGTGCTTGATTCCACTTGTACATATGGGGTGGGGATTGGGTTGAGCTATATGCTTATTTCCAAATCAATATCTAACATTAAGTGTGTTGTACACTCCCCCCTATCTTTTCGGGGTTGATCTTATCATGCTGCATGCAATGATCATTACTGTCATATACTATTCTCTGGACTCACGGGTTCAATTGCTCGTTTTTTGTATTATCTGGAAAGAGAGAAATTATAAACAAAGTTCATGCATATTTTCAATCGGATATATGGTTTAGTGGTGAAACTAATGAATATTTGATCTTGTGGGATTTTACTCTCGGACATTTCTTACTACTGAAAATGAGCATTTCACATTCTGTTTTTGAGCAGAAGATGGACAGGATTTTTACGAGAAGGATGGATTCATTGTAGACGATGAAGAAGAAGAACAGGAAGAGGAGGAAGAGAGTGATGAGGAAAGACGGAAAAAGAAAAAGCGAAAGAAAAGGCAATGTCTCTCTCGTTTAACTTATTATTTTGCGATAGTTTTAATTTTTTATTCTTCAATATTTGTTTATTTAAATAAACGTGTTCTTGACCATTTCAGAGAGTCAGAAAAAAACTATACTCTTGATGAAGATGACTATGAGCTCTTAGAGGATAACAATATTCCTGGATTTCATCGGCTAAAAGCAGTCAGTGTTGCTACCTATCTGTTTTCTTAACACCCCCCGCCCCCCACTCAGACACACACACCCAAAAAAAAAACTGAATTTAACACTTTTTATTTCTATTATTTGTTTGATGCATAAACAGGAAAGTAAAAAGTTCAAGAGGCTGAAAAAAGCTCAGCGGAGCAATGAAGAGGGGCATTCTGAATTTTATGACGAGGAAGAATATGATGGAAGTGGGAAGGGTGGGCGAACAGCTGAGGAGAAGCTCAAGCATAGCTTATTTGGTGATGATGAAGGTGTATATTATCACTTCTTCCACACTTTGGTTACTGGTTACTGATTTTAGCGCTAACGTTACATGCATTATCTCATGGTCTTTGCCTACTATTGACTTATGATTTGTTGTATAGGACAACAACTCGAAGATATTGGTGAATATGATGAACGACCGGAAGAGGGTGAGGATGCTGACATGGGAGATGATGATGAGATGGCAGACTTCATTGTGGAAGACGATGATGATGGACATGGTGCTGTTGTGAGGTATAGTTATGTGATATGTGTGTGTGTGTGCGGCACTGGCTGGTATTCTAATTTTATTGAATAAACACATTTGATAGTCGGAAAAAACCAAATAAGAAGTCCAGATTGGGGGCACCTGGAGTTACATCATCTGCTATTCAGGAAGCTCAAGACATTTTTGGTGATGTTGATGAGCTTTTGGATCGTCGCAAGCAGGGCTTGGATTCAGGGGAATTGAAGGAGAGGAGGCTCGTGGATGAGTTTGAACCAATTGTTCTTTCTGAGAAGTATATGACTGAAAAGGATGATAGGATTAGGGAGATTGATATTCCAGAGAGAATGCAGGTTGTGCTACAAAATATTAGACATTCTGCTTATATTCTGATGTTGCCCAAGTGTATCTGCCTAATAGCATGGGTTCTTTTTTACTCTTGTTTTGTTAGATATCTGAAGAAAGCACTGGTCCTCCTCCAACAGATGATATTACTAGTGTAGCAGAAGAAAGTAGCTGGATAAACAGTCAGCTTGCAACTACTATGGAGTGTTTGTCGGGCAAGACTGGCACACAAACAGCTGACAAGGACCACAATTTATCAATAACCAATGATGATGTCATGAGATTTTTGGAATTCATGCACACACAGAAGTTGGATGTTAGTATTGTCTTTTTTCACACTGTTGAACTGAAATTTTTTCAATACACTTATATACCTTTCTTCTAGGTTCCTTTTATTGCAATGTACCGGAAGGAGGAGATCCAGAGTCTTTTAAAGGACACAGAACAAGAAGAAGGGGATGAAGAGAATCAGGACAAATTTGTGAAAACGCCTAAACTGAAGTGTCACAAGGTTCTATATTGGTTTCTAAGATTGGAAGTGCATTTCACTAACCTGTAATTTGAAATACGAAAGCACATTGATCAATTTTTATTTTACTTTTTTCAGATGCTATGGGTGATCCAGGATTTGGACAGAAAATGGTTGCAACTTCAGAAACGGAAGAATGCACTCCGACTATATTACCAGAAAAGATCCGAAGAAGAAACTCAAACAATGTATGATGAAACAAGGCTTAATTTAAATCGGCAGCTTTTTGAATCAATTCTAAACTCATTGAAGACTGCTGAATCTGAAAAAGAGGTTGATGATGTCGACTCAAAATTCAACCTGCATTTTCCTCCTGGTGAGGTAGGCCTGGAAGAAGGACAGTTCAAGAGACCCAAGAGGAAATCTCAATATAGTATCTGCAGTAAGCAAGGTCTATGGGAGGTTGCCAGCAAGTTTGGCTACAGCTCTGAGCAGTTCGGATCACACATATCTTTAGCAAATGTGGTAAGTTTTTTTTATATAAATTGCTATTGTATTGTGTAAAGTTTAATATTTTACTTGATTTGATTACAGAGCGAAGAATTAGAGGATGCAAAAGAAACCCCAGAAGAGATGGCCTCAAAATTTACATGCGCAATGTTTGAAACGCCCCAAGCTGTGCTGAAAGGTGCCAGGCATATGGTATGCAATTGTGTTATATTGCTTCACAGCATCAATTTATTTATTTATTTATATATATTTTTTGCCGGCAGAGACGTATTAATGAATTATGTAAAGGTGAGATAAATGGCATAAAGAGTGCTGATCTTCATTTCAATAGCTTTTTCCTGCTGCAAATTTGCATACTTTTCTAGGGTTGAAAAATTTTAGAAGTCATTTCAATAGGGCCCTGTTTCAAGATGATAAAGGTTTGACAATAAATTTAATCTCCTTAGCTGGTGTTCTTAAAAAATAATTCTAAAATTAGAATTAAATAATTAAACCTAATTTATAATCTCTTTAGTCTTTATCCTGTTCCTTTGTCATTGGTTTATGATTTTGGTAAACATAGTTTCTATAACATGTTCCAGGCAGCAGTTGAGATCAGTTATGAACCTTCTGTCAGGAAACATGTTCGCAGTACCTTTATGGATAACGCCGAATTAACAACAATACCAACAGCTGATGGGAAATTGGTTATAGATTCTTTCCATCAGTTTGCCGGGGTTAAGTGGCTATGTAACAAGCCTCTAACTACAATTAAAGATGCCCAGTGGCTCCTTATACAGAAAGCTGAAGAGGAAAAGCTTCTCAAAGTTACTATCAAGCTACCAGAAGCTAGTTTGAATAAGTTAATCAGTGACTTCAATGAAAACTATCTCAGTGATGGGGTTAGTAAATCTGCTCAACTGTGGAATGAACAGAGGAAGCAGATACTGGAAGATGCAATTTATAATTTTCTCCTTCCTGCAATGGAGAAGGAATCAAGATCCTTGTTGACCACCCGAGCGAAAATGTGGTTACTTTCAGAATATGGAAAGGTTTTATTGGACAAAGTCTCTGTTGCCCCATATCAACGGAAGGAAAGTGATGTTAACTCAGATGATGAAGCTGCACCTAAGGTTATGGCCTGCTGTTGGGGTTCTGGGAACCCCGCAACCACTTTTGTCATGTTAGATTCATCAGGGGAGGTGCTGGATGTGTTATACACTGGATCTCTCACTGTACGTTCGCAAAATGTTAATGATCAGCAGCGTAAGAAAAATGATCAACAGCGTGTTAAGAAGTTCATGACGGATCACCAACCACATGTTGTTGTTCTGGGTGCTGCAAACTTGTATTGCCCACGATTGAGGGATGATATATATGAGGTAAATCCCTTCAATTTAAAATTTCATGTTTTGATATTCTTGTTCAAATATTTGACAATCTTTTCCTTTGTTGCCATATGGCAATGAAGCAAATTTTGTTCACCCATCTCTGTAATGTCATAAATATTTTTGGCTGATCCACCACTTATTTGGAGTGATTGCCTTTGAAGTATTAATGGCATCATGACATGACTGGTTCAGCAAATATGGAGATGTCAACAGCGTGTGTGTATATATATAGTATTTTCTTTTCTCATTTGACAAAACTGTTGTTTTGTGTTTCCCTCCAGATTATTTTTAAGATGGTGGAGGACGATCCTAGAGATGTTGATCCAGAAATGGATGGTATAAGTGTTGTATATGGGGATGAATCCATCCCGCGTCTTTATGAAAATTCTCGAATTTCATCTGATCAGCTACCTACTCAGAAAGGTAAATGTTTGCCATCTTTTTGTTTGAGATTTCAGATTGTGGAACTTTTTAATCTGATTAACCATTCTCATATATTTCTAGGTAATGTTAAGCGGGCTGTGGCTCTTGGTCGTTATCTTCAGAATCCACTGGCTATGATCACAACATTATGTGGACCTGGGAGAGAGATAACATCATGGAAACTTCACTCCTTGGATAGCTTCCTCACCCCTGATGAGAAGTTTGGAATGGTTGAACAGGTTTTGGTGGATGTCACAAATCAAGTGGGTCTTGATATCAATTTGGCTGCAAGCCATGAATGGCTATTTGCTCCTTTACAGTTTATTGCTGGTCTTGGACCCAGGAAGGCAGCATCTTTGCAGAGATCTCTAGTGAGGACCGGAACAATTTTCACTCGAAAAGACTTCGTGACATCACATGGACTTGGTAAGAAGGTTTTTGTCAATGCAGTTGGTTTCTTGCGTGTTCGTCGCAGTGGAGTGGCTGGTACCAGCAATCAATATATTGATTTATTGGATGACACTAGAATACACCCAGAATCATATGGTCTTGCACAGCAGCTGGCCAAAGATATTTACAAGGAACAAATTGGAGGTGGTGTAAATGATGATGATGACGATGAGGACGAGATGGAGATGGCAATAGAACATGTAAGGGACAACCCAAGCAGCTTGAAATCCATTAATTTGAGGCTCTATCTTGAACAAAAAAAGCGTTTAAATAAGCGAGATACGTTTCATGATATACTTTTGGAATTGATACATGGCTTTCAAGATAGGCGGAAACCGTATGAAGAACCTAGTCAGGATGTAGAATTCTACATGATTTCTGGTGAAACTGAGGATACTCTGGCAGAAGGAAGAGTTGTTCAGGCAACGGTTCGCAGGGTGCTAGGTTCAAAAGCATTTTGTTCACTCGATTCTGGATTGACAGGAATACTTGCAAATTTTGACTATTCAGATAAGCTACCTGGAAAATCTGGTGGCTCCAGCGAGGCTGTTGATTTGACAGAAAAGCTAAGCGAAGGGGACCTTTTAACCTGTACTATTAAGAGTATTCAAAAGAATAGGTATCAGGTTGATCTTTGTTGTAAAGAAGGTGAAACAAAGAACAACCGGTATCAGAATCTTGATCCCTTTTATCGTGAGGACCAGAAGACTTTTGATGAAGAGAAAGAAAAAGCTCGGAAGGATAAAGAGCTTGCAAAGAAATATTTTAAGCCAAGAATGATTGTTCATCCTCGTTTTCAGAATATTACAATAGATGAGGCTACGGAGGTTCATTCGTGATAACCCTTTATATCAGCATCTTATTCCTGTCTGTTGATTTGAACTCATTTATGATTTGAGATTTGACTTTTGAATATATTTGACTCTAAATATATTTTGACATAGAATTTCATGTGCGGACTGCATAGGGGTTTTAGGCATTGGCAATGTACGTATAAATAAGAGTTAAGAATAGTTAGTGGCAGGAGAGTATATACTGGCCACTTTTGATTAACCTGTTGATTGGGATGTTTAAACTACTGAGATTTGTTGAAATATTTATCCATCTCTTTTATCAACTTCCTCATAACAGTATTGTCTAGTAAATTACTTTAGAACAAATAACACCTGATTCTGATGTGTTAATCTTGTCTTGTAATGGAAGATATATCTACATAAAGTTTGTGAGTTATTTGCACTGATAGTTGTTTATTGACACAATTATGCAATTATGTTTGCATAATTAAAACAAGAACAGAATCACATCTGAAAAGGCTCCTAAATGGATTGTGGGTGCCATGAGATTAAGCGACAAAACTAGTAGTAGACAGATGATCATTTTATCAAAAACATTTCTACATTAGCCTTTTTATTGTCAAGCTTGGCTTGAATGAATTTGTTTAATTTCTTACTGATTTGGCTATGATGTGGCCTATTTTACGATTTTTGTCGACCCCCAATATCTTAGGTAGTTATGGTGCTGATATTCATTCTTCATTTCATACTTAAACTGCATTAAATTTTTTGCTAAGAGTGCTGAGACTTCCCAATTATGTTGACAGCTTTTGTCTGATAAGGAACCAGGTGAAAGTATTATCCGTCCCAGTTCTCGTGGGCCTTCTTTCTTGACTTTAACTCTCAAGGTGTATGACAGTGTTTATGCGCATAAAGACATAGTTGAGGGTGGGAAGGAGCACAAGGACATTACAAGCCTGCTCCGCATTGGTAAGACCTTGAAAATTGGGGAGGACACATTTGAGGATTTAGACGAGGTGAGTGTTTTCTTTCTGGAGTTATAGTTTTTGGAGCAGCTCAGGATGCTTTCTATCTAAAACTTTCAAAACTAATTACATAATTCTATCTATTGCAAGTTTTTGAGGTTTTTGTTAAAAATGCTTAGTCTCAATGGTTATTAATTTTTTGAAAATGTGCCAATAATACATTTTATTTATAAAAGGGCATACATTCCATTAACAATGCCAATAATAAATTTTATATGTCAGTATAATAAAAGTTTCCATTCTGAACAACTTTTATTTATTAAAGGTTATTCCATTCTAAATAAATTTTAAATAAGTTTCCATCCTGAAATGTGCCAATAATAAACTTTATTTATTAAAGCTGCCATCCTAAGTAACTACTGCAGAAGCAGAATATTGAGCTTTGAAGGCTCATGTACAAAGAATGTTGTTTTTTGTTTTTTTGCAGTTGGCCTCTCACTTTCAGCTTTGATTGTTTTAAATGCAGGTAATGGATCGATATGTTGATCCCCTGGTGACTCATCTGAAGGCAATGCTGTGTTACCGGAAGTTCAAAAAAGGTTCTAAAGCAGAAGTTGATGAACTTCTAAAAATTGAAAAAGCCGAGTTCCCTTTGAGGATTGTTTATTGTTTTGGCATTTCTCATGAGCACCCTGGCACATTCATCCTAACTTACATACGAAGTTCAAACCCTCACCACGAGTACATTGGTCTGTACCCAAAAGGGTTCAAGTTTCGGAAAAGGATGTTTGAGGATATCGATAGGCTTGTATCATATTTTCAGAGGCATATTGATGACCCCCCACAAGAATCTGCTCTATCAATGCGTTCGGTTGCTGCTATGGTTCCATTGAGGAGCCCTGCAACTGGGGGTTCTTCAGGGGCTGGTAGTTGGGGCGGTTCTGCCAGCAACAATGAAGGTGGTTGGAGGGATAGATCTGCTACACCAGGATCTAGACCTGGTATTTTTATTTTTTAACCGATTTGATATGCTAATTTCAGTGGGGGATATTCAAAGCACTTTTAAGTTCATTTTGCATTAACTTTTATCTATTGATTGATTTATAGGGCGGGGCGATTACAGAAATAGTGGCAGGGATGGAAATTCGAGTGGAATACCTCGACCCTATGGAGGGCGCGGTCGGGGCAGGGGTAGCGGTGATCACACTGATTCTGATTATGGTACTCCGAAATGGGGTTCAGGTTCGAAGAAGGGAGATGATGGATTAAGCAGCTTCCCAGGTGCGAAGGTTCGTAATTCACCAGGTAAAGAAGCTTTCCCTGGCGGTTGGGGAAGTGGTGGAGATGGTGCCAGTGGTGGTGGCGGCAGCAGCTGGGGCGGTGGCAGTGGTGGTGCTAGTGGTGGTGGTGGTTGGGGAGGTGCAGCTGGTAGCAGTGGCTGGGGTAGTGGTGGTGGCGCTGGAGATGCCGATGCCGGTAATTCTGGTTGGGGCAACAGTGGTGGCAGTGGTTCTAACAAAAATTTGTCACAAGCACCATCACATAATGGGTGGTCTGGAGGTGGTGGTGGGTGGTGATGGCTGACTACCCTATCTTTGTTTGAGTCGTTATCATCCTATGGGTGCTTTCCCCACCATAGAAATTTTGCACTGTTATTCCCACCTCATCTGGCATTGGCCATCCCTTGTGTACTTATATTTTTGTTATCATCCTCATTGTCCTTTCTTCTCTGTTGGCTTATGTAGACGGGTAGGAAATTTCACAGGCAGTGTTGCAGCCCGACCCTTTTTGGTTTCTTTTATATATAAAAAGGGGACTGTAGGTTCATTTTATGTGCTGAGTCAGACACAGGTGGTTGAGTTTCTTTTTATTTATTTATTTTTAATATGGTGGCGCCTTACCTTGATTGACTATTTGAGCTCCTCCTTCCAAAGTAAAGTGAGTTATTGCGACTATCGTGCCTGGTTCTACTTGTAGTCGGTGTTAATGAGAACTTATTTGTGCTGCTGCCAGAAAAAGTTAGTTATATCTATGCCGTACCTTATTTTGTATGACAGCCAAAATCGGTCTACGGTTCAATTCTCTAAATTATTGTGTATAAACATGGTGCTAGCTTTCAGCAAGCAAATTATTTTTATAGTAATCGTTAGTGAAAGTAGCGAACTTTAATTAATATTTTTCTGAATTAATAGTTGATGCTAGATGCTAGATAAGATAGTTTTAAGTAAGGAACTTAAATTATTAATTTTATTTTAGGACCATAAGCTAGTAAAAAGTAAACGCGCATGGGAATGGAACGACAGATCAATAAACAATCTGATTGATTGACGGGGAAATTGTAACAATCTAGTTAAGTTTTGGTGGGATACGATACGAGGCGTCGCAGTTTCAGCTCACCCACGCCCAACGCCCAACCGTGAATTTAAGTTAATAAATTGAAATAAATGGGGCGCGGATAACTTTACGTTGCTCACCCAGCACAGCAGTGTAATGAAATTCCTGAAGGCCCACGGCTCACCAGCTTCTTGGTCAAAATTGGGGATCCAAGCAAATAAAAACAGTTGTTTGGGGATATTTAATAAAATAATATTCTTTAAAAAATAAAATTATTTTTAAAAAATAATAAATTTGATAAATTTAAAAGAAAAGGAAAAATTCATCACAGACAGTCATCATATAACGTACCGACAGAGATTTTAACACATTTACATTTAAATGAAAAATAGACAGTAGGAGATTACAAACACACGTGTCCTGTTTTTTAAAAATTATGGAAGTTTTAAAAGGTCTCAATAACGATTGAAGATGTCGAATAACGGCCACAACAACAAACAAACCACACCCCCCCAAGAAAAAGAAGAAAGAAAAGACAAGAAGCGAGAATGGAGGGAGAAGAAGGTAGAACGAGCGAGCGAGCGAGCAGGGCTCCAAGCACAAGGGGTCGGTCTTAAAAAGCTTTAGTCAGATGGCCATCTAGCACAAGGGCGGTTCTCTTCATGGACAGTGGTTGAGCTGCTCCCAGAAGTTCCATTACGGTGGCTCCAGCTAGAGGATCGAAATGGCCACAAAAATGACCATGGGTTCCGCCTCCCTTGGTTCCGCCTCCCGGTTCCACCATTGCCGTTGCCGCTGCCGTTATTATAACGGCTGCTTCTACTTCCAACGCTCGAACTTCGAAAGTTGTGGCTGGCCAAGTCCTGCATGGTTGGTTCGTGCCGGCAAACCGGGCAAGAATTGTGCTGAACCAGCCATGGGACAATGCAGTCCGAGTGATATATATGGCCACACGGCATTTGCCTCGCTTCAGACCCCAGCTCAAATTTCTCTTGGCAAACAGGGCAGTGGGAATCCGAACGTAGATGCTTCTGCATGATCCTAATGGTAGGCATCGCATCGATAGAAGATCTAGAAGCCGGGGGAGGACCTTGTCTGTCATTGCCGGACAGCTGTTCCAGAAGCTCTTCCAGTCCAGGACCCATGAAATAATTGGAGACGTTGCCTCGTGTGAACGCAATTCCAGGAGCCCCATTGAAAAGAACTTCAATCCCACCACCACCGGACACAACGGGAATCTGGCCACCAAATAAAAACAGAGGACCATAGCCTGATCCTTGTTCCCGAAGAGAACCCATTCTCCCTCTCATGTCATGGTTTTGATTATCCCCTGCTAATCGCTGTCTCATTTGAGCTGCAAGAGCTTCCATTGCAACAAAACTCTGATCCTGATCGTGGATGTATCGATTCAACCGAAAAAAATCTCGGGGGCTGTTGCTTGCCATATCATCCAGTTCTAAGATGAACCCCCCATTACAGTTTGGGCAAGAAGCATCTCTCCTTCGAACTTGGACTGGCCGTCTGCAGCTGTAACACCAATGTGTGCTCCTGCTAGTTGACATCCTCTAAAGCTCCCTCCTCCCTCTCAAAAGAAAGAAAAGAAAAAAATCTAAGTAGCGAGACCCAGATCTTGTCTCAATAAGCAAGTCCTTCACTAATATTTAAATGTAGAGTCTATAAATAACATATAATACATAAAATTATCAGCACTTCAGGTATTTGGCATCATAAGCTAACCGTTATATTCATTACTAAGAGCATACAGACAGACATACAATGACCTAATTTTCCTTGTGAAATTGAAAAACAATCAATTGTTTCAAGCTGAACATAAAAATAAACATACTGAAACAAACCATAGATTAAATTTCAAAAAAATGCTGAAAATGCAAAATGTTCCACAAATATGTAATAGAAATGGATTAGTCATAACTCACAAACAATCTTCGAGATGCAGGAGATTCTCACACAAGAAAGGGACTGAATTCAATGAAAAAAATAAGAAACTGAGGGGAGAGATATATGCTTCTCTAAATTGGCTCTAAATGGTGCACTCTTTCCATTAACTTTCCAAAATCATCTAGATACATATACCTAGTAGAATATGTTAATCTCAGAAATTGACATGCTTAACCAGTCCAAACCATTTTTCGAAAAACAACAAAAAAAAACTTTACTAACATACGGCCAAGGGTCGACACTCAACACTTACGGACGTTCTAATTTATGTTCTTTTTAGGAAAAATACAATTCTGATGTTGCAATGAAAATTGTTAGAAAACTATAGATATAGTGACATACTCTACAATTAGGCTGAACATACAGCGGAGCGGAGACTCATTCAGAATACCATTATACAAGTAGAACATGAAACCAGCTATAACATACCAGATTAGAATAAAACAACGATATTGAGAACCCACCCAATTAGCCTAAAGGATGGATCATGGATCTAGGTAAGTAGCATGTAAACGTGGAACTTAGTTTGAAACTCTCAAAATGAAATTAACATTGCTACGGAAGCCGATCGCTTTGTGTCTAGAAACTCCTGACCACTGGTACTCAATTTCATTTGTCCAACTGAATCTGTGACTCTAGTAACAGCTATAAATCAGTATAAGAAAATCAAAACACTAACAGCCCAACTAAGATAAAATATTTATCAGCACGAAACACAACTGTCGCCCACGACTTATCCTAAATAGATGTCCAAATTGTGAACATGTCCTTTCCTTAATTGAAAATATGAACATATAACAAATAATCATATTTATCCTCTCTCTCTCTCTCTCTCTCTCTCTCTGCAATCAATTCCAAAAGACTCATGTTTGATTTTTTTTTTCCCCTGATAAATCGTCAGCCTTAAGTTTCTCAGATTTCGCATCACTTGAACAACATAAAAAAAAAACATGAATTGAATTAGCCCAAATCAATAAACCATTTCACCAACAAAATATATTATGATTAATTCATACAAACTACGTAAAATCCTAACAAACTCCAAGAATTATATAAATGAAGTTTTTTTTAAAAAAAAAAAAAAAGAGGAAAGAAAACGTGAAATCCGAGACGCACCTTTGGTGATGAGAGACAAAGACGAACAGATCTCAGGGTTTAGAGAGACGGAGGGAGGGAGGGAGAGGAATGGAAATGAAGCAGGGAGCATCTACGGCAAAGGAAAGGTTGAGATTCGGGTAAGAGACAGATAGACCAGAAGGCAATGGGTTGACGCAAGACCTTAAAACGCGGTGGGTGCGTTTTGGGTGCAGACATTTGATCACATGTTAATGTTTTATTGCACTTAATATTATTATTAACAACAGCGTTGCAATTTATTTTAACATATCGATCGGAGTTCGTATACTCTCCATAGTCCACAGCATAATTTCATATTTTTCTAAAAAATATATATATATATATATTAAAACGGCATTATATTTATATCGAGAGAGGACCAATTGAATTAATTTACTCTTTTAAATCCAAATTTGTAAATTTTGGATTTGTAAAGGCAGTTCAGATACTGGTTTGTGTCTGTGTGTATATTTGTTGGTATATAGTTATTCAACCGGTTGGTCACAATATATATTAGATTGCATACATGTTTTTTTTTCATGTTTTTTATTTTATTAAAGTTAAATTTTATAAATCGAATTGAATTTGAAATCGTATAAAAAATATGTAATTATTTTTTATGATTGAAATCATGATTTAAAAAAAAAAACTTGACCTCACAAAAAAAATGGAGAGAGATTAAGGCAGTTCATGTAAAAAAAAAAAAGAGTTCAGAAAAAAAAATTGTGTAAAAAATAATAATAAATTTGAATTTGAAAAAGATACCAAATTTAAAAACACACACGAACCCACTTGTTTTGGACGTTTCAATAGCCGTCTAAATTTGTTACATGAGACCCACATTTTAAGTGAATGAAAATAGGGTGTCCCAAACCTATATAATCGAAGCTAATTTTAATATTATAATCGGTATTTTGTTTCTCCCAAAATACATTTGTGCTAATAATGGGCCTCTAGTTCAAATTCCTTCGTCTTACCTTAATGATAAAAGTCAAACAAGGATAGCAATGGCATCCAATAACACTAACATACCATTTCAAACTAATTTAAAACAAGTGCATGCATGATCATTATTGCAAGTCATCCAAAAACCCTGTATGTCCACTTAAGGTAATCCATATGTAGTGAAGTTGGATCAATTCATTTGAAATAATTTGAAAATACAACTTGCTATAGGGAGTTGCAATTACCACGCTATCAGGGATGAGGTAGTATACATTCATTCATTCATTGGACCGACCAAATAAAATGCATTAAAACATACCGAATGAATTCAGGTCACGTTAACACCGCTTCTGCAGCTCTTGAGTGTATGCAGAAAAGCCTTTAAAAGAAGAAAAAGGACATTCTAAAGATACAAATCAATCTTGTTAAACCAGGGCTTGCCATATTGAGGATTACAATGCTTGTGATTCTCATTCTATGGGAAATTTTACAGGCAGGTAACACAGCAGGCAATTGAAGCTCTTTTCTAACACGTTATGCGGCCCGACACCAAACTTTTAGGGATGAAATAACACTGGTTTCGAAACTGACTAATGTCCTGTAATTTCAAACTGGTGTATGGTACTTATTGGTGTGGCGAAACACCAAGTACACAGCATGTGGCTTTCTTCCATTTCCATGATGCTCCCACTAACATATGGAAACCAGAGTGCCTCAAAACTCCTTCAAGGGTGCAAAATCCCTCCCCTCCCCTCATGAGGCCAAGGAATTACTTCCCACCTGAAAAGCCATACATGCAAAAGGCTGGCAACAAAGCTTACTGCAACTTCGTACTAGACACCAAATAGATTCAATGCAACTGACAGGGGCATAATGCCACTGCAGCGAACATCATCATTCCTGCATCTTGGTGATACTCCTGCTGTGCAAATAGGGGAGCAAATTGATTTAGATATTTCAATCAGCATCACCAAGGCCATCACTTCCATCCCCTATCTTGGATATTGGTGTGAAACGAGAGCTGGATTTCTTGGTTTGTGAGGCAATTTCAGCATTCTTACGCAGGACAGCTCCTGGAGATGGGTATGGACGTTGTTGAAAAAGAGGACCCTGAAATTTAGACAACCAGAGAATGAGATCCGTTCTTGGCTAGGTCAAATGTCGACATTTCATAACATTATAGTTGGAAACATACGTCTCCCTTTAGTAGGTTTGTTACAAGCAAGATGGATAGGAAGTTGAAATGTATTTAAACGGCGTACCGTGGCAGTGGTATCAGCTGCTCGTGGTTGCACTCCTTTCAGGCCCACAACCCTGCAAACGGCAAATCAATTAGATGTTTTGCCAATAGGCTACTAAAAGATCATATCAGATGTTGTGGGGGTAAGGAACTCCTGCTAACCTAAGATTGGTAAAAAGTAGCTCAAAAGATTCTAAATATTTATAAAATTTTAAACTACGTATATGGCGATCATAGCCAACTAGGTTTAAATGTTAATCTTGATTTGCAAAACTCTTTCATCCAAATATAAAATTTTAGTGTGTTCTCAATCGTTTAGATTTTTTGACATTATAATATTAAGATATATGATTGTACACAATCAACAAATCATGGAAATTTGTTACCCTTCATTGATTTATATTATTATTTCATCTCTGCACAAAGTTAGAATCATATAATTTAGAGGAATTCTCATTGAAGATTAGGTCAGGAGTTGGGAGCTTCTTACCTTCCTGAATCTCTTAATTAAATATGAATTGCTATATTTTTGCATACACTGAACATAGCTTTTCAACAATCATATAAAAATGAATGCAAGGGTCATACAAACCACATGCAAATGCATTAGAGAGAGAAAGAGCAATACTTAAATCAGCATCAAAACATAATTTAAATGAGAAACATATGCATACCATCCTCCACGGGGAGCATCTGAGTAAGAACTCGGATCCATTGGATCCAACTCATCATCTTCAGTGTGGGGGCGTTTCCTGCTGTCCTTTTTATTGAATTTTCCTACAGGGGGTTTCAAATTGGACCTAAGGATATGAAATGAACCAAATCAGTTTTGTACATGCATATTCACTATTACACACAAATAGGGTTGCAACAATGTTAATGGTATTAACATCAGTGATCTAATTTTACTTTTACAGAGATCTGAATCCAGTAGCATGTAGAACATATAATTATCTTATGTTGGTGCAGATAAAAATCAGTAGCAGCCTTGTAAGTAATATCAGGCTGTGGCATGTGGAATCCTGAACTATTGTTCCACGTCACATGGAGAGTAAAATTGGAGAGCATAGTAACGCTTGGGCATCCTACCTGTAATCCATTACTTTTGCAGAAGAATTTTACTCAAGCCCCAATAAGTGTTTGCAGTGCAGAATCCTGAGTGTTGTCCCACTATGCATGAAGAATATAAATGTGGAGCGCTTATAAATGCTTTGGCAATTTACTTCCAATTACTAGCTTTTGCAGTTGAGTTCCACCCAAGTCTTAACAGTATAAATATTTAGTTCGTTACTTGGTTCAATATTAAAGTTAGCATGATAGCACAGTCAAGCAAAACTTGAAGGATACCTTTGATTGAAAACCTTACGATGGGAATCCTCCTTGCTGTTTACAGTGTTATCAATCCGGTGTTCGTTACTCAAATTAGGAGACAACCACTGGCTTTGAGGAAGGTTGAGAACTCTGTTTTTAATAAACAGAACGTTAAATTTACAAACAGAGAACAGATCAGAAAATGTTCTTGCTTAAGAATTAAAAGGAGATAATTGAAGTTTATAAATAATTAAATTAATATCCTTCACTAAAAAGTGTTCAACTAACACAAAATTGGTACGTCTGGATAACCTTTTAATAACTCCAAAGCACAGTTTAATTCAGTCTTGCATGCAATTTGAGAAGTTAAGTGTGACTAACTTCAGGCAATGGCCTATAGGCTGCACAAAAGCTAGTGTAACATCGACAAGTAAAAGGAATTATACCGTGTACAATGATTGCAGTAACCCCACACCTTCACAAGGTCTACTCCCCAACCACCACATCCCATGCACCTCTTTAGCCCAGATGATTGACCAACCCAAATCGCAGCAGCTGCATTGTTTGCAGATGTATTGTTCAAATGTGATGAAGCAACTTGCTGAGATGACTCAGGTTGATGCCACTGTGAGACATGTGTCACAGTATTGTAGTAATATTTTTGACCTACATATAGAAGAATAAATAAAACAATAAGAGTAGAAAACAAAATGCTGATACAAGCAAATATTATTTTCTTCAAGATAATTTGATTGCAGGGAAAAAAGGGAATAATAATTTAAAAGAGAAAACTAATTGTAATGCAAAATACCAAGGAGAATAATGACGATTGAAAGAAGAACATTCTAGTGTGCAGACACTGATGAGCTGCGAAATACTGGACAGGTTAAACAACTAGTCTGTAAGGATGGAGGCAAGCCAAGTGGAACTGAATGCTTGCCAATTGGAGCTCACTTCAGTAAATCTACGTGAGTAAATTCAAAAATTGGACTCCAAAGTGCTCAATTCTGTGCCTTTTTGGATTGGTAATATATTTTATTAGCATGCAGCTGAATTAATCTGACTCAACCATCAAATGAGAAGGCCGCTTCATATTAAAATATCAGGTTTCAGTAAATATTAACTGACTTATATTGGGCCACTTCAAACAAAGAAAGAAAGAAAGAAAGAGAGAAGCTAAAGATAAATCTAAAAGTATGATCAATCTAGAATAAACTCAAAACCACTATAAGTAGGATAATAATATATAAGGTCCAGTTCAAGCAAGCTTAATACTTTTTTGCTCCTCATTTTAAATGTTTTATTTTCCAAAAGAATGTTTATACAGTCTAAAAAAGATTATAGTCTCCTGGAGCGCTAATCCACTAAATGAATTTCCATCCCTATGCGAAAAACTCTCAAGTTACTTCAAACCCAGGTACAAAGGACCTCCTCACAAGCATATTTACACATTGCCATCCATAAACTTTTTAATACATACAGTCGGTGCTGAAAAAGCAATTCATTTCATTAGATATGAAAAACAACAGTGACAGCAGTCTTAACAATGCTGCTTTTGGTTCCGACATTATGACAATTGCGGAAGCACTTAACCATTTTAACTAACCTGACATAACTTTATGCATTAGTAAATTACATACTTGAACATCCAGGTTGAATTTGTAAGGATTAGTTTACTCTCATTCTATCATTTGTAAATTATCCTCCAAGAATTTTTAATTGCATTTCTGATACTTCAATTTACTTTTGACTTAGCTTTAAACTTTCATGGCTAAAGTTTCTCTACATATTTATAACTCAGGTTCTGTTGCTCGTCTAGTTTAATTTATCATGACCGCCACATATCACATGCCCTTGCATAGAGACTAAATTAAATCAGATGAAACTACATGTCCTTGATAGCAAGAGATCTAGAAAACTACTAGTCATTCTATCATTTTTTAAAGACAACCCAGTTTTCCTACCTGAAACTCATAATTCTTCTTGAAGGTCATCCATACCATGTCCAGAGAAGTTGTACCCAAACCAACTCTATTATTTTTCACCACTCTATTTACCCCACACAAAAATAAACATTTTAATGAGACTAGATTTGTACATGATTGCCGATCCACTCACAAATACATGGAAAACAAACATATAAAAAACAACTAAATGGAAAACCTGTTGTTTCATCCAAAGCCTCCTGCCAATTGGATGGAAGAGATACGTGTGATGTGGGTTTTGAACTAGAAAAAGCTTCAGCAGGTTTTTCCCATTGACTCTTTCCAGTATTTGCATTATAGTAATATAAAACACCACTTGCAGGGTCCTTTGCCTCCACCTACAAAACGTTTGTAAAAATTACGAGAGTACACAAGTTCTAAGAAAGAATGTAAGAATAAAAATCATTTTGGTTAAACCTGAAAAATTAAAACCTAACTCCGAGAAAAGGAACACTTAATGGACTATTTTATTGTAATGATAACATTTTGGTCACAGTAAATTTCATATAAAAAATTCAAACAGAAACACACAATGCCTTTTTAAAATTTCCATTCAACAGGTAACAATCCATTGTCATTCATGGGATAAGTTTTTACAATATACATAGATTTTTTTTATCCATTATCTTCTTGTAATGATAAAATTAACCAGACAACCAGAACATCGTAAACATTGTACAGGAATACTCCAATACAACTAAGATGGAACATGGACAAAATATTCATTCAATTAATACTCCAAGACTCACCCATCCACCAGGCAACTTTCCAGCAGCTACAGTTTGAGTTGACAAAGTATCCATCTTCTGAAATTCAAAATTACATGAACTTTAAATCATACAAAGACGATCGCTAAGGGACCATACATTCAGAAAGCATGCATGACACTCAGACCATTCAAAATTATTTTAAGAAGGAAAGAAAAGAAATGAGCACTGAAACAAGTGAAAGGCTGACAGAAATATATAAAATAGACGACTTTTGAAAACAGAATGAATAACAAACGTGCATTAATGGCCAAAGCTGGATCTCCATTTGCTTGGCTATCCTTTAAAATGCCCCTTGCTTTCAGCTTCTGTTTAAGATACTCGGGAAGCTCCTTCACCTCATGCCCCTGTTCTGTCTTTTTATCAACTTCAGAACTTCTCCTCTCCATTTCACATGTAGTGGCTCCCGCATCCTCTGAAGCATTAAGAATAGATGTAGAATACGACATTTGACAAATATTAAAAAAAAAAAGATTTAAAGGTCTATAATGATAATTGTTCATACTGAATGCAGCATTATGCCTTGAAGCACCATAATAAGCACCTCCACCTGGTACACCATATCCATTTCCGATCTCCCTGTTGCCTAGATTGAAAACAAAAGGGAAGTATCGGATAGAGAGGGGAAAAAACAACAAAAATTTGAATTAATCTCAATAAAGGTAACCAGACGAGAAGTGTTATTCTCCAGTATCGTGAGCAGTCATTACATATGTACTTGACAGAAGGGTCCTTTCTGTCAAGTTGAATCCCTTAACAGAGCAACGGTTACATCACCAGGACTCACAGTATCTCTTTCCATCAGGAGCAACTGTTTTTATTTAGAATCAAAAAGGCCTTGTGAACCATTTAGAAAATGCTTCAAGCACAAAATTTATCACCAGACAACTGAACACATCTCTCGAACTTATGCTGACACTAAACTCAACTTTGCAGCTTATTATTCCATAATTGTTTTCATCTATCCTTCCAACAGGAGAGGATTTCCTCATCCTCCTTTGGACTCCCTCCTCCTTGATAGAAAATCATATCAATATATCATACGTCATGGTATGGGAAGAAGATACTACAAAATAAATAACAATTTGTACTAGCCAAGGCCAAGGATTCGAACGTCAAATACTTGTACAGGCCAAGTTGGGTTTGTGGGAATCCACCGAGCAAAAGAAACTTTTGCACCCTATCCTATAAGTTAAAAGTGGAAATAAAGAAAGTCACAAACTATATATTTCTAAAGGTAAAACAACATTATCAACCTTCCTCAACAGTTGGCTTCCCACGCTTTAATGCCATTTCTGTGCGATGATCAGTGGTCATCTTCAGAAGATGCTCCTGTAATTTACATATAGAATGAGAACACTTCCAAAATTCAAATGCACAATGGATAATAATTGTTCAACCCACAACTTGGAGCATAATGTTGAGCGCAACAAGTGAAAGCTTGCACACCTTGATAGCATTTGGGTCATAACGCCCATCGAGAACGTCGGCCTGATTCTGAGGAAGTCCACTGGCACAACTTGTTTGTCTATAACATGAGAGCACATGCACATACATATGAATAAACCATAAAGCTGCCCACTCAGTGATTCAAGAACTAAGCTAATCAGTAATCTCTCTGACGAGGAAACAAAAAAACCAACCTCTGATAATGTATAATCTTTTGAGTGGCAACTTCCTGGTAATCGAAGACACAACCAAACAATTCATCATCAGCCCACGAATCAAAATTAACAAAACCAACCATGTCAGACATATTTGGTGAAACAAATATCACCTGCTCCCGCAACACAGCTTTCTGAGCGGCGCTGTCGATGTCGCCATCAGCGCCCATGTGCAGACCCGTGTAGGTGGTACCAGAATTTTGCGACCAAACATGGGTACTAGGTTCCTGAAAACCTACGGCAGAAGCGAAAGTCCCCTGACCTGAGGCTTGGGCCATGGGGACACTTGGTTGAACTTGAGTGAAAGAAGAATTAAGGTTCGCCGAGGGCACAGTCCCGGGCGGATGTAACTGGTCGGATGAGCTATCCATCTATGCGTACCGAGAGAGAGAGAGAGAGAGAGAGAGAGAGAGAGAGAGAGAGAGAGAGAGAGAGAGAGAGAGAGGCACGAGGAAACGACGCAAGTCCCGAGTCAGGTGCCGCGAAATTCGATGCCGTAGAAAACCTAGTCGCTGGACTCTTGTGTTCTCCGGCACGGGTTCGGGCGTCGGGGATGAGTCGGAGTCGGAGTCGCAGTCGCAGAGAGGAGAGACGTTCTTCGCCGCCGATGAAAGCCCTGCCAGTGCTAAGGGTGACCCGACGACCCATGGACCGTACTCATTTTTGCGCATAGCCCATAATTGTATTGGGCCTTCGAATTTGGACTCTTTGCTTCGCTTATATCTGGACTTTGCTTATACATGAAGTTGGGCTTGTTGGATTCAATGAATTCAAGGTATCTGGTAACCTGTCACGTTAGAGTAAAGTTTCAAATTTTAAATTTTATATATATATATATATATATATACACACACACACATTCATAGAATTTTGCTCTAATAAAGTCAGGTTTTTGTTATTAATATGAACCGTTAAATCTTATAACCAACGGTTCTACACTTTTATTTAACAATAAATGAAAATTTAATTTAAATTATTAAATTTTGATCTGACGGTTTATATTAAAAATTCTCATAATAAAAAAATAATCTCACATTTTCTACGTAATAACTCCATAGGGCATAAAAAAAATTTACTTTAAAATTTTGTAAGACATTCAATCTACTTGGTTAAATAAAACAAGGTCAAAGTTTGTATTTTATTTGAAAATGTAAATTATAGTTTTCAAAATTCATGAAATTTTACATATATATATATATATATATATATATATAAAATTTCTCATGCTCTTTTCATCTATGTATTTAAAATTATAAAATTTGGACAAAGAATTAAATGACGTAATAAAATTGTATAATTGATCATATCAATTAACAAGTTTATAATGGATTCCTGCACGCACACAGGAAATTTTAGTTTTCGCAGAGGTAGGTATCATATTATATTACAAATCAAATGGGTAAAATTGTAACAGTATCAAATAAAAAAATCTATCAAAAATATACATAAGAAAGCAAAAAGTATATATATTTATAATTAAATTTTAAGTTATTCCATTGATTCTTGTTAAATATCTTAAAGTCAGATAATACTTCAATATTCAACCCGAATACGCAATAAGTTTATGGGGTTCGATATTTACCATGTAATATGTATCTATCGGGACATATTTCAAAACATTTTCACAATATTTATATGTGACCTTCAATAATTATTTTTCTTAATAAATGATAGTGATAGCTTTGTGGGTCATTAGTAATTTAATGCCATGAAGTTTTATCATCGAGTCAAATCCAAACTTTTAATACCCATAAAACTCGATCGGGTCCCACGATCCCATTCGGTTAGGCCCGTCGGGAAGCCAATGTCAAATCACAAAGATTGTATAGTGTATGCCGCCTTCGAACGACATCGTTTCACAATTTGATAAACCTCATGCTCTCGCCGGGTTTGGGCTCGTTTTTTTTTTTTTTTTTTTTTTTTTGATATTTTCGATCGAGTTCAAATATGACGACATCAATTGTTGATTAGCCAAATTGTCATCCTTGCTTTTGTGTCACCTTTGGAGATCGAGGCTAATGAATTGCATGTCTTTACGTCATGTCTTTTAACCTGACAATGGTACGTTGAATAAAATGATATTTGCGCACGCAAAAGGAAAAGTGTAATTTCAGACAAGGTGATATGGGGTATGGTATATAACTCCATGATGAATTGAGGATCCGCAAAAAGAAAACTGTATTTTCATCCATGCACATGAATCGGCCTCACCCTGTAATATATATGCATATATGAGATGAGGATGATCTGTTTGTTTCGGCTCTAAGATAGGAAGAATATAATTGAATCGGTTCCTCCAGTGAATTATACTAAGAGCTCAAAGACCAACCTATTGATGTAGTCTAAGGTTCTAAGGAATACAAATACCTCATAGATAATCAATGTGAAAAGAAAGTAAAGTTTAGCTCCCGTTACTTATCATATTTTGTCCATGATGAACTCCCATATGGGATAACTCGATCCATTCCTGCAGCCTCTATACTGTTACCCTATAATAGAGGATGCTTGAGTCACACACCTAAAAACACTTCCCCAAAAGGCATATCTTAGCAACTTCCCTAGAGAGGACCTAAAAAAACAAACATCAAACAATGATACAAATGCACAAGTCTTAGATATATAGTATGTAATTCACTTGCACGTAAAATAATCATGCGTATGTTTTTATCGTGTGGTGCAGTGCAAACCAACCACTAAAAAAAAGTGTAATTTATTGTGAAAATGTAAAATTTTGACGTTAAAAGAAAACATTTAATCAGAGATAGCCGTACGTAGAAGCAAGATGATAACAATTTTGGACAAAATAGAATCTCGGAACAAAGAGGAAATTACACATACAACTTTAAAAACACATACAACTTTAAATAATTGCACTTACAACTTTAATAATTACACATACAACTTTAAAAAAGTAACATGAAGAAAGCATAGAAAAAATGTCATAAAAAAACAAATAATAATAAAAGCAAGTAAACAGTAGAATAGAACTCTTACAATGCTGCTTGGCGCCGGTGAGATAACAAGTAATTAATTAACGGCTTCTCTTTCCAGCAGTGAAATTCATTTCTTCCTTCAAGTAGCAGCCACCATCATTATATTATTCATTCTTATGAGGTGTAATAAGGGCAAGGGCTTTACTGGCTTTTCCTTTACATTAATGTCCTTTAAATCATTTTTCCTCAGTCCCAATTAATAGAAGGGACGTGCATGTGTTCATGAAATTAAATTTTAAAACCACAAAATAAAATTATTAAATTTTGAAGCATGGCCGCATATATGGGTCTATTTAACTGGGCCATTTAGGAATGCATCTCTTGGACATTGTTATTCCATAACCAAGCTCAACTACTAACCATGCATCAAACAGGGCATGCACCCAGGCACGTGCAGGAAAGACATGCACAGGGGTTGAGTTCCGTTCCTTTAAAAAACAAAAAAACATGCACCGGGGTTTAGTTGACACTGGGCGCGCCACAGTTCATGGTGTTCCTGAAGCTTCTTTGGTTCATTCAGATTTTAAATACTTGTCCTGTTGCATGATGTGGACATTGTCACGTTGTTTGGATTCAGCCATTATTAGGATTTAAACGCAAGACCGTTTACTCTTTTTGATTGCATGCATGTTGAACCCACTAAACATTACTCGCCTCTTCTATAAAATAGATTTTTCATGACCTGTCTTCCTCCATACAAAACACTAGCTAAATAAATTATTTAAATATTTATTTAATATTTGAACAGTCAAATATATGAATCGTAAATAATATTTTACTGAAGGACTATCTTATTACTAATCCCGGTCATTTTTCTTTACCTTCTATTCCTAACCCGCCAAAACAACCAGCTCAGATTAAATTTTGAGCCATTCAAACTAATTAAATAAATAGTAGTTTGTGTGTTGGATTTCTTTACCTTAATTTTTAGTGGTTGGTTTATTATTTAGGCAGTAGGTCCGTAGCCACTTGGGGAATCTGTAAAAATAAATAATATATATATATATAACTGGACAGCGAATCCAAGGCACATCCTCTCCGAATTAGAAACACTGAAACTGATGGGAGTGCACAAAAAGCCTAACTATGATCGTTGCGGGAATTTGACAACCTAGCTTGTAACACATCAACCATGAAATCTACTTTTATTCCCTCTTCTTCTACTTTATCATTATTATTATTATTATTATTATTATCTGTTTGTCCGGTTTTTATAGCTAAATAGGTGTGGGGGTGCCACAAATTTGACAAATTTGCACTAAATGATAATTAAAATTAATTTGAAAAAAAAAAGAAAAGACATAGCAGCAAGGAAGGTAGAGCAGCATCGTTGTTAGTCCGTATAGGTATAGTCATAATTGAGGTCTGATATATAACGTTCGTTTCATTCCTCTAATTATTAGCAAGGTGTCAGGTGGCTTTTGTAGTTGATATATAATTGTTTTAGCTAGGAGGCCTCACGTATATATATATATATGGGGAGAGAGAGAGAGAGAGAGAGAGAGAGAGAGAGAGAGAGAGAGAGAGAGAGAGAGAGAGGCGTCAAATATATGCTCATCATCTATGAATAGTGGTGGGTATTAGTTATCAGTTTCTTTGGTTGTAGATTCATTTAACGGTCATAGTAGGCATATATAGTAGTGAACGTTACGGCACATCACACCTGCCTAGCGTCCCCTTCATCTCGGCCCCTGACACATAACAACTATTGTAGGGCCACACTCATACACCAGTAACACCACGGTCAATCGCACTACAGAGCGCTGTCCATCTTAGCATGTTAACACGTGGAGTGGTTTGGGGCCTCCCACACATTTTATATATGAAATGATGTTAAATCTTTTGTGTAGGGTTTATATGTTAATATTTTATTAATTCTAATTAAATCATGGATAGAGATCGATCTTGATGAATGAAATATTGATATACCAGGTATATGCGTGGAGGCTTGCATTTTCTTTTTATAAAGAAAAATTATTTATGCAACTCTTTTGTGTGTAGTATTGATCATGTACATTTAACATGACATCTTTTCATTAGTTAGTGATTTAATCAGGTTTCAAAAGACGTAAATGTAACATTTATATATATATATATATAAACACTCACATTGTCAAATAATTAAAACATTTATTAAATAAATGAATAAATATTAAAATAATAATATTCCAATCATAATATAATGTTCAAAGAATATGATTCGAATATAAATTAAATGTTTGAATATAATTTTTTGAATATAAATATTTCAAAAGATTATTTGAACATAAGTCAAATATTTAAATATTATTATTTGAGTATTTATGTAATAATATGATAAAATTTTTAAATAATCATGTTCAAAAACATCATCAAAATACAAATATAATATTTAAATAATATTTTTTAAAATATTTTATTTATGTTATAAGATTATTATTCAATTATTGTTAAAAATAAATTTTTTTATATTTTTATTATTTCATGAAACAAAAAATATTTAATAGGTATATTTAATATTTTCGAAGTGTGACATCCTCTACATGTGGCTTATCTAAACGCATGACGCATAATGCTATGAAGAGTCCCACTCACACTGTAGTCAACGGCATGTGAGATTCCAACGAGCGGTGTGTACCCGAGACGCAATGGACTGTTGATTCCGACCGCAAACACTTCCATTTTTAAGCATATGGTGACATACATACATACGCACAGATTATATATATATATATAAAATATTTTTACAAAATAAGTTTGCGTCAATATTATTGTTAATATATGCTTCACACCTAGCTCAATTGCTTTACAGGTTTGTATATGCTTCATAGATTATATATGAATAAAATAAAATAGAATAATTTTATTATATCAATGGCGAATGGATTGATTGTAAAGGTCTATATAAATTTAATTTTGATACAACATGCTTAATTTTAGCCTCTTTTTTTTTTAGGGTTTCAGACAAGATGGCCCTGTTAGGCTTATGCTCTCAATATTATGATAAGATGGCGGAGAGATCCACCAGCCATAATAATGCTATTCACGAGTGACCTAAACTTGAAAACACAGCCACTAGCTAGGGACAACAAATTAACCTACTAGTCAAAGCCCTTTCCCAATAGCCTTTCAAGGCGATTCCCACGATGAGGCTAATGATTGAGGATGGAATTGTCTTGTACAAAGTTCCAAACCTAGCTAGCTAGCTAGCTTAGCCGCCTTATATATAGAGAAGCACAGCCACGGGGAGGGAGGACATGCAAGGCTCAAGGCTCCCTTGTGCATGCGAGTGCCACCTGAAGATAATTACAGTCCAGATGGTAGAGTATATATGTGCATAGTTAACTAAAGATTCCAAATCTAATGCCTAGGATTCATTATATTAAAAAGTATATATGCAAAAGCTGTCTATTTTGTATAGAAATTAATTTACTATTACAATGGATTTGGAATAAATATACACGATGCCTAGATTGGCCCTAAGTTGGGCTGCTTACATAATATATATTAATTGCGTCTACGGATGAAAATCACCCCAACCCAAGGGCCACCCACGTGGAAGAGATGGTAAAACAGGTGACATGTTCATAATTTACCAAATATTTGTAATCTCTTTGACAGAACGCGAAGGCATTATTAAGCAACCCAATTGCAGACACGTACGGGGGGATGTGCCCAGCAGGCATTAAAAATTCTTTCCCTCTCTCTCTCTCGATCTCTATAATCCACCTCTCACCATCGGCTGTCTCAAATGACTAAAACAAAAATTATAAATAAAAACATGCTACATATATAGTTTTGTTCATCACACTCACACATCTCCCGCCCCAGCTAGCTGCTACATGATCTATTCTTACACGACTACAAAACTACCGTCCAAAAAGAAAAAACGAATATGGCGAAAAAAAAAAAAAACAAACCCAAATGCACCCAAGCTTTGAGCCCGTCGATCGAGTTTTAGTCTCCACAACTCTCTGTACGTAGCTGATACGGCGTAATAAAACAAAGTAGAATGAAAAAAACATTACAAGCACAAACCTTCAAGTATCTCAAAGTCCGAAGCAAATAGGTATTTATGTTGTTCTTCTTCTGTAAACTCTATCAAGTTAGGACTAATAGCCCCAAATTATTTGTAGGCAATTTTGTTTCGGTCGATATTTTTTATAATAATTGTGTGGACTAGGCCATCAATTATCAATTTTGAAAGTTTGTCTATGCATAACATACTGACAAAGTAGGAAAGGTTGAATAGTTATATCCTTACTATAGGAAAGTAGGAAAGGTCGACATTTGATAGTTTCCTTAAAAAAAAATTGGATGACCAATTAGAGCCGACGTAATTAATTAATAAACATGATTAACCATTAATTGATGCATCCACATCTCACTATAACGGGTGATATAAATAGCAAATAAATAAGGAAAAGAGACAAGTTTCTCATTTATTTAATGTATCAATATATACATGTTTATATATATGACCAAAAAGATACGTGCGTATTTTCTCTTATTTCATCATAAAGCTAGAACATAGGTGTGTAAAGTATGCCATCCCTACCAATTCTCAATATAAACTATATATGAAAACTATAAGAAAGTGAAGGAAACCATATCAAGTGTATGTGATGGAGGCCATGAAAGTATGATCAATGGTTGTATGATCAAAATTCTACGATTAAGAGAGGAATACAATCATAGTGTGCAAACCAACTTGGATGATCACTCATATAAAGGAGTACAATCAAATTAAGGCATACAATTAAGTGTGTGATAAACTCTAAGTATGCAATCCGTTCTAGCATGGCAACTACAACAAAAAGAGCGTGAAGTTGAAGGATTTTCCTTTTATTTTGTAGGTGAGATAATTAATTTAATCTATTACATAAATATTTTAATTAAATAATTTTTAAAAATTAATTTGCTTACTCAATGTGAATACCTTTTAATAAACTTGCAATATAATAAGGTCTTGGGAAAAGAACAATAATCTCTCCGCCAATTAACACATGAAATTTATGACATCTTGATCTATATGTATAATCCCTTAATATGCATATTCAGGTATAGTTTGTGTCAGTTTTTACTTATACACTTGCTTTGGTCTTTTGTTTAGGTTTTTACAAGATTTTGGACCCAAAGAGCTCAAGAACAATGATTGGTTATGTGTTGGAGCTAACTCATGCGTGTCATGTGTCCATGCACATATCAATGATACAAGTGCATGTGACGGCATATCCTATCACGTGCATGGTGATAGTAGAGTTTCTCATACACATAACGAAGGAAAATTTTCATGTGGTGTCACACCATGTGTAGTTGCCACATGTAATCACCATATGTGACCATTTTTTGGCCTATTTGATCCCATTTCGTTTCCACTCTTATTTCAAGAATATTTGGCAAGGATAAAAGGTTAAAGGGGTATCCAAGTACAAAAACTAGGGCAACAATTTATTACTGAAGCTACAAGAAGAGGGAGAAAGATAGGAGAAAAGGGATCAACATCTTGTAGTCGTTTTCGTAATCCTAAGATGATTGTTGGGACATTATTATAAAACTAGAAAGAAAAGTTAATAATTTTTCGTCTAAGTTAATTTTTTTTATATTTTAATATAGAAGAAAAGTATAAGTTATGAAAAATATGAAAGAAAAAGATAAAAAAGAATAATTGAATAATTGAATAATCATATTGAGTAAATAGTTTTTTTCAATACATTAAAAATTATTATATAAATTTTATAAAAAAAAAAAAGAAGAAGTTAAATATAGAGTTTTCTATTGGGTAAATGATTTTTTTTCTAATGAAACAAACTGTTATGGGAAATTTATTACTAATGCTCTTAACCATTTAAAGAAGTAATGCAAGCAATAAGGTTAGCATGACAAGCGGGAGGTCTCAGACTCTCAGGTGTATCGGCAAGTGTTGAATGAGATTGTCGATGTTGGTGCTCCCACAAATTTATGATATATATATTCATGTTTTAGGGTTTTTTATTTCATCACTTTATGTCAATTTGATCGGCTTCATTGATCTATCACTTTGATTTGATTTTAGAAGGTTTTGATTTGATTTGCTCTCATTTACATATTAGTTTACACAAAATGAGTAAAGGAGACCAAGGTTTAGCGGAGATAGTACGTACAGGAGTGATTTATGAATATAACTCATTACTAAGATATTGAGGAATCTACTTGTTTTTATTCTTGTTCAATTTGATCCACTGCAAGTTAAAGCTTAACACCTTTTGATATGCAAGTAATAATGCCTTGGAGAAAAAAAATTAATATAGAGCACAAATTAACCACTTGAAAGTAGAAAGAGAGAGAGGAAGTTATCGTAACAACAAGTGCAATAAGATTAACACAATAAGTAGGAAGTGTCAAATAAAATAACTGTCATGTGCCACAAATTTATGATATATTTATATTCTAGATTTTTTTTTGATATTATTACTTTGTTTTGATTTGGTTGGATTCATTGACCTATCACTTTGATTTGATTTTTTAAAGTTCTGATTTAATTTGGTCTCATTTGCAAATTAGTTTGCAAAAAAAATGAGCAGATTGAGACAGACAATATAGCCAAGGTAGCGAGAGCGGTTGAATGTGTAGACCATATTGCAAGAATTTTTTTTCCATACTATACCGTTCTAAGGTAGTAACGTGTAGTTAAAGTTGTACGCAACGCCTCAACAACCATTATAACGTTTGAAATCCCATAAAGAAACACAGCTTATAATATTTACATCATCTCAATAAAAACAAAACTAACCAAATCATAAATCGAACATCCACAAACATCCCAAATCGAATCGACGCACTTTTTATGCTTTTAAAAAGGGGTGGAGGGGTGGGAAACACTAAAGATGAAATGCGGTTGTTTTCATTTGGATTCGAAGGATCAGCATTGACAACTACCCCCATACTCCTTCACTTCACGCATTATTGAAGTACAACGATGAGATGAGCCACGCGAGCGGGTGATTTGAGAATTGAGACGAGCCGATAAAGGCTTAAGCTCGGCTTGCTCTGTGGTGGAAGCATTCACCACCAGACGGCCTGGACCAGTCAAACGAGAAGTTGATTTGAGCCGAGCAGAGAAAGTCTAAGCTCGGCTACACTTAAAGGCCCGAGGCAGTGCCAGTCAATTGCATAGTTCCATTTCGTTGAATTGTTTCTTTTTATTTTATTTTATTTATTTATTTATTTATTTATTTGGGGGGGAGGGGGAGGGGGGTCATCCACTCTTGTACGAAAACTATCCGCGCGTCACCTCCTCGTCATGACACGCGTTTGGCCAGATGACGTCATGGCTTGCGCCCTCAACCCTTATCCTATTCCGGTCCATTTCCCCCCTCTCTCATGGCTGGCGCTCTGAACTCACGTCCCACGCCCTCCCAGTCTCAGAGCCGTCCTGGAGCGCGCCAGGGGGCAAGGAAGTCACTTCAGGCCTATTAAGCCCTTTCATTCATCTATTTATTTATTTTGCAAAATCATTTTATCATAATTTCCCTTAATAACAATAACAATTACAATTAATAATCAAATTATTTGTATTAATAATAATTTTATGAAATTATTGTTATTAATAACAATTACAATTACAATTAATAATCAAGGCGAAATTTAAATTGAATTTCTTATTTTTTTAGATATTTTAAAATAATCCAATTATTTATATCTATATATTAAAGTATTAAATTTTTATTATTATTTTATTATAATTCTAAGAATAATATAAAATTTTAAAAATATATATTATTATCGAAAAATTAAAAATTAAAAATTAAAAGGACTATGATATAACATACACGATATAAAATCATGTATTCGAGTATAAAACAATGTGGGCTTAAAAGAAATCATTTGGGCTTCTAAAGAGTAAATCATTTCTACTCACTTTTAATGTATAGTGAAATTTAGTTAATGTAAATATAGGAAAAAAAAAAAGATCGAGATCAAATTTAAGCTATTGTAAAAATAAAATAAAATTAAATTAAAAAAAAAAAGAGCCATGGTCGGTGAACGCGGGTTCAACCGATGTGAGCCCAAACAGAGCCAGCTAATTAGCCTCCGCTTAGTTCAGTTAAGATGAACAGTGTCAACAGGAGACACACCGGACCGGTCCAACGCCCCCACAGGCCACAGACACAGACCCAAACCCAAATAAGAAAAATCAATATTAAATTAAAAAAATAGTAACCATGGTTAGGTTCCCCTACTCCAGTTCCGTACATCAAAAGCTGACGTGTGTTCCCCGAGGGACGCGCTTCCTTCGCTGTCACCGCCCTATATAATATTTTTGCCCCTCCCTGCCTCAACACCAGCTCCTAAAGCTTGTTTTTGCACCTTCCTGCCTTCCTCTGCCTCACACCTCCCTTTCTCAATCCTCACCCAATCAGCCGCCTACCTCTTACTCTGAGTCATCCCTTCCTGCGACCTGAAAGAGTCAGTCATATGATGTTTCAGATTTTCTTGTAACTTGTTCATTCCACCAGAAATTAAGCTACAAACATCCCATCCTCTGATCCTGGGGCTCTCAATTTCTGTGAACTATGTCGTGTGTCGTCTCGTCGCACGGTGCCTGACCCGTCCGAGTTAAGTTGGGACCTCCGGAGGGACCAAAAAAAACTGCCACAGCTGAAATCCAACCTCAGTTTCAGTTAACCGAACTGTCGTCCTAGGATCGACCGAAAATGGCGTCGTCCGACAACATAGCCTCCATCGAGCCGTGGATGATGTCCCTCCTCCCCCTGGCGGACACGTGGATGATGTCCGACCTTTTGTCTCGCGACACCGAGACCTTCACCAAGGCCTTCCACAAGTCCCTGTCCGGCCACCTGGAGTCCTTCCCTGTCTCGTTCCCTTCCGCCGCCGCCGCCGCCTCCGACCTGCACAAGCCCTCCGAAGCCCCCACCACGCCACCCGTCTCCGGGATCTCCGGATCCGACCCCGACACCCCCGCCGCGGCGGCCGCGGCCCCGAGACCTCCGCCCACGAAACGCCGCCAGGCAGCCCCCGCGGGGAGGATCGCGAAGCGCAAGTCGCGCGCCGCGAAGCGGACCCAGACGACGTTCATCACGGCGGACGTGGCCCACTTCCGGCAGATGGTGCAGGAGGTGACCGGCGTGAGGCTCGGAAACGGGCAGCTGCCGGTCGCCCCCGTCATAAAGCCGGAGCCGCACCGGCCGGCCGCTTACCGGCCTCAGGTGTGCCTCCCCACGCTCGACACGTCAGCGTTCCTGCTCGACACCGACGCAAGCCAGCACTACCACCATCAGCTGGGCCTGCTGGGAACCAACTCCTCCGCCGCGGCCGCCGTGTCCCAGCCTCCGCCTCTGTCTTTCCCTCCGGCGATGACGGTGGACGGCGGTGCCGCCTTTGAATTCGACAGTTTCTGTAGCTTTCCCACTCTTGAGTCCTGGAAAGTCATGTAAATTGATAATTTTTTCAATCTTTTTATTAAGATTATGTACTTTTTGTGTTTTTGTTTTGCTACCTACCTTCTTGTTCTTTGGTACGGGCTTGGTAGATGTCATGTTGTATTCATATACTGGATAGCCTTATTTACTATTTCTGGCTTTTAGTTGGTAATTTCACATCTCATATAGTTTTGGTAACTTTTACTTCATTTAGAACATCATTCATAAGTCATTATATATATATATATATATATAGCAAGTCGCGTTGATATGATCACATAAATTCAGAATATTGATACTACGGTGAATTTTACTGGTAAGTACTGAATAGCACATAAGTCACCATACATGAGACATTAGTATCTTCCTTCCTTTTTCCTCAGTAGATTCCAGCGCGAGATTGATTTTGTCACCCAAAAAAACATGATAACATTAAATTGCATGCCGCAGCTAATTAATATGTTTTCTCTTGTATGCAGGGCAAATTAAACTACAATAGTAATTAAATGTATGTATTTGGGCGCAACCTTGTCAGGCGTGGCATGATAATTTTATTGTAACCCAATCACGGTTATGCACAGTGGGGTTGCATGAAGCATGATTAATTACATCTGCAGATTAGTCAGGGGAGAATAAAATGGAGTTAAATTTGAAGCATAAGCCAGTGAGGCCACCCGCATGCGGGCTAGGCTACATTAATTATTTTTTGTAGATGGTAAACATGGCTCTCCACCGACAGCGTTCGATGATTAATTAACCACTTTTACGAACAAACCTTAAAAGCACTGTCCCTTGAGCTGCCAACACCACCACACCCATATCCCTGCAACGAACCCGCCGTTGTGGACGGGACAGTTCCATCAATGCTGAATTCGATCAGACTAGCAAGAGGCGGTTCTCACGTTTGGTCCCCACCCAAACCCAAAAAAAAAAAACTTTAAATGCATTAACCTATTTATCTTACATACAAAGACACAAACTTGACTTTCAGTATAAAATTTGAAATTAGTCTTGTCTTCAATGCATCATTTAGTCCTTCCCTAAACATACACTAAAGAGTAGAGCTCTCAATTATGGAGTAATGTTTTAAACCTTTTATATATAATACCCCACAAGTTTAGTGCATATAGGTTCCAGCGAACAAACAAAAGAGACCCCAACTTATACCCATTCCACTGCAAGAGACGATTACGAAAGGTTTGTAGAGCCTTTTCTGGGCAATTCGATGAAAAAGGACTTTATATTTATAAATCATTAAAAAAATAGCTAATGACTGTTTTTTATTAACAAAATAAGCCAGCAAGAGAATCTTTGCTCATACTCATTCCCCTAAAAGACTGAATTGCGACAAATATGATCTCACATTTGAATTATTTTCCATAATTGGATTAATATTGTTATGGCCCACGGCGTAAGCTTTGTTCTATATGTGCCAACAAACGTTTTATACTTCGTGATTTATTGAATAATCCAACCAGATGGATTGAAATTAACACCATAGAAAAGTATAAAATTTAGTATAGTTTGAAGATGTGTACAACTCATTTAAGTATTACAAAAATAATTAGTTTTAGAGGATTTTATTTTTCCATCAAGCTTGTGTAAAATTTATAATTATCTTGTAAATTTGTATTTGTTTTCCATTCATCCTTATTTTGTTTGATTATTTCAAAAGTGCTTAAGAATGTGAAGACGTCCGATGACGACAAAATACACGAGTTGTACCATGGCTCACGACAAGAAGCTAGCTACTTTGTGTACATATAAGTTACGAACAGTATATTATGCTAGATATACCAAAATTGTATAGATAATTTATGTAGGAAGTTATTTGATATATGTATTTTTTTTAACTTTTCGTACCAATACAACTATATGAAGTATATTTTTGTACCGATTATCTATACAATAGACTTTTTCATATTATAAATTTTATTTTAGCTATTAAGTATGCCTATAAATTCAAAAAAAAAAAAAAACAGCCCAACAAATTTATATGCTTAATTATTAATTAAATTCCAATTTTTAAGTTCGCCATGCCACATGCTGTCCTAAAAGTGACTTTATAAATATACCTAATAAAATACTTATATCGTGAAAGAAGATTCGTCTATGGATAAACTCTTTAGATTCGGCGCTTTTGCTTTTGTGACGCTTTTTTTCAGCTTTAAGTTTATATTTCAACGCAATTATATTTTTACGACGCCAATTCTAATTTTTTTTCATCTTATTTTACTTTTTATTTTTTAAACAATAAAGTGAATAAACCATGGGCACACATTTACTCCTTTCCACAGGGAGAGTATTTGATAGAGGGTGCAAAACCTCCTAAATTAAAAATAAAAAAAATAACCCTGATTCTACAAAAGAAATTTTTAATTTTTAATTTTTTACAATAATACCCGAGGCCCTCCCAACCCCTTCCAGCCCCAAAAACCTCCTATCCTTTAAAGAAAAGGTTTTAATCTAACAATCTTACCAATGGTGGGCATATATCTTTACCACTAAGTTAGTCTAGCAGGGCAGTTCTACAAAAATTATTGTGATTTTTATAAACATATCACACTGCTAACATTGCATAATCTCACCATTGATTTAAAAATCCGACTAACTTATATGGTTAAAAATATTTATTTCATTTTATTTCTCATAACCCTTTTTGGGTGTTCATATATTGCAACTAAGCAATTTTTGTTGCATTTTTGAAAAATAGCTTTTTTGCAAGGAGTGTTAAACTAATAAACACATTTACCTAACAGCTAATTAATATATATGCATTTTGAAATTGGTTTATGATATAATTTATTTGGAAAAGTATATTCTCATGTAGATTGTGTATACCTATAAATACTCTATTTGTAATTGGATTAATATGAATAATTATATATATATATATATATATATATATATATAAATCTAATGACAATGAGGATGTTCCTCTACAACCTATCTATATGTAGCATTACTCAATTTATTTTGCTTATATGCCAAATGTAAATGATTTTCTAATGAAAAGTTTTATAGCAGTCACTTTTCCAACACTAGGTTATTATCTAAAATAGGAGGTTCATTAATCTACCTTTTAAAAAAAATGAGCCTAAGTTTAAAGTAGGAATTTAAGATTTTCTATTGCCATTTAATTAGTGTTCAACTTGCAAGCATAAAGGTGAGCTTTATTGCTTAATTATAATGATATGCTGTCACTTATAAAATTTTAAAGTCATGTTACTATATTGATAATATATTTGATTAATGCACTGATATTAGACTAAATGACGGTGAATGGTGAATTATTAGTGTTGATTTTTTCTCACCGATTTTAACAAAAATAATTGCCGAGTAAAACCCAAATGAACTTAAGTCAAACCTAAATGAACTAACACAAATTCGGGGCCTATCTAAATGAGAGAATATAAGGCTTTGCATGATATTTTATTTAGTATATTATATTAGTTGGATTGAAAAATAATTAGTGTGAACCTATAAGTTATTTGTATTATTATATTTAAGGAGATATTGTTTAAATGTGTAATGTAATCAGTCTAAGTCTATTTGTGTAAGGAATATGATTAATATTGACATATAATATAAATCCAATAGTCATCATTAAAATACACGTTTGTCTTTCACTACGTAGATAGAGAATAGCCTTAACAGTTGATTAAGCTATGAAATATTCTAGACCCATTTTTACAATATTGCTTATTAGAATAAAAATACACCGTTATTATTGCTGATTAATTAGACTATGAAATATTAGGCCCATTTTTACAATATTTTGCCAATCTAGTTGAGGCCAAATTTTCCCGGCTTTGGTTGTCTTCCTTTTTCGTGATCCTTTTTTTAATTAACAATACTTACTTTTGTGTAAAAAAAAAGGAAACGAAAAAAAAAAAAACTGTCTATTATGGCACCATTCATTGTCACAATGTCACTCGTAATAAAGAAGAAAAAAAAGTACAAGCGCAAATATTTTTTGTATTTGCACACATAATAAAACTATGATATTCGGAATCTTAATTGTCATGCATATTTATGCAACGAAAAAGGAGTTTAATAAATAAAATGGAGTACAAAATATATTAAAGTAAACAAATCATATCTATGTCAAAAAAAAAAAACTACACTACGTCAATTGAAAAACAATAATTAGTCTTCTCAGCAAGATTATTGGTGTAATAATGCAAGTACATGCCGATTAAACTACACCCATCAAGTCCGGAGACCCTCAAATCAACTGTTCCTTGAATCAATATACATTATAATATTGTGGACATTACTTAATGTGACAGGTGGTCCCGAATAATATACGGCGAAGCGGCGGAGTTGTGGATTATTTAATTAATTAACTAAAGTTATATCCGGTTGGGCGCGATTTGAAGATCTTAATTGGAGGTGTGACAGAGATTAAAAATGGGATTGCTAGGGTTTACTAAAGTCAAAAAGGTAGGGGTTTTAAAAAACGGTGGTCTATACATGTCAGGTGGTAGCCGAGGCAGCCTTGGGTTTCGTGCAGTGTTTCATAATGGGGAAGACATTTGCATGTGCACCTCCCCCAACATACCCCATATAAATAAATTATTATTATTATAACAGATAATATATTTATATATATATATATATTTTTTTTTTTTTATACTATGAGTTAATGTATGTGACAAATAAAATAGAAGTTTACCCTTCAGCTTGCCGGTCTGAGGTGGAAATGTATTTTTATGTGTGCCAAATGAACAGTTTTTGTTCCCCATGTTGTACGACGTCCTCTTATTTATTTATTATTACTTTTGGATAAGGGGCGGCCGATAACTCGGGCACTAGACCGCATGGATTTAACGATTTTTTATTTTCTGAATATTTGGTGTATAATTATTTTACTTACTAAAATTAGTATACTTAATTATTATTGTTAGAACAATTTCCATTATAACATTTCTTAACAATTTATAATATATTTTAAATTTTTTATTTAAATTTTCATTTCATTTCTAAAATACAAATTGGGGATAGAGTTTGTACAAACCTCCTTATTTTTTGAGTTTACGGTCCTCTTAAAAAAAAATTAATTTTATATCCAAATAAGAGTTATGATATCATCGGTTTTATATTTAATGTAAATTGTATGATTTTTTTGAAAATTATTTTACGGAGTTGTTAAATTCTTACCCTTTATATGAATCTTTATTTAAAATTATATATTTAACGGTCTATATTAGACTTCATTTCGTAGATCAATTGTTATATCAGGTTCATGCTCTAATATAACTATTGATTTTAATATTTAACGGTTCGATTAAAATTTTTCGATAATCACGATCTTACGTTCTCATGTAGATGTGTGTGTATATGAAAACTTAAATTACTAAAAAAAACAAATTTATATATGTGTGTGAAAAAAGGGTGAAGAAACAGTGTGTGTGAGTTCTTTTAATGCTTTTACTCGGTTCTCTTATGTTTATTCTTTTTCTCCTTTTTTAATTTTTCATTAATTATTTACACTACTACCAATAAGCTTTACTTATTTTTTAATTAGTTAACAAATCTTAATTATAATAAGTTTTTGTCGTTTCATTATGTAGTTTATGTAATCAAAGTCTAAATAATTTTGTTTCACAAATAATACAGCAACTAGCTTACACAATTTTGATTTTACTTCAATGATATGTGCTACTTCACCTACCATCCTATTCTTTTTGTTTTTTGGTATGTGTGTTTGTGTTTTTATTCTATTATTTTTTACTTGTTTTTTGTCTTTTTTGAAATGTCATTTTATTGTTTTATATTAATAACAAAATTTTATTTTATTTTCTGATAAATTACTTTGTTTAATTGGAGTATATTAGAAAACCTAAAATTATTATCTATTTGTTCTAAATTTCTACGGTTTCTTTTATTATTTATGAGTTATTTGTATTGAGATATTTTAATTATAATATTTTAATAAATTTTTAGATTATTTTAGGAAATATTGTTAGTATTATTAAATTTAATTTTTTTTTCTTTTATCAATTTAATTATATTTCATTGGTATAAAAAACAAAAGGTGTCATGTGCAAACTTTTACTTATATAGTTATATATACACACACTAACTACTTACTTCAAATCTAATATCCACAACATATAAATTGAAAAAGGTGGAGCTAGACAAGCTAAAGGTCATAGCTCAGTTTGAGTGAAGGATCTTGAAACCATGAAGTTCTTATATGGAGTCAAGCAGGAAGCGCCAAATTTGGTTACAACCCAAACAAAAAAGCCTTTAGAGGTTAGGTATAGATGCAACCACTGTAGATGGCCTTAAATTTCAAAACTAAATGCAATAATGTCTTTAAATACAAATGGCTCAAAGTAGATGGGAATGTTTTCTGCAATGTTGTAACTAAATAAGGATTTTATGTTCTCTTGTGAATGTAAGTAATTGTTAATCACTTAATTATGCCACAGTGTTGTGTGTGTGACCAAATCTTACACCCTAACCACAACCTAGAGTAGGCACTAGGAAGAGTCACAACACACAATGTCCAAAATATTTCCCAAAGTGTAGATGGGTTGCCAAGATAGAACCACTCTTTTGTGTCTTATTCTGGATGGTTTCACAGGGAGGAATCACAAATAAGGCTACAACAAGAAAAATGGCGATAACCAAAAATGACCAATTGGTAACCTTTCTTCATTATCTAGGGTGTTTTATTCTTTCTATCTTGATTTGAAAATGTAGTTTTTTTAAAAAAGTTTTGTTATTTTTGTTTTAATTATTTTTTGTTAACTTTTTAGGAAAAAATCTCTTTTTTCATATACTTTATATTTTAGGCCTATTATATATATTTTTTTACAAATTTGATTTTTAAAAATATTTTCCTTTTTAAACACATTATCTCTTAAAAACAGAATTTATTTTTGAAATTTAAATTTCAACCATAATAAATATTAATGTGAAACTAAAACATAAAATAAGAAATAATGTAACAAATATCATCTAATTATTTTAGTGTTTTGTTAAATGTCAATAATATTAAGGAAAAAACACAATATCCCTATCATCATAACTGACAGCGAAACATTAACCCTTTGCTTGATTGATATGAAAATAGGGTTGGTGTATGAAAAATGAGTATAAAATTTAATTTATCTTGATTGACACATATGGAAAGAGTATGAAAAATACGTGGGAATATGTGATAATATATTAAAATATGTGATGTGATTTTTCATATCAAAATGGCGTGAAAAGAGAAAAAAATAAACTGTAATTCATATTTCCAAAAATACTCCTAATATCTCATTATTAATAATTATATAAATGGGTAAAATCGGTATTTTACATAATATTATTTTCTATTTTTTAAAAATTCTAATTTAATTATAAAAATATATTGTTTACCTCTTTTCTACACCCAACCAAATTAAATATCTATTTTTTTATAATTTTTCTTTATACCTATTTTCTTTCTATACATTTTTCATATCAAATGCTTTCAACTTTTTTCTATACTTTGCCAATCAAAGATAAAAACTAACGCATGACATGATGAGGCTTTCGTTTATGTCGTCAAGCAAACTTTGTTAATAGGTGGGTGGTGTTTTTTTTTTTTTTTTTTGATTTTTTAGTACTTTTAAATTGTCCATTGACCTACTGTTGCTCGATACCAATAAGGAAGACCTTGAAAAAGCTGTCAATATATGGGGGATTACAACAATCTTTCGTCACTCCATGTATTTTTCACTTTGGTTTCTTCTCTCCAAAAACTGTTGCCACCGTACAGGTTTGATTGGTTGACACAACCTCACCGCCCCCTCTTTGATATCCTATATATTTTTCCTTAAAACAAGACACGAGTGAAATATTCTGGTTTCTTCAGCACACTCTGGTGCATCATTAATTCATTCGTGGAGGGCGCCTGCGAAGTGCCAGCTGCTTTCAACCCCTCTAACTCCATCTTTTGCTGCTGCGACGGCAGAAGTTTTTCAGTTTTCCAGTAACGAAGAGTAAACAGTGTGCGCGTATTTAAGGGGCTCGTTTGTTAAAATAATAAGTTTGCTAAATTTAAAATTATTTATGAGTGATAGTTTTTAAAAATAATTGTAGGTGTATTAAAAAAAGTACTAATGCTGTCAAACATAACATTTTATGTTTGAATCGGATTTAGTCGAAAGTATGATCATATATTATGATACTCTCCATTTTAAGCTAATCATATTGACATGTATGGCTTTAAAACACATTGAGGCATTTAAAATATTATTTTTCTTATACATATGTTAATTTTCTTGGGATTAAGCAACGTAATATAAGATAAACATTCTAACACTTTATTTGTTGAATAAACCATAGTTAAGTTAGGTAGTATTTCAATGGTAAATATAATATATATTCGCAAACAATGACTCGTTGACTGACTACAAGCACGTTGCCGTACGTACACTCGTACATATCCGTATATAATTAGTAGTTGACCATGTTTAATTGCTTGATTAACCGTATTTCAATGGTAGATATCATCTCAAGTTATTGGTTGCGTGCGTGGCAACGTGGTGAGACGATGGGGGAGAAATGAGTGTAACAGACGTGTTGTATTCAACCTCTTACAAAGTCCATTTCACATTTTCATGGCCACGGATAATTTTTTTAATTAATTTTTTATTATCAACTCAAAAAAATTTATAACGTGCTCGTGCTAAATTCGCATACATAAACTTATTCAATTTATTGATTGATAAAAATACTTTTGTTATAAATAATATATAAAAACGTTTACCAGTTTTGTCATTATATTATTATGTGCGAAGAGTGAAAAGGAATAATCTCATTTCACACGAGCTTTTTTAAAAAAAATTATAGTCAGTGAAAACAAAATAATTAATAAAGGTTTGACTGAACAAATGTAGAAATCAAAACATTGTGTCCCAAGATGTTGAGGATAATAAAGTTTAATAGATTGAGAATTCAAAACTAATTATGTAATAATTATTATTTAAAAGGAAAAAGAAAAAAAAAACAATATCGCCTCCCACATGGGCTTAACAGTTAACATTTAATTTACTTCAAATTCTTAGCTTATAATTAAAGTTAGATTGGGACATGGTTGGAGGCATCACATCACAATATCACATCACACTTTGGACAGGACGTGGGAGACGTGTCCTATAAAGATAGAGAGATTAGAGAAGGAAAGCAAGTCATGGTGAGCTTCCGTCACCCCTCGAAGACTTTAAGTGGTCCCCGACCAGTGATTACGAACATATGTTCGTCACCAAATGTTCCCGCACCGACAATTGCGCCCTCCTCTGAAATCCACATCCTATTTATGTACGTGCAAACCGGTCCCATAGTATGACTATCAGGTGCGAGCCGAGCTCGGAGTTGCTGCGAATCCGAGAAACTTTTTCACTGTTGCGGTTTAAAATTTCATGAGGTTAATTTTACACAGTAAATAAGAAAAATGGTATTAAAAATCGTGTATTATTTTTCATATCAATTTACTTGGAAAACGGATGAAAAACGCACAGAGAAGCCTAATGAGAAGCTGTCATGTGTTAAAATCACACCCCATACAAAAATAAAATTTCATCCCTTTTCTTTCTACCTATTTTCCTTCCATATCTTTTCCATTTATTTTTTTTCCATCCAAAATTCATCTCTTGCCAAGCACAGCCTTAATTAGAAAATTCATTTTACCGTGTAATAGAAAAAACTTGTACCGTGCAAATTTTCTTGATTCCATAGGGAACAGAACTCGTGCGAGTACAGCCTAAAATATACAATATCATCACATGAATAATATCTTATTAAAGCTTACTAAGGCATGGAAAAATAGAAAAAAAAAAAGAAATTATTTATGTAAAAAAAACTTCACAAGTGTCTCCACAAACGCCTAACATGACAGTATTTCATTAATTAGTAATTTGATCATGCTTCAACCATAAGTTGACATGCTTTTCAGATTTCTATTTTCTTAAAACGGTAGCTTGGTTGACATGATTGTACAATTTTAAAGCATCAAAATATTATGATATAACAAAATTGAAATGTATACTGGAATGAGTTAATTTTAAAATGACATGTATTAATATTTAACTATTAATTTCTTAAGAAATAATTTTACCCATTCAAAACAAATTTTAGCATTTTTTTAAAGCCTCATAAAGTTAGTGTGTTAAAAGCAACTACAACTCATTATGTATTATTTATATGTAAACATTAAAACTTTAAACGTATATTCTAACAAATTTTTCATATGATTATTTAGATTTAAAAATTACTATAGTAACTATTCACAAATAAAGAATTATTATTTATTATATATATATATATATAATTTTATTATTTTTTAGACTTTTTCTATCTCCTCCCTCCCATCTCTTGTTTGATTTGCCGTTCAAAAATGTTACTGTCACCATCGTTGTTGGAGGTGAAGATCTAAGCGAGCATCACCGTCGTCGTCATTTGTCAAGGAGGGGGATGGCGATACGTCAGCTAGGGGTTGGAGGTAAGGGAGGGTGGGAAAGGCGATTGGGGGGTCGGGGGTATCACCGTTGGAGAGGGTGGAGGTGGAGAGTCGGCGAAGGTGGAGGGTTTATATTTTTACATATAAATTATAAAGAAGCCTATTTGAATTAAACTGTAAAAATGACGCTTCACATTTAAATTTTTTTTACATTTAAATATAACATATATAATAGTATTGAAGTTGCTTTAATAAAAATGCACGCCCACGTGAGGTAACGTCGTATGTTATGTATCTGCAAGTGATGGTAAAGATATGGGTGTTTGATACATGCATTTCGAAATGTGATTTTAAATTTAAATTCAAAAAATAGCACATTTTGTTTTTTCTATAAAAATCTTATTTGATACACAAGACTTGAAAGAAAATTGAAATAACAACTTAAATAAAGTATTAGTATCATGGTTGTTTTAAAGTTCATCAATTCATATACTCAATTTTGGTAAGACAATTTATTACTGGTCTATCTTATTTGTATCAAACATAATTTTTTACAACAAAATTATAATTTAAGTTATAAAATTAAACATATTTTTGGTTTTATAATTTTAAAGTTAAATCAATATTAAAATTTTATTTTTAATAAAATAAAGAGTCATAATTAACAAAAAAAACCCGAGTATTACTGTTTTTGGGAAGGAAATCGAATATATATATATATATATATATATATATATATATATATATATATATATATATATATATATGATTCGAGTAATTAGTGCAGAGAAAAGTAGGATTTGCCGAAATATGCGGCCAAAAATCAATTAACGACAGACGGACAGAGACCATTCCTGCTTGTGGTTGGGTCAAACTCAAAGCTCGCACACAAGGAACCTTCTTGCTTGTGTTGTGGTTGGGTTAGCTTTAGCTTTAGAAATCCTCGCCACGGCAAACAGAAGTCACATGCAACTGATGTTGACTCTCCACACATGACGCTTTGTGGTGGTCCCACCAGCACTCCATCTCCATGCGACCTTTTCTTTTCTTTTTTTAAATTTCCGATTAATATATTGACCCGTTATTGAACTGACGTTACTCTTCCCCGGAAGCGTGCCTACAGACATGGAGTAAAGAAGCAGCTTTGCCCATGACAAAGCATGTTTCACATTTGATGCTAAATTTGTTCCATTCTATTTTGGGGTTCCAGCTGATTCTTTGTCGGGAGGGAGCAACGGTTTTGTATTTTTTTAATTTTTTTTATTAATTTCGTACAAAATTAAATTTTATTATCTAAAATTTAATTATATAATAAGATTAATACTTTCATATAAACAATTATTTTATTTTTTAGTTTAAATATTACTTTACTTGTTTAAAACTTACAAAATTTAATTATTTTACATTTGTTGTGTAGATTTTGAGAGATAAATTTAAATATATATATATTACTTTTAAAAAATTAGTGAAACAATATCAATATTAATAATAATATAATTATTTTATTTCATTTATTTAAAAATAATAAATTAAAATAAAATATAAGATGAGGGCAAACTGGATAGGGAAAAAAAAGACAAAAGAAAGCCCCCTTCCCCCAGTACTTGTTTTGGGCATTCTAATAAAGTAAATTATTAAATTAATAGAGTATTATGTATTACCGAAATATAAATTTAAAAAAACTAATTTCAGATATTAATATTGTACTAACAAATCTCATTTATTTTGTTCTGAATACGTCATCATTATACTTTTATCAACACACAAAAATAGAATGATATGACAAAAGAAAGAATTGGCACATGCAAAAATTTGTCAAAGTACATATGCTACATGCAAAAAACATACCAAGAAGGTTTTGGGCTAAAGTAATGAGGATTACAGCTCTAGTAATCAACCCGGCATCTTCAACTAAAGTTAGGATTTGCTTCACCCTTTATTTAGAAGCTACAACAAATGAACCTAAAGTTATCTACTTTCAAGTACTTTTGTGTTATGTGTCCATTCTCAAACATTCATAAAAACAAAACGAGAAAGTTGTTAAATGCATCTTTGTGGGATATGTCAGACAAGGAGATATGGAGACAAATTGTAATAAAATATGGGAAAACATATTGTTTAACTCCAACCAAGCTCAGATGAATTAAAAGATCCAAATGACGATAATGTTGAATAAAAAGTGACTCAAAATCGTTGGCTAACTTGCTCGTATCATTGACCAAATGAAGAAGGTGGACATAATGAAATAGAAAAATCAATTTTATAATCTCAACTCCAAATGTCACAAAAGCACAAGGGCCAAATTCCAAATATGCCAATGCAAGTGATATTGAAGAAGCAATAGAAACTAAGACATTTGAAGAAGCATCAAAGAGTTCTAAGCAGATAAAAGTTATGAAAAAAGAGATCTATGCACTTCTACAAATAGGTTTAAAGATAAAGCATAGTGCAAATTGGTCAATTAAGAGATATAAGGCATGACTAGCACCTCGTGGTTTTTATAAATAGTCAAGACTAGACTATGATGAAACTTCTAGTCTTGTCATAGAACTTACAATCGTGCAAGTTTTACTTGCACTTGTGGCCAATAAAAGCTATGGTAGTGGTCCTCTAGTGTTCTCATATTATAAAAGCTTTCAATCTCCTTGAGGGCTAAGGCATATGCAGGGTTGGAGAACTAGGTTGGAATTTAGGATATGTTTAATTGGAGTGTTTTCTATTTTTATTTTTAAAATATAATAGTTATTTTTGAGTACAAAAACTAAAAACAACAATTTATTATCACTTTTTTTGATTCTAAAGAATAAACATAACATTATATTATTTTCAGTTTCATGTTTGGTTAGAGTTGGAGGAGCCATGTGACTCGTATTAGGCAACATGTGTTTGAAGTCAGCAGTACATGAGGGATGCTTAAAATTTGAGAGGAACATAAAAAAAAGCCTATCTACTTTTTCTCCCAAATTAAGATTTGATAAGGCAAAATTTACTTTTGGTATTTAAAAAAAAACACACAGTATTATTGCATGTTTAGATAGAGTTTTAAATAAATAAATAAAAACTCAAAACCATATTTTGTGTTATATTTTATCAATCTATGATTTGGATCAATTCAACACCAACCAATTTGGTTTTGACCACTGAAATCAACCATACATATTTAATTTAAATTAATTTTAAAATTTACAAATCAAACACACCCTAAACCTTACAATTATCAATATTCAAACCAAAACCTTTTGTGAACAATTAATTCTAGAGTCATTACCATACGATCAGGCTCCATGAAGTGTCCCATGACGCATGACAGCAACTTTTATAACATTCATAAAATGTTGACGCATGGCTTTCGTGGGAATGTCCATTGATTCAGCAGCCACCGGCGGTATACTTAGGCCGCCGCAACCCACCATCAACTGGGAGACTTTGTGCAAAAAAATTTTAAAAAAAAGGTGTCAAGTTTCTGTCCCCCCTGGCGGTAGTCAAGTTTTATTAAATTATTGTTTGACTAGTCTTTCTACTTTATCGGGTTTTTGTTTTTTGTTTTTGTTTTTTTGTATTTCGCTTGTTGGCATCAAAGTTACCGAACATAAAATTAATTTAAAAAATCACAACAAAAATAACGAAACCCAATATTGAGAATGGGGACTTCACCTTTTTAATGTCTCAACCTAGGCAGGCATTTTGGAAATGAAGATTTATAGTTGAAGTATGCCAGCAGGTGGCGGGTGTTTGTTGTTGATAACATTAACCGGGCGTTCAAAAACAAGGTAAAAGGGAGTATGAAAACCTTAATAATATTCACTTGCACATTCGGTCACAGAATGATATGATAACTAACCTAAGTTTTTGGCGACAAAGCTAACACGAGAAATCAAAAATAGTCGCCCAAGAGGTTTTCAGAGAGTGACGAATAATCTTTCACAGGGCACCGAGATTCAACCATTTGGATTGAAAGGGCTTTATGGGGAGACTGGAACTGTCGCATCAATACCATGACATCAACCCTTATAACTCGCGTAAAAGCAAGCTTAGCTAGTTAAAAAGAAAATGTAGCTAGCTAGGGTAGAATTGACCGACGGACAACAATACCACTAATAGACTAATAGTAAATGAAACAGGTACTCAAACCATCCCCACACATTGGCTCACAAAGACAACGATATGGTGGACGGCAAGCAAGCAATCTACTTCATGTCAGGACCAATAGTTACATCAAGCAGAAACAACAACCTCTTTGACTTGTGCCTATATCCCGAATGCACACCATCAAAATTTCAACCAATTTAACCAGCCACCAAATCTACTGAAAAAAAAAAACAAATGTAAGTAAATCGCATAGGTAATTAGCATAAAGATATTTATATTCCCACAACCCAACCTAACTTCAAAATAGACTCCAAGTCCTTCTCTACCTCCCATTTTATTTCATATAATTATATATTATTAAAATACAATAATCAACATCCTAAAATATACTCAATTGATAACTTCTCTAACGTAAAAATCTAATATACTTCTCTCACATAACAATATAGATAATACACGCAATCAAAAATCATGTGTAAGATCAAAAATCATGTTAAAAACATATTCTTTACTGACTTAACATGCGTAAGTAAAAAAAACACAATCCGCTTTAATATTATATTAAAATTCAAATATTAATAACTTAAAATCAATTAACAATCTTGACTCTAATACATATGTGTATATATATATATGCTCATTTTGCCTGCCCCTTCGTCATATTGGAAAGACCCTTTCGCCATCCACGCCTGCCGTAGTCCGTACTCCCCCCCGCCCGTCACGAGTCCTGAAAGCTATTGCTCCATCTGAACCGTCCAAAATTTGATTTTGGGAAGCGTTACCGTCAGATCCCGAACACGCATCGCGCATGCAAAGCATGCAACGACAGGGGGGGTGGGGCAGGGAGAAGTTGTTGACCTAATAAATTTATTTCCTTTCAACGGGAGGGGTGACGTGGCATTTTGACCACGGAACACTCGCTGTAGCACGAGTCAGCGCGACAGTGTTGTGATAACGTGGGTTACTTCACGGATGGACGTTGCCGCCACCCCTGCCTACCTCATCCTCACGTATTCAAATCGTCATTATAATAAAGACCCAAAATTTATATATATATATATACTATATAAAAAAAAATCTCCATTTGATGAAGGAGAAGCGCTGGTCACTGGAACAGATGGGCCTGTCTCCCTGTCAGGCCCAACTAAACTCATCCATGGGCCGATGAGGGTCCCAACATTTCCCAGTAGGACCGATCAGGCCCAAATACGACAACCAAGTCCTTGAAAAGCTGGGATCAGTCAGACAATCACAAGAACAAACCACAAAAAAAATATTATAGGAGATTTGGTGATCTAATTTTGGCAATAATTTTTTTTTGTCGGCATGGGAAAATCGACCAAAATAATAATTATACAAACAGCAGTTATCAGTACAAGATTCCACATTGATCGCTCATGCATGGTGAAATGGTGATTGTTCTTACTTATTATTATAACAGTTTGTTTAGCTCAGTTACAGATTCTCATTTCACATTAGACAAAAAGAGTGAAAGGAGACGAGAGTGATGCAGTGCTAACAAGCATATTTAAGGAAATGGAAATATTTAGTAGCTTAACACTGATAAGATGACGGAAGCCACGAGTTTCTTAGGCGCACACACCTATTTTGGGAGGATCTCCTTGTGAGCTTTGAATGAGAGGATCACATTCCATATCAGAGAAATAAAGTTGGCGGCAAGGACCTGAAAAGGGTTGTTGCAGAGATTATAAATAATTGGCATTTTATGATTTTAGTACATGCTAATCTCAATTTGGTGATACAAAACAGAAAGTTGAAATTAAAATTCAATAAACCCAAGGAGATTTCGATATTTATGACTCAGATTGTAGACTAGGATAAATTTACAATTTTATTTTAGATCTTCTCAACTTTCGTGTGGCTCTTCATTGCCATGAACTCAATAGTTTTCGATTCCATCATCTTTGAAAACAGGAAAAAGAACAGAGAGATAACGAGCGAGTAGGCTGTTTCTGATAACCGTGTTAATGGAGCCATATAAACCCGAACTTCATGAGATTATAAACGGCAGATTTGTAAATAATAGGTTGTTCTTAAGGTTTCATTGCTACAACGTGTAGGCCTCAAAAAAATTGAAACATGATAGCATGCCTTGGCATTAATATATTGTATGTTTCTATGATTTACACCGTTTTATTTATAGGTACCAACATATTTAGTGAAATATAATAAAAAGTAAAAGTAAAAAACGATATTAAATGCCACTAACCTGGAACTGTTGTGGTACAAATCGGAAGTTGAGAAATTGGAATGGCACCCACAACTGCCAATTTGCAAGAACAGACGAAAACCACTCCTGGAAAACAATTGGATAGCAAACATAGTTTTGAGAAAAATTAAAGGGACAACACCTTTTATTTTGTTTCAAATAAATAACTAAATGAAATACACAACTAACAGAGGGCATAGCATTATAAGCTACACCTGTTGGAGCTTGGGAACAACTTCTGCAGGCCTACCCTCCAAAGTAACTAATGTGGCCAAGAAAAATCCTATAAATATAGGAGAGAAAACGAACTGCAACAAACGCATGACATCATATTATGATTCATATATAGGTAAATATAAGGGGAAAAAACTATTACGCAATGAGGCATAATTTGGCCTTATCACAAGGCTTTTATGACAAAGGAGAATTGGTCACCTGATCAAGAATAAGGCGCAAAAAAGCACCTGATGCTCCAGGTACAGTAACCAATTTGCTCAAATACAAATACCTAGAGAAAAATAATGCCCACAGAAATACTCCATAAAAAACAAAACTAAATAGTTGCGATTTTAAATCAGAACAAGCAAAACTAGACAGCTAAAGAAGATCATTTGATGGTGTAACGAGTAATTTCATAATCCCAGATAGTATTAAGTTTGCCTACTTATATTTCGTTAATACGAGCTAAAAGGCCAAAGGCCCTCATCTTGCACTAGACAGCCAAAAAAATAAATAAATCATAATCTTAAACCCAGAATAGGATATAGTTGTAGAACCAATTGAAATGGCCATTGGATGAAAACTAAAGCGAACATGAAAAAATATACAACCAACCAGACGTAACCAAATGTTAAATAAATAGGTAGGCACAAAAAGTGAAAAAATTACTCTAAGAAAAAAATTGAATGCCACAGTTTACAATCACATGATTATTTGATGACTTCAGTAGGAGCTAGAAAAACAACCAGAAAGATACATAAATAAAAAAAAGTTAGGAATAGGATCATTGTCAAAAAGTATTACCAGAAATGCAATGTCGGACCAACCAGTATGAGTCCTAACAGAGTGAATAAGAATGTCCTTTTTAGGTCAATTGACTGCGCTTGATCGATTACAAGCTGAGCCACATAAATTCCAGCAATGTAAATTATTTCATAATATGCATCAATTATTTCAACCAAATGTAAATTATTGATTCACAATAGAGGACCATAGCAAATAAGAAATCTCCTGAAAATTTAAACATGTACTATTGTTTTGCTGATAATATTCTGAGAACCAACCTGGCAAATCAAATCTCCCCATAAAGTCAAAAAAGCAGATGTAACAGCTTTGGTCAGAACAGGGTATTTCCCAAGAAGAGTCAAATACCTGAAATTAATAAGGGAGGGGGGATGTCAAGTGGGAAAGGTAAAAACGACAGTTTATTAATTGCAATTTTTTGGAGGGGATGAACAACGGAGGAAAATCCATATATTATCCATTCCATTTTCATAAAGAATGTTAAAAGCATCCAGAGATAGGAGATTACAGGTTGACAAGGAAAATACCGTATAAAATTATCAAGAGAAGAAAAAAGAGGTGAAAATTATAAGATAAGAGATATAACGAGTGTCCTACAATCTTCCAACAAGAAAAGAAGCCACTACACTATCATAAGCAAAGAATATGCCAGGATCAACCAGTATAAAGGCAGTACAAAGTACAAATGTGCAATCATAATGATGATTCACAACCTGTGCAATGAAGTAATTAAGCAAGTGTTTTCAAATTGAGTTTGAGGTGCCTGATTATAAGCATTAACAATATGTACAAAATGCAAGATATTAGTAATAACAAAGAACTGGAGCTAATAATAAAGAGAAGAAAACATCATAATATCATAGGTGAATATACTGCAAACAACTTTTGGAGACCCCCCCCCCCCCCCCCCCCCCCCCCCCCCCCACCAACACACGATGACATCTACACCTATGCTGAAAACAAGCGCACATATTCAAAGAGAACAAGCCAAAGTGAAAATTGGATCAACTAAACATGAATTGGGCCCTTTTATTTTGTAATGTGTGTAAATGGGGTATCAATTCAATGCCAATTTTTCCATAACAAATATCAACAGCATCACATCAAGGACGGCTCAGGTTGCATCCAGGTAAATGAAAATGGATTCTAAATTTAAAACTTTGAAGAATTTACCAAAATCAATAGAATTTTGTATACAATTAGCCTAATTCCATGCAAATCTAAATCTAAGCCTCTAACTTCATGTCCAAAACAGATATACGAATGTTATTATTATTATTATTTCTGGGTCACTGGGTGGTGTTGGGAAAAAGATGAAAAATTTACCATGAAAGCAAAGACCAATTGCTCCCACCGCCGACGTCGCCACCACCATCATCTCTGCCACCACCACCGGAGCCCCCAACTCCGCCATTCCCACTGGACCCACCATCTGAAGCCGCCGCAGAAGCACGCAAACAATCGAAACCGAAGCGCTGAGAAACCGTCCCATGATGACCCAAGTCCATAGAAGCAGTCCCGAGGCGAGCGCACGATAGGGATGCGATAGCACGGCACGAAGAATAGCTCGACGCACTGGTCGCCCCTATTGGAAACCCGGGAGTTTGGGTCTGGCGGGAAAAATGCGACAAGGGTTTATGAGGGAAACCCGTGAATCGCGACATGGGTGGGGAACTTCGGACGTACGTGAAAGCCGCTGGGTTTGAAGCCACCATCAATGTTGGTGTCGTCGTCGTTGTTGTTCCGATAAAATGGGCTCTGAGCGCGTTCGAAGTGGCGGGTTTGGGACTTGTCGAGGCGGCGCGCATGAGAGGCGGCAGTCCCCTGCGCAGCATCGAACTCATGTTTTGTAGCAATACACAGTCGCGACTACTTCTCTATCTCTCCCTCTATTCCCAAAGAGGAAATAAAATGGGCTCTCAACAAATTTGAAGTGGTTTGGATTAAGGAAAATTTTCATGAACAAGCTTTCAACTTCTCAATCCCCTCCGACAAATTGAGATTGAAAAAAAGTTATGGCGTGTATGATTGATGAATTTCTGAGCCTTTTGGTGTACGCATTTCAAAATTTTAACATGTGTTTTGTACAGAGACTTTTTTTCTTTCTTCCGAACTCCCTTCCACATTTTGCCTTATTTTTTAAAAATCAAAATCATGTATGGCCCTCCCTTTTTTTTTTTTTTTTTTTATAATTATGAATTCAAATTATAATTTAATTTTTAAGTTTAATAAAGTAAAAAAATCATATAATCAAAGGAGAAAAAAATAAAAATGCATGCCAAATAATCATCTACAACTTCAATTTAAATACGATAATTCAATAATGCAATACAATATATATATATATATATAATAGTAAAATAATAAAATTAATATTACATTCTACCTAAATTGTTTTCGTAATGCAAATATTGATATATTCATGTTAATATAAATTATTCTTCATATACCATGAATCATATTTCTTGAAGAAAATAAATCATTTCAAGAAATTCATTCCAACCATGCACTAAACATTTCACTCTCCGTAAATGATATTATATATTTATACTCATTTGTTTTATAGATTGCACCAATTATCATGAAATTACCATAGTAAAATCATTATTTTGAGCAGTAGTACACAGCAAATCTAGCATGTCATTTTTACTTTTGAATATTTATATATATATATATAAGTATCAAACCTATATTGACGTTAATTTTTTTTTTTATAATAAATCATTAATATAAATTATAAAATTAAAATAACAAAATATATTGTTAGTTGTAAACTCGTGACAACCATTGTTTGAAACAGACTCTTATGAGAGCTCCTCGTAAGTTCTTCCACTCTGGTCTGGTGGTCGTACTCAAATAACAGCCGGCGGTCTGCGAATGAGAAAAGAACGAAGATGATGAGGGTGTTGATGAGATATCATAAGAACATTTCTTCACCGAACCCGACAACCTCAGAGATCCCCTTCGGCCCCTTCACTTCGGCCACGCAAAGGAGATGGAAGAAGCCCGTGAACTCCGCACAAACCCGGTTGGAGAACAGGACCAGAGACCTCAAGGTCGACAAGCTCAAGGCCGCCCGCAGGAAGCTCAACGTCGCACTAAAGATCCTGGGCCTCATGTCCGACAGCCGATACCCTTTCGTGTCGGTCCAGCTGATGTCCCGGTGGAAGAACTTCGTCGGCCTCAATGTCCCCGTCAGCAAGTTCCTCCGAAAGCACCCCCACGTCTTCGAGTTGTTCACGCACCCGAGGAGGAGGAATCTGTGCTGCAGACCCAGGACAACAATGACCGACCTGCTCGCCGAGGAAGAGAGGGTGATTAGGGTTTTGGAACCAGAAAACGTGGAGCGCGTGAAGAGGCTTCTCATGATGTCTACGAGCGGCAAGCTTAACGTGCACGCGCTGAGATTGGCGAGGAGGGAATTGGGTTTGCCCGAGGATTTCCGGGATTCTATTCTCGCCAAGCATTCGAGTGTGTTTCATTTGGTGGATTTGGAGACGGTGAGCCTGGTCGATAGGGCTCCCATTCCCAATCCGGGCGCTGTCGAGGAAGTGGAGAAATGGAGAGAGAAGGAGAATAGGGAGAAGTGGTTGAGGGAATCGGAGACCAAGTATGCATTTCCTGTTAGCTTTCCCACAGGGTTTAAGAAAGAGGTGGGGTTTAACGAGAGGTTGAATAATTGGCAAAGATTGGAATATGTGAAACCTTATGACGTGGAGGAGTATCGTCGGGTTCGCACCCGGGGAGGAGATGATCGGCGCGAGAAGCGGGTTGTTGCCATTCTTCATGAGTTCTTGAGCTTGACAGTCGAGAAAATGGTGGAAGTTGATCCGTTGGTGCATTTCCGGAAGCATTTCGGCATGGCGGTTAATCTGAGGGAGCTTCTGTTGAAGCATCCTGGTATTTTTTATATATCCACCAAAGGGAGAACACAAACTGTTTTCCTGAGGGAAGCATTTGATAAGGGGTGTTTGATTGAGTCAAACCCAGTCTCTCGGGTTCGGATGAAAATGCTCGAACTCGTCCTCATGGAGGATCGGAATACTAGAATGCTGAAACCCCAGAAGGAAATTGAGGAGAAGACTACAAATTTGGAAACACGGAATGTGGCTCGAGGTGGGAAGGTAGATGGCGACTGGGTTCTTCCAATATTTGGGAGTTATGATGACAGCCCTAGAGCTAGTGAGGTCAATGATTTGTGTGAGAATGAGCCTCATGGGAGTTATGATGATAGCCCTAGTGCTAGTGAGGTAGATGATTTGTCTGAGAATGAGCCTCATGGATGCTATGATGATAGCCCTCGCGCTAGTGAGGTCGATGATTTGTCTGAGAATGAGCCTCATGGATGCTATGATGATAGCCCTAGTGCTAGTGAGGTCGATGATTTGTCTGAGAATGAGTCTCATGGATGCTATGATGATAGCCCTAGTGCTAGTGAGGTCGATGATTTGTCTGAGAATGAGCCTCGTGGATGCTTGGAAAAGTAAGCCACTCGGGAGACGAAGAATTGGAGATGGCATTGACATGGCGTGTATTGCCAGCAGTCTTTTCTTTACGTCGGCATTAGCAGAATTGCATTTGTATGGTCGTGCAAGAGATGATACATTTCAATGTAATCTGATTTTGCAAGTTTTCTATTTTTCTTTTTTGTCTTTGGAATCAGAGAGTACATCAATTTATCATTCTCGTGTGCATTTGGAGTGTAAGCAATTTCACAGATCCTTATCACGCGGAGAACTCATTTTGTTGATCATTATTCCATCTGTGTAATGCTAGGCCTTCGTTTAGACCTGTAGAAGAAAACGGGATGTTTATATGCATATTGCTTCCCGCTTTACTGAGGAATAGGTAATTTTTATATGAAGACATCCTCGTGGCATCTGGTATCAAAATGGGGCATGCTCATATACTCAAATTACAAGAAAGAAGAAGATAGACGGCAAGGCTATTAGTTTGTTTGCTCTAATTGGGGAAATGGCTATTTGATGTATATTTGGCCAGGCTCAACAAAAGCTTCACTTTAATGCCTAATCTAGGCTAATATGATTGAGGTCTTGCATGGGCTTGAATGACCTAATGTCTAGTAGCATACTTGGAATCCAGTGAGGTTCTTGGGTCGAAACCCCTGAGAGGCATGCCTTTGGTGGGAATGTTCTTGAAGTGCGCCTATGCCTATGTTGAGCCTTGTCTCAACAGACTCATGGGGCAGGAGGCGTTTCGTGTCCTCCACAGGATTAGTCTACTAAACTTTGGATTTAGGGCAAGTGGCCTAATTGAGGGTCTCGATCAGCAGATACAGACTGGTGGAAGTGGAATGAACAAAGGAAGCAGATACTGGAGGATGCAATTTATAATTTTCTTCTTCCTACAATGGCGAAGGAATCAAGATCCTTGCTTACTTTCAGTTTTCCTATGGAAAGGTTTGGTGGGAGAGGAACCATATCAGCGGAAGGTTACATTTCCAGCTGTGTAGCGTCTAAAATAGAATAGTAGCTCAATAGGCTACTATTGAGAAAAATGTCATTATGATAATTTCGTTCCTATGAAAGATATATATATATATATATATATACATCCCAATTCCTTTGAGAGCTGTTAAATTTATTCTGTACCAATTATTTTATTATTTCTTCTGTAGCCTTGGCCTTGCCCCCCCCCCCCTTTTTTTTCCCCCCCCCCAAATCCCCCCCCCCCCCCCCCCCCCCCCCCTTTTTTTTTTCCCTTCCCCCCCCCCCCCCCCCCCCCCCCCCCCCCCCCCCCCCCCCCCCCCCCCCCCCCCCCCCCCCCCCCCCCCCCCCCCAATGTTGAGCAATGCTATTTTGCTATATATATATATATATATATATATATATATATAAAATTTTATATATATATATATATATATATAAACTGAGTTTTTAGGATTTAGATTTTTAGATCCAGATGATATATATGTCACCTGTGATTTGTATGGTATTGGCAAGTGCTGTATATATTGGGACGGCTAAAATTAGAAATTTTAATTTATGGTATATGATTGTTGTGAATTATTGCTTTGATTATGCCATTCGGATTTTATTGCTATAGTAGTCAACTTCAAAATTATATTATTCAAATTTTACAATCAAATCTCATTTTAAAAACACTCAGCAGAACCGACCAAATCACAGACAAAGAAAGAAGAATAAGGTTGTCTTGATGAGATCAGGCATTCAGGCTTTCATAAACATAAAGACGAAAAATAACATCCGATCTCTGGCCCCAGGCCTCAAGCCTGCAACGCGGTACTTGTAACTCTGGAGTTGTCCATATCTGAATTTACGAGTTATAAAGACTGCAAAGCACACACTACTAACAGATTATATAAACCAACTGCTGCAATTTAGGCATACAGGGTGGAAGAATGGTATATGATTATATAAACCATCATTCATGGTGCCTTTCATGCTTCTGTGTTCCCTCTATTTGTATGAGAATGGTATATGATTATATGAATGTCTAATAGCCAAATCCATATGGCCTAGGCCCAGCTAATTATCATCGCACACAATTGACTTCCAGAATTTTCAAAAGCAAGACCTTGTAGACCAATCACACATTTGCATGAATGATGTGCCTCTTGCCATTTCAGGAAAGTGCATGGTAACATAAAGCCGAGACCGCCTGTACACTATATCTATCTACTATATACTACCAACATTTCAAAAGTATATTCCAAATACACACCATATATACAAATTTGGCGCATGGTTTCTACAAAGCATTTACAAGAAAATGACAAAGACGGAAGAAAATTAACTCCTACTTGAAACTACCAATAATGTTGTTCTGCGGTTGTTAACATATCAGCAAAGAAATATGGCTGATTGGATTTTCCCTAGGTTTTCGCACTCAGCAGAAATTTGTAGTCAAACTCTCTCAGAAGGAGATGGAATGGGTTTAGATTAAACCATGGAATCGCCCTTCCGAATACTGGATTTGCAAAGAGGACAGGTTGCCACTATCTGGAGCCACCTGCTGATGCAGCCGCTATGGAAATGGTGTTTGCAGGGAAGAGTGCAAAGCTGTACACCTTCTACGTACTGGGAAAGGCAGATGCAGCAATCCTGAAAAGTAAAAGTCCAGCAAAAAGAAAGAAAAATGATAAAAAGGCAACATCACACAAAAAGTCAGCAACCCAGGGGCAAAAATGACAATTAGAAGTAAATAGGACCATCTTGAACGCAATAAGCATTAAAAAAATAAACAGGCAAAAAAGACCAAGACACTCACAGAATTGTCTGGATGAAGCACAAGTTCACCCGGACAGTTGCCCAAATGAACCGCTGCCTCAACAGATTGCTTCATATCATTATTGCCAACTTTCAACTGCTTAGCCTCACGAAATCTATATATAGGAAGAATCTTGATATCATCCTCGGATGCCCCCCTTTTAGTAGCAAGGGCATAAATAATTGCAACAATGGGAATGAAAATAAAGATGATGAAGAAAACAGCACATGCCATCCCGAAGCAAAATATCATAAAGAAAACGTCGAACGCCAGAAACACCACTGCTAACCTGCATTTTGTTTGATGGAGCTCATTAGCAACTTGTACAATTATTACACGTCATCACATGCATTGATAAAACTATAGCAGTTAATTATTATTAAAAATAATAAATAGAAATAGAAAAACAAAATGCATAACAAATATTGTTATTAATTTCCCCTGTTGGATACTGAAACTATGAACTATGAAGCCACGCACAATAGAAAAACACAACCACCACCGGTGTCCCAGAAACAAAAAACTGTCAAAAGAATCAATTTAAGAACAGTAACATTATCATAACATGTCACAGCATGCCCAATTGAAAATCAAGAATATTCTTGACCTAACGATGTTAACGTTTTGCAAAGTTATACATTTTTTTGGCATTTTTCTATATCCAGCCTCAGTTTTTCTCAATCAAGTTGTTCTGGCAAGGATACAGTGGACACACACACCTTGTAAACCATTTAAGATTTTCCGAATGCTACAATGCATAGAGGTCTTACCAGTAAAGATGAGGAGAATCTTGCATAAGGGCTTGACCACCCTTGACAATCCAATATAATCCAAGCATCCACCAGAAGGGTGAACTTATCACATTCAATGCCTCTAGTCTTTTCAAAAGCCTGGAAAATCAGAAGCAAGCGTTGTAAGAAAACATATAGCAACCTTTTATTACATTTTTTCAGAAACCTCTCTCAAAAAATATACTCCTGTGTTTTCAGAAATGAAGAAAGATATTTAACAAGAAAACCTTTAGTTCAATCAGATGTGGATTTGCAAAGAGATCACCAGTTTTTTTTTAGTTTTTTTTTCTTATATTTTTTTAAAATTATTTATTGTTAGTCCTGTTAGTTGGTCCACAAAAAACTAAAACTCCCAAAATAAAATTAGCTAATGGAAATTATGAAAGTAAGATGGCAAACAAAGAAATTGAATTTAAATAAGCAAGAGAATATTGTGAACTCTATAAAGCTTAAAACATAAATAAAACTAGAAAAGAGAGGATGGGAAGTGGAGGAAGTCCAGAAGAATCATAAATGAAAATATTATATAAGGCTATCCAATAAATTCTTAAGCTTCACACTAGCGGCCAAGGTTGCCAGCAACTCACAGAAGACAATTAGGGCATAGGATCAGTAGCAGCAATCAAACATGAAAAATAGCCTCTAACTTTAAGAAATAAAGAAAAAAATCTACCACTACATTGCTGTTCTTACAAATTCGTGCCACTGAAAGTCACACTAAAATCCAAATAACTTGCTAATAAGAAAATAATTATCCATCACTAAAAGACCAAATTTGATGAACACAAAAGAAGATTTTTCATTACACACAGAATTTAGGAATCTGCTATGTATCCTTCTACATTTTCATGATGGGTTTGCAGGGGTATACAGAGTTTGGACTACAGCTGCGCCAGATCATCTGCTTAAATGGTGTCAAATTTGAATGCTTAAATGTTGTACCGTTAATTACTTGTTATGTGCAGTTTTAAGCTTAAAGGAATCTAGGTTTTAGTTAGGCTTTCTTTTCAAATTTAAGCTTAGGTTTTATTTTTTCAAAGCCATAGCATCATGGCATTAATGAAAAAGTAATGAAAATTCCTGATTTTAGAGTACGTTTTGGCACTAGAGTAAACATTTTATTTGATTTTAAAAAAATCTTTATTTAAGGAAACAAATTGAAGTTGATAAATAACTCAAATGAAAGTAGATGTGGGTCCTGGGCGTCGTTAATGTGCGTGCAACTGAACCATTGTAAATTTGTAATGAATGATTGTATCAAGGTAAACAAAAATTATCGAATCATTATAAATTATAACCACATGACATGAAACACAAATGAAGGCAAGGTGAAGTCTAATCCCGCTTCCTTCGCACTACAAAAATGGAAATTTTATCACAGTGGCAGATAACTACAAATTAGACAAACAAGCCATCAGATCAAAGCGGAAAATGTATAAATCTGCATAGGAGCACTATTTGGTAAATATAAGTTCACATAAATATCGATTTTAACTAACACATAAGAAAACCCAGCGCGACTTAATAAATATAAGTTTAAATAACAATTAATTTTAACAAACCCATAAAAACACAAACAGATTATAAAAAAAACACATAAACAAGGATTGACAATGCACCAACCATAAAGTATCATAGAAAACAGAGGCTTGGAGAAAAATTAACCGAAGTTAATCATAACCAAAGCTACCTGAGGCGTCTCCGAGGCCATGAAGGCCCAATCCTGTGCGAGAAGTAGGCAAAGCACACATGCAGTAGGCACTGCAAAGCGTACCCAGAAATCCAAACCCTCAGGGGCGTGGAGGGTCGGTCATGGATCGTGAAAATGAGCACCGCAGCCGAGACGATAGCGAATGTCAGGTTCCAAAACGCGTCGAGAGCCACAAAAGGCATGGGGGCGTCACCCCGACCGCCGTCATCGGCGGCGCTGCGCCGTGTTGACGCCATCAACTGCGCCGCCGCCGGAGGCCGTTGTTGTGACCGCTGAGGAGATTTCAACCGCCGACCAACCGTTTCACTAATTCCATATTGATGGGTCAGGTCTGAACTCTGAAGAGAGAGGGGGGTGGGGTTTTAGGGTTTCTGAAATGGAGTTGAGACTTGAGAGACTGGAGAGTTTGGTGAAAAGCAGGTGAAGAGTTGATCTTGTGCAGTGACAGGTGGCCCAGTACCAGATAAATTTATTGAATCACCTTTAAGGCCGCGTTTGGCTAACGAAGTGAGCTTTTGGCCACGGGACGCAAAATGGAACTTACTTTGCTTTCTTTTATCATGTGAAATGGGAATATATATATATACACACACACACACACACATACACACACCCACACCCAAATAGTACTAGATAGGGGAAAAAGATTGAAAATCAAAATTAAGATTGAAACAAACATGCACTAACCACTTGAGAGATTACATGCATATTGATATTTAATTACACCCCTCATGGCGGTTAATAGCCAACTTATCGAGTTACTGTGAGTTTTGCCGTTCACAGTATTGATTTTTTTTTATCCGCAAATTTTATTTTTTGGGGAGTAAAATGGTAAATAACTATGATCAATTGAGCAAACAACAACGCAGGATCATCCAAGCAACCCAGTAGCAGAGATCAGAAACTTCCGGAATGTCTCTTGGCTTGGTCCAACTAAAATGTAGTCCTCAGATTTGCAAATGCTTAAATTGTTGATAGAATCGGTTTATGGTTGTCTTAACAAATCAAACGAAGTGACAGAATGGGGAAGAAGGGTGACATCCATGTCCTTCCCTGCATTAGCAAGTAGACTTTGCACAGGCACCACCTGGGTAACATGAAACACAATATCACAATCAAGGAAAGAACAAAATTTTTAGAAGAAACTGTTTTTCCCATGAAACTAATTCGTAGAAAGAAAAGAAAAAAACAGTAGAGAAAATAAAAAGCCTTTCATCATTTGCAGTTGAATTCATTGTTTTGTATCAAATCAAGCACCAGAAAGTCATCCCAGTGTTGTCTCACATGCCTTCTTTGGCTCTTTAAAGGAATTCTCATCCATCACATTTGCAGATGTGAGAACAGTTTTGGTAGACCCTTTTTTTTGTATGGAGTTGGGGTCCAATCCATCCAAAGCAATGCTGATATTCAGTGCATCGTTCCCAAAGTTCACGATCTGCCAAAAAGTAATTGCCCAAAGTTGTCAGATCATCACAAAACCCAGATAGAACCATTTTGGTAGACACCAGGCATCATTGCTAGCAACCTCAAATGATTTCGAGCTACTTTTAATACCACTTTGTAGCCAGGTCCCCTAATCTATCCATTGCTCAAAATGGGTAATGCACAGTGTTTGGCATGGTAGAGTCAGCGAATAAACATACCTTTATGTTGATGTAATTACTCTTGTCAGCTGGATTCTGCTTAGCAATCGCAGAAGCAACAACAGAACTCGAAGAACTCGAGTTGAGTACAGTTTTGAGAAGAGTAGCTCCACTTGATACTGAGAAAATTTGTTGCAACCAGTAGCTAGGAGTTCCATAGGATTGCCAGGAATTGAAGACAATTGCATCTGGGATCCACCTTTACAAAGCAAAATTTTTAAATGTCCTATCAAGCACGTTAAAAAA